>OX451735.1:1281506317-1282244937 GCA_948472305.1 Vicia faba | reverse complement strand
TCATCTTGGTGAAAATGTGGGGCAAAGTTAGGAAAAATTAAGAAAATTTCATAACTTAGAAAATTTCTAAGTTATGAAAATTTTCAATTTCAAACCCTAATTTGCAATTTTGGGTTTCTTGGTGAACAAGTTTCATAAATTGACATATCTTGATGGAAAATGACTCTTGGCACTTGATTTTGACCAAAAAGTCAAAGTTTGACTTTTCAATATACAATCAAATTTTGATCAGTTGACTGAAAAATTCATCTGTCAATCCTATGCATTTGAGACATTTTGAAATTGTTGAATAGGTCAAGATGATGCCATTGAGTCCTTGAGTCCATGTTTGAGCTTGATTTTCCATTGGCTAGGTCAAACAGTCAAAAATTGCCTTTGTACAGTCAAAACCTTAGAAATGACCATTTTGCCCTTTTGGTGGATCTGATCAAATTTCTTCTGGAATTGTGATCCAAACTTGATCAAATGGTTCACATGAGTTCATAATGTTTATGTGGGTCAAAATTCATGAGGTTTGGCTGTCAATTGGCCACAGTTGACTTTTTCCCTAATACAGCTGATTTCTAGGTCAATTGTCCAATTGACTGGGCAAAAATTTGATTCAAGGCTTGAAACTTGGTATGGACAAACTTGTGAGTCCAACATGAAGTATGAAAGTCAATTTGGGAATTGAAGGTCCAAAAATCCCTGTGCAAACTCAAACCCTAATTTCAGGTCAATAGTGCAAGGAGATGTCTTGGGCAGAGCAAACCCTAACTTGGTCTTGAGTTCCAAGAGTCTTGTGATGAGAAAATATTGATAAAATGAGAGGGAAAGTTTTGGGGTACAACACCACTTATGACTTTGAAAATCTGATCTACCAAGCCGAGGACGAAGGTGAGGAAGATTGTGAACTACCTAGAGAACTTGAGAGACTGTTAGTGCAAGAGGAAAAGGCTCTACAACTACATGAAGAGCCAGTCGAGGTTGTAAACTTGGGTACTGAAGCAGACAAGAAATAATTCAATATAAGTGCCAACTTAGAGGACAATGTCAAGAACAGGTTAATCAAGATGTTGCATGAATATGTTGAGATCTTTGCTTGGTCATACAAAGACATTCCAGGACTCGATACTGATATTGTGGTTCACCGTTTGTCGATGAAAGAGAGTTGTTCTCTAATAAAGCAGAAGGTTCATCGTATGCGTCCCAAGATGTCAGAAAAGATCAAGGCTGAGGTTATGAAGCAATTCAACGTAGGTTTCTTAGCTGTTACGTCTTATCCTTAGTGGATTGCAAATGTGGTGGCCATACCAAAGAAATATGGAAACGTACGTATGTGTGTAGATTATAGGGATCTAAACAGGGCAAGCCCCAAAGTTGATTTTCCGCTTCCACATATTGATGTTCTAGTTGACAACACCGCTCATCATAAAGTATTCTCCTTCATGGATGGTTTTTTTGGGTATAATCAGATCAAGATGCCACCTGAAGACATGGAGAAAACTACCTTCATCACACAATGGGGCAATTTCTGTTACAAGTTTATGCCTTTTGGGTTAAAGAACACCGGCGCTACATATCAGCGTGCTATGGTAGCTTTGTTCTGTGACATGATTCATCACGAGATAGAGGTTTATGTTGATGACATGATAGTCAGGTCTCAGACTAAAGACGAACATCTTGACAACCTACACGAGCTATTTAAGAGACTGAAGAAGTACAAGTTGAGGTTAAATATGAATAAGTGCACCTTTAGGGTAAGATCCGATAAGCTCTTAGGTTTCATTGTCAGTGGTAAAGGTATTGAAGTTGATCCTACTAAGGTCAAAGCAATTTAAGAAATGCATGCTCCCCATACTGAGAAGGAAGTCAGAGGTTTCTTGGGACGAATGAACTATATTTCCAGATTCATTTCTCATTTGACCACTACTTGTGAGGCGATCTTCAAGTTGCTAAAGAAAGATCAAGTAGTAAAATGGAACGACGATTGTCATATAGCCTTTGACAAAATCAAGGAGTACTTCCAAGAACCTCCGATTCTGATGCCACTAGTTGAAGGAAGACCTCCAATCATGTACCTAATAGTGTTAGAGAACTCAATGGGGTGTGTGTTGGGCCAACATGACGAGTCTGGTCGAAAAGAGAATGCAATATACTACCTTAGAAATTTTTTTACCGACTATGAAACAAGATACTCACTTCTCGAGAAAACTTGTTGCGCTTTGGCATGGGTTGCTCGCCGACTAAGACAATATATGTTGACTCATACTACTCTATTAATCTCTAAGATGGATCCCATAAAATACATATTTGAGAAGCCCACTCTCTCCATAAGAATAGAAAGATGGCATATGGTCTTGATAGAATACGAAATTTAGTACACCACTCAGAAAGAAATCAAAGGAAGTGTATTGGCAGATCATTTGGCTCATCAAGCTGTAGACGACTATCAGTCTATGAATTTCGAGTTCCCGGATAAGAATATTATGCTAGTTACAAATTATGAAGAACTTGGACCGTATGAAGGACTCGAGTCAGGATCCCGATGGATTATGATTTTCGATGTAGCTTCTAACGCGCTTGGCAATGGAATTGGTGTTGTGATTATCTCTCCTAAGGGCTACCATACGCCCTTCACTGCCAGATTATGCTTTGACTGTACCAACAACATGGCCGAATACGAAGCATGAATTATGGGCATCAAAGCTGCTATTTACATGAGAATCAAGTTCTTGAATGTATATGGGGACTCAACCTTAGTCATTAGTCAAATCAAAGGAGAATCGAATACGAAGCATCCAAATCTCGTTCCTTATCGAGAGAATGTATAGACATTAATTCCGTACTTCGAGGAAATCACTTTTGGACATATTCCACGAGAAGAGAATCAGTTGGAAGACGTGTTGGCTACCATATCATCTATGTTTAAAGTCAGATGGGATAATGAAGCTCCTCGAATTACTATTGAAATACTAGATGAACTGGCACACTGCTACGAAGTTGACACTGACGGAGTAGAAGAGAAGCCTTGGTTTCATGAAGTGAAAAGGTACCTCGAAGCTCAAGAGTATCCTGAAGGAGCATCTATTAATGACAAGAAATTATTATGGAGGTTTTATGCTAAGTTCTTCCTGAGCAATGGAATTTTGTACAAGCGTAAACGTGATTCGAATCTGCTTCATTGTATGGACAAGAAGGAAGTTGGGAAAATTATGGAAGATATGCACGAAGGAGTCTTCGGTACTCATTCCAGTAGGCATATGATGGCTAAGAATATTCTGAGAGCAGGTTATTATTGGTCGACTATGGAAACTTATTGCCATCACCACTCTAGAACCTGCCATAAATGCCAGATCTATGCTGACAAAGTACATGTGCCACCGGTTCCTCTGAATGTCTTAACGACTCCTTGGCCGTTTGCAATGTGGGGCATTGATATGATTGGAGATATAAAACCTACTGCATCTAATGGACATTGCTTCATCCTAGTCGCTATTAATTATTTCATGAAGTGGGTTGAAGCAGCCTCCTTTGCCTCCGTCACCAAGAATGTTGTGGCTCGGTTTATTAAGCACAACCTTATTTGTCAGTATGGCATCCCCGAAAGGATTATCACGAACAATGATACCAATCTCAATAACACTATGATCACGAAACTCTGCACGTAGTTCAAGATCAAGCACCACAACTCTTCTCTGTATCGACCAAAGATGAATGACGTAATAGAGGTTGCCAATAAGAATATTAAGAAGATTATAAAGAAGATGACAGTGACATATAAAGATCAACACAATATGTTACCATTCTCTCTTCATGGCTATCGTACTTTAGTACGAACATCGACTCGGGCAACCCCATTCTCTCTAGTCTATGGTATGGAAGTTGCCCTTCTTGTTGAAGTCCAGATTCCTTCTCTAAGGATTATAAAAGATGCATATTTAGACAAAGATGAGTGGATTCAGACTAGGCTGGACCAGATAAGTTTGATTGACGAGAAAATACTGGCGGTTGTTTTCCATGGCAGATGTATCAGAAGCGTATGATCAAATCCCTTAACAAGAAAGTCAAGCATCGAGAATATCAAGCTGGTGATTTGGTAATAAAGCGCATTATCCTACCATAAGGTGATCCCAGGGGTAAATGGACTCCCACCTATGAAGGGCCATTTGTAACCAAGAAGACATTTTCTAGCAGTGCTATGATACTTACCACCATGGATGGTGAAGATTTTCTGCACCCTATGAACGCGAATATAGTCAATAAATACTACGCATGAAAAAGAGACCTGCTAGGTTGACTGACCTAGGCAAAAATAAGGGCATCCCGGTGAACTAAAAGGGTTCGGGCAAAAATTAGGGATATATATATATATATATATATATATATATATATATATATATATATATATATATATATATATATATATATATATATATATATATATATATATATATATATATATATATATATATATATATATATATATATATATAATATATATATTATATATATATATATATATATATATATATATATATATATATATATATATATATATATATATATATATATATATATATATATATAAAGATAGTGCACCGGCAAGTCGAAAACCTGAAAAAGTGGCTTGGGCAAAAAAGGGTATCCCGGTGGACTGAGAACCCGAAAGGACGGTCCAGGAAAAAGCTAGGGATTCAAGCGTATGACTATGTTCCATTGGATCCCCTACTTACAACAAGCTTGGTTACCAACATCAAGTTTGAATTGTACGTATCAATCCAATTAACTTCTTCTGACATCAAGAGATGAAATGCTTAAAGACATAGGGGCAATAGCAAAATTGAAACTCGACGGGATCATTTCCACATAACTGTTTTTCTCTGTTTTACTTTGTAATCTTTTATTTTACGGTGATTTCCTCTTACTAGGATCTCCGTCTCTTTGTACAAAACCGCCTATTTATAGGCAAATTATCAATACAAGTCAACTTCAAAATTCAAAATTAATTTACTTTCTCTATTTTGTTTGCAAAAACATCCAATGACTAAACTGAATGAACATATGCATATGATTATGATTACTGTTAATAAATATGTGCATAAAAACAGGAATAAGAATTTACTAAAGACTCTAGGAGTTGGGATAGCATTCAAGTTATCCATAAATCGCCGTGGAAAAATCCCCGCAGAGTTTGTCTTCACAAGCTCATCCCCGACAAAGATATATTCCTCAACAAGTATAATATGCCTTCAAACAGGAATTAGGGGGATCTTTCAGCAGTCCACATGATCATCTCCCCCAGTAGGTCCCCCAACAGATAAGGAAGTTCGATCATTTCCCCAGCATACGGTGAAAATTTCCTCAGCACAATTCACAAGAATTTAATTCTCCAACTGAGTTTATTTCTCCAAACACTACAAAATCCCTTGTAGAATTCTCTTCTCCAGCAGGGTTTATTTCTTCAGCAGGGTTTATTTCCCCAACAAAGTTTATTTATCTGATTACTGCAGATCCTCGGTAGAATTATCTTCTCCAGCAAAGTGTAGTCAAGGTTGATATCCCTAGAGAGTTGCTACAGAATCTAAAACTGGACCAGATATCATTTAACTTTTTCCTCCCTAGAAGAGCTGGTATCCACATCAGAAACTCGGTCATATAGCGCCTCAAAGGGTTATCCATCTCATTTATCCCTAATCAGGGTATATAGACTAAATTCCCAATAGAGCAATGAACGAACAATGTTCCTGAACTCTTCTATCCCCAAACAGAAGTCAAATATTCCCGGCGGAGTATCCTCAAAGCAGAAAGTATGAATCCCCAGCGGAGGTGTTCTAAACAAGATTGAAGATTCATATTCTTCACCCCAACAGTCAGGGATTTATTTTCCCCATCCAAGATGTTACACGAAGCAACCAATACACTTCAGCAATATATTTCATCCATATATCATTTACAAATATAATAGCATATACATACGAAACACATATAACACACTCTCATCTACTTTGAGAACACCATTACACAATGCATTACATACATCATGACATTGCACTAAACTAACTTTGTTTCTTTCAGGTTAGTCCGCAAACAGACGAATATCATCATCAACTTTCAAACAAGTCGAAGATTAATTCCCGAAACAAGATCGGGCAACTATCTATACGACCAGGCGGTATGAATTCCCGAAATAGGATGGATTTACCAACAAAAATAGGTTAGAGGTTAATTACCGAAACAAGACGGGGCAACAATCTATACGGTCGATAAAAAAATAGGTCGTAGATTAATTCCCGAAACAAGATGGGGCAACTATCGACATGGCCAGGTGGTATAAATTCTTGAAACAGGACGGGTTTACCAACAAAAATAGATTGTGGATAAATTCTCAAAAAAGGACGGGGCGACTATCTACATGACGAGAATTTCCCTCAGAGACTAAATCTGACAAGCATTTCCCTTAGAGACTAAATCTGACAGGAATTTCCCTCAGACTAAATCTGACAAGCAGCTACTTAAGCACTTTCTCCAGAGAGTCGTCCCGAAAAGCATTCTTCAGATATAGTCAAGCATATACTTATTCTAACACTCCTATCAATAATGATTTTGATGGCATCTATAAGCCCATCTCAAAAGACACTCCTCATCTCTCTGAATGGCATCATTAAACCTATTCAAGCAATATTATTGACCAACAACATTACCTCTTGCACATGCGAGTGCAAATTTTTGGGCACTTAAGTGTTCAATCCTCTTCTATCTTCAGATCACGAATGGCGGACATGCCAATCTAATCCCCTAGGTTTAATAAAATGGAACAGGGGAAACTGTTGTACCCCAAAATTTTCCCTCCAATTTCTTTAAGACATTCTCCTAGGGTTTTCATTTGCTCAAGGTTACTCAAAAATTGATCAACAAATTCTCATCCTAAGCATTTGACCTACAATTAAGGTTTTGTGTTTCTCAAATAAAATTGAGCTTCTAATGCCTCAGGGGGATTTCAGGGTTTCTCATATGTCTACAAGAATTTTCATACCAAGTTTCGTGCCTTGCACCACATGTTTGCTCAGTCAATTGCTCAGATGACTGAAAATCAACTGTGTTGAACAAAATGTCAAATATGGTCAACATACAATCAAACTTCAAGATTTTTGGTCAACATAAATTTTTTTAAGTCATATTCATCATTTTATCAAGGGTTGATCACAACTCATCAAGAAAACTCTCAATTCATCAAAAGTCAAAAGTTGCCAAATTAAGGTTTTCTTAAGGAGAAGTCAACTGAACTTTGACCAAGCATAACTTCCATATACTTCATCAGATTTTCCTCAACCAAATCCCATTTTGAAGGAAATTCAATTCTCTACAACTTTGTCTCTCTAAGCTCAAGTCCAAAAAATACTTCATTTGAGAGATATGGACCAATGCATTATAGGTCATTTCAAAAGTTAACAAAAAGACACTTTTTTTCAAGGCAACTTACATCAAGATAAATTCTTCAAATGCAAAAATGATCAAAATAGAGATTGTATAGGACATATTAAGCTTTATAAAAAGTCCCAGATCACCTTCAAATGATAAAAATTGAGAGAGTTATTATTGGTGCAAGTTAGGAAATTTTGAGCAAATGTATGAAACCTAAAGTGACCAAACTTGGAATTTTGGGCTATTGGGCTTGTGATTCAAGTTCCATGAATGTTTAGTACCTCAGGATGAACCTCATATCTTATTCATGCACCCCTTGACCTTTTTATTTTATTTATTTTTATTTTTATTAATTTAAAGTCAAAATAAAATTATATAAAACAAAGGCTTCATACAAAGGTCCAAGCCCACTCTTTGGCTGACCTAATTTTAAGCTATATAATCTCCTCATTCAGACAAAGGGAGGCACGAAAAACCCTTGCAAGAATACCATTCCAAAATTCCAAAATTATCAAGAACTAGGGCAAACCTCAAACCCTATTTTCATCCTCTCTCAAAGCAGGCTAACCATCCCATTCAATTCCAAGAGTGCTATAGAGTAAGTGGTGATCGTTTGTGATGATCCAAGAGGCCTTAAACTTATGAGCATGCATCACTGGTTTTCTATATTTGCATAAATTCGTATTTTTCGTTTTATCGTGCTTTGATTGAAACTAATGTTACTAACATGCTTCTGAAATGTATTAGTGCAGGATATAATCATTGCATGAGCCCCATGGTGCCTGGATGAGGTGTTGCCATGTTTACACTGGTTTGCCATATTTACATCATATCTCTCTTTACAGGAAGAATTATCCCAAATCAAGGCCACCATTGGATTCAGGAGGGTTGATTTAGGGGGTAGGGTCCCTTTGGATCATTAACACTTTCTATTTTGTATGTTTTGAAAAAACACCCAGCCGGAGAAGACGACTGTATCTAGGGCTCCGGCGCTTCTCCGATCACATTTTTGCAATTTATATTATATATGTTTTAATTTGATAAAAGGAACGGATGTATAGCCACCCCAGTGGTAGAAGCGCGCACATTAAGGAATTACTGCACTAGGGCGTGGGTTCGAACCCTGAGTTTTGTAAAATTTCTTTGCTTTTCATATTTTTTGCAGGTTTCATATATTATGAAGTGCGTTGGTTATACTAACACCAAAGAAGTAATGGCCCAGTGGCAAGTAGGCGCGCTAGTGACCAGGGAGGCATGGGTTCAACACCCATCTCCAACATTCCTTGTTTTCTCGTAACCATATTTTCTTCCTTTTAACCAATAAATCCTAATTCTTTTAATTAAACTCTAATAACCTTTTAACTAACCATGATTATTTTTCTAACACTAATTTAATTAGGCTTAGGTTTAATCAAATCTTTTTTATCAACTAATTAATTGACTTTTTTTTAATTAAAATTAATTATATTTTTAGGTTCAATTAATTAATCGTCAAAAACCTTTTTCATCAAAAATCATCAAAAACTTTTTTGTTTTCCTTTTTCTTATTCTTACATTCTTTTTTTTTTTTGCGTAGCTTATTCTTATCGTATTTTTCTGGATTATGTAACTATTTACGGTTTGTAATAGTTATAGGTTTTTTTACTTTCCACACTCTACTGTTATGTAACTACCCTGAAGCGATGTAATAGTTTAGGGTTTACTTTCTGCCTTTACTTTCCACACTTTACCATTTTTATACTTCTATGCTTCTGCTTAGTAACTAGGGTTTGTATGGAAATAATAAAAACTAAACGATAGAAAACCCTAATCTCAAAGATAAATAACTGAATACAAATCACTCGCACATTTACACCTCTAGGGTAACCTCCCTTGTTGCCTTCAGAATAAAAAGAGTCGTGTCCCTCGAACGCGGGGACGCTTTAGCATAGTCCCTCAATACAAAGTTCATAGTCCCTCGATGACCCTTTCAATGTTGACTTTAGGTAAATGATCTAGTCCCTTACAAAAATTTCTAAAGTGTCCTTACGAGTTGCCTTCGATGAGTGTACAATGACCCTCGCCTGTCCCTTCACATCCAACGATAAGGCTTCCTACTAACTAATGGTACGGATAACACTATCTAAAGAAGGAGTAAAATTACTAGAATGACCTTGAGTAGGGTATAACTCCTAATCGCTTGCTCACAAAACTCTTCAAAAAAAAACATTTCTCACAATCACACTTTTCAATAAATATTTTCAAACAAACACTTTGTACGCATTCTCGAGGACCGATACAAGAATCATTACAAATTTCTCCTTACATTGGCAACTTTTCAAAATATTTTCAAACACACGATACAAAGCAATTTTCAAAAAGTGAGCTAAGGGATTAAGAGCCCGTAGATAACTACAGATGAAAAGGATGCTAACACCTTCCCTTTTCATAATCTACCCCCCGAACTCAAAATCTATCAAGGTCTTTCCTGTTCTTTTCACCCTTTCCTTATTGGATAAAAGAAAAGTCAATGACGACTCTTTCTAACCACAAAATTTGTGATAAAATGCAAAACCAAGTCAGTTCTCCCACCGTATTGCAAAGAGAAAACACTCTCCCTTCTCTCTCTTGTTTTCTGGCGATCGTAAATCGCCCACCACCGACCGGAAATCGCCTCCAATGGTGGCCGTATCTTCTATCACCCCAAACACCATCACAAAACCCAATTTCGGGTTGAACTTCAACCAGAGTACTCAAACATTCAACACAAAAACCCAAATAACCTCTAGAACCCTAGGTGATAACCTTATAACCCAAATAATTTAGGATGAAACTCAACCCTAGCCACCACAAGCGGTAGTCAAGGCCTCCGCATAGATGCAAGTTCATTTATAACTTCATCTAATTTTTCCCAGAAACCCTACGAACTCCAGCAAAACCCTTAGAACCCTATAAACTTATACCCTAACCCCAAGAACCCAAGCCTATAAACATAAAACACTAACCTTAAGTATCAAGAACCCTAACCCTAAAACCCAAAATTTCCCAAAAACACCATAATTAAACACCAAACCAGCAACTTTCAACAATCACCACAAAAATTATAACCCTAAGCTAAGTGTTTTTTCGTGTTTACCTCTCCTGCAGTGACACTGGTCGTATTATCCTTTAATTTTCTCTTCTAAATTCTATAATCCTCTTTCTTTCTATATTTGCAGGTACAATGATGGAGGCTTAGCTTGAATGCTTGGGGCTTCGATGTGAAACCCTAAGTTACTCTGAAAGCTAGAGCTTTGGTGATGGTTAGGGGGTTACGCAGCAACAACGAATGTAGGGGTTTCTTCTCAAAATTCTTCTCCTCTTCTTAGGTTTAAGCTTAGAGTTTTTATAGCATTAGGTTTTAGTTAGATTAGTACATTTAATAATTATGATTTGCAATTACAAATTAGATTGATTTAATTTAGCCTTAAATTAATTGAAATTAGAGGTTCAATTTAGGATCTGATTCAATTCTGCTTGTAATTTAGAATAAGATTTGTTTTTGAAAATCATGTATTTGGACGTCTTATATGTATAAGTGCCTTTAATTAATAAAAACATTTTCAATCCAATATTTGATTTCCAAATTTGATTTGTTTTTGGACTTCTGCACTTTTAGTGTTTCTTAGGGTTGAAGAGTCCAATTGGGTGCAGCTTGAGGCACAAGGTTGAAAGAAACCCTAATTTTGACCCTTAGTCAAAATTGGTTAATAAATATAATAAACAAATAATAATGATAAATAATAATAAAAATTGATGAATAACAATATAAGTTAAAAAATATTGACGCATGCCAACCTTATCATTATATATATATATTTGTAATAAATGATAAAGATAATAATAAAAAGGTAAATAACCTTAATGGTGTTGACTTCAGTCAACCCAACCTAAAAAGTGATAAAATAAGAACATTTATATTTTATTTAAAACTACACCCCCCTTTAATGGATTTAACAAATTTAGAATGGCCCCTTAAAAAAAATAGCTAGAAGATGGGCCCAATTAACAAAATATGACCAACAATGATGAAATGAAACCCCCTCCAAAATTAACTTCCACTATATTTAAAAATAAATGATAAATTAGCATGCACGAAAATATAACTTTAAACAAGTGTAATAATGAAAAAATTAATATGAATAATGCCTAAAATAAAATGAACTGACTTTTAACACCAATATGGGCAAATTTGGGGTATGACAGTTACCCCTATTTAATTTCTCTTCAATTGAGGATGCGGGAATACGAAGTTCTCTCACATTCGGAGGGTTATTAAATAATGGAAGACCCCAAGTTTTAACCAAAACTTTGAAAAAGATAAATTTTACGATAAACCAAAAAACATGCAACTAATAATGTGGTTAACTCACTAATGCCTAGAGTGTGGGTTCACATATCTATTTGTGCCAAGAGACTAAATCAATAGATACGAAAAGGAACGCTATCACAAATTCCACGCTCTTACCACAACCTAGGGGGTAAGTAACACGAGTTCCAACTCCATTTATGCCAAGGGAATAATCTAATGGAGTTTAAAAAGATCTGAGGACAAACTTACTAAAGCTTTGAGACTAACATAGTAAGCAGAAATGCAGATTTGCAACATTTATTGCAACCTAGGGGATAAACAAAGGTGTATCAATCTTATTTATGTTAATTTACTAATCTAATAAGATGGAAAATTTGGAAAATAACCTATCATTGCCCAAGGACCTATATGAATGGTTATATTTGATTTGCATATCTACCATTACCTAGGGGTAGATAACGCATGTATTAACTCTATTTATTCCAGAGGACTAATCTAACAAAGTCGAAAAAGGATATGGTAACTGTGATCGGTGGAAATAGAACTGACTGTTTTGGAATGCTGGTTCGCGTTTGCGTTTGTTTTTGCAAAATGTCGCGGTAAGCAAGAGTCGCCACCGTCTTTTATTTTATCCAACAAGGAAAGGACAAAAGCATAGAAAAATTCCTCTTCGAGATGTTTCTCGGGTTCGGGAGGTAGACTATAGAAAGGGAAGGTGTTAGCACCCTTTCTATCCGTGGTTATCCACGGGCTCTTAGGTACTTGCTCACTATGTTTTCAAAAAGTTTTGCTTTTCTTGTGTTCATGGGTTTTGAAAAGAGTTTTGTTTGAAAACTTCGATTTAGCTCTTGTTTCTGTCCTCAAGAGTGTATGAAGTGTTGTTGAAAATTTTGTTTGAAAAGTGTAAGTGCGAAAAATTTGTTTTGTTTTGAAAGAGCAAGTACCTAAGAACCTCTACCTACTCAAAAGGAATTAAACTGTGTAAATGTACTTTAGGCAGTGCTATCCCACTATTGAGGAGTAGGTAGCACCGTCGTTGGAGTTTTTGGGTCAATTCGATTAAGGGACATGTGGTCACTAAAGCAATGTTAAGACGCCTTAGCGGTAACCCTAATGTCTTAGATCATTTTATCCGAGGCAACCGTTTTGAGGCAACTTTGATCTTTGGACAAGAGGGCGACCTCTAAAACTTCCTATACTCAATGACCACGTTCGAGGCAACCAAGTGAGGCGTACCCTAGGAGTGGCATGTGCAAATGTGTCAATTTTCAGTTATGTTATCTTTGTACATGTTATGGTGAGCTACGGTTGTTTTTAAGTTAAGGTAGATCTTATCATGCATAGCCTATTATTCATACATCTAGCAGTTAATGGTTGCGAAAAATAAAACTAAGCTATTACAAGGCGTCGGGTATTTACATCGCCAAAAACAAACCCTTGAAAAAGTAAATGCGAAAAGTAAAATAAAGCGATAAATAATCCTAAGTTAAAGCTATTACATCCTCAGAGCAATTACAATTATATGGAATATGAATAAAAAATAATACGCGCGAGAAAAATTGAATCGGAGAGTTTTAGGGTTTTGACCCTTTTTTTAAGAAAGGAGATTTTTTGTTATTTTGAACTAAATGAAATTAAATGAAATTAAGCCTAGGTTAATTAATTAATTAATTAGATGAAAAATGTATTTTTTGGGTTTTTAGAATATTTAAGGAAATAAAAATAAAAATGATTAAAATGGTTAAAACATAATATTCTAATTTACTTTTAATTTATTGCAAAAATATTAAAATTATTCCTAATTTAAAACTAAATTAATTGGTTAATTTTTTATTTACAAAAATAAATAATGAAATTAATAAATATTATTTTGGTGTTTTCTAATTTTATTGGAAAATATTAATTATTTTAGTTAGTAGTTAATTAAGAATAAAAAATAAATCAAGCAAATAAAATATAATGAAAGAAAATAAAAAAAAAAAGCAAACTCAAGGGGGTTTGGGCCCAATTTTGGAGGTAGACTCAGCAATTTTTCAGGCCCATTATGCTTCAGCCTCATTGACCTTTTCAATCCAGTGTGCGCCTTTGACTAGGGAACATGATGGTCCCCTCATTCCTGGCCACCAGATCTGGCCTGAAGGCCATCTGGCATGTTGATATTTGCAAGCGTATGGTGGATCCCCCTTTGAATGTCACATAGAATCACCTGAAGAAAAATTGAATAAATGTTTTGGGGGACCTGGGATTCGAACCCAGGTCCTGTTAGCCAATGGACAACCTCCCTAGCCACTGAGCCAATTGCCTCTTTTGTAATTATAATACACAATAATTAATATATACCAAACAAACGCTTATGCCTGAAAAAAATAATCAAAAGCGCGCTGATTTCAAACACGCGAACCAGATGACAACACGTCATCATCCTCAACCTTGGTCTTGCACAAAATAGAATCAAATAGCGGGGGTTTTTAACCTCCACTATCTCCTGCACGAAAAATAGCGAATAGACACAGAGCGAAAAGAAATATTTCGCGAGGTATGTGTTGGAATCGTCTTGGTCTCACGAATTCAACCATGTATCCCATTGGCTCCAATTTTTCATGGTTTGGAAAGCCCTATTTGAAAGCTTGAAAACCCTAGAAACTCGATCATGGCATCTCTCGGTTTAGGGCACTATGGTTCAATTAATTCATTTCATTAGCTTTGTATAATCTCTAGCAACGCAAATGAATCACAAAAACATGTCAAATGCATATGAATTAAGAGATACGATTTTGAATTATAAGTGCAAACAGTGAGATGGTATTTCGTGATTCCTTGAGCTTTGGTGCTTGAATTTGATTGCAAATCACTCCTGGTACCTCCTGCAATGTGTTTGGATGGACAAGGCACCTTGAATTGGCCTAGATTGCAAGAACACGTTTTGATTTTTCTTGGAATTTCTTGAAATTGGTATGGCCGTTTCTGCAGTCTTTCAGTCGTGAATTAGGTTATGCTTGGCTTGCTTGCATATAAGGGAATCAGTTTAGGTCAAAATTTGGACCCATATCCATGTGCATTGAAGATTGAATATTTGATTGACAAATCAAATATTCTTGATTTTTCATGATTGAACAAGTTGCCAAAATTGGATATTTTTGTATCTTTTAGCTTGTGCATGAATTGGCATTGCTTGGTCAGCATATTTGGATCACATTTGGTTCAAAAATAGATTCAAGAATCAAATCCTTTATTTTCTTATAATTTAAATTAATTAAATGAATTAATATGTATTAAAAATCCATTTAATCAATAAATTTAAGAAAATAAATCCAATTTAACTTGGTGGGTCGTGCATAGGTCATGGGTGAAGTTTCAAAAAGAGATTTGAGGCCCATTAGCAAAAAGAAGGTGTTTTGAGCAAAGTTGACTTTTGCAAATTCATGAAAATTGCCCAACTTCTCCAATGCATAACTTGCTCAATTTTGATCATATGACCATGTTCTTGGACATTTTGGAAAGCCCTTGAAGTCCTATAACCAATGCTTTTGGTACCATGTCATTTGGATTTACCAATCTCAAGTTATGGCCTTTGACTCAAAGTGTACTTTTGTTGACTTTTGAAATTGACCTATAATGTAAAAATTTGTAACTTTTTGTGAGAGCATTTCTTGATATTGGGGTGTGAAGATGGATTGTAGTAAATTGCATCCTCTTCAAAATTAGCTTTGGATGGAATTTTTCTGATAAACCATGAAAGAGTTATGCCCTGGTCAAAGTACAGTTGACTCTTCTACTGTCCAAAAATAGTAACTTTTGCATCTTGATGATTTTTGAGCTATTCTTGTGGGATCATGATCAAGACTTGATCAAATGATGATTGTGAACTTAAAAATAAGATGTTGACCAAGAATTCTGACTTTTGACTGCAAAATGACCATTTTGCCCTTGCAGTTGACTGTAGATCAAATGGGGCTTTTAACTGTGCAAACTGGCACTGTGAGTATTGAAACTTGGCATGTAGGTGCTTGAGAATTTATATATAGGCCTATGAGAATTGATTGAACCATTGAAAACCCCAAATTCCTTGAAAGAACCAAAACCCTAATTTTGAATTGACTGCCTTAGGAGGTGATTTGACTGTACAACCCTTGAGCCATTTTGAGCAATTTGAAGATCATTCTTGACAAATCTTGAGGAATATGGGAGGGCAAATTTTGGGGTACAACAGTAACAAACTAGCTAAAGCTTTGAGACTAACATAGCGAGTTGTAATGTAGACTTGCATATTTATCACAACCTAGAGGATAAATAATATGGGTTTGATGCTTGAATTTGAGTTTTGAAGTTTTGATAGTTTAATAACTAGGTCATGAATATGATTCACATATATGTCTCCTAGTGTAATTCTTGGTTTGTAGTACCTCTAAATGTTGTGTCTGTTCTCAATCGAGGGTTTTTGTAATATTGTGAAAAATGCTAAGATTTTGAATTTTCGATTCGCGCGGGTAACTTAGCTGGTGATAGGCCTCATGATATTTCATAGTATTCCTGGCCTATGAAGTTTGAAAATGCATGTATGGTTGATATGTATATGTATGATGCCCAGTGATAATTGATATGGTGCCCAATGATAATGTTATTAATATGAACCAAGTGTTTCGTATGTATATGCACCAAGTGTTTGTGAATGTTTTAATGATTTTCTCCTTTTAGACTATTGGGTTATTTGATTCATTGACTTCCCAATGTTGTCTCTTGTTTTGTTGCAGTATCTCCAAGTTGATTTGCATTTTGATATATTAATGTGGGCAATGTCAATGTGATGTTTGATGATTGTATCATAGGCACGGGTGTAGATGTATGCGTGGATTTCTTTTGACATTTTTCTAACCAAAGCGCTTTTTAATATTTTGTCAAATGCTTTTATTTATTGTCAAATCCACAAAATAATTTTGACACAGTGTTTACAACAAATAATCGTAGTATTTTGCAAACAAGTCAGAAAAAGAAAACACAAAAAATATTTGAAGAATAAATTGTTTTATTAATGAAAAATGCCTTTTGAATATGCTTGAATACAAGATGCAATTTCTAAAAACAGGAAATTATAGAAAGTTTAAAAAAAATTGAAAATGCCAATGAAAATTGATAATTGATACTGCTATTTCTCCATTATCCTTTGATAACTCTAATCTCATTGCCTATGAGAAAGATGACTTAGATTAATCCTTCCTCTTTGTAGTCGTAGTAATAAATTCTCGAACCGCGATTGTGATACGGTGGCAGAACCGACTGTTATATTGGTTTTGCATTTGTATTCGCAAATGTTGCGGTAAGCAAGAGTCCCCACCAACTTTTCTTTTATCCAAATTAAGGAAAGGGTGAAAAGAACAGAAAAAGACCTTTTCGAGAGTTTTCCGAGTAAGGGGGTAGATAATGGAAAGGGGAGGTGTTAACACCCTTTCCATCTGTAGTTTTCTACGGGCTCTTAGATGCTTATCTCATTTAAAAAATACCTTGTGCTTTGTGTTTTTGAAAAGTATTCAAAAGTGCCTTAGTGCGGAGATTCGCTTTATGATAACTCTTGTGTCAGTCCTCAAGAGTGTTGATAAAGCGTTTTTTGAAAGTGTTTTTGAAATGTTTTGTGTAAGTGTAAAAAGTTTGTTTTGAGCAAGCATCCAAGAACTATCTACTTATACTCGAAAAGGTTTGTTATTTTCCTCTTATCCTTTAAACAATGCTATCCTACTATTAGTGAGTAGGTGTCCCTATCGTTGGATGTTTGAGGGACATTCAAAGAGACATTTTTATAGTCACAAAGGCAACTGGGAAAGAAGTTTTAGCAACTACCCTAGGGTTCTAACATCATATTTTTACCGAGGCAACATCGAGAGGGTCATCGAGGGACTTATGATCTTTTTAGAACCAGAGGGTAGCCACTAAGACCTCTCACATTTCGATAGTTATGACAATTTTACAAAGGCAACCGAAGTGGGGTACCCTAGAGGTGCGCATGTGCAAGTGATTCAATTCAGTTCATTTATCTTTGTTATTAGGTTTGCTAGCGCTTTGTTTTCAGTCTTTCCATACAATCTTATTTACTAACAGTAATATTGTACAGAAAATATAAAGTGCGGAAATTAAATCCTGCACTATTACATCCCATGAGCAGTTACAATATTTAGAAAAAAATGCGAAAAGATAAACTAACTATTACAAAATCAAATGTGTGACCTATACATTCTTTCTAGAATTTAAATAACAAAAGAAAAATAGAAAGAAAAAAAAGAGATTGTTTAGAAAGAAAATCAAATGTCCTAAAAAGCCTAAGTATTAAGAAAAATATTTTTGGTATTTTTGTGATTTGATTTTAATATTTAAGACCTAAGTCTAAATTAATTACAAATTAACTATGAAATAAATACTAAAATATGATTAAGTTAAATTAAATTTATTTATGAAAATTAAATTAATTAAAAGAAAAGAACTAAATCTATTTTTTTTTTGTGATTTTATGATTTTATGATTTTTTTGATAAAAAAGAATTAATTGAAATGAAAAGAAAATAAATAATTAAAGCAAAAAAAAAAACAAATGAATGGTCCATGTTGTAAAGAAATCCCAGGCCCATTAGCAAGAGAGCCCAAGCGCTGGAGAAAAGTCTTCAGAATCATGTGTATCTCTCCCATGAGGCCTATCGTGGGTTTGGATTGTAAGTCCTTGTATCACAAAATACGAAGCTCAAAAAGCTTATAGCCCTAACCATGGAATCTTGCGCGTAGGGTGTTCATATGCACATGCGATCATCCTAACCTGTTCTAAATGGTCTCACAAACATATATAAATGCATAAAAATAATTTATATGACATGAATATATAGTTTGAGATTCAAGAAATTTTACCAAAACGGTACAATTGGATGTGAGAGTTCTAGACGTGGAAGGGCTTGGTTATGAGGCTAGTTCAACTCTTGGGAGCCTCGAGGAGATGAACGGATCCTTTTTTTTGCTTGAGAGCACCTAGAAGTGTGGTTAAGAATTTTGCAACTTTGAGAAAATTCTGAGAATTTTGTAGAGCTTTGTTATGCAATGGTTTTTCTGGTCATTCTTATGCCTTTGTTTGCCTTTACATAGAGAATGAAATAGGAGCCAACAAGTATGGAAAGGGACAAGGTAATCATGCCCATAAAATCAATATTTCAACATATTGAAAACTTGCCTTCTTTGCATGATTCTTATCTTTTGGATGCCTTGCACGAATCTGGACATGTTGCTGGCTTGTATTTCGGCTGACAAATAAGGAATGAAATCAAGGTAATCATGCCATGGTTTAAACAAGAAAACAACTTTAAAACATGCCAAATTTGCAATTCTTCCTTTCTTGAGTCCCCACTAAATTGACAAGGTTTTAATGAGTTGTTGTGATTTGTCATGAGTTGTCTTGGGCCTTTAGATGATTGAAACAAAAAGCCCAAGCCTTTATACCATTGTTTCATATTTTATTTGATTTTATTTGCATTTAAATGAATAAAAATTCAAACAAAAGAAATAAAAATCATAAAAAATATGTGAATGGATTTAGAGGTCCTCTAACACCTTATGAACATGTTTGAACATCAAAAGTTAGGCCCACTAGTTCAAAACTTCAAGTTCGCTCACTTTGCATTTCATGCATTTCTTGAAAGTTGCCCAACTTGTGCACCTCATAACTTGCTCAATTTTCATATTTTGAATTTTATCTTGAACTTTTTGGAAAGGTCAAGATGTTCTCTACACTTTCTCTTTTAATCATTTTTGCATTTGGAGACATTATCTTGATGTAAGTTGCCCTGACAAAAAGTGTCTTATGTTGACTTTCTGAAAATGACATGTAATGTATGAGATTGTATCTTTCAAATGGTGCATCTCTTGAACTTGAGGACAAAAGAGAAGTTGTAGGGAATTATATTCTCTTCAAAATGAGCTTTGGTTGGGGGAAAATGGATGAAGTATGTGAAAGTTATGCCTGGTCAAAGTTCAGTTGACTTTTCCTATAGAAACCCTAATTTAGCAATTTTTGACTTTTGATAGGAGCATTTCTTGAGGAATCATGATCAACCCTTGATCAAATGATGGATATCACTTTAAAATGTTGATTTTGACCAAAAATCTTGAAGTTTGACTATATAAGGGCCATAGTTGACTTTTGACCTAGTACAGTTGATTTTCAAACCTTTGAGCAATTGACTGAGCAAACTTGTAGTGTAAGGCATGAAATTTGTCATGGAAAATCTTGGAGGCATATCAGGACAATGAAAAACATTTGAGACCTTTGGAGGTCACACATCTTAGTGAAAAGTGAAACCCTAATTAGAGGTTTATTATTTAGGAGGAGAATTTGTCTGGTCAATTCTTGGTCATCCTTGAGCAATTGGGAACCTCAACGAGCATGTCTTGAGTAAAAATGGGAGGGCAAATTTTGGGGTACAATAGCGGTCTAGTTTTTCCTTTTTTGAATAAAATCCCTAACTTTTTCCTGGATCGCCTTTCTGGGTTTTCAATCCACTGGGATAATGAGTTTGTTTATATGTCCCTAATTTTTTCCTCGATTTCCCTTTAGGGTTTTCAATCCACTGGGGCGCCTCTTTTTGCCTAAGTCTCTCGTTCGCATTTTTGACTTAGCGAGCTTTTTATACAGTATTTTTTGACTGCGTCATAATTTAGGGAATGCGATAGTTCTTCTCCATCCATTATTGTAAGGATAAGAGATCCTTTTGAGAATGTTGTTTTAACCACATATGGACTTTCGTAGTTAGGTGTCCATTTACCACGAGAATCTAGACGAGGTAGCAGATTCTTCTTTAGAACTAGATCTTCTTTTTTGAACACTTGAGAATGAACCTTTTTGTCGAATGCTTTCTTCATCTTATTTTGATATAGTTGACCGTGGCACAAAGCTGTTAAGTATTTTTCTTTAATGAGGTTGAGCTAGTCAAGCCATGTCTGAACCCATTCTGACTCTTCAAGCTTAGTTTCCATGAGAACTCGTAGTGATGGAATCTCTACTTCAATAGGGAGTAAAACCTTCATGCGATAAATAAGAGTGAAAGGAGTTGCACCTGTCAAAGTATGCACTGAGGTACGGTAACCATGTAATGCAAAGGGAAGCATTTCGTACTAATCCTTATATGTCTTCACCATTTTCTGGACGGTTTTATTCATGTTTTTATTGGTAGCTTCAACGGCCCCGTTCATCTTAGGTCAGTAAGGTGATGAATTATGATGCTCGATCTTGAAGTCGTCGCATAACTCCTTCATCATTTTGTTGTTCAAGTTGGACCCATTGTCTGTAATGATTCTTCTATGAACTCTATATCGGCATATGATATTTTGCTTGATAAATCGAGTGACCACTTTCTTTGTTACATTTGTGTAGGAAGTGGCTTCTACCTACTTGGTGAAATAATCAATGGAGACTAGTATGTATTTGTGTTCATTATAAGCCTTCAGTTCAATCATTCATATCATGTCAATTCCCCACATCGAGAATGGTCATGGTGACCTTAGAACATTCAGGGGAGTTGGCGGCAGGTGCACCTTGTCACTGTAGATTTGGAATTTGTGGAATGTCTTTGTATAATGGTAACAATCAGCTTCTATCATCAACCAATAGTAACATGATCTTAATATTTTTCTAGCCATAACGTGTCTATTTGTATGAGTCCCGAAGGTTCCTTCATGGATCTCTTTCATGAGCGTATCTGCTTCGTGTTTCTCTAAGCACCTGAGTAGAACCATATCATAGTTTCTTTTGTATAATACATCCTCATTCAGGAAGAACATTGTATCTAGCTTTCGTAGAGTTCGCTTGTCTATTATTGAGGAACCTTCTGGATATTCTTGCTTTTCTAGGTACCTTTTGATGTTGTAGAGCCAAGGTTTGTTATCCGGCCCTTCTTCAACTACGAGGCAGTGTGTAGGTTCTTCAAAATGTCTGATCGTGATGCCTGGTTTATGATAGGCCTAGTTACTTTGAACATGGTTGACAAAGTTTCCAAGACATCTACCATATGATTTTCTTCTCGGGGAATGTGAGTGAAAGTAATATCCATAAACTCTATAGCTAGCTCTAAAATATAATCCCGATATGAAATTAATTTGGGATGTCGAGTGTCTCATTCACCATTGACTTGTTATATGACTAATGTTGAGTCTCCATATACTTCAAGGTATTTAGTCTGTTGATCAATAACAGCTTTTAGACCTAGGATGCAAGCCTCATATTTAGTAATATTGTTGGTGCAATCAAAAGATAACATCGCAGTATAAGGTTTATGAACTTTTTTGGATAAGTTAATACAACCCCAATACTATGTTCTAGTGCATTTGAAGCACCTTCAAACATAAGTGTCCATCACACCATTGGTTCAGGTCCTTCATCGGTCCTGGTATTTCGTAGTCACCTATAACCATAATGTCTTCGTCTGGAAAGTCAAACTTCATTGGTTGGTATTCTGGCAATGGTTGATGAGCTAGGTGATCAGCTAGTACACTGCCTTTGATGGCCTTTTGAGTAAAAATATTGGATGTCGTATTCGGATAACAACATCTACCATTGGACAATTCTTCTCATGAGGGCTAGCTTTTCAAACACATACTTCTAAGGATCCATTCTCGCTATTAACCATGTGGTGTGAGTTAACATATATTTTCCCAGTCGTTTAGTGGCCCAAGCCAGAGCATAACAAGTCTTCTCAAGGAATGAGTACTGAGTTTCGCAATCAGTAAATATTTTGCTTAGGTAGTAGATAACACACTCTTTTCTACCTATTTCTTCGTGTTGACCCAATGCACATCCCACAAATCCTTCAAGCATTATTAAGTACATAATAAGTGGTCTTCCTGGAATGGATGGCATTAGGATTGGTGGCTCTTATAAATATTGCTTTATTGTTTCAAAGGTTGTCTGATAGTCTTCATTCCACTCTATTGATTGATCTTTTATGAGTATTTTGAATATAGGCTCGTAAGTGGAAGTTAGGTGTGATATGAACCTTAATATGTAGTTCAATCATCCTAAGAAACCACAAACCTCTTTTTCTTTTTTTGGCAGATGAAATTTCTTGTATGTCCCTTACTTTGTTGGGATCCACCTAAATACCTTGTTGGTTTACAATAAAACCCAATAGTTTACCTAACCTGACACCAAATGTAAATTTGTTCGGACTCAGCCTCAGTATGAATTTTTGTAGTCGTTTGAATAATTTCTGCAAGTGAATGATGTGATCCTCTTTTGTCTGAGATTTGGCAATCATATCGTCCGCTTAAACTTTGACTCTTTGTGGATCATGTCATGGAATACTATCACCATTACTCATATTGATAGGTTACCTCTGCGTTCTTTAGACCGAAGGATATTACTTTGTAACAGAAGGTGCCCCAGGAGTCATGAAAGTAGTCTTTTCCATATCCTCAGGAGCCATTTTGATTTGATTGTATCCTGAGAAACCATCCATGAAAGAAAATACCGAAGCTTGAGCTGTATTGTTCACCAAAACATCTATGCGGGGTAACAGGAAATCATCTTTAGGACTTTCTTTGTTTAGATCCCGATAGTCTACACACATGCATACTTTTTTATATTTCCTGGGTACCGGCATAATTTTAGCTATCCAAGGTGGATTATATACCACGGCTAGGAACCCTGCATCAAATTGCTTGAGGACTTCCTCTCGAATTTTGTTGGACATGTCTGGACGAGTCCTTCTGAGCTTCTGTCTAACGGGGGAACAAACATCTTTAAGAGGTAGATTCTGTACCATGATATCCGTATCTAGACCTGGCATATCTTTGCAAGACCAAGAAAATATATCCATGTACTCATGTAGGATCTTATTCATCCTTTCTTTAACGCTTTCCTCCAATGTTGCACCTAGCTTGATTTCTTTTGGATCCTTTTTCGTCCCAAGATTGATGATCTCGATGATTCTTGGTACGGTTGTATTGCGACTGGTTTTTAAATCAGAGCCTCCACTGTTAGTTTTTATCCCAGGGAAGGGAATCTAACAGAAAACCCTAATTCGCAGACAAATATTCTAGGTTTCAGACTCAATTAGACGAAAGGAAGGTGTGATACGGTGGGAGAACTGACTTGAGTGTTTTGTGTTTAATCGTAAATGTTACGGTTAGCAAGAGTCGCCATCGACTTTTCTTTTATCCAAAAGGAAAGGTAAAAAAGCACAGGAAAGACCTTTGAGATTATTTCTTGAGTTCGGGGGGTAGATTATAAAAAGGGAAGGTATTAACACCCTTTTCATCCATGGTTTTCTGTGTGCTCTTAGTTACTTGCTAGATCACTTGGTTTATGTTTGAAATTATGCTTTGTGTGGTTTTTGAAAGTATTTTGTAAAGAGGCCATTGTTTAGGCAATCTTTGTAATGATTCTCGTTCGTAAGAATGTATACAAAGATGTTGATCTTTTGAAAATGTTTTCAATTTTGTAAGATGTTTGAAAGTGTATGTGTTTGTTTTGAAAATAACAAGGATGTTTTGTTTTGAAATGGAGCAAGTAATTAGGAGCTTTCTACCTACTCAAAAAGTCTTTCTTGTTCATTTTCCTTTTCCTTTGACATTGTTATCTTACCATTGATTTGGTAAGTAACCCTATCTTTGGATGTAAACGGGATGGGCGTGGGTCATCGTATAACCATGATTAGCAATGTTGCAAGGTATCTTAGAATTTTCTTTAAGGGACTAAGATCATTTGAAAGGAAACTTAGATAGCGTCATCAAGGGACTATGATCTTGTATTTGCTTGTTTTTGCTAAGATACCTTACATGCGTAATATGGCCATTTTGTATAAGGAAACCAAGTGGAATAACCCTAGGGGTGCTTGTGTGCAAGTGTATTGTTTTCATGCTTGTTTTTGTCTTGAATTAGTGTTTTCTAGGTATTTGTTTTAGTCTTTCCATACAAACCCTAATTACTAGCATGTTATATATAAAAGCGATAAATTACGAAATTTAAAGTTACTACGCTATTACAACATTTGTGGGGAGGGGGTATACAAATTGAATGGGGATTGCAAAAATGTAAATCTAGTTAGTCTATTACAACCATATTGAATGGGTATCAACGTACAAAAGTGAATAAATGTACAAAAATGCAAAATATGAAGTAAATGGATATATGCTTGATTTTTTTAGGAAAAAGGGATTTTGTCCGAATATTATTAATTTAAAGAACAATAATTAATAAAAAGAATTTGTTTAAGAAAATATTTTAAATAAAACCCTAGTTCTATTAATTGATTAAAAAGAAATTAAGTTTCAAGAAAAGTATTTTTGGTATTTTTGTCTTGAAAATAATATATGGTGTCATCAAATATTTTTTGGCCTTTTATATATTAAAATAATATATTTAAATTGGTGTAAAAGAAAATAAATAAAACCTATTATTTTAATTAAATTTACAAGATGTTTAGTGAAATGAAAAAAAATATTTATTAAATAAAAATAATTTTTATTCGAAAAAAAAAAATAAAGTATGTCAAAATGAAAACCTAATATTTTTTATATTTTTTATGATTTTTAACATTTAGTAAAAAAATAATTAAGAAAACAAATGAAATAAAAATAAGAAAATAAAAATAAACTGGGCCAAGGGTGCTAACAGCCTGCAAGGGGGTTAGTAAGAAAAAAATAAAAATAAACAGTATAAGCCCAATAAGGCCCAGGCGCTTGCAAAAAAGTCAGAAATGTAAAAACATGTAAAAAAATGCAAAAGGGTACCATTGGAGCTCGAAACCAGGTCCCAAAGGTTACACGCACGCACTTCTACCACTAGGGTGGCTATACATCCGTTAACATAAGCAAACCAATAAATATACATGGCAAAACGCGCCCTGATGACTTCATCTTCAACCTTCAGCCAGACCAACTGTAACTTGCTTATTTCTCATAAAAATGAAAACTGTAAACATGAAACTTGTAGCAAATTTTCTCACGATTTCAGAAATGTAAAGAATTAAAACTATAGATCAAAGATAAGCATGAATTTTAATGGCCCTAATATGAACCCTAAAAACCTCAGAAATTTCAGTTTCAAAATTCTCTAAGCTCAAGCAAAATTAATGGAAACTATGGACATGGTTAGCTTTAGGGCAATAATATGTACATGTTTTGTTCACAAATAAACTATTGATGATGCATGTATGAAGAGTTCAAAGTTGATAAAACTTACCTCAAAACTAGAAATCGTGTTTTGAGTTTGAGCTTGTTTCAAGTGATGGTGATGATCAGGTTAGCTTCCTTGAGGTCCCAGGAAGCTAATGCAATGATTAGCTTGAGCAAATGGATGGCTGAAATGGTTTGGAGAAGTCAATGTGCAGAGCTCTGTTTTTGGAAATGGAGGATGGTGTTAATGGTGTTAAAGTTCTATAACAGAGTGTGGGATTGATTTTATGTGTTGTTTAGAAACTTTAGAAACCAAAAGGCCAAGAAACACACAAGTAGATTATGAGTTTCAAGTTTTTGGTCAGTTTGTGTAAAAATGGAAGTGTGAAGTGTGATTCTGAGTTCTAGGTTCTTTCAAGGCTTGAGCATTCATGTGTTTTGTGTCAAATGGTTTGTATATGTATAAACAAAAGTGTTTGAGTGCATTGGCAAGTCAGAAGTACAAGTTTCTAGCTTTTGGCTAGGTTACTTGATTTTGAAGAAAAGAGGGAAACAAGTTTCAAGGAGAGGTACAAGAATGGGATGGGTGATTGTAAGTGTTTGGAACATTTCTCATGAGTTATAGGACCTGTTTGATCAGAAGAGAACAAGTGCAAGGCTCAAGAACAAGTTTTGTACAAAAAGTCACTTTATCAAAATGGCAATGTAACCTTTCTTCCAAAAATGGATAAAAAGCATGTCCATGCATTGAATGCTTGAAGTGAGGCCTATAACAGCTGTGTAAACCATTAATTATGGAGTGCCTAAAAAGTTTAAGGCCTGCAAAGTAGTGTTTATGCAACATAGTTTTCATTTGAATTTTATTCATCACTAAAATGACTTGTAATTAAAGTGATAAAACCCTAACTTCATCTATATGATTCTCCCTAATCAAGAATGATCTCAAGAAGTTCTTGGACATTTTGGAAATCTTGCAATGTGATCTACAACCCATCTTTGAATTTCTTTTGAATATTCCCCTTGGAACTATATGAAAAAGTGCCATGAAGTTGGGTCAAAATCCTAACTAAATTAGGGCAAAATTTCACTAAGTGTTTTGTTTCATGACCCTATGTTCATAAAATTATAAATTAAGATCCAAGCACTTATGGAAGGAGTTGTGCAAAGAAAATTTGTAGATTTCATGGAAATCTACATCTTTCACGTTGGAAGTTTCTCTTGAATCATCTTGCATCATGGTGAAAAATTTGTTCAAAGTTGTGAAAAAATATGAAATTTCCAACATTTAGAGAAATTTCTAAGTTTAGAAATTTTGACTTTTCAAAATAAAATATTGACTTTTTGATTTCTTGATGAATAAGTTTCATATTTTGACATGTTTTTTGGCACTTGAATTTGACCAAAAAGTCAAAGTTTGACTTTTCAGTATACAGTTGACTTTTGATTAGTTGACTGAAAAATTCATCTGTCAATCCAATGGAGTTGCAATGTTTTGAACAATATAATTAGGTCAAAATGATGCAATTGGACTCTTTAGATCATGCCTTAAACCAATTGACCATTTTCTAGGTCAAAAATCAGAAATTGCCCTTTCTCAGTCAAAACCCTAATTTTGACCATTTTGCCCTTTTGGAGATTTGATCAAATTTCTTGAGGAGTTGTGGTCCAAACTTGATAAAGTGATACATATGAGTTTATAATGTTTATGTGGATAAAAAATTATGAAGTTTGACTGTAAATTGGCCATAGTTGACTTTTTCTCCAATACAGCTGATTTTTAGGTCAATTGCTCAATTGACTGAGCAAAAGTGTGATCCAAAGTTTGAAACTTGACATGAGTAATCTTAGGGGTCCATAATGATCCATGAAAGTTGCATGGGGCATAGAAAGTTCCAAAATATTTATGCCAACTCAAACCCTAATTTTGAGTCATCAGTGCATAAGGAGGTGTCTTGAGCTGATCAAACCCTAGTGCAGTCTTAAGCCCAAGGAGATCTTGTGAGCAAATTCTTGATAAGTGAGAGGGAAAATTTTGTGTTACAAAAGTTTCCCCTATTCAATCTTCTTAAACTTGAAGAGTTAGATTGGCGAGTTTTGCCATTCGTGACTCAAAGGTGGAAGATGATTGGACACTTGCCCAGAAATTTGCACTCGGTGATGTGATGGTAGAGGGAATGGGCTTAAAGATGCCATTTGGAGAGATGATAGAAAGTTGTTGGATATGGGCTTGTAGATGCCATCCAAAAGTGACTGCTGAACCTGAAAGAGAATCTGAATGAGTATCAGAATAGCCTCCGTGTCTGAAGCGTATCTGAACTATATCTGAAAGTTGAGATTTTAAATGAGAATCAGAATCGAATCCGTGTCTAGAGCATATCTATACTGTATCTGAGAAAGAATCTGAATGAGTATCAGAATGGCATCCATGTATGGAGCGTATTTGAACTGTATCGAAAAGTTGAATCTGAATGAGTATCAAAATGACATCCGTGTCTGAAGCGTATCTGAACTGTATCTGAAAGCTGAAATTGAATGAGTATCAGAATAGCATCTGTGTCTGGAGTGTATCTGAACTGTATCTGAAAGTTGAGATTTTGAATGAGCATCAGAATGGCATCCGTGTCTAGAGCGTGTCTGAACTGTATCTGAAAGTTGAAAACTGAATGAGTATCAGAATGGCATCCGTGTCTGGAGTGTATCTGAACTGTATCTGAAAACTTTGAACATTATCAATGGTAGCTGTTAACCTTATCCTGAAAGGGTAAAATGCTAGCGAAAATGCAAAGTCATGTTGTATGAAATGCATGGTATGATGCATTCGTGTTATCAATGTTTATGATATATGGATGCGATGTATGCGTATGTGAGCTAATCTTCCGTGCTGCCGTTGGATTGGGGAAAATAAATCCCTGACTGCTGCTAAGGATGTGGGGTGTAAATATTCATGTTGTGAAGTCTAAGTGTTGATCAATTTATGCTTGGAGAAATAAACTCTGTTGTAAGGGAAATGCCGTGTACTGCTTGTAAAATCCTGTTGGAGAAATCTGAGAAATTAGATGACTTCTACTGGGGATTGATAACTGGAAGTTTTATTCTGCTGGGGATTAAACTGAACACTGTGGGGGGACTTTATGGAGATAGCTTAGAGAGATTTCCCTACCTCTTAAAGCCATCAGTGACTGTCGTTCTATTTTGTTTATTTGTAAACAATAATTATGTTCAAATGCATATGTTCAAAAATGAATCATTTGGACGTTTTTGTAAACAAAACACAAAAGTAAAGAAAAACAGATAGTTTTGCACTTTCAAAGGGGTATCTTTGTATTGACTTTGAGTAAGTATTTTGGTACAATAAGACAAACATTCTAGTAAGAGAATGCCGTCGTAAAAAATGAAAATTTTGATACAAAGAAAAGATAGCTATGTGCAATAATCTCATGGGGTTCCCATTCTGCTATAGCCTTCGTATCTCTGAGAATCTTGTATATTTGTTGCCTCGTCTGAAGATGATTGAATTGATCAGAACTTCTGAGCTTGTCAGGTTGTCCGTAAGGTGATCCAACAGAACATAGTCATACGCTTTAAATCCCTAACTTTTTCCTAGACCGCCCTTTCGGGTTTTCAGTCCACCGAGATACCCTTTTTTGCCCAAGCCGCCCTTTCGGGTTTTCAGCTTGACGGGTGTACACATTTTTTTGTTTTATCCCTAATTTTTTCCCGAACCTTTTTGGTTCACCGGGATGCCCTTGTTTTTCCTAGGTGTGTCAACCTAGAGGGTCTCTTATACGTAGTATCTTTTGACTATGTCTGCATTCGCAGGGTGCGGCAGATCGTCGCCATCCATGGTGGTCAGAATCATTGCTCCCCCAGAGAATATGTTTTTGATCACAAATGGTCCTTCTTATGTAGGAGTCTATTTTCCCCTGGGATCACCTTGCGGCAGTATGATACATTTGATCACCAAATCCCCGAGTTGATACACTTGGCGTCTGACCTTTTTGTTGAAAGCCTTGATCATCTGTTTTTGATACATCTGACCATGGCAGACAACAGTAAGTCTTTTCTCATCAATCAAGTTTAGTTTATATATTCGAGTCTGGATCCAATCTTCTTCATTTAGCTCTGCATCCTTCATAATTCTCAGAGAGGGGATCTGGACCTCAATAGGCAAGACAACTTCCATGCCGTAAACCAGAGAGTAGGGTGTTGCCCCGGTTGATGTGTGTGCCATGGTACGATACCCATGGAGAGCGAATGGTAGCATCTCATGCCAGTCTTTGTACGTGACTGTCATTTTATGTATGATCCTTTTAATGTTCTTATTCACGGCTTTGACAACACCATTCATCTTCAGCCGGTAAGGGGAAGAATTGTGATGCTGGATCTTGAGTTATTCGCACAAGGCGGTGATCATAGTATTGTTCAAGTTCGTACCATTGTCTATAATGATTCTCTCCGGGATACCGTAACGACAAATGAGATTCTGCTTGATGAACTGGGCGAAAATGTTCTTGGTAACGGAAGTGAAAGAAGCTGCCTCCACCCACTTTGTAAAATAGTCGATGGCCACTAAGATGAAGCGGCGTCCATTGGAGGTTGTTGGCTTGATTTCCCCAATCATATCAATCCCCCACATAGCAAAGGGCCAAGGAGCTGTCAAGATATTCAGAGGAACCAGGGGTACATGCACCTTGTCAGCATAAATCTGACACTTGTGGCAGGTTCGAGAGTATTGATAGCAATCTGCTTCCATGGTAGACCAGTAATAGTCTGCCCATAGGATTTTCTTTGCCATCGTATGTTCACTGTAATGGGTGCCAAAAGTTCCTTCATATAATTCAGCCATGATCCTTTCAGCTTCAACCTTGTCTACACACCGAAGTAACACAGATTCATGGTTGCATTTGTAAAGAATTCCATTACTAAGGAAGAATTTAGTAGAGAATCTCCTTAAGAACTTCTTGTCGTTTACTGAAGCTCCTTCTGGATATTCCTGGGTTTCGAGATACCTCTTGACTTCGTGAAACCAAGGCTGGTCCACTACTTCTTCAGTATTAATCTTGTCACAGTGTGCTGGTTCATCCCTTCGTTCAATGGTGATCTGGGGAACCTCGTTATCCCATTTAAGTTTAAACATAGATGACATTGTGGCCAGCGCGTCTGCTAGCTGATTTTCTTCTCGCGGGAAGTGCTCGAAGATAATATTCTAAAAATGTGGGAGCAATGTCAAAACATGTTCTTTGTAAGGGATAAGGTTAGGGTGTTTGGTGTCCCATTCCCCTTTGATCTGGCTGATGACCAAAGCTGAATCTTCGAATACATTTAAGGATTTGATCACCAAGTCTATGCCAGCTTTGAGACCAAAAATGCACGCTTCGTATTCCGCCATGTTATTTGTACAATTGAAGCAGAGTCTTGTAGTAAAAGGAGTATGACACCCTTCAGGAGATATGAGTACCTCACCAATACCATTGCCGAGTGCGTTAGATGCCCCATTAAAAACCAGGGTCCATCAAGATCCTTGTTCAGGTCCGTCATATGGCCTGAATTCTCCATAGTTGCTTACCATCATGATGTCTTCATATGGGAATTCGAACTTCATGGACTGGTAGTCTTCCACAGCTTGGTGAGCAAGGTGATCAGCTAGTACACTGCCCTTTATTTCCTTCTGGGTAGTATATTGTATGTCGTATTCTGTCAGGATCATCTGCCATCTAGCTATTCTCCCAAAGAGAGCAGGTTTCTCGAAGACGTATTTTATTTGATCCATTTTAGATATCAACTAGGTAGTATGGGTCAGCATATACTATCTTAGCCGACGAGCAGCCCATTCCATAGCGTAACAAGTTTTCTCGAGTAGTGAATATCTTGCTTCACAGTCGATAAAATTTTTGCTCAGGTAATAAATAGCATGCTCTTTTTGGCCAGACTTGTCATGCTGCCCCAGCACACACCCCATTGAATTTTCCAAAACAGTCAGATACATGATTAATGGTCTTCCCTCGGCTGGTGGAATTAAAATATGAGGCTCTTGCACGTACTCTTTGATCTTGTCAAAATCAGTTTGGCATTCATCATTCCATTTGACTACCTGATCTTTCTTCAGTAACTTGAAAATTGGTTCACAAGTAGCTGTCAGGTGAGAGATGAATCTGGAAATGTAGTTTAAAAGTCCCAAGAATCCTTTGACTTCCTTCTCGGTACGAGGAGCAGGCATCTCTTGTATCGCTTTTACTTTGGCAGAATCCACTTCAATACCTTTATTGCTGATGACAAAGCCTAGGGGTTTACCAGACCTCACCCAAACGTGCATTTATTTGGGTTCAACCTCAGCTTGTACTTCTTCAGTCTCTCAAACAGTTTCTGTAAATGATCAAGATGCTCTTCTTCTATTTGAGATCTAGCTATCATGTCGTCCACATAGACCTCTATTTCGTGATGTATCATGTCGTGAAATAGAGCGACCATGGCACGTTGATAGGTTGCTCCAACATTCTTTAGTCTGAATGGCATAACTTTGTAGCAGAATATGCCCAATTGTGTGACAAAGGTTGTCTTCTCCATGTCCTCAGGTGCCATTTTGATTTGGTTGTAGCCTGAGAAACCGTCCATGAAGGAAAACATTTTGTGTTGTGCCGTATTGTCAACTAGAATATCAATGTAGGGGAGTGGGAAATCATCCTTAGGGCTTTCCCTATTCAAATCTCTGTAGTCCATGCACATTCGTACTTTACCGTCTTTTTTAGGCACGAGAACAACATTGGCAACCCATTGCAGATAGGAGGTGACGACCAATAATCCGACATTGAATTGCTTCATGACTTCTGCTTTAATCTTTTCTGACATGTCAGGCCGCATTCGATAGACCTTTTGCTTTACTGGTGGGCAGTCCTCTTTTGTGGGTAGACGATGTACCATAATATTTATGTCAAGTCCTGGCATGTCTTTATATGACCAAGCAAATACTTCAACATACTCGTGTAGCAACTGACTCAGATGCTCCTTGACACTGGGTTGCAGATTGGCACCCACCTTGACTTCTCTTTTATCTTCTTCGGTAACGCGGTTGATCGTATCCACGGATTCCTCGTGGGGATGAATGGTTCTCTCTTCTTGTTGTAGTAACCTGGTGAGTTCCCCTGGTACTTCACAATCTTCCTCACCTTCGTCTTCGGCTTGGTAGATTAGATTTTCAGAGTCACAGAAGGCCATAACAGGACTGTTACCCATGGGATCCTGAATGGATGTAGACCTGTATTGTGAGTGTGAGTGTGTGTAAGAGTATAGCTATCTTTGAAAGAAATGAAAATGTAAAAAAGAAAAACACTGAGCACAAAAATTTGTATGCAAAAACGTCCATGATTCATTGATGTCATATGGAAATGAGATAATAACCCTTACAAATGGACCATTGTGCCTCGGGTAAGACACAAGGTTTTAAGAGTCTGAATTGTTTTAATATTACAGATCCAACAAAATGTAAAGGCAAATTATTGTGGGTTAAAAGTGATCGGGACAAAGTCTCTAGCCTCCCAGTTACTGAGCCCTCTACTGACAGTAGGGAAAATCCAATCCTCCAGGTTATAGCTGTCTTCATCATCCTCCACCGTATTGACTTCATGGTTGCTGATCTTCAAGGGTGATCCTCCGGCACGAGCGTGATGTACATCCTTCTGGGCACCTGTAGTGAAACCTAGGCCAAACTTGTCAGATTTGTATGGGATATCTGAGAGTTGGCCCCAAATAGTGCACCCCCCTTCTTCTATCACTGCCTTGGCATCTTTTAAAGATGACATCCTACGTGGAGGCCTTGTAATCTTGGGAGCTTGAGACACATCCTTGGTCACTACCACATCTTATGGGACTTCTTCAAAGTGCTGGAATGGAGTTTCAATAAATTCACCATCTAACTCCATATATCTGAAGGAATTGAGATGGCTGATCATATACTCTTCTTCTCCATGAACGGTGATGATCTTCCCTTGAATTGAATATTTCAACATTTGGTGCAACGTAGAAGTAACAGCGCCAGTATTGTGAATCCACGGTCGGCCTAGCAAGCAGGAATATGAAGGGCGAATATCCATTACATAAAAAGTTGAATCAAATGTTTGGGTTCCAATCTATATGGGGATATCCACTTCCCCATGCATCATCCTTTTTGAGCCGTCAAAGGCCCTCACTACTATGTTGCTTGGCTTTAATGTCAATCCCTCATAGTCAAGCCTATCAAGATCCTTTTTAGGCAACACATTCAGAGATGACCCGGTGTCCACCAAAACATGAGCCAAGGTTGTGCCCCTGCATTCCACTGAGACATGCAATGCCTTCTTATGCTTCCTCCCTCTTGGTGTTAAATCAGCATCCAAAAAACCTAAACCATTATCTGCAGTCAAGCTGGCTACGCAGTCTTGGAACTGGTTGGCAGATGTTTCTTGGGGTACATGCGCAGTTTTTAGGAATTTTACCAAGGCCTTTGCGTGCGCCTCGGAACATAGTAGTAAATTCAGCATGGAAATTTTGGATGGAGTTTGCCCCAGTTGTTCAACTACATTGTAGTCACTTCTTTTCATGATCTTTAGAATTTCCTCCATCTCTTTCCGGGAGGTCTCAGGGATAGCCAATGATTGTGCCTTTTCGTCTGGACATGCTCAATCAGAATACTTTCACCTCGAGTCTCAGCTGACTCGGAAGCAGGAATGTCAGTAGGAGTGATAACAAGGGTTGTAACAGCTTTGTCAATTGGAGTATTAGCAGAGATGATTGTAGGACTGGAAACATCCTTTGGACGAGCAACAATAACAAGAATGATTACAGGTCCAAAAATAACCTTTGGGGGAGCAATTTATGGAGAGAAAATCTTTTCGCTTCAGGTAATCTTGCTAGTCCCTGCAATATTACTGATATCGGAGCCAACTTTCTCAGAATTTGAATCTTCGGCAGCTGGCCAATCTTGCTTGATACCGTGGTAGTAGACATCCCTTCCATAATTCCATGGTACGGTTTTGTCTGATGAATACGGGACTGGTCCAGGCATTGTGATTATCAAAGGAGCTATTTTTGGAACTGATGTAATTCTAACGGGTCTTTTGGTGGAGACCCTGGAAGAATTGTCGGAAATGGTCATGATGGAAACATTATTATAAGAAATAGGTGGAACATAAGTCTTTTTGAACAGAATTTCCTTGTTATCTATTAGGCACTGAACGCCTACTTTCAACAAAGGACAACTGGTTGGTGAGGACAAACAGAAATGACAGCTTTCATCACAGCCTGGGAAAACACTGGCATTCAATAAGTTCTTTTTGATAATCAGGAGTGGGGTCATAAGTTCATCAACTGAAGTAACAAACATATCTTCCTCAATGGCGTTGGTATTATGGCCGTGTTTGGTCACAGGGGAAGAAATGACATTGGGCTTTTCTGGCGCATCGAATTCAATCTCTTTGGCTTCAAGGAGGTCTTGTACTTTTTTCTTTAGAGCCCAACAGTTATTAGTGTCATGGCCGGGACTCTCAGAGTGGTATGTACAACGAGAATTAGGATGATAGTGAGGAGAGGTTGTGTTAGGGTTCTTTGGAACTTCTTTCAAAGTCACTAGGTTGGATCTTAACAGATGCAGTAATACTTGAGATAATTTCATATTAATTCGAGTGAATTGTCTGACTGGTCTTTCCATTCTTGGTTGGTTGTTTCTTTGCTGATCAGGCGCAGGTTTAAGAATCATAACAGCCCCCACCATTGGACGACGTTCGACCCTATCTTGATTTCTATGAGGATATACAACAACCACTTCTTTATTTCCAATGAATGGCTTCCTTACAGCAGCAGAGGATGCATCTTTTTGAATCTTTCCATTCTTTATCCTGGATTATACCCTTTCTCCGGTCAATATCAATTTAGTAAAACCTGCCGATGAACTCCCAATTAAGTGGTTGAAGAAGGGACTAGACAAGGTGCCCAAAAACATGTCTACCAACTCTCTTTCAGATAGGGAAGGTTGAACTCTTCCGGATAAGTCTCTCCATTTTTGCGCATAGTCCTTGAAGCCTTCACTTGAAACCATGGCCATACTAGGGAGTTGAGTACAGGTGGGTGAAAGATCAGCGTTGTATTGGTATTGTTTGTAAAAGCCTGCAGCAAGATCTTCCTAGTTATGAACATTAACTCTTCCTAACTGATAAAACCAATCAAGTTGGGTTCCAGATAGACTGTCTTGGAAGAAGTTTACCCATAAGTCCTTGTCAGCGGTATGGGGCTGGATTTTCCTCACATAGGACCGGAGATGCGTTTTGGGGCATGAGACTCCGTCATATTTGGCGAACACAGGTGCTTTAAATTTTGGAGGAATGAAAATTCCCGATACCAGTCCCAACTCTTCAAAGTCCAAGCCAGGCACTTTTTGGATTTCCATTGCACTCAACCGTTCTTCTAGATGCTTATACTTATCGTCGGCTGGAGGGTATTGTTCTTTAGAATATTCTTCTTCTTCCTCTTCCTATTATGAATCAAACTGAACAACTGTTTCTTTTTCTTTCCCATCTTGATTGTCTTTCTCACTGGATGTCGTTGCAAAGTCTAAGGCTCTTCTTGTATGCCCTTGGAATCTTCTTCCCATGTTCAAAATTCCGGTTATTTTCTTCGTCTTCTTTTTCTTCTCCTCAACCAGCAAGGTCTTCAACTGTTCTTGTCCTTTGGCCAGAGTTAAGAACTGTAGGTGTTTAGGTATTGGCTTGCATTTTTGGTAAAACCCAAGTGTATGTGTGAATGTCATGACTGATGTCATAACATTCTAGCTTAGTTTGTACTGATTCATTAGGTACCTTTGCAGAAAAATATTGTCATTTAGGAACTGATGTTTATAAGTGTGTATCTGAGCATTTTGCAAAATGATCACATTTTGCTAAATCAGTAGACAGGTTTTCTCAGATGTCATAACAGATGTTATGACATCCTGTTCTGAACCAACAGGTTTGCAGGTTGGTTAATTGAGTTTTTTCAGGAAAATAACTCAGTCTTTCCAGAACAGAATCCTGCGTTTTCTGAGGGGTAACCTAGCTCAACCCTAACCTGGTTAATAAAGTCCTTGACCTAGTCTTAAGGTCAAACGGAATTAACCCTAGGTTTTTGGAAACCCTAAACTGAAGTTGCAGCTGCTATATATTCGACAGAGCTGCTGTTTTGCAAGTAATCCCTTTGGTTGATCAGAAGATCATTTGTAAACTGTATAGGTTTAATTATTGTACTCCAAGCAATTATCATTGTGATAAGTGACTTGGAATAGGTTTTTAATTGTAAGGGTTGTGTAACACTCAAAGCCTTGAAGCAAGAGTGTTTGAATGTTCCTTGACTAAAGCTGTGAAGCAGAGTCAAGTTAGTTGTGTGCATCACTCAAAGCTGTGAAGCAAGAGTGATTGTGTTGCTTGATTAAAAAGCTGTGAAGCTTAATCAAGTGTTTGTTTTTGAAGAGTGTCTTCATCAATTCTTTAGTCATATTGTTTTATGTATCACTACTGTGATTGAGGGGGAGTGAGTAGGAACTCAGGTTTAAGTTGTACTTAGATTGGAATTGCATTGGGTAGGTCTTAAGTGAAGGAGATAAACTGGTTGGTTTATTCCTGAATTAACATCTCTTATAGTGGATTTCCTCCCTGGCTTGGTAGCCCCCAGAGTAGGTGTTGTTGCACACTAAACTGGGTAAACAATTGACTGTGTTCTTTATTGCTTTTGTATTTACTGTCATATAGTAAGTTAGATACGGTGTCATAACATTGAATGTGACATTGAGTATCTGCAGCCAGAATTTCAATTGGCATCAGAGCAGGCACCTTGCCTGTATTACTGGGTGAGATCTAGGGATATCACTTTCTGGCACTATGGACAAAGAAGGAGTTTTTGGAAATAGACCACCCATTCTGGATGGAACTAATTATGACTACTGGAAACCCCGTATGATTGCCTTCCTAAAATCTCTGGACAAAAAGGCTTGGAGAGCTGCTGACAAAGGATGGATTCATCCCACCATAACTGAGAAAGATGGGACAATCAGTCTGAAGCCTGAAGAAGATTGGAGTAAAGAAGAAGATGAGTTAGCTCTGGGAAATTCAAAAGCTTTAAATGCCTTGTTCAATGGAATTGATAGAAACATTTTCAGACTAGTACATCAATATGAATTGGCCAAGGAAGTTTGGAACACTCTCAAAACTACTCATGAGGGCACTTCCAAAGTAAAAATGTCAAGGCTTCAGATGTTGACTACCAAGTTTGAGAATCTAAAAATGATGGAAGATGAAACCATTCATGAGTTTCACATGAACATCTTGGAGATTGCCAACACCTCAGGAGCACTGGGAGAAAAGATGTCAGAAGAAAAACTGGTGAGGAAGATTCTCAGATCCTTGCCTAAAAGATTTGCAATGAAGGTAACTGCCATAGAGGAAGCCCAGGACATCAGCAAGTTGAAAGTGGATGAACTTATTGGGTCTCTCCAGACTTTTGAGATGGGGATCACTGATAATGGTGACAAGAAGAACAAAAGCATAGCACTTGTATCCAACACTGATGTTGAAAACAAGGAGGATGAAGAAGAAAATATTTCAGAAGCTATTGCCATGCTTGGAAGACAGTTCAACAAGCTCATCAAAAGAATGGATCCAAAGTCAAGGTCTAATGTTCATAACATTCCCTCTGACATTGACAGTTCCAGCAGAAGACCAAGGTCAGAAGATAAGGGAAACCAAGGCAGAGGTATTCAATGTCATGGATGTGAAGGATATGGACATATTCGAGCTGAATGTCCTACCTTTCTTAAGAAACAAAAGAAAGGAATGACTGTTACTTGGTCTGACTATGAATCGGAAAGTAATTCTGAAGAAGAATCTGCCAAACTAGTTACTGCTCTAACTAGTGTTTGTACTTCTGAAAGTGACACTAGTGATGAAGAAGTGACATTTGAAGAACTGGCTGATACCTACAAGAAATTGTGTATCAGAAGTGCTGAAGTCTGTGTGCAGAATGAGAAACAATCAAAACTCATTATAAAGCTGGAGGCTGAAAAAAGGGCAGATCTTGAAACTATAAGTCACCTAGAAAGGGAAGTTCAATTACTGAACTCATAACTGAACCAAATGACAAAATCTGTCAAGATGTTGACCAATGGATCAGATAAATTGGAAGAGATCCTACAAGTTGGACAAAATGTGGGAAACAAATCTGGTCTAGGATTTGTGGAAGCTAAGAAACCTGGTGCAGACAAGAAGATCAGGCATGTTAAACAATTGTCAAAGCAGATGTCTCAACACAACTCTCAACATCAGAAATACATGAAGAAAAAATACCAAAGATGGAGATGTCATCATTGTGGGAGGTATGGACACATAAAGCCCTTCTGATTCAAATTACATGGATACCCTAATCAAAACTCAGGTGCTAAACCTAAGCCAAAAAGGGTACCACATACTCCTCATTGGAAGAAAAAGGCTACTGCCCTGATAGCCCATACTTCCCTGAGAGTGTCTGCAAAGGAAGGCTGGTACTTTGACAGTGGATGTTCCAGACACATGACTGGAATAAAAAATCTCCTCAATAATGTTATGCCTCACACCACCAGTTTTGTGACCTTTGGAGATGGTGCTAAAGGTGAAGTCAAAGGAGTTGGTAATTTGGACTGCCCTGGAGTTCCAAGTCTGAATAAAGTACTGCTGGTAAAAGGGCTGACTGCTAATCTCATTAGTATCAGTCAATTATGTGATCTAGGATTCAAGGTCAACTTCTCAAGATCTGAATGTCTAGTAATTAATGAAAAACTAGAAGTTGTAATGAGAGGAATCAGATCCAAAGATAACTGCTACTTGTGGCAGCCTGAGAACACTGATATCTCCACTATGTGTCCAATTACCAAAGAAGAAAAAGAGATGAAACTGTGGCAGCATAAGCTTGGTCCTCTTCATCTAAGAAGAATGAAAAGAGCTATTTCTATGGAAGCAGTCAGAAGAACTCCAAAACTACAGGTTGATAATGTCTGTGATGTGGCAAATAAACTTGAAGAAGGATGTGTTGTCAGAACCATAAGTTATCTTGACAAGGATGTTGGAAATAACAAGCCTAATAAATTTTGTTTCCCTGAAGAAATGAGGCTTGAAGTCTCCTCTCCTATAACTCTCCATCAAAATGGACTGGACAAACAGAAAATTATTCAAGAATCAACCAGAACTATGATTCATATCAAAAGAATGCCTTCCCAACTCTGTGCGGAAATAGTTGCTGCTAGGAAAAACTGTTCTCAAAATATCTGGTCAAAACAGATGCTCACTGAGTATAATGTCACACAAGATGTTGTGACATTGTGTTGTGACAATCTGAATACAATCAATATTTCCTTGAACCCTATTCAGCATAACTGGAACAAGCACATTGACTTTGTAGAGAAGAAGTCATTTAAACTGGAACATAGTTTCTCTAAGCTTCAGCTGACTGATTCTTCTACCAAGGATCTTGTTGGAAATAAACTTGAAAATTTGAGGGGCAGGTTGGGTATTTACCAACATGAGAAATTATAGAAATTAATTTTGCTTAAAACAAAGGTTGAAGGAATTAATTTTATTAAGTCTATCTTTAGTGGGTTAATCATATGCTTTCACAATTCTTTCAAAATCTTTAAGAAGTTGAAAAGACTCCCTTTTGCCTCCTACCTCTCTCGTCCTTGCAACCTGTTTCCTCCTCTCAATCAAAGATTTTTCTCAAATTGCTACCGTTACTCAAAGTCAATCAAAATGTCTCAGACATCGTCTTCAACCATGGCGACTTCATCATCCTCATCATCTTCATCATCTGACCAAGACTCTAGAGCAATCACCACATGCATAGAATCTGAAGTTCTTGAGGTCACTCCTCTCAGAGAGATGGCAACTGACCCAGCCAAAGTCAAAAAGCTCAGAACCAGACATGCAGGAAGAGCTCAAGCTACAGCCTCTGGTAATTCTTCTCATCCTTCTTCTTCTGTACCAAATAGAGAAGGATCAGTTCAAGTTCATCAAGCTATTGCTAGGCTTGTTACTAGTATACTGAGTGGAAACCAGTCTGTACCGGGGATTTCTGTCCCTTTAAATCAATCAGAAAGTCCAAATGTGGATGCCTCTGAGAATGTAGATGTCACTGAGAATGTTGTGACACAAAAAGACAACATTCAGAACCCTTCAGAAAAGGCTGCTGATCCACCTATCATTGATGTGGATGAAGATTACTCAGATAATGATCTGATTGCTAATGTGAACCCTAGCATAGCTAGGAGATTGATGAAAAGAAAGAGTAATCAGAATGATGCAAAATGTGTGTCCAAAGATAAACCTGCTGCTAAGAAATCTAAGGCTGAAGGCATGGCTGAGAAAAGTATTCAGACAAAAGGGGAGAAGGCCCAGGTGCATACTGCTAGACAACCAATCTCTAAGAAGAGAAAAGAACCTGAATCTTCTGATTCTGATGAGGAATCAGAATTTGAGATTGATGCTAAAGAAACTCCTATCAGAAGGAAGCTCCCTTCCAGCAAAATTGCTAGAGTACCTGAAGTCCCAACAGACAACATCTCTTTTCATCATCCTGACAATGCAAACAGATGGAAGTATGTTTGCTTAAAGAGAATAGCTTTAGAGAGAGATCTCAACAATGATGCCTTGGAGTGCAAAGACATCATGGACCTGATCAAGAATGCTGGACTGATGAAGACAGTAATAAAATTTAACAAATGTTATGAAAATCTGGTCAAGGAGTTTGTAGTGAACTTGTCTAATGATTGTGCTGATGGAAGGTCAGCTGACTTTGAAAGTGTTTTTGTTAGAGGGAGAAGGGTCAAGTTCTCTCCATCAGAAATTAACAAGTTTCTTGGAAGAACAAATGAGGATTGTCCTGATCTGGAGACCACTGACAATGAAGTTTGTCAAACCATCACAGCCAGACAAGTGAAGTGCTGGCCCTTGAAAGGCAAGCTGAATGCCAGCAAACTCAGCATGAAATTTACCATCCTGCATAAAATAGGTGCAGCCAACTGGGTGCCTACAAATCATAAATCAACTATCTCCACAGGATTGGGGAGATTTATTTATGTTGTGGGAACCAAGACTGCTTTTGACTATGGCAGGTACATCTTTGAACAAACTTTAAAGCATGCTGGTAGTTATGCTCTCAAAGGACCAATAGCCTTTCCCTCCCTCCTTTGTGGAATCATCCTTTCACAATACCCAGATATTCTTGTGGCAAGAGATACAGTCTGCAAAAGAGCTCCTGACCTTGGCTTGCACTACAAACTGTTTCAGGGATCTCATGCTCCAGACATTGTCATAACATCAGCTGAGACATCGTCTGTGAAGACCCAGTCCAAGACATCAGATGTCATAGCTGTTTTAAAAGAGACTTGCAAAGAGCTGGATGCTAGGAAAAAGACCTTAGAAATCCTAATTGCCAGGCTAGAAAAGGAGGAAGCTGAAGAAAACAGAAGGGAAGAAGGTGTAGAAGCTGAAGGTCATCTCAACATTGAAGAAACTAGCTCCTCTGAGTCTGATGATAGTGCTTGAAGGTTGGTTGCTGTTTGGTGGTGTTGCTGGTTGGTGTTGATATCTGGTGGAGTTTGGAAATGTATTCAGTTGTTTTCTGCTGCTGCTCTTATTATTTTTTTGGATAACTGTATAATCTTATGAACATGCATCTTTGGCCCATTTGTGGCTAAAGAGGGGGAGAATATTTTGGTACTTACTTAATTAGTACTTGACACTCTATTTTTCTGTTGTCACTTATTTTTGCTGCTATCTATCTCTGATTGCTTAGGGTCTTTAGCCAAAAATCTGCCAAAGGGGGAGTTTGTAGGTGTTTAGGTATTGGCTTGCATTTTTGGTAAAACCCAAGTGTATGTGTGAATGTCATGACTGATGTCATAACATTCTAGCTTAGTTTGTACTGATTCATTAGGTACCTTTGCAGAAAAATATTGTCATTTAGGAACTGATGTTTATAAGTGTGTATCTGAGCATTTTGCAAAATGATCACATTTTGCTAAATCAGTAGACAGGTTTTCTCAGATGTCATAACAGATGTTATGACATCCTGTTCTGAACTAACAGGTTTGCAGGTTGGTTAATTCTGAGTTTTTTCAGGAAAATAACTCAGTCTTTCCAGAACAGAATCCTGCGTTTTCTGAGGGGTAACCTAGCTCAACCCTAACCTGGTTAATAAAGTCCTTGACCTAGTCTTAAGGTCAAACGGAATTAACCCTAGGTTTTTGGAAACCCTAAACTGAAGTTGCAGCTGCTATATATTCGACAGAGCTGCTGTTTTGCAAGTAATCCCTTTGGTTGATCAGAAGATCATTTGTAAACTGTATAGGTTTAATTATTGTACTCCAAGCAATTATCATTGTGATAAGTGACTTGGAATAGGTTTTTAATTGTAAGGGTTGTGTAGCACTCAAAGCCTTGAAGCAAGAGTGTTTGAATGTTCCTTGACTAAAGCTGTGAAGTAGAGTCAAGTTAGTTGTGTGCATCACTCAAAGCTGTGAAGCAAGAGTGATTGTGTTGCTTGATTAAAAAGCTGTGAAGCTTAATCAAGTGTTTGTTTTTGAAGAGTGTCTTCATCAATTCTTTAGTCAAATTGTTTTATGTATCACTGCTGTGATTGAGGGGGAGTGAGTAGGAACTCAGGTTTAAGTTGTACTTAGATTGGAATTGCATTGGGTAGGTCTTAAGTGAAGGAGATAAACTAGTTGGTTTATTCCTGAATTAACATCTCTTATAGTGGATTTCCTCCCTGGCTTGGTAGCCCCCAGAGTAGGTGTTGTTGCACACTGAACTGGGTAAACAATTGACTGTGTTCTTTATTGCTTTTGTATTTAGTGTCATATAGTAAGTCAAATACGGTGTCATAACATTGAACGTGACATTGAGTATCTGCAGCCAGAATTTCAAGAACAACTGTTGAAACTGTGCATTCTGAGCTTGGAGGTCCTTCACCGTTTGCTCGAGATCCATTTCATTAAAATAAACAGTAGAGAGATGAGGAGACTTGTTGCAAGAAACCTGCTTATGTTATGATGAATGATAAATGCATATGCAATGATTTCAAGGATCTTAAGATTCAAATTTGTTTTAGACAAAAAGGAAACACACGTTATATTAATAAATTAAAGCTTTGAGTACATCAATTCCTTCTTGGGCAAAACAAATACAAAAACTCTAAGATAAAAAGGTAGTACGCATCCTCTTTGGTGCGATGTAGGCATTCAGAGTCTGCTCCTTATAAAGTAGCCTAGTGAGTTCCAAAACCTTCTTCTCGCTTGCGTAGAATTGGGCTTCAAAAGTATCTCGCTCCCCCTTGAGTTGTATCTAATCTCTTTGTAAGTCTTTAAGAGAGGTGGGCATGTCAGGATGTAGGATAGTATATGGAACATCTCCTTCCATGACATGCTCAATGATTACCGGGAGAATGGAGGGGTAAGGCATCATAAAACTCTGAGCACGAGTTCGTACCCATCTGAGGTAAGGCTCAAGAGGGATGGAATTCTTATTCCCCAATGTCTTGCTATCTACCTTGTTCAACATCCTCCATGCTCGGATAAATCTCTGGCGAAGACCTTAATCGTCGTTGTCATAGTCAAATACCAAACCTTGAATCGACATCTTGTGCGGGCCATCCCTTCGGGCGTAACCAAACCGTCTTAAGGCTAAGCAGGGGTTGTAGGTGATACCTCCCCTAATTCCAAGTAAAGGGACATTAGGAAATTCTCCATAACGGTCGACAATAGTAACATTCTCTATGGATCGGGAGCACCAATGAATGTCTGAATGTTTGAGCGTCATCAACCTTTGTGACCAACTTGAACCTTGCTGAATCTTCAATACTGATTGGGGAAGATGCAAAATAAACCATCTTGCTAAGACAGGAGTACAACACATAAGGACACGTAGTTTCCTCATAGTGCGAGTGTGAAAAGAGTGTAGGATGTCTCCTAGCAAAGTAGGCACCGGGTTGCAGGACATGAAGATTTTGACAGCGTTCACATCTATGAGTTAGTCAGGATTTGGAAACAAAACCATCCCATAAATGAGGAGAGCCACAATTTCCTCAAAGGCTTGCAAAACCAAGGAGTTCCAACAATTTTAGGCTTTCCCGAATAAGAACTTTGCTAGGAAACCCTTGACATCACTCCTTGTTTCCTAATGAGTTGTGATATCAGATGAGTGCAAGTGTAGAGCTTGAGCAATCTCTTCTGGCTTTGGGTCTCTTTCCATACCGTTGAAAGGTAGTTGATTGAGAATGGGAATTCTCAAGAGTCGGGAGAATTCTTCCAAAGTAGGCACAAGTTGATAGTCGGGAAATGTGAAGCAATGGTGTAAAGAATCAAAGAACTGAAAGAGCACCTTCATCATGTCCTCATCTGTGTTGGAGGTGACCAAGTTGAGTAGGCGAACATGTCTCTCGGTGAATGGAGAATTTTCAGGAATCCTTGAAGCTAGTTCCTTAAGTTGTGGAGGGATCCTTACAAGGTTGACTTGAATAGTTTTCCTGCGAATAAAATCCATGTCCTACAAAACAAGAACAAAGATGAATCCCAAAATCATTGAAATGGTTAGTGAATGTGTATGATGTTATGATGTTCATGATGTTATGTACAAGTATGTATATACAAACAAAGAAAACAAGTCCTTAGGTTTAGTCTTGCATGGAGTCTCATAGGTAAGTACCCTCTTGAAGTTTAGTTGGCTCAAACCGGTCCTAGTAATAGTAACCGAGTTCTAAGGAGCTCAATATCACTGGTTTGTTTCCTTGGTCATTGTTTCAGCACAAGCCTCTTTAATGGCGACCGAAATATCCCAAGAAACCAAACCTCAATGAGTATAGTATCGAGTATCTACCAACTTCGGACTGCACCAAAGCCGGTCATCTCACTACATCCTAAAGGCCACGTTGGTCAAGTAAAAGTTCTAAAAGTTCATTAGTGCTTCATGACATCACTCAGCGGCCCCGTATTCTCTTTGATTAACTCAAAGGCTACCGGTACCCACAAATATGTCGCACTAACGTAGCTATTGCCTAAACCATGTCTGTATACCCGCACAGTTTCCACAATGTATTGCTACTTACCTATAATGTATCCCAAATCTGGGTAGAGGATTCAAACCCAAACAAAGAACCATAATGTAAAGCATACAAGTCAAACAATGCAAGTAAGTAAATGTGATCTAACCCTAAGGTAACCCCACTTTTAGAATTTTCCCCAACAGATTCGTCAGTTCTGTGATACGGTGGGAGAACTGACTTGAGTGTTTTGCGTTTGATCGCAAACGTTGCAGTTAGCAAGAGTCGCCACTGACTTTTCTTTTATCCAAAAGGAAAGGTAAAAAAGTACAGGAAAGACCTTTGAGATTATTTCTTGAGTTCGGGGGGGTAGATTATAAAAAGGGAAGGTATCAACACTGTTGTACCCCAAAATTTGCCCTCCCATATTTCTCAATACATGTCAAGTGAGGTCCTCAAATTGCTCAAGGAAGTTCAAAAGTTGACTAGACAAACTCTCTCCTAAGGCAGTCTACCTCAAATTAGGGTTTCATTTTTCATCAAGATGCTTGAGTCCAAAGGATCCCAAATGCTCACCTTTGTCCTAATATACTCTCAAGATCATCCATGTCAAGCTTCAAGCCTTGCAGAAGAAGTTTGCTCAGTCAATTGCTCAAAGGCCTGAAAATCAACTTTACTAGGTCAAAAGTCAACGGTGGCCCACATACAGTCAAACCACAAGAATTTTGGTCAACATCCTCATTTTTAAGTATCATTCATCATTTGGTCAAGGGTTGACCATGATTCATCAAGGATTGCTCACAATGCATCAAAACCCAAAAGTTGCTAAATTAGGGTTTTGTAGGAAAAGTCAACTCAACTTTGACCAAGCATAACTTTCTCATACTTTATCAGAAATGACCCATCCAAAGCTAATTTTGAAGATAATGAAATTCCCTACAATTTATCTTCAGCTCCCAAGTTCAAAATATGCACTCACAGAAAGATATGAATTTTGACATTATAGGTCATTTTGAAAAGACAACAAAAACACCTTTTGGGTCAAAGCTTAATGCATGAACATGGAAGACTCAATTGAGGTGAGACCAAAAGGGTTACTTATATGACATCATAAGCTTTCTAAAAAGTCCAAGAACACCTCTCTAGAGTCAAAATTGAGAGAGTTATGAATTGGCCAAGTTGACCATTTTTGCGAAATTGCCAAAAGTCAACATTCAAAATTGCATTTTTTTCACATGGGCCCATCTTTTCAAGATTTCATCTCATTCCTAGCATAGTCCACGGCCTATGGGACCCTCCATGCTTTATTTATTTAATTTATTTTAATTTTTATTCATTTAAAATTCAAATAAAATCAAATAAATCCAAATAAACCATATAATGTGTTTTAGGGATGATTTTTGCATTGAAGGAAGATCTTATGTGTTGTCAAATGAGAACAATTTATGCAAGACTGATTTGGGTTGAAAAAGATTGGATTGAAGCAAATTTGGAAAGATATCATATGCCATGAAAGACCAAATCAAATCTTCATAATGGGCAAGATTCAATTGGTTTTTGTTGACCTAATATGTTGGATTACATATACAGAAGGTATCCAAGGCAGAGAAAGAGGTTGAGCAGTCGTGAAAGAGGCAGAACCAATTGCAAAATTTCAAAGAAAAAGTGTAGATCGAATTCCAAGCCATATACCATCTCAAGCCGTCCTAACCTCACCAATCGATTACTAGACGTCTCGGGAACGTGTTCCAATCACTAGCAAGCCTCCTCATGTCCTAAAACACCTTGTAAGAGCATCATAGCTTGCCCTGTTTCTTGAAACTCGATTATCATGATTTATGCGTTATGAACACATTTTGATCATGTATTTCTGTTTGTTATCATGTTTACAATATATTGGTATGCTTTGATTGAAGTTTGAGTACAAATATGGACATCTGCCATTCCTAGGGTTACAAGCTTATTTTTGGGGCTTCTTAGTACAGGTCAAATTAGGGATGGATATAGATACCATGAAGATCAGGGCTTCAAGCCCAGTTGATTCATGGCCTCCAATGAAATTTATATCATGTTTGCTGCATTTTTGAAGTTGACGGGGTTTTAGCTACGGAGTCCCGTCTGTAGGTAAAAGGCTGGTTACCTAAGACGACGGTTGGGAGGAGGAAGATGATGCGTGGCGCTCCCTGGTTGGGCAGTTTGAACTTTAGCGCGTTTTTTCCAATAGCCATTATTTTTCATATATAGTAGTTTTTTTTATTATATGTACAAATAACAATTGTAGCTCAGTTGGAAAGCATACATTGGCAATATGCACAAGGACCTGGGTTCAATCCCCAGGTCCCAACCTTTCTTTGCATTATTTTGTGCTATGCGATCAGGTGTATTGCTCATCAGAAGGTTCACCGTATGTCCTCAAGATCTGGACATCCAATTCATCAGCGCTCCAGATCCCATGCCTTTCCCTTGGAGGACTACCGTGCGCCTCAAGTCAACCCACACACCAGATCCAACAAAGTCAAAACAGGCCATCAACCTTGGGCCCAGGAATTCAATTGACACCCCCCTTTCAGCAACAACACCAGGCCCATTTACTTCTTTTTTATTTATTTTATTTATTTTTTTATATTATTCTTTTAATTTTCTTTATTTATTTTAATTCACAAATTAATTATTTTTCATAAAAAAATAATAAAATCAATAATTCAAAAAAATTAGAATTAGACTTTTTATTTTAATTTGTTTTTGATGTAATTTAGTTTAACTTAGGAAAATTGCAATTTATTTTCATAAATAAAATCAAAATAGAAATTAGGTTAAAAACTCTTGATTTAGTTTTATTTTATCTTTTTTTCAAATAAATAAAAATACAAAAATAGGTTTTAGAATAAATTAATTTATTTTTCTTAATTTAAAATCAATTAGAATTAGGATTTTCTTTTTAATGATTTTTTTATTTTCTTAAAATAACAAAACAAAACAAAAACATTTTTTTAATCAATCGCAATTAGGTTTAGGCAAGGGTCAAAACCCTATTTGTCTCGCATTCGATTCATCGCGCGCGTGTTAATTATTTTTGCCAATATTTCTGTAACTGTTCATGGTTTGTAATAGTTTAATCTAGGACTTTTTACTTATCGCTTTTTCCCGGGTTTTTGGCTATGTAATTAATTCCCTTCCCCGAAGCCTTGTAATAGCGTAGATTTACTTTCTCGCATTTTAATTCCCGCAAATATTTGACTGTTTAGATGTATGCTAATAGAATTGTATGGCAAGAATGCATGACAAATTTAATACAGTTAGAAAACCCTAATGTGCAAAGATAAATAACTGAAACTAATCACTCGCACATATCACTCTTAGGGTATACTCTCACTTCGGTTGCCTTCGGTAAACGATCATTAAGTATAGGGTGTCTTAGTGGTTACCCTCCTGTCTAAAAAGATCAAATGTCCCATTCGAATGTTGCCTCAGAAATTTTGCCTCGAATATGATCTTAAGACTCTAGGGTTATTACTAGGATGTCCTAACATTGCTTTAGTTGTCATACGTCCCTTTCGAATTGACCCTTATAACTCCAACAACGGTGCTACCTATTTCTCAATAGTAGGATAGTGCTGTCTAAAGGAAACAAGAATAGAAACGATCTTTTTTCGAGTAAGTAGATGCTAGTAGGTACTTGCTCAAATCAAAACTTTTCACACTTACACTTTTTAAACAAACTTTCAAAACAACTTCGTCACACCTTTGAGGAATGATACAAGGGTTATCACGAAGTCAAACTTTTCAAAAACAAAACACATACACAAGCAATTTTAAAAAGATGAGCAAGTACCTAAGAGCCCATGGAAAACCATGGATAGAAAGGGTGCTAACACCTTCCCTTTCTATAATCTACCCCCCGTACTCAGAATATCTCGAAAAAGGATATTTTTTCCTGTACTTTTTTCCTTTCCGGTTGGATGAAATAAAATTTGGTGGCGACTCTTGCTTACCGCGACATTTTGCAAACACAAAACTCAAAACACAAACCAGTGTCAAACAGTCGGTTCTGTCACCGTATCACAGAACTGGAGACTCTGTTGGGGATGTTAATAAGTGGGGTATACCTTAGGATCTAGTTCATCTTAATTGCTTCTCTTGATTGCTTTGTTTGCTTTACTTTTAAGGGTTTTTGTTTGGGGTTACTATAGATCCTACACCCGGATCTGGGGAATACCTTTTAGGTAAGTAGCAATAGACTGTGAGGGAACTGTACGGTGTAGACTGATACGGTTGAAGCAGTAGCTATGTTGATGTGGCACATTGGTTGGTACCGGTATCCCTTGTGGAGAAACGAGGAGAATATGGGGCTGCTGCGTGGTGTCGTTAAGCATCAACTGACCTTAGAACCTTTAATCGACCAACTTGGCCATTAGAAAGTAATGAGATATCTGGCCTCAGTGTAAAGCCGAGAACTGGTTGATACTCGATGCTACACTCATTGAGACCATACTCTCGAGATAGTTCCGGCTGCAAGAAAAGATTGCGTGAGCTCAAACCATGACCGATGGAGGATGGTTAATGATATTGAGATCCTCTAGAACCCGGTTACTTTTCTAGGACAGGTTTAAAACCAACTTAACTTCAAGAGGGTATTACCTTTGACCTCATGCAAGCCTTAAACCTAAGGGTTTTGTGTGATTTGACTGTGATTGCAATACATGTTGTTTGCTATACCTGTGGTTTACCATGACATCATGCATCATAACATGGCATTCATGCTTCATTACACTGACCATTTCAAAGACCAAGGGAATTTATCTTTGTTCTGTTTTACAGATCATGGCTTCTGTGTGCAGAAATACTATTCGAGTCAACTTTGTGCAAATACCTGCCCAACTTAAAGAGCTAGCCTCAAGAGTTTCTGAGACTTCTATGTTCATTAAGAGACATTGTCAACTTCTCAGCCTGGTTACTTCAAATCTTGATGAGCATATGATGAGCATACTATTTCAGTTCTTTGATCCCGTCCATCATTGCTTCACCTTTCCAGATTACCAGCTGGTACCCACCTTGGAAGAGTTATCTCATCTATTGGGCATATCCATTCTTGAACAGGTACCCTTCAGCGGTATGGAAGAAGCTCCTAGACCAGAAGACATTGCCTCTGCTCTACATTTAAAACGGGTTGACGTAGTATCCAATTGGGAAACACGAAGCGGGGTCGAAGGTTTTCTAGCAAAATTTCTGATAGACCAGGCTCAGCTATTCTGGGATGATTTAGATTTTCAAGCTTTTGAAGATGTCTTGGATATCCTTATCTATGGTTTGGTTCTCTTCCCGAATCCGAATTCCTTTGTAGATGTGAATGCTGTCAAGATTTTCCTTTCTCGCAACCCCGTGCCTACCTTGCTAGGAGATATCTTACATGCTCTCTATACTCGTACTATGAGAAGAAGAGGGACTCTTATGTGTTGCATGCCGTTGCTGTCAAGGTGTTTTATTTCACACCTCCCTAAGTCTGTGCTGAAGAATGAAGAAGGTTTAGGTTGGTCCTACAAAATAATGTCACTTGCTCATACAAATATTCTTTGGTGTTCTCGGGCTATGGAATACAATGCTGTTATTGACCGTTGTGGGGGATACCCTAATGTCCCGTTGCTTGGAATCAGAGGGGGTATAACTTACAATCCTTATCTAGCTTTTTGATGATTTGGTCGAGCTCAGAGAGATGGTCCCCATGAGTTACTTCTTGAGGACATTGTGTTTGACTATAAGGAGGATGTCAAGGAGCATCGCCGAAGGTTTATACGAGCTTGGGGCATGGTGAACAGATCTGATCCCCAAGAGTTGGGACCAAAGACTTCCCTTCCTATGCAGCCTTACCTCCAATGGGTTCGAGCTCATGCCCAGAAGCTTGGGATGCCCTATGAGGCCGTATTACCAGTGATTGTGGAGCCCACTAATTAAGAAGGCATTCCTTACATGGTTCTCTATCCTTACATGCCCATTGATCCTAGGGAGTTGCAGAGGTCTTGGATTCAGCTGAAGAATGAGCAGGATACTTACTGGGAGCAGTACCATGAGCAAGAAAGGAAGATTTTGAAGCTCACCAGGCAGCTCGAGGAAGAAAGAGTGATCAATGACTACATCAACACAAAGAGGAAGCGACCATGGTGTTGCACCCCAAAATTTTCCCTCCTAAATTTCTCTTATTCTGGCTTGGACTTTGCATCCATCTGCATCATTCCAATAGGTCATGTGTATAGCACGCATTTTCATAAAAAAATGGATCACCTGAGGCTCAAAAGACCAGCAGTTAGGGAGCTAGGGTTTACAGCTAATTTGAGGTGTATGAGTTGAATAAGTTTGATTATTCAGGGTCTTCCTGGTGTATAAGACCGTGGAACTAGGGTTTTTGAGCATGCTCATTTTTTGACTTCTTCTCCACCAAGTTACAGGGCTAATATCTTCTGATGAATAACTGGTTGTAGGTCATTCTGGTCAAGAACTCCAGGGCGTGACCTAGCATATATAGGCTTCGAATCATGGCGTCTCTTCATATAAGTATGCTTATCATTTGATTAGGATTAATGACTATGACATGGCATTCATCTACTCTTCAGTTAATCAATTTAGGTTTTGTTGAATCATGGTTCAAAGATGTTTCATTCGGATATTTCTCTGTGCATCTAAACCAAGGAATCAAGATTGTGAGGTGTGGTCAACAAGATTTCTTTCTCTTCAAGATATAATTGCTTTTATCTAGTCTTGGCGAGTGCTGGGGCTTTCATTTGCGCGACTAGGGTTTCACGTCAAGGGAGTTCTTCTATGATTCAGACTTTATCATCCATCTGTAAGATGTTCCTCATGACACTAATTTCAAGTTGAAATAACCAATCGCTAAGGGATGGGGATCGAATTGTGAAGCGTGGTTCATGACCTAAGATATGAATTTTTGGACTTCTCCTTAACGAAGGCAATTATTGTCCTTATCATTGTCATTTGTTATCTGCGATGCAAGTAGATTTGGATTGAAGTAGGCTTCTCATGGAAGAATTCATGCAAAGTAATTCAAGGTTCAAGGCATTCAAGGAAGGGTTTTGTTCAACATGGCATACCGAGTTGATGGGCTTACAAGCTCTTATGAGACCTTGAGATGCATAATCATGGGCCAAGTTCAAAGATACGTGGATAAGATCTGTTGACTTCGGTTAAAGTAAGCTTTGAAAAATTAACTTTGGGACCAAGGTCTCCCTTGAACTTTCATCTAATATGTGTTAGGCATTCAAGTTGCATTTGAAGAATGGTATGCAAAAAGGAAAAGAAATATTGGTTCAGAAAAGGAAAATTTCATTAAAAATCAAGGTTTCTATTTGTTGATAAATGTTTAAGTAATTGAAGATCAGGGGAAATAAGGTTTCATGTTAATCTTGATCATATTCTTTCATTATCATTTATGTCCATCTTTGATGATTTAAGGTCGTCAATTAGGGAATGACTTTGTCAAGATAAGAGACTTGTGGATCGAATCATGGAATATGAGGCATGATACAAAAGGCAAGGTTGTGAATTTTTTAAGATCAAGATCTCATTGTCTATTCAAATTACTTATCATACAAGTTGATTTGGATTCAATATTGAAGTTAGGAGTTCATTGAGAATGCATGTGTGATTTGGATTTGAAGTTTGATTTGAATTCAAGATGTTCGAAAGTGGTTGGTTGGATCAAAGTTGGAAAAGAGCCTTAAGTATTGGTCATGTGAGTTTCTTGGAAGGTAAGGTACAGACTGCAAGGTCTTGTTTCAAGTCGAAGTTCATCCGCATTACAAATATGTTCATCGTTATTCCAGATTCAAGTTCACATGTGTTCATAGTTTATTCAAACCCTTTCATTCATGATTCAAGAAAATTCTATCCAATTCCATTCAATTTCGTTCAAGTGTAACAATACCTTACAAGAAAAATTGATGCTTTCATGTCTTCAAGCATTTTTTTACCATAATCCCTTTAAAGTTAAAGTTTCAAGACTTTGTCATTTAAACTCCGCCCATAAACTTCATCACCCGACATTTCAAGCTTAAGTCAAGTTCCTTTTTTTTTATTCGCCAAAAAAAAGCAAAGTTCATCATTGTCAAAAACTCATGTTCATTACACATTTCATTCAAAAGAAAGACTAAAAGGTTCTTATTACGAATTACCACATTCAAAGTCTATTACAAGTTGTACCCAAAATACATTCTAAAGGCTATTACAAATAGTAATGAAATGTTTAAAGAACATGTGATAGATGTCTTCATGCTTGCGACTAACTTTTCTCCAAGCTTCCATGGTTCCAAGAGGTGCATCGCCATTGTCATCGAACCTTGAGTTGCATAATGAACCGAACCTGCTTCAAAAACCAGCTCTGCACAGAATATAGCAAACGAGGAATCAGGAATTCATTCCACTTTAGAATTACAGGAAATCTAACAAAGAAGGGATTCGGCAGGAAGTTATTGTTGATTTGATGGAGCAATGTCGAACATACAAGCAAAGAGTGGTACACCTTGATTCAACTTCAGATGAGTCACTACCATGCCAAGGACGGGCTCTTAATGATGAACTGCAGCATATACTTGCCAAACATGAATCTATAGCTTCAGCAGGACCTACTGTCAAAAATAAAAAGAGAAATCAAATTCAGTACCTACTGGAGCACGTGTAGATGCTGATGGTCCTTTGATTGATACTGGAGATACTAGTATACAAACTGATGCAAGTGCTGAAGCAGGGTCTCAAACATTGAATCAGTTGACGCTTCCTTCACCCTCTACTACATCAAATGGTGTAGCTCCTCCAGTAAAGGTTGATCCCAAATGGGATCTCCTCAGTGGTGAAAAGTTTAACTCACCAAAAGTAGATAATTCACTCGCTCTTGTTCCTGTAGGAGAACAACAGGCAGCCAGTCCTATGTCTCAACAAAATGCCCTTGTCCTTTTGATATGTTTTCTAATGGAAACAATGTGCCAATTCCTATTAATACCCAGCCAACTAACCTTCTCACCAACTAAGCAATTCCTAACAGACTTTAACAAAATCTCCTAACTTTTGTCCAACTTCAAACCATAACTAACTCCCTAAATTCCAGCTCATCCTAACATATAACTAACCATTCTAGTAACCTACTAACTGTTTTCTAAGCAACCCTCACCAACTGTCATAACAGAAATATAAGTCCAATTAACTACTGATTATAACGGAACGAATCCTTACCTTTCACTTTCTAAACTAACTAATCAGAACGAAAGGTTGAGATTCACTAACCTCTAACCAACTTCAATAGAAATCCCAACCAATTAACAACCCCTAACCAAATCCCAACTGTTATAACTAACTTCTAACAGTTTTCTAACTAACTCTAACAATCTATAACAAACTCCTAACAAATTCTTCTACTCCCTTTAACTTCCGAACTAACTATAACAGAACGGGAAGATAGTACAACAGGGGGAACATAATAAATGATAACAGAAAACGGGGAAGAGAGGGGATTTTGAGAGAAAACAACTCACCAACAGGAAAAAAAACTCTGAAATCTCTCTCTTCTTGCTCTCCCTTCTTCCCCACCTTCATCGACAACACTCCCTCTTTCATCTTCAACTAGCTTGATATCACAACCTCGATGCTTCAATCATTATCAACTCTGCATCACGTTTCTCACTGCAAAAACAAGAACCCAACTCTAACAAACAACACAACATTCAGAAAACTCAACAGAAAAAGGAAAAAGATGTAACAAATAATAGAAGAGAGGGCTAACAGAAAAGGAGATGAAAGAAACTCACAATTTTTCTAAATCTTTTTCCTCTCTGACTTCACGTTCCTCCTTTCAATCTGCATCTTTGGCTGCTTCGAGGCTTCATCATCGTTTCACAACTTCATCGCCATTAGTTCTCTACAACAACTTCAATCATATTTACCTGCAATCGACAGACGCAACATAGTTGTAATCGTCACCATCACCTTCGTTCAAATATCAGCATCCACTGCATCAAACAACAACAAAATAACATCAGCATCATCAGCACGAATCCACAATAATAACCACATCCAAACACACATAGAGGGAAGAAGAAGCGAAAGAAATACATGAGTGCATGCAACTTCGTCGTTCTTCCTCACGGTCGTCGTTGAAGTAGGTGATTCATCATTGTTTCACCATCTTTTTTATACCAGGATGTAGACTACGATCCCCTTTGCATTTTCCCTCCTCCGATTGTGGGATCACAAGCTTCGTGGCTGCTTAATTTACAACATCAAATTTTCTAGGGTTATTGTGTGGTTTAGCAAAGTAGATGAAGGTGAAGAATGTTGAACCGCTTGAGACAGAGCTGTGAGGAGGTAATCGCGGCGAGGAAGAAACAATAGAAGCAGAGACAGAAGGTTACGAAGACACGTGAAATCGTTGTACGTAGAGGAAGAATTGAGCGGGTCGCATTGTTACAGAGATGAGACAGAGCGAAGATGAAGGTTAACAAGGATAAGAGGTTTGTGGTGGTGGTTTCTTGGGGATGGTTGGTTAGAGGAATTGAGGATCGGCCGCCACTGCGTATTGAGAAGATGTTGTCGTGCTTCTGATCGAGGAAGATGAAGAGTCATTCCTCTTAACCCTATCCTTTAGTCCAAACGATGTTTTTTACACTCTCTTCCTTTTTCTAAATTATTGTTTCAATTTTAAATTATTTATTTTAATGTAAATCTGAAGTGGAGGAAATAGTCATTGAATTATTGATACTGAAAATGGAGGACAATAGATGGGGGGTGGGCCGAATTTGCCACCATGGGCCCGTTATTTTTTTTGGGTAATCTGTTGCTAGAAACAAAAAAGGATTTACATTACTGATCCATCACACCTGATCCAGTTATACGCCCCCTCTATTCTACTACTCCTACTTTTTCATGTTATCAATTTTGGCTTCACCTTTTTTTTATGATTTTCATAATAAAAATGATATACAAAAGTAGTAGCATATTTTTTTTAGAATACTTTAGGACTTTTCTTTATAATTTTATTAGAAATTTCTATTATTTTATGTTTAACAATCACTTTCATCATCATTTTTAGTCAAGATTCCGTGACATTATATTGATGTAACTTTCCCAATATGGAATTCTTGGAGACTAACTCTTTGATCACTCGGACGGAGCAACTTCTGTAGAGTTTTCTTATCACTTGTGTGGTTTTGAAGAGGCAACGAACCTTCTCCATTCGGTATCATCACAACTCTATTTTATTCTTCATTTTCGCACTTTACCGCTTTCTAGAAATCAGGAGAACTAAGGCGTTACTGAAAGCTATGCATGCAAACATTAGGTAGAATTCCCTTAAAATTCTAGATTTAGGTCTAACAACGCATAATAAAATTAGGTTTAGAAATAGGCTAGTATCCCTTTGACTTTCCTTTCCACTTTTCGCATATGCATTTGAAACATCTAAAACTTTTTTCCTTTTCAAACTTCAAAATACTTTAAATCTACTGATGAGAATCACGCCTTTGCACAGTATGGGGAATGATAAGCGGGTCTTTTCTCGATCTTATTGTTCTTCATCTCAAGCCTAGGTGCGGTTCAATTCTCAAAGACTCATTTCATGAATAATTGGAAAAATGACTAAAATCTCTCTCTTGAGATCAACTAGCTGTTATCCACAAGCAAAAACACCAACAGATACAAAACTCTTTTCGCCTTTGGGCTTTTCTTTCAAACTTTTTCAAAAGAACATGTTAATTCACTCCTGTGCTGACACGTAAGTCACCAAAGGTCGAGTTGCGACAGAAGGCGAAATTAATACTGTTCATTAAAAAATACAAACCAACAAAAACATTTAAAAGCCAAACTACGACTGCTCTGATTCCTTAAAAGGGATACGTAGGCATCGAGATAGGGCCCGAACGAGCACAACTTTTATTTTCCCTACATTCTTTTCTCCTTTCTTTTGCATGCATTCTCCCTTTAGCAGTAATAAATAGTAAGCATAGATCAAACACACCCATAGGATAAACAACAAGAGTGGATACCGTAGAGTACTACGGGCGTGTGGGGTGCTAATACCTTCCCCTCGCGTAACAGACTCCCTTACACTTATCTCTTGGTCATAAGACCGTGACTTCTCCCTTCTCAGGTTTTCTCGATGTTTACCTTTCCCTTCCCGTGGGATAAAAAACGTTCGATGGCGACTTCATTGTTTGATGATTTTCAGCCAGTTGTTTCAGCTGGCGACTTCACTGGGGAAAGGTCGACCAAATGCTGGTCCATCCCGGAGTCGATCCTAGCTCTTGTTTTCTTTTCTTTGGGTGTTTATTTTTATGCTTTCAGTTTATTCATTCATTTTATATATACCTGTGCATATGTATGCATTACAATTTACTGTCTTCCATATACTGATGTTGTACCCCAAATTTTGACCTAAGATACCATCTCCCATCTGCATCATTACATTGCAAGCGTATTGATCTTTTGATTTTTAAAAATTCATAACTTTTTCAGGTCGAGAGTTATTTATTTGAACGCTAAATTTATTAACTGATCAAGACTTAAATGATGTTTATTAATTATTTATCATCTTAAATTTAAATAATTGGAATTTATTTTCAGTTATTATATAATTCAAAGATCCATAAATAATAAAATAAATATTTGAAAAGAGGCATATTAATCGTTCAGACAGTGTTTATTTATTATTTATTATCTTAAATTTAAATAATTGGAATTTATTTTCAGTTATTACATAATTTAAAGATTTATGAATAATATAATAAATATTTGAAAAGAAGTTCATTAATTGGTCAATAATGATTATTTAATTATTTATCATTCTAAGTTAAATAATTGAAATTCTTTTTTTAATTATTATAATTTAGAAAATTATGAATAACGGATTAAATAATTGAAATTATTAATTGATCAATGATGTTTATTTGTTCGTTTATTATTCTGAATTTAAGTGATTGAAATTGATTTTCAATTATTATACAATTTAAAGAATTATAAACGATAAATAAATAATTGGAAAGAAAAAGAATTGACTGGGAAATAATAGAATTTTATTTCACTTTATTCTATTTTATTACAATTGTTATTTAAATATTGTATTATTTACAAAATATTTATAATAACAAATTACATAAAAGTTTAAAGTAAAATAGAACTATTTTTCTAAGATTCTAATTCTAAATCTTCTATCCAATGCTTTTGTCTGCTCATTTGATTTTACCTGCAAAAACAATTAAAAGAAAAAGTTAGAAATAAACAAATAATTAAAAGCAGAAAATTATTTATTAGTGTTCATCATTAAAAGCAAACGGCTGGAATCAGTTTACCCTTTTTTGCAAATCACGGGATTTCTCCCGGTTCACAAAAAATGGAGGAATTTTTATTTTCATAAATGAATGCACAATTTAAAACATGCACAAATTCATTTTTTTTTTCAAAACTACATAATTAAAATCAATTGCATTTTAAAAAAGGGGCCAACTGCATATGCATAATTTCTTATGCCAAAAACTACATATTTCAAAAATATACACAGCATACAAAACCAACAGCATATGCAAGCTTCCCACCAAAAGCCAATGTAAACCATGCCATACAACATAGGAAGAGGCCAAAACAAATAGGCTCCTACTGTGCCATGCAGAAGTCAAAAGAAATATGCAGTTCAAAACCATTTTGCAAGCATAATATATTTCCTTTTACATCATGTTCCAGCCTATGCAATTTCAGAATACAGTACAGTACATCATCTTAATGCATCAAATGTACCTATGAGAGAGAAGAGATATAGAAGTTTGGTTTTTACAGGTTTTGGTTTAGGCAGAAGGAGTTATAAAACAAAGCTACAGCAGTAACTCAGTAGAAAAAGGAGCATAAGAAAGGAATACAAACAAACCATATGAAGCAGTATTGTGCAGAGGCCAAGGAATATAGTAAAATAATTCAAAACCTGTGGCATAAAGAGGGATGCCAAGCAAAGATGTAACATAACAGAAGAACCCTTCAAGAAAAACAAGAGAGTCAAACCTGCCTAAGCAATCAAAAAAACCATTCCTATTGTAAAAACCAGTAGAACCATCAACATAACCATTACCAAACGCCATAATCACTTTCCAAACCATCATTCCATGGCCTAAAAACCATAGCCTACTGTCAAACCTGCATATAACCACAAACACCATCAACCTTAATCACCAAAACCTTCCATCTACTGTCCAAACCATTAACTTGCAGAAAAACTAGAAAAGGCAAAACAGATATGGCCTAGACCATTAACCTGCATAATTCCAAAACCCTTCCTACCAATATAAACCATAAACCTGTACCATCCTGTTCATAAAACCAGTAGAACCAAAACCAATTCAAACATCAAAAACCAATACAACCTGTATCGGCATAAACACCATAACCCTTCTTTCAAAACCTCAACCATCACAAAAAACAAAACCACAGATCAAACATGGCCTAAACCATTTCAAAACTGCTACCTGCATAATACATCAAACATGGCCTAAACCATTCCAAAACCCTTCCTACTGCACAAAACCAGTAGAACCAAAACCAATGTCCAAACAATAACAAGCATACCATCAGGCCTCAGATTATCTCATCACTGGCCAACAAAAAGCAACGGAAAGCATACAGTAGCAAGGCCATTAGAAGGCAACAATAGCGAGAAGAAAGAAGAAACGGTCCAGCATCAACACAGTGAAGAAGAAGATAGGAAAAGTTTTCAAGGCAACCAAGCATCAAATACACGGAAACAGAAGAAGAGAAGAAAGATAAATACAGAGTACCGGCAACTGAAGCAAGCCCACAACGTCAAACCTCGCCGTCCCGGCCTTCCCTCCTCCTTCTCCAGGTAGTTTTTTCACCCTATTTGTTTTTCTTCATAATACCTCAATAATCATGTGAAAAACGAATAAGAATCAAGACAGAACCAAAATCACAACATGCAAATTGTAACAAAAACACCGAATACGAAAACGAACTTACCGAATCCATCGCCCCCTAACGTTCTGCTGGAGGGAAGAGGAAAGTGAAGAGCTAGTGGCCGTTGGGACAGAGGGAGACTCAGAGCCATAGAAGCGAAGCAAGAGACGAAGAGATGAATCACGCGAAGAAGACAAGCAAGCGAACGACGCCGTGGTCACAAAACCTAAATCCCTAATTCAATTATCAAAACATGTTTAACCTAAAACAAAATTATGGAATTATTTGGACCAGCCTTTCTGCCTAAAGCCCAACGTCCTCTTTGTGCACCCCCCCTATTTTAGTTTTGATTAGGCCCCCTTAGACACCTTTGGCCCATATTTAAATTGTTCTTCTAGCTTTTTAATACACTTTTCTATTTATTCTTTTTTTTTAGCTTTTAGAAATATTACTAACTTAGTTTAAATTAATTAGTAGTTTAATCAATTAATAAATTTAATTAAAACTTTTAATCATTTTACCTTTTGTTTATTAATTTTAGGTTTATTAGGTAATTTTAAATATTCCCTTTTTTAATTAGTTTTAAGTTAGTAACTTTTAGGTATTCATTTAGTTTGATTATTTAATATTTCTTAAAATATAATGCTTTATATAGAACTCTAAAAAATATATAAAAAATAGAAAGTTAAAAAACTTAAAAAACATTTTTGTTTTCCTTAATTAATTCTCATTACTTTTATCCATATAAAAAATGCGTAAAAAATGGAAACTATTAAAACATTTCCTTTTCATTAATATTAAACAAAAAATCATAAAAATGCACGTTCACACACTTAGTCTTTTATTCAATTGTTATATATCCTTATCCGCATAATTTCTCTGTTTAATCATTTCATATTCACATGATTATTCTGTTTACGTTTAAATCCAAGGGGAAAAACGATTAAACTCGTCGACTTCATGTCCTCAAGTCTAATCGCACGAACATTCGCATTTCATTAAAACTTAGGATAATTTTTCCTCAAATATTCAATCTTTTCAAAACTTATACCTTTTAAGCAAAAACTTCGACATTAGGTCGTCGCCTCTTCAAAAACCCATCCGTACCCCTTTTTCGGCCAAAACGATTTATTTTTAATCAAACGAACAATTTTAATAAACAGATATTTCAAAAGGTTCCTATAGAGTACTATAGATACATTGGGTGCTAATACCTTCCCATTGTATAACCAACCCCCGAACCATAGATCTCTTTTCAAAACGCCTTGTATTTTTATTACTTTTAAAAGTATTATTTACATTGCATACTTTAGGGTTTTATTTCGCTCTTTCCCCTTTTCCCTTGGAAACAATAAAGCGCGGTGGCGACTCTTGCTTTTGTGAGACAAATTAATCAATAATTCGATCTCCGATTTACCCCGCTACATTTTTTATCGCTACAGAATTGGCGACTCTGCTGGGGAAAGATTGACCTCTTGCTGGTCCATCCCTAAGTGGGTTAAGCCTAATTTGTCTTATCTATTTATTATTATTTGATTTGTTCGATTATGTGTTTAAATTGGGGTGTTTGGGTTTTTGCAAAGGACGAATCCTATACCCGGATTAAGTAACACTTAAGGAATAGGACGGGCGGTATAGTCATGTTAACTTTGAGGGAGTAATCCCGAAGAAGGAGGCATGAGATCCCCCACTCAATGGAAGGCCCTCTTGAACTTAATATTTGTTTACCGAGTAATCGGGAAGACATTATTATTTTCGACCTAGGAGCCCGAGAAGTTGAGGACCGTAGAACCCTAACCCATCTTGGCCTTTTTAGGTGTAGCGCGGAGACTATAACAGAGTAATTCGGAAGTAGTTGTTATGCGATGCTACGCTCGGACGAGTTTCTCTTGAGAATATTGGTAATTATTGAGTAATCAAGACGTTGGTAATATCCGAAAGAGGAATGCAGACTCTGGGAACTCTTAGAACATTGTCTTACAGGTGCAATTGAACCGTTAGTACATACCTTTGGGCGGGCTTTACCCTCGACTCCATGCTGAACGTCGAACCTTTGAACCCCATGTTTGTGAACTTGTGTGTGACTGTTGCATTATCATTCATTCATGCATTCATCAACATCTTTGTAAAAAACTTGTTTTTCGAGGAACTTCGGAATGATTTTTGCAGACATCTCAGGTTATTATGGAATTTGGAAGGAGAAATACTCGAAGCTTTAGTTTTAAGGAGCTCGAGAGTGAAGAACTGAAGAGTTTGATTCCGAAGATCGAGAACCCGACGGATTTTCAGAGAAAGTATGGGTCCATTATACCTCTCATGAAGCGCCAGATGAAGGAAGGCATTCTCAACACGTTGGTTCAATTCTACGATCCCTTGTACCGATGTTTCACCTTTTCGGATTACCAGTTGATGCCCACCTTAGAAGAGTATTCCTACATACTTGGTTTGCCGATCACCGACCGTGTTCCTTTTTCTGGCTTAGAAGAGGAGCGCAAATCTCACGAGATAGCGACTATCACCCACTTGAAGAAGTCAGAGATAGAGGAGAACATGACTACAAAAGGGGGAATCTGAGGTTTGCCTGCGCAGTTTTTGTTGAGGAAAGCTCGTCATTTTGCTGAGATAAAAGATACTGTTGCCTTTGAAGACGTGTTTGCTTTACTCGCTTATGGTCTATTCTTGTTCCCTAACGTTGATAAGTTTGTGGATATTAACGCCATCAAAATTTTCTTGATTGGAAATCCGGTCCCTACGCCACTAGGAGATACTTACTACTCCATCCATCTTCGAAATTCTTATCAAGGAGGGATGATTATTTGTTGTGCACCGTTGCTGTATCAGTGGTATGTCTCTCATCTACCTGGGTCTGATATTTTCTGGGATCTCGAGAAGGAGCCGCGATGGGCGCCAAAGATTATGGCTCTCACTCATTTCGACATTGATTGGTATAATCGAGTTTACTACGACGTAAAGATCATCGATAACTGTGGTGCTTTTCCTAACGTGCCTCTTCTCGGTACGAGAGGTGGAATTAACTATAACCCTGTTCTCGCGCGCCGTCAGTTTGGATATCCGATGAGGGACAAGCCAAACAACATCCATGTGAGTGGTTTCTTTCTACAGGAAGGACAAGATCATTTGGCAGCTAAGAGGGAGATCGAAGGAGCTTGGCGCCACATCCATAGGAAATGGAGAGATATGTTAGGACATAGAGGTGCCGTTTCTTTGGAGCCTTACCTACAATGGGTCCATGCTAGGGCTTTTGCTCTCAAGATGCCCTATAAACTTGAGAAACCTTTATTCCCTACCGTTGCATCATCATCTGTTGTTATCCCTATCGCGAATATAGGAGAATACCAAGGAAATCTGGCTAGGATAAAGTCCGAGAGGGATGCTTGGAAAGAAAAGTATAATATGTCTGAATATGAGAATCGAGTCCTGACTCGACAGCTAAAGGAAAAGGAGGAGTTGCTGTTTATTAAAGACGGCTGGTTCATTGATCACGATGAGAAGCTTCGTCAAAAGGATGCTTTACTGAAGAAGTATGCTAGTGAGAGGAAGAGAAAGAAGGAAGGTTCTGTAAGCGTGGCTCTCGTTCCTAATCCGCAGAAGGAAATCATTGATCGACCGGTAGCTGAGAAGAAAGAGATGGAAGACTTTTATGAAGAGAAGATCAAGAAGCTCCGGTTACATTTGGTGTTTGGTCCCTCATCTGGTGATTCTGAGTGATCTTTAGCTTTTAGTTTTATTTTATTGATGTCATTTTGTAAAACTATGTAAAAGGGCTTCATGTTCCAAAGTTGTAATTTATTGCTTTATTTTGGACTTCATGTTCCAAAGTTGTAATTTACTGCTTTATTTTGGACTTCATGTTTTAAAGTTGTAATTTATCGCTTTATTATGGATTTCATGTTTCGAAGATGTAATTTACTGCTTTTATTATTGGGTTGTTATCCCAAAGTTGTAATTTATTGTTTTGTTATTCCAAGTTGTAAGTTGTAATTTACTGTTTTCAATTAATGGATTGAGTTTTCGTTTTTCCAAATTCCTTTACCATTGATGTATGCAAAATTATCGAAGTTCCTTGAAAAACTATTAAAATGAATCATCATTTGCATCGCACATCATGCATCATTCAACATTTCACTTCACATGTTTCCTAGAGTCTTATCCTTGTTTCTTTTTCCACTCCAAAGGTTGTCAAGCTGTCTCACCGATACGACACTCGAGCCAATCGTCAGAGAAAAATGGAAGACTTGGAACAGGAAAATCATGAGCTTCGTGGGGATGTAGCTACCCTTCGTATAGAGATGGAAAAGTTAACTGCGTTAGTGGAAGGTTTGGTGGTTGTTCAGAATCAGCCATCGACTACGGCTGCTGAGATTCAGACTTCAACTCCAGTGGTTTCCGAGATTGTCACCGTTCCAACCTCTGTGACTCAAATCAACTCTCCGCTTCAGCATCAGATGCCGAAGGGTTTTCCGTGGGGGATGCCTTACAACTTTGTGCCAGAGGGGTATCAGCCTGCCGTACAGCCTTTGTTTCAACCTGCTTTGTCTCTTCCTCAACCAGAGACAACTGCCATGCCGCCAGTAATTCTGTCTGTGACACCTTTTCCGCAACCGATAATGACCACTGTCGCTCCTGTGGTCCACTCCGTGTCATACTTGAATGAACCTACTTATCCTGCCGAGCCTGCTGAAAGTTTGGGTCTCTTTGATAGAATGGAAGAATTTCAAGATCAGTTCCAAGAAATGCAGAAGGAGCTTAGAGCGTTAAAGGGGAAGGATTTGTTTGGGAAGAACACGCATGACCTTTGTTTAGTTCCGAATGTCAAGATTCGAGCAAAATTCAAAGTGCCAGACTTTGAAAGATATAATGGTGATTCGTGTCCTAGAAGTAATTTGAAAATGTACGTGAGAAAGATGTCTACATATTCCGATGATCATGACTTGTTGATTTATTATTTTCAAGATAGTTGGACGGGTGCTGCTCTAAAGTGGTATATGGGTTTAGACAGTATTCGGATCCGTAACTTCAACGATCTTAGCGAAGCTTTTGTCCACCAGTATAAGTATAACGTTGACATGGCACCGGACAGGGATCAACTCCGGGCGATGTCGCAAAGAGACAAAGAATCTTTTAAGGAATATGCCCAGAGGCGGCGTGAAATTACTGCTCAAATCTATCCACCTCTTGAGGAGAAAGAGATGACGAAGATATTTTTGAAGACTTTAGGTTCCTTTTACTATGAAAGAATGATAGCCAGCGCACCCAGTGACTTCACCGAAATGGTAAGCATGGGCATGCGGTTAGAGGAAGGGATTCGTGAAGGGCGTTTGGTTAAATAAGGAAGTCAATCTAGCAGTACTAAGAAGTTTGGAAGTGTTTTCCCGAAAAGAAAAGAGCAGGATGTCAGCGCTTTGTTCCCAGGTAGACCAAGGAGAGGTTACTCTCACGTTGCGGCAGTCACTCCGGCTGTCCGCCCAGCTTTGATGACCCCAGCTCATCAAACTCCACCAACTCAACAACGGCCATTTCAGCAGCAGCCTCGACAACAGGCTTATCCATTCAACAATCAGAACCGTTCACCCAGAAAACCGCAGTTCGATGCCATTCCTATGACGTATACTGAATTGTTCCCTGCTCTTATTAGAAAGAATCTCATAACGACAAAGCCTCCTCCTATCGCACCGAATAGTACTTCTCCGTGGTACAAGGAGGATCAGTTTTGTGAGTATCATCAAGGGTCGCTGGGGCACAACCTTGAGAATTGCTTTTCTCTGAAGGCGGACGTGCAGAGATTGATTAAGAATGGTATCTTGTCTTTCAAGGATGTTAATCCAAATGTTAGAGATAATCCTTTGCCTCGACATGGGGCAGCTTCAGTGAATATGGTGGAAGGTTGTCCGGGGAAGTTTCGAGTTTTTCAAGTTGAACACATAAGAGAATCGTTGATCAGGTTACATCAGAGTTTGAGAAGACTTGCCTTTGTTAGACATCAGCATGATTATGATGTTTGTGAATTTTGTTCAAGAGAGGTTGATTGTCCCATTGTGAAGGAGGACATTCAGAAGTTGCTAGACCAGAGAGTTATCACTATTACATATGACAGAAATCCGGAGGATGAAGTGAATGTTATCATTCCACAATTCAATTTGCCTGAATCAGTAGAGATCGCTTACGACAGTCAGACTGCACCTGTTGATCCTTTGATTATTTACCCACCTGGTCCTGTGCCTTACAACTCAGACCAAGCTGTACCGTATAAGTATAATGCCACAATGATTGAGAATGGGGTAGAAGTCCCTATACCAACAAGACCGTCTTTTGTTAACATTGCTGATGTGAGTAAGGTTACGAGAAGTGGACGTGTTTTTGCAGCAGTACCTTTGAAGAGACCAGAAGTTCAAGTCAGGAGACCCATACCTGCAGAAGTTCCAGTGAGAAATGTTGAACCAAGGGTTGAGATAGGCCGATCCAGTGAACCTATCCCTCGCCCTGAGGATGATGAGATTCTGAAGCTTATCAAGAGAAGTGAATATAAGATTGTAGACCAGCTTTTGCAAACTCCTTCTAAGATTTCTTTGCTTGCTTTACTGAGAGATTCTGGTGCCCATAGAGAAGCTTTGATGAAGGTCTTGGACCAGGCGTTCGTGGATCATGATGTGACGGTTGACCAGTTTGATGGGATTGTGGGAAATATTACTTCGTTTAACAATCTTGGTTTCAGTGATGAGGAACTCCCGGAGGAGGGGAGAAACCATAATATGGCTTTGCATATCTCAGTAAGTTGCGGAAATGATACCTTATCAAGTGTGTTGGTGGATACAGGTTCGTCGTTGAATGTGATGCCCAAGACTACTTTATCTCGACTCTCATACCCAGGTGCTCCCATGAGACATAGTGGAGTAATTGTTAAAGCGTTCGATGGTTCTAGGAAGACAGTCATTGGTGAAGTGGATCTTCCTATAGTAATTGGTCCCCATACTTTTCAAATCACTTTTCAAGTGATGGATATTCGTGCTGCCTACAGTTGCTTATTGGGTCGTCCCTGGATCCATGATGCAGGGGCAGTCACCTCTACGCTCCATCAGAGACTAAAGTTTGTAAGGCATGGGAAGCTAGTGATGATTGGGGGAGAGCAGGCTATGGTGGTAAGCCATTTATCATCATTCTCTTTTATTGATGCTGACGAGGATGTTGGAACCCAGTTCCAAGGTCTTTCTGTTGCCAAGAATGCAGTGAAGAAGCAAGGGGCATCCATCTCTTCTTTTGAGGATGCGCGGCGAGTGGTGGAAAGTGGTTCGGCCGAAGGATGGGGCCGGGTGTTGACGTTGCCCGAGAACAAATCTGGGGAAGGTCTTGGTTTTCGTCCTGTGTCTGCGAGAGTCAAGCAAGAAGTGGTTGTTCGTCCGATTCAAGAGGTTTTCCGAAGTGCAGGGTTTATACATCCTGAGGTTGATGCTATCATAGAGGATGATTCCGAGGAAGATTTGCCCGATTTTGTGACGCCTGGATTGGCTTGCCAAAACTGGATAGTTGTTGATGTTCCTATTGTTATGCATATTTCCGAGTAAAGTTTTGTTTTGTTTTTCTTTGAAAAAATTCGCTCTGCCCAAGGCGAAGAGTATTTTGTGTCGGGCTATGAAAAATAATTCCTTTTGCTCTGCCCAAGGCAAAAGAGAAATGTCTGGGCCCTTTGTTTCAAATATTTCCCTTCAATGAATAAAAATGTTATTTTGTCCACTACTGTTTTATTTTTCACTTTTTCTGGGAAATAGCAATGAAAATTAATTGGTAGTTATAGGAAAATATAATAACTTTTTGTTCTATTTGCACAAATCGATTTCTAAAATAAAGCATAATCATATGTGCAGATTAATCCATGACTTAACCATCGAAAACAATGATCCTATGCCCTCTCCCAACTTTGAATTCCCTGTGTTCAGAGCCGAAGAAGAGGATGATGAAGAGATCCCTGTTGAAATTTCCCGTTTGCTTGAGCATGATGAGAAGATCATTCAACCGTTTGAAGAACCTGTAGAGTTGGTCAACTTGGGTGGTGAAGAAGATAGAAAGGAGGTTAAAGTCGGAGCATTGCTTATCCCGGAAGTTAGAGAGAAAATGTTGGAGCTTCTCAAAGAGTATGTTGATGTGTTTGCTTGGTCCTACCAAGATATGCCGGGTTTGGACAACGATATTGTGGAGCATCGTTTACCGTTGAGACCTGAATTTCCGCCGATCAAGCAGAAGCTGAGAAGGACTCGTCTCGACATGGCTGACAAGATCAAAGAAGAGGTTCAGAAACAGATTAATGCAGGTTTCCTTGTGACATCGCTCTATCCTTAGTGGTTAGCCAACATAGTGCCTGTTGCAAAGAAAGATGGCAAAGTTCGGATGTGTGTAGACTATAGAGATCTGAATAGAGCTAGTCCAAAGGACGACTTCCCATTACCTCATATTGACGTATTGGTCGACAGTACCGCCAAGTTCAAAGTCTTTTCTTTCATGGACGGTTTCTCTGGTTACAATCAAATCAAGATGGCACCAGAAGATATGGAGAAGACCGCTTTCATTACACCTTGGGGAACTTTCTGTTATCGGGTTATGCCGTTTGGTTTGAGGAATGCTGGCGCGACATACCAAAGAGCCATGACTGCTTTGTTCCATGACATGATGTATAAGGAGATAGAAGTGTATGTGGATGACATGATTGCCAAATCACAGACTGAGGAGGATCACTTGGAACATTTGTTGAAGTTATTCCAGCGTTTGAGAAAGTACAAACTCCGCCTGAATCCCAACAAGTGTACTTTTGGTGTTCGATCTAGAAGACTTCTGGGTTTCATTGTCAGTCAGAAAGGTATTGAAGTAGATCCTGATAAAGTCAAAGCTATTCGAGAAATGCCCGCCCCCAAGACGGAAAAACAAGTAAGAGGATTCCTTGGGAGACTGAACTACATTTCTAGGTTTATATCTCATATGACTGCTACCTGTGGGCCGATTTTCAAGCTCCTCCGAAAGAACCAAGGATGTGTGGACAGAAGATTGTCAGAGAGCTTTTGATAGCATCAAAGAATATTTGCTTGAACCTCCCATTTTGATTCCTCCGGTGGAAGGAAGACCTTTGATTATGTACCTGACTATATTGGAAGACTCCATGGGATGTGTGCTTGGTCAACAAGATGAGACTGGAAGAAAGGAACATGCCGTATACTATCTGAGTAAGAAATTCACAGACCGTGAGTCTCGGTACTCGTTGCTTGAGAAAACCTGTTGTGCTTTAGCTTGGGCTGCTCGCCGTATGCGCCAGTATATGATTAACCACACCACTTGGTTGATCTCCAAAATGGATCCGATCAAGTATATCTTTGAGAAGCCCGCCTTATCTGGAAGGATAGCCCGTTGGCAGATGTTGTTGTCTGAATATGACATTGAGTATCACACTCAGAAAGCAATCAAAGGGAGTATTTTAGCCGATCATTTGGCTCACCAACCAATTGACGATTATCAATCCATCAAGTTTGATTTCCCAGATGAAGATGTTATGTACTTGAAAGCTAAAGATTGTGAAGAGCCGTTACCTGAAGAAGGACCTGATCCCGAATCGCATTGGGGTTTAATTTTTGACGGAGCTGTGAACTCTTATGGAAATGGAATTGAGGCAATCATTGTCACTCCCCGGGGTACTCATATCCCGTTCACGGCAAGATTGAAGTTTGACTGCACGAACAACATGGCGGAATATGAGGCATGTATTATAGGTCTCGAAGAAGCAGTGGATCTAAGGATTAAGATTCTTGATATTTACGGAGATTCGGCATTGGTAATTAATCAAATCAAAGGAGAATGGGAGACTCGTCATCCTGGTTTGATCCTTTACAGAGATTATGCTAGAAGATTGTTGACTTTCTTCAACAAAGTGGAGTTACATCATATCCCTAGAGATGAGAACCAAATGGCTGATGCTTTAGCTACTTTGTCTTCCATGTTTCAAGTGAATGGTTGGAACGATGTGCCTACAATCCGAGTTATGCGCCTTAACAGACCTGCTCATGTGTTCTCAGTAGAAGAGGTCACCGACGACAAACCGTGGTTCTACGACATTAAACGTGTTCTTCAAACTCAAGAGTACCCGCCTGGGGCATCCAATAAAGATAGGAAGACGTTGAGAAGATTAGCAAGCAGTTTCTTTCTCAATGAAGAAGTTTTGTATAAAAGGAATTATGACATGGTCTTGCTCAGATGTGTAGACAGACGTGAAGCGGACATGCTGATGCAAGAAGTACACGAAGGGTCCTTTGGCACTCATGCCAATGGACATGCAATGGCTAGAAAGATGTTGAGAGCTGGTTAATATTGGATGACAATGGAATCCGATTGTTGGAAGTATGTGAAGAAATGTCATAAATTCCAGATTTATGCGGATAAGATGCACGTCCCACCGACTCTCCTCAACGTTATCTCTTCACCTTGGCCTTTCTCTATGTGGGGCATTGATATGATTGGAATGATTGAACCCAAAGCTTCAAATGGTCATCGTTTCATTTTGGTAGCGATCGATTATTTTACTAAATGGGTGGAAGCAGCATCTTATGCTAATGTAACCAGACAGGTGGTAGTCAGATTTATCAATAATCAGATCATTTGTCGATACAGCGTCCCGAGCAAGATTATCACTGATAATGGTTCGAATTTGAATAACAAGATGATGAGAGAGCTTTGTGAAGAGTTCAAGATCGAACATCATAATTCTTCTCCTTACAGACCGAAGATGAATGGGGCTGTTGAAGCTGCTAACAAGAATATCAAGAAGATTGTCCAGAAGATGGTGGTAACTTATAAAGATTGGCATGAGATGCTTCCGTTTGCTCTGCACGGATATCGTACCTCAGTTCGAACTTCAACAGGTGCAACTCCATTTTCCCTGGTTTATGGTATGGAAGCCGTACTCCCCGTGGAGATTGAGATTCCGTCTTTGAGAGTGTTGATGGAAGCTAAACTTTCTGAGGCTGAATGGTGTCAAAGTAGATATGATCAGTTGAATTTAATTGAAGAGAAGAGATTGACAGCGTTGTGTCACGGTCAATTATATCAGCAGAGGATGAAGAAATCTTTTGATAAGAAGGTTCGACCGCGCGAGTTCAGAGAAGGTGACCTTGTGCTCAAGAAGATATTATCTTTCCAACCTGATTCAAGGGGCAAGTGGGCTCTGAATTATGAAGGACCGTATGTCGTTAAGAAAGTTTTCTCTGGAGGTGCCTTGATTCTCACCAATATGGACGGTGATGAGCTCCCGCGTCCCATGAACACCGATGCAGTCAAGAAGTATTTCGCTTAGGCAGGCTTTTGGTCAGACCAGTCTTGGAATTTGAGCACATTTTGGAATTCAAAGTTGTTAGGGAGAATAGCGATCATTGTTTTTGTGTAACCTTTTTATCTCATGAACTATTTCCCAAACTTTTGTAAACCGCTGGAGTCGCATTGTTAGCAAACTACCATATTATTAATGAAATTTGAGCATTTACCTTTTGTGGGCAAAATTTTAATTTTTGTGGAAATACTTGAAACAAATTTACTTAAAGTATTCTTATTTTAAAAAAAATGTGTCGTGAATAACGAAAGGAATATTAACAGTTGTTCCGAAGATGGTCAAGCCATGGAATGCAAAACAGTACAGTAATTTATCCTTGCATGATGAGCTTGTTTTCTTTCAAAATCATCATGAGGTGTTATTTGTGTAAGCTCGTGTTTCTGGTGGTACTAAGTTTGGTGACTCCCCAGTTGTTCCAGTTAAGTGTTGTTTTGGTTATCTTCATTTGGGGGATTTCAGAAGTGTGGTACGTTTTGTTTCTTGCCAGTGGTCTTTTGGTTTTGTAAGATTGGATTTGAGTGCTTTTCTCCACAGAAGACTTGAGCCTTGTGGCGTGTTACGCTCCGACGTTGCTTTGTGTTTCCAGTTCCAGTTATCTTCCGTCTTTTTAAGATTGGCCGAGTATCTATCTTGTCGCGACATCTTATCGTCTCCAGGATATTCCATCTGTTCGTTTTGTCAGCATAACATTCATTTATTCATTCACACTTATGTCACGCATACATATTTACATTTGCCGTCGACTTTTGGGTTGTATTTTGTTTATTCAGATAATGTACATGTTTCTTTCCAAGGAGAAGGTTAGCTTAGGCAGAAAATGTGCTTCCTTTCTAAATTCTCCAACTGAGCTAATCCTCATGGATGATTTTTGATTTAGCTCACCTTGTCCATTTCTGGATAGGATGAATTCCCCAATCGAATTGCTTTCTCATTGGGTAGAGTCTTGTTTGAATGTTTTCTCTCTAGTTATTCCTGGATGAAGTTGTTGTCTCTTGCGTAGGCTATCTCATGATTTTTCCCAGTGAAATCGCGACCTAGACAGATGGTGCATTTATTTTGCACATTTATATGTGATCTCCTCGGGAATGGACTGATTCATGATTCTCTTTGACGAAGATTTTTATTCTCTGCCAGTGTCATCGCAATTTCCTTCTGAGTTTATTTCGGAAAAGGACAAGCGGCAGCTCTCCACGAGCAACTTGTACGTATATTATCATCGTTGGAAAACGATAAGCGTCAGCTCTTCACGAGTAACTTGTGCATTATTATTATTGGAAAACGACAAGCGGCAGCTCTTCACGAGCAACTTGTACGTTATAGACATCGTCAGAAAACGACAAGCGGCAGCTCTTCACGAGCAACTTGTGCGTTATTATTATTTTTGGAAAACGACAAGCGGCAGCTCTTCACGAGCAACTTGTACGCCATTTTATCTTGTGGAAAACGACAAGCGACAACTCTTCACGAGCAACTTGTGCATTATTATTTTTGGAAAACAGCAAGTGGCAGCCTATTTATTTGAGCAGCTTGTATGTTATTGGTATTTTCTTTGGACGACAGCAAGTGGCAGCCTCTTTTTTTGAGCAGCTTGTATGTTACTGGTATTTTCTTTGGACGACAGCAAGTGGCAGCCTCTTTATTTGAGCAGCTTGTATGTTACTGGTATTTTCTTTGGACGACCGCAAGTGGCAGCCTCTTTACTTGAGCAGCTTGTACGTTATCGGTATTTTCTTTGGACGACAGCGAGTGACAGTTTCTTTATTTGAACAACTTGCGTATCTACAATATTATTATATCAGCATTAATGAGTACATCTCCGGAAATCTCGCAGAGAAGTTTGTCTTGAATCATTACCTTCAGAAGTCGGTAATCCATCATCAACAAGATTGTTTTCTTTTCGTCTATCTTCGACCTTGAGTTGTGAGCTCACTGTTTTGGGTCAATAATCTGTTTATGGCCTATGTAAGATGCCTTCTTTGTTAGGGTCAGAGGTCGTATTCCCTCGATTTTATTCGCTGTCAAGAGTCTGTCGTTTGAAGTCGATAGCTCGTTTCCCCAGTAGTGTATAATCCACGTCTCTGTGTTTTGTTGGTGTTTGATTCCTCCAGCATTGTCTTGTTTCACACCATATCTTTCTCTGTGAATTCAATCACTGCATTCATATCAAACTTAAGGGCGGCATCTTAGGACAAAATTTGCGTAATTATGTATTTAAGTACCTTCAATCTCGTCGAAACGAAGATTTTAATCTTCATATCTCCGGATAGAAGAAACTTAAATAGGGGCAGCTGTTGTACCCCAAATTTTGACCTAAGATACCATCTCCCATCTGCATCATTACATTGCAAGCGTATTGATCTTTTGATTTTTAAAAATTCATAACTTTTTCAGGTCGAGAGCTATTTATTTTTGAACGCTAAATTTATTAACTGATCAAGACTAAAATGATGTTTATTAATTATTTATCATCTTAAATTTAAATAATTGGAATTTATTTTCAGTTATTATATAATTCAAAGATCCATAAATAATAAAATAAATATTTGAAAAGAGGCATATTAATCGTTCAGACAGTGTTTATTTATTATTTATTATCTTAAATTTAAATAATTGGAATTTATTTTCAGTTATTACATAATTTAAAGATTTATGAATAATATAATAAATATTTGAAAAGAAGTTCATTAATTGGTCAATAATGATTATTTAATTATTTATCATTCTAAGTTAAATAATTGAAATTCTTTTTTTAATTATTATAATTTAGAAAATTATGAATAACGGATTAAATAATTGAAATTATTAATTGATCAATGATGTTTATTTGTTCGTTTATTATTCTGAATTTAAGTGATTGAAATTGATTTTCAATTATTATACAATTTAAAGAATTATAAACGATAAATAAATAATTGGAAAGAAAAAGAATTGACTGGGAAATAATAGAATTTTATTTCACTTTATTCTATTTTATTACAATTGTTATTTAAATATTGTATTATTTACAAAATATTTATAATAACAAATTACATAAAAGTTTAAAGTAAAATAGAACTATTTTTCTAAGATTCTAATTCTAAATCTTCTATCCAATGCTTTTGTCTGCTCATTTGATTTTACCTGCAAAAACAATTAAAAGAAAAAGTTAGAAATAAACAAATAATTAAAAGCAGAAAATTATTTATTAGTGTTCATCATTAAAAGCAAACGGCTGGAATCAGTTTACCCTTTTTTGCAAATCACGGGATTTCTCCCGGTTCACAAAAAAGGGAGGAATTTTTATTTTCATAAATGAATGCACAATTTAAAACATGCACAAATTCATTTTTTTTTCAAAACTACATAATTAAAATCAATTGCATTTTAAAAAAGGGGCCAACTGCATATGCATAATTTCTTATGCCAAAAACTACATATTTCAAAAATATACACAGCATACAAAACCAACAGCATATGCAAGCTTCCCACCAAAAGCCAATGTAAACCATGCCATACAACATAGGAAGAGGCCAAAACAAATAGGCTCCTACTGTGCCATGCAGAAGTCAAAAGAAATATGCAGTTCAAAACCATTTTGCAAGCATAATATATTTCCTTTTACATCATGTTCCAGCCTATGCAATTTCAGAATACAGTACAGTACATCATCTTAATGCATCAAATGTACCTATGAGAGAGAAGAGAGATAGAAGTTTGGTTTTTACAGGTTTTGGTTTAGGCAGAAGGAGTTATAAAACAAAGCTACAGCAGTAACTCAGTAGAAAAAGGAGCATAAGAAAGGAATACAAACAAACCATATGAAGCAGTATTGTGCAGAGGCCAAGGAATATAGTAAAATAATTCAAAACCTATGGCATAAAGAGGGATGCCAAGCAAAGCTGTAACATAACAGAAGAACCCTTCAAGAAAAACAAGAGAGTCAAACCTGCCTAAGCAATCAAAAAAACCATTCCTATTGTAAAAACCAGTAGAACCATCAACATAACCATTACCAAACGCCATAATCACTTTCCAAACCATCATTCCATGGCCTAAAAACCATATCCTACTGTCAAACCTGCATATAACCACAAACACCATCAACCTTAATCACCAAAACCTTCCATCTACTGTCCAAACCATTAACTTGCAGAAAAACCAGAAAAGGCAAAACAGATATGGCCTAGACCATTAACCTGCATAATTCCAAAACCCTTCCTACCAATATAAACCATAAACCTGTACCATCCTGTTCATAAAACCAGTAGAACCAAAACCAATTCAAACATCAAAAACCAATACAACCTGTATCGGCATAAACACCATAACCCTTCTTTCAAAACCTCAACCATCACAAAAAACAAAACCACAGATCAAACATGGCCTAAACCATTTCAAAACTGCTACCTGCATAATACATCAAACATGGCCTAAACCATTCCAAAACCCTTCCTACTGCACAAAACCAGTAGAACCAAAACCAATGTCCAAACAATAACAAGCATACCATCAGGCCTCAGATTATCTCATCACTGGCCAACAAAAAGCAACGGAAAGCATACAGTAGCAAGGCCATTAGAAGGCAACAATAGCGAGAAGAAAGAAGAAACGGTCCAGCATCAACACAGTGAAGAAGAAGATAGGAAAAGTTTTCAAGGCAACCAAGCATCAAATACACCGAAACAGAAGAAGAGAAGAAAGATAAATACAGAGTACCGGCAACTGAAGCAAGCCCACAGCGTCAAACCTCGCCGTCCCGGCCTTCCCTCCTCCTTCTCCAGGTAGTTTTTTCACCCTCTTTGTTTTTCTTCATAATACCTCAATAATCATGTGAAAAACGAATAAGAATCAAGACAGAACCAAAATCACAACATGCAAATTGTAACAAAAACACCGAATACAAAAACGAACTTACCGAATCCGTCGCCCCCTAACATTCTGCTGGAGGGAAGAGGAAAGTGAAGAGCTGGTGGCCGTTGGGACAGAGGGAGACTCAGAGCCATAGAAGCGAAGCAAGAGACGAAGAGATGAATCACGCGAAGAAGACAAGCAAGCGAATGGCGCCGTGGTCACAAAACCTAAATCCCTAATTCAATTATCAAAACATGTTTAACCTAAAACAAAATTATGGAATTATTTGGACCAGCCTTTCTGCCTAAAGCCCAACGTCCTCTTTGTGCACCCCCCTGTTTTAGTTTTGATTAGGCCCCCTTAGACACCTTTGGCCCATATTTAAATTGTTCTTCTAGCTTTTTAATACACTTTTCTATTTATTCTTTTTTTTTTTAGCTTTTAGAAATATTACTAACTTAGTTTAAATTAATTAGTAGTTTAATCAATTAATAAATTTAATTAAAACTTTTAATCATCTTACCTTTTGTTTATTAATTTTAGGTTTATTAGGTAATTTTAAATATTCCCTTTTTTAATTAGTTTTAAGTTAGTAACTTTTAGGTATTCATTTAGTTTGATTATTTAATATTTCTTAAAATATAATGCCTTATATAGAACTCTAAAAAATATATAAAAAATAGAAAGTTAAAAAACTTAAAAAACATTTTTGTTTTCCTTAATTAATTCTCATTACTTTTATCCATATAAAAAATGCGTAAAAAATGGAAACTATTAAAACATTTCCTTTTCATTAATATTAAACAAAAAATCATAAAAATGCACGTTCACACACTTAGTCTTTTATTCAATTGTTATATATCCTTATCCGCATAATTTCTCTGTTTAATCATTTCATATTCACATGATTATTCTGTTTACGTTTAAATCCAAGGGAAAAAACGATTAAACTCGTCGACTTCATGTCCTCAAGTCTAATCGCGCGAACATTCGCATTTCATTAAAACTTAGGATAATTTTTCCTCAAATATTCAATCTTTTCAAAACTTATACCTTTTAAGCAAAAACTTCGACATTAGGTCGTCGCCTCTTCAAAAACCCGTCCATACCCCTTTTTCGGCCAAAACGATTTATTTTTAATCAAACGAACAATTTTAATAAATAGATATTTCAAAAGGTTCCTATAGAGTACTATAGATACATTGGGTGCTAATACCTTCCCATTGTATAACCAACCCCCGAACCATAGATCTCTTTTCAAAATGCCTTGTATTTTTATTACTTTTAAAAGTATTATTTACATTGCATACTTTAGGGTTTTATTTCGCTCTTTCCCCTTTTCCCTTGGAAACAATAAAGCGCGGTGGCGACTCTTGCTTTTGTGAGACGAATTAATCAATAATTCGATCTCCGATTTACCCCGCTACATTTTTTATCGCTACAACTGCTGTTGTACTGGAACTGCTTCTTGATTGGGTGGGGATGTTACTATTGAGGTAAAAGGCCCAGTACCCAGGCCAGAGTGCACTAGGACACCTAGGAATAGAGTGGGGACATAACGGCTATAGTACGTGGTCCGATTAGTGCATTCATGTCATATACCACGCTCAGATGAGGTTCAATTGGAGGTACTTTCATCATGCACGTCTGTGTTGCGATGATTTTACTTTCAGGCGAACCCGTGATTTTCGAGTTACCATTGTCTTACCCTGACCTAGTCTTCGCCCGTGAGTGGGGAGGGAATTCTTATTACAGGTACAAATGGTGACTATGTTCAGATGGTTACTCATGCCCAGATGGAGGCTATGCTCAGACAGTGATTATTGGTTCTAACGATTATGTTCTGGATTTCTGTCGGTGACTTATGCATATGGTATTCTGTTGGTGACTATATGGTTCTCATATTTATTTTCTGAGCTCCTGACTTGCTTACTCGGAAGTTCATTTGAGCCTTCGATCTTGGCATTCCCAGCATATTCAGAAAAGGCTCAACGATATCCAGTTCCAAAAGCCTTGACCCCGTACAATGGGAGATCTACATAGTATTTGGTTCTTATATGTGTAGAAGCTGTGCCAAACCTTTGACTTAATGATATTCATATGGTTCATAAGCAGTGCATCAATCATATTCAGAAATGATGGAACCTTGACCCCCATTTGATCTCATGCCTTGCATACATAACATGGTTAACCACATGCTTAACATACATGTTCTATTATTTCCAAGGAATCATATTTGCAAGCCTTGTGTTGAAACTTTTCCATCCTTATTTACGTAAAATCAAAATCAAAGCACGTAAATTCCTTGGGAATGAAGGAACATGACATGACATACATTCATGCACTCTATGCATATTCATGCATTCATAACAAGTACTTGAAGATTGGGGATTCTTGCTCAGACCATGTGTTCTCTTCAGAGGTTCAACTTGATTTCTTATTGCACTTGTTCAGGGAGCAGTTGTGGAACAACTCTATGGTATACATGCAAGCTTTGGCCCATAGTTAGAAATATCTTCAAGCAGGAAGATAATTTATTGAAAACTCAGACGATCCAGGTCATGAAAGCTCTGATGATGATCAATAAACTTACTGCCGCGGCAGGTTCTCTCTTCTCCTCATCTTCTTTTGGGATTTGGTTCCAACCATGGAGTGCTACATCATCTCAAGTTCTTAGAACATCTTATCAGGAGATGGTTCCCATTTACTGTGGAATCTTATATCATTGCTTCATTCTTATTAACCAACGTCAGATGTGGTTGCCACCTCGGGGCATCGTACTTTTTAATCAGGGGCATCCTCCATAACTTTGTGTTCACTGATCTGCTCAACAGCAACCAGTCTTTATTCCCCAAGTGAATTCATGGGGTAAAGCTTTTAAGAAAAGACAGAAGAATCCTGGTGAGCATGATGTTACAAGCCCATTGCACTACATCCTATTATCTATCCATCTTTGATTTTTGGGGTCTTCCTCCCATAAACATCTCTTCTGATTTCCATACACAGGCTGGATGCATCCCCTATTCTAGGGTACCCGGTTTTGATATTGAAGGCTACAAAAGTGTTGAAATATAAAGCCAAGCACCTGTTTGGCGTCTCTTCCAAAGGTCCAATTCCTATTTGGCCAATTGCCACACTCTTTCTCAACAGTTTATATCGATTCGCTTGGAAAAGCATTCCTTTGTTCTCCTGAAAGAATCTCCTACGCATATTATTCCGCGGAAATTGATCTTTCGATTGAAGATGGTATGTCATCTAGAGACAAGGTCTGAGGCGAGATCAATCCAGAGACTATGGTGTCTAAATCTGGAATTCTCTCACTCACCTCATGCATCTTCATGCATCTTCATGTATCCATAGAAGGTACTCAAAAGGTACTCAGAATGGGGTATCCTTATTCGGACTCAATATTTTCTTTTCAGAACTGCCAATCTTGACTTCTTGCCGCTTCGTGATCAGATTCAAGTTATGAAACAACTTTGTGGGGAATTGAATGAGATAAAAAGAATAAGATGGAGCTGTTTATTGGGGATGTGCAAGCAATGGCCTGTAGTCATAAATCCTCAAGGAGAAAAATATCCAGTTGAAGACTTAGTTGAGTCGGGTATGGAAGTTTTGAAGACAGTGTCGACAAAGAAAAGTGATCCTGCATACGTTGTTGCAACAAGAGCTGTCATTCATCCCCAGCCTATAGGACATTTTTTCAAATCGTGAGATACTTTGTGGGTCTCACCCAGAGCTTCATGTTCTCGGATTTTCTTGCTAGCATCTAGTTTCTGGTCTCCAAGTGAACCCATGGGGTAAAACATGCCAACAAAGACAGAAAAAGCTTGAGAAGCAGGTTGATACAATCTCAATTCCTTGTATCCAGTTACTTCCTCGTGTGTTGGAAGCTCAGTTGATTAAGCTTCGTGCTTTGGTCCATCCTCCAACAAATTTCTCTCCTGATTTCGATACAAATTCTAGACGTGTCTCCCGTTCTGGGGCACTTAGTTAGGATATTGAATATTGTAAGGGGTTGAAGTATGAAGTTTGGTACTTGTTTGGCTTCTTTTCCAAGGTTCAGTCCATGTTTGGAAAACCATTTCAGACTCTTTTTCCTCAGTTGGATGCTTCTTATGTGTAAGTATAAGATGGGGTGATGCTTCTGTGATGAAGAAGTATAAGGTATCGAGTTCTTGGATATCTGTTGTTGTATAGAAGAAAAATACCTCAAAGGTCGAATGCTATATTCAGAGTTTAGTTTCTTCTGTGTAGTAGAAGATTATTTGTTACAGTTTCTGAATTTTGCTTATGTGTAGTAGAAGACAGAGACTCTTTTGTGAAGTAGGAGATTCTCCGTAATTCGGTTGCTAAAACTTCTCTCTTGTGAAGTAGGAGATGAAGTTTACTTTATTCTGTGTAGTAGAAGATTCTTTGTTACAGTTTCTGAATTTTGCTTCTGTGTAGTAGAAGACGGAGACTCTTTTGTGAAGTAGAAGATTCTCTGTAATTCGGTTGCTAAAAATTCTCTCTTGTGAAGTAGGAGATGAAGTTTACTTTCTTCTGTGTAGTAGAAGATTCTTTGTTACAGTTTCTGAATTTTGCTTATGTGTAGTAGAAGACGGAGACTCTTTTGTGAAGTAGGAGATTCTTCGTAATTCGGTTGCTAAAGCTTCTCTCTTGTGAAGTAGGAGATGATGTTTACTTTATTTTGTGTAGTAGAAGATTCTTTGTCACCGTTTCTGAATTTTGCTTTTGTGTAGTAGAAGACGGAGACTCTTTTGTGAAGTAGGAGATTCTCCGTAATTCGCTTGCTAAAACTTCTCTCTTGTGAAGTAGGAGATGAAGTTTACTCTCTTTTGTGTAGTAGAATATTCTTTGGTATGGTTGCTGGATGTCGCTTCTATGTAATAGAAGACGTCGCTTATTTTGTGTAGTGGGAGACGCTCCAGAATTCAGCGGCTGGATTTCTCTTCTGTGTGATAGAAGATGGTTGGCATTTCTTCTCTATGGTAGAAGATACTCTGTGATGAAATTTATGCAAGTTCGCTTGATAAAGCCCTCATCACATATGGTGAAGGAATTCGATGTGATTACCATGCCGGGGCACTAGGCCATTCCATTGAAGACTGCAGGACTTTCAAAGAAAATGTGCAAGACCTGCTGGATGCAAAGGCTATTAATGTCAGGCCAGCCATTCAGATTTGAAGTCTCCGTCGACCCAGTAAATGTCAAGACTGGAAGATCATCGTCTGAAGCAACAAGTCCATGCGGGGACTAGTCTCCTCAACATGAAAATTTCAAATTACATTTGCACTCTCATTTATAATCTTTCTTGTTTTGGTTCAGTACTTTATTGCATGCAAAACTTGCTTATTATTGAATATTAATCATAATGCATTGAGTATGTTTGTTTTGAATTAATCCATTCGTATTCACTCATTAATGTTTTTCTTTGACTTTTCAATACTTAACTCGTGTTAAATAAAGCAAAGAACCTCTGAAGGGAGGATGATGAGTAATATGCCAAAAAGTTCAAACGGTATGCTTTTGAATAGGACCCTGCTGATGATGTACATGCCTTGTTTCAATTCCCAAACACCGGAGATATAAGGGAGATAGACCCTTGTCAACCCCTTTGAGCTTTTAAGTAGGAGTTTCTTTTCTATTCAGAAAAACCCTCACATTTAACCCGGGGCATGGTAGATTTCAGTTAATCTGATTGGGCGTTCAAAACTCATTAAGAGTGTGCATCAAAGGATACAACAAAGGTTATCCTTCAGAAGGTTGAGAAAGAACAAAACCACAGTGGTTAACTCTCATCTATCAGCAGTGTGCATCAACGAGAATGATATCCCAAAGAGTATCTCTCGCACATCAAGAGGTCAAAAGATGACGATACCATAATGGTTATTCCTCGTCAACCAAACATCAAGGTAGTTACACCTTTTAAGCAAGTTAAAAAATGACTCAAAGTCACATGACTAATTCACGCAAAATAAAATGGTGAAAGAAAGAGACAAAAAGCCCGGTAAGACGAAACTTGAAAAGACAAGCCGCTTAGGCAAAAGTCAGGGCATCCCGCTGGACTCTAAAGTCAAATTCGAAAGGAATTTGTCCAAGCAAAAGTTAGGGAATACAAAAAGAAAGCGAAAAGTGCGAAAAGAGAAAAAGGGATTACCAAATAAAGATCCTCCACAAAGGATAAAGTTGTGCGATCGAACACCAAGAATGAAAGAGGAGAGTGACTTCCATATCCTCCTCAACCATGGTAAACTCCTTTTGAGGGATGGGTGCTCATATTGGTTTAACTGAATTTAGGACTGAAGAACATCATGGAGAATGGGTGGGCACCAAATATTTTGAGCCTTAAATCTTTTTTTTCTAAAACCGTGAACCAGGCCACGTTACAACCCTTAAAAGTCCTAACTGAATCATGGGTTAATTTGAAAGCACACTGTAACGAGAATACGGTAATCTGACTCCTATAAGGCTTGCAAAAACTTTTGAGTTGGTATCACTCCATCTTTTTACTATCTTTTGTACAATTTTTTTTTATGTTTCAACATATTTTTGATACAAGTTTTTAAACTTCAAGACAAACATGAGCTTTGCATTACAATTACCATTCTTAGAATAAATATTCTTTGCATATGAACAAGTTCTTAAACATCAATTAAGCTTGCATAATGAGCATCAGATAAAAATTTGATCATCTCAAGGGACAAATTGCTTCAAGGTACCGTTTAAAGGTGAATCATCTATGAGAATGGTATTAACCTGGGGCAAATCTTCTATTGGCTATGTTGAGTAAAAGAATACCAGTTTGAGAAATGATCTGAAGAAGATTGCAAAAGTTGGTTGCCCAGAGTCTCTGTCAAGCAGATGTGCATTACTTTCAGTTGGTCCCGAGGGGACGACTTCTTCAGGTATCTGATTAGAGACTGAAGCAGTTCAAGTCGAGTAGTATGGTTGTGAAGTAACCTACTTTCAAGACATAAGACAACCACTCTAAGGTTATGTTGCCTTCGAAATCTTCAAGTTTCTCATCCCTCCGTGATCATGAGGTAAAGGAAAAGGTTTGTCGAGACTCTGTTGAGCAGGGGGCAAGCATGTTAAATACTTCGTCGAGTGAGTGATTAGCCAGTCTGAGGCATTCAAGTCGGGATGTGATCCCTCAAAGTACAGTCAAACTGGGGAAGTTATGTCGAGATTTGATAAATCTCTCTAAGAATTTGTTGATTAGGGGAGAATCTTTTCAGAATTTATAGATGCACGAGAACTCAATCAAGAATTGTTGAAACTATTTCCAACTTTGGTCAGCCAGGGGCAGTATTCTGAAGTTCATAACACTGGGGCAGTTTATCTTGGTGGTACATATCTCAAAAAGACCTCTCAAGGAAATTTTCTGCAAAAGCCTTACAGACTGGGGCAAGAATTTATGTAAGGGCTTTCTCTCTTCTTTAGTGGTTGATCAGATCAAGTCCATACGCAGGCTAAATGACCTATGAATTTGAAAATCATGCCGAGAAGTCAGGATTTTTATCTTCAACTTATCAGAGACTCAAGTCCATTTAGTGATATCCTTTTTCAAGGTTATTATCCCCATTCGAAGTTTGGATTGTTATCCTTAGTAGGATACGAGCAGTAACACAAAGATCATTTGGGTGTTTACTCGTACGAGATGTGATGGAAATATTGCTTCCTAGGGGGATGCCTCCTCCCAGTAAAAGACATGTTGCTACTTGACATAGACCTATCTACACGGGAATTTCTCTTCTAAGATATTTTCTCCCCAGTGAAGCATCCTCATTTCTCTGCAGGAGGAGAATGTTCTTTCTCCCTGGAAATGTATAAGTTGTTTAAAGTCTAGATGATCCCTTTTCATTGGACTGCATTTTATTTTTGCAGCATCTTCTCAAGTCCACTTTTTAGTGGCATTTCTCCTCGGAGTCGACATGTTGAAGTTGCAATCTTGCATCACGGTTTTTATCCAGTGATTCTTAGTTCAAGTTGTCCATTCTTCAGTAAGGTTTTCCATTCCAAACAGGGCATGTCGCCCCAATTTCTGTTTTGTAAGTACTGTTGGTCTTGTATGACAAGATGCATACCAACGAATGAATCAAGAAGGGTAACACGCGGATTTTCGTATAATGAGATCCAATTTCCCCAGTGGAACTATTCTTATTTCCCTAATGGAGCAAGTGTCCTATCTCTCAGGTGAGATGTATAGGAGAATTCCAGTCATAACTCTTTCGTTACCAGTGGCAGAAGATTTTGTTGAGATATCCCTAATGGAGTTTCTATCCCGGGATGTTCTGTTTCTTCCCCAAGTGAGGATCTTTTACCTCCCAGCAATGTTATCCCCAGTGTGGTCTGAGTAGAATTCTTTTTATTTAAGAATTTCTATACTCCCCAACAGAAGTTATCTTCGTCCAGAATTTCTATGCCAGAAGTTTCCATTCCCATCAAAGTTTTCCTTTTTCCAACAAAGAACTTGTTCCTCATGAAGTGGGGACTTTGATAAGAATTCAAGATTTTCTCTGAACTGCAATTTATGTTTGCAGTATTCTTCCCAGGAAGTTGTTTCCCCAGTAATATCGATCTTTAGAGGTTCGTGGTTCCAAATCTCGGTTCCCCATTTGAAGTATAAACTGCCTTTTCTCTATAGAAGATCAGATGTGCAAGAATAATCGTCCGAAAGTTCTTTGTCTTCTCAGTAGCCGATTATTGATGTGTTCTCCTAGTGCATTACTAAACATGCATCATTACATTGCATCTACCAAAATGCGTAGCATTTCCATTGTATGGAGAATTACGCTATAAAAAATTCAAACATGCATAAGTACAAGCCAATTATGTTTACTTGCTATAACCAGATTGTTATGCATTCAGATTTGAACTATCTCCATAAAAAGCCTAGGGCGATTCTACTTTGTTTCCCCATCTAAGGCTGTTTGATCTACCACCAGTCGAGTCTTTGGTGTTTCCCATTGTCTCAATAAATCATAAATTCTCTTTTACCCTTGCAAGCCTTTGGTTAAATATTTCCTTTCCTTCAGACATGTTTTCCCAATATTTTTGGTTATATGTCCTTTCCTCCGGACATATTTTTCTTGATATCCTTGGTTATAGGCCCTTTCCTGTGGACGTATATTCTTGATATCCTTGGTTAGATTCCTTTTCTCCAGTCTCTTTCTTTCTCACATATCCGATACCGACCACAGATATGTATATTTTTATACTTGTTTCATATGTCTGCTACCAATCCTAGGCATGTGTTCTTGTATCTTTGATATCTCTTTCTTACGTATCCGATACCGACCATGGATATGTATTTTCGATACTTGTTTCATATGTCTACTACTAATCCCAGGCATGTGTTCTTGTATCTTTGATATCCCTTTCTTACGTATCCGATATCGACCACAGATATGTATTTTTGATACCTGTTTCATATGTCTGCTACCAATCCCAGACATGTGTTCTTGATATCTTTGTAAGTGCTTTCTTTGATCCGTCTCTTTCGTGCGTATCCGATACCGACCACGGATATGTATTTTTGATACCTGTTTCATATGTCTGCTACCAATCCCAGACATGTGTTCTTGATATCTTTGTAAGAGCTTTCTTCGGTCTATCTCTTTCGTGCGTATCCGATACCAACCAGGGATATGTATTTTTGATACCTGTTTCATATGTCTGCTACCAATCCTAGACATGTGTTCTTGATATCTTTGTAAGAGCTTTCATCGGTCTGTCTCTTTCGTGCGTATCCGATACCGACCATGGATATGTATTTTTGATACCTGTTTCATATGTATGCTACCAATCCCAGACATATGTTCTTGATATCTTTGTAAGAGCTTTCTTCGCTCTGTCTCTTTCATGCGTATCCGATACCGACCAAAGATATGTATTTTTGATACCTGTTTCATATGTCTGCTACCAATCCCAGACATGTGTTATTGATATCTTTGTAAGAGCTTTCTTTGGTATGTCTCTTTCGTACGTATCCGATACCGACCACAAATATGTATTTTTGATACCTGTTTCATATGTCTGCTACCAATGCCAGACATGTGTTCTTGACATCTTTGTAAGAGCTTTCTTCGGTCTGCCTCTTTCGTGCGTATCCGATACCGACCACGAATATGTATTTTTGATACCTTGCTTCGTATGTCTGCTACCAATCCCAGACATGTGTTCTTGTATCTTTGATGTCTCTTTCGTACGTATCTGATACCGACCACGGATATGTATATTTGATGTCTCTTTCGTACGTATCCGATACCGACCACAAATATGTATCTTTGATATCTCTTTCTCATGTATTCGATACCGACCACGCATATATATTTTTAATACCTGTTTCGTATGTCTGCTACCAATCCCAGGCATGTGTTCTTGTATCTTTGATATTTCTTTCTTACGTATCCGATACCGACCATGAATATGTATTTTTGATACCTGTTTCGTATGTCTGCTACCAACCCCAGACATGTGTTCTTGTATTTTTGATGTCTCTTTCGTACGTATCCGATACCGACCACGAATATGTATTTTTGATGTCTCTTTTGTGCGTATCCGATACCGACCACGGATATATATTTTTGATACCTGTTTCATATGTCTGCTACCAACCCCAGACACGTGTTCTTGTATTTTTGATGTCTCTTTCGTACGTATCCGATACCGACCACAGATATGTATTTTTTATGTCTCTTTCGTGCGTATCCGATACCGACCACGAATATGTATTTTTGATACCTGTTTCATATGTCTGCTACCAACCCAAGACATGTGTTATTGTATCTTTGATGTCTCTTTTGTGCGTATCCGCTACCAACCCCGGATATGTATCTTTTTTGTCTCTTTCATGCGTATTCGATACTAACCGCGGATATGTATTTTTGATACTTTCTTCGTATGTCTGCTACCAACCCCGAATATGTATCTCTGATACCTTTTTTTCGTATGTCTGCTACAGACTTCGGGCATATACCTTTTTGATATCTTTCTTACAGGTGTTTGTTACTAAATCCAACAAGTGTTCCTCGATAACCAAGTTATTCTTTTGTGCGCCGAACTCTGGTTAAACAATATCTAACCCTGATAACCCTTTTAACCTAGAAAGCAAAGAAAAATATAAATAGAAAATACAGAAAACCAAAAATATAATGTATACCTGACTGGCTTCGGAGTGCAAATTTTTGGGTTCTTTAAGTATTTAATCTTCTTCCACCCTGAAAGTTCGAAAGGCTAACGCCAATCTCACCTTCAGGTTGAAGGCGACTAAATAGGGGCAGCTGTTGCACCCCAAAATTTTCCCTCCTAAATTTCTCTTATTCTGGCTTGGACTTTGCATCCATCTTCATCATTGCAATAGGTCATGTGTATAACACACATTTTCATAAAAAATGGATCACCTGAGGCTCAAAAGACCAGCAGTTAGGGAGCTAGGGTTTACAGCTAATTTGAGGTGTATGAGTTGAATAAGTTTGATTATTCAGGGTCTTCCTGGTGTATAAGACTGTGGAACTAGGGTTTTTGAGCATGCTCATTTTTGGACTTCTTCTCCACCAAGTTACAGGGCTAATATCTTCTGATGAACAACTGGTTGTAGGTCATTCTAGTCAAGAACTCCAGGGCGTGACCTAGCATATGTAGGCTTCGAATCATGGCGTCTCTTCATATAAGTATTCTTATCATTTGATTAGGATTAATGACTATGACATGGCATTCATCTACTCTTCAGTTAATCAATTTAGGTTTTGTTGAATCATGGTTCAAAGATGTTTCATCCAGATATTTCTCTGTGCATCTAAACCAAGGAATCAAGATTGTGAGGTGTGGTCAACAAGATTTCTTTCTCTTCAAGATATAATTCCTTTTATCCAGTCTTGGCGAGTGTTGGGGCTTTCATTTACGCGACTAGGGTTTCACGTCAAGGGAGTTCTTATGTGATTCATACTTTATCATCCATCTGTAAGATGTTCCTCATGACACTAATTTCAAGTTGAAATAACCAATCGCTAAGGGTTGGGGATCGAATTGTAAAGCGTGGTTCATGACCTAAGATATGAATTTGTGGACTTCTCCTTAACTAAGGCAATTATTATCCTTATCATTGTCATTTGTTATCTGGGATGCGATTAGATTTGGATTGAAGTAGGCTTCTCATGGAAGAATTCATGCAAAGTAATTCAAGGTTCAAGGCATTCAAGGCAGGGTTTTGTTCAACATGGCATACCGAGTTGATGGGCTTACAAGCTCTTATGAGACCTTGAGATGCATAATCATGGGCCAAGTTCAAAGATACATGGATAAGATCTGTTGACTTCGGTTAAAGTAAGCTTTGAAAAATTAACTTTGGGACCAAGGTCTCCCTTGAACTTTCATCTAATATGTGTTAGGCATTCAAGTTGCATTTGAAGAATGGTATGGAAAAAGGAAAAGAAATATTGGTTCATAAAAGGAAAATTTCATTAAAACTCAGGGTTTCTATTCGTTGATAAATGTTCAAGTAATTGAAGATCAGGGGAAATAAGGTTTCATGTTAATCTTGATCATATTCTTTCATTGTCATTTATGTCCATCTTTGATGATTTAAGGTCGTCAATTAGGGAAGGACTTTGTCAAGATAAGAGACTTGTGGATTGAATCGTGAAATATGAGGCATGATACAAAAGGCAAGGTTGTGAATTTTTTAGGATCAAGATCTCATTGTCTATTCAAATTACTTATCATACAAGTTGATTTGGATTCAAGATTGAAGTTAGGAGTTCATTGAGAATGCAAGTGTGATTTAGATTTGAAGTTCGATTTGAATTCAAGATGTTCGAAAGTGGTTGATTGGATCAAAGTTGGAAAAGAGCCTTAAGTATTGGTCATGTGAGTTTCTTGGAAGGTAAGGTACAGACTGCAAGGTCTTGTTTCAAGTCGAAGTTCATCCGCAATACAAAGATGTTCATCATTATTCCAGATTCAAGTTCACATGTGTTCAAAGTTTATTCAAACTCTTTCATTCATGATTCAAGAAAATGCTATCCAATTCCATTCAATTTCGTTCAAGTGTAACAATACCTTATAAGAAATTTTGATGCTTTCATGTCTTCAAGCATTTTTTTACCATAATCCCTTTAAAGTTAAAGTTTCAAGACTTTGTCATTTAAACTCCGTCCATAAACTTCATCACCCGACATTTCAAACTTAAGTCAAGTTCCTTTTTTTTTATTTGCCAAAAAAAAGCAAAGTTCATCATTGTCAAAAACTCATGTTCATTACACATTTCATTCAAAAGAAAGAGTAAAAAGTTCTTATTATGAATTACCACATTCAAAGTCTATTACAAGTTGTACCCAAAATACATTCTAAAGGCTATTACAAATAGTAATGCAATGTTTAAAGAACATGTGAAAGTTGTCTTCATGCTTGCGATTATCTTTGCTCCTAGCTTCCATGGTTCCAAGAGGTGCATCGCCACTGTCATCAAACCTTGAGTTGCATAATGAATCGAACCTGCTTCAAAAACCAGCCCTGCACAGAATATAGCAAACAAGGAATCAGGAATTCCCTCCACTTCAGAATTACAGGAAATCTAACAAGGAAGGGCTTCAGCGGGAAGTTATTGTTGATTTGATGGAGCAATTTCGAACATACAAGAAGAGAGTGGTACACCTTGATTCAACTTCAGATGAGTCACTACTATGCCAAGGACGAGCTCTTAATGATGAACTGCATCATATACTTGCCAAACATGAATCCATAGCTTCAACAGGACCTACTGTCAAAAATCAAATAGAGAAATCAAATTCAGTACCTACTAGAGCACGTGTAGATGCTGATGGTCCTTTGATTGATACTGGAGATACTAGTATACAAACTGATGCAAGTGCTGAAGCATGGTCTCAAACATTGAATCAGTTGACGCTTTATGCACTCTCTACTACATCAAATGGTGTAGCTCCTCCAGTAAAGGTTGATCCCAAATGGGATCTCCTCAGTGGTGAAAAGTTTAACTCACCAAAAGAAGATAATTCACTCGCTCTTGTTCTTGTAGGAGAACAGCAGGCAGCCAGTCCTACGTCTCAACAAAATGCCCTTGTCCTTTTGATATTTTTTCTAATGGAAACAATGTGCCAATTCCTGTTAATACCCAGCCAACTAACCTTCACACCCTCTAAGAAATTCCTAACAGACATTAACAAAATCTCCTAACTGTTGTCCAACTCCAAACCAAAACTAACTCCCTAAATTCCAGCTCATCCTAACATATAACTAACCATTCTAGTAACCTACTAACTGTTTTCTAACCAACCCTCGCCAACTGTCATAACAGAAATATAAGTCCAATTAACTACTGATTATAACAGAACAAACCCTCACCTTTCACTTTCTAAACTAACTAATCAGAACCAAAGGTTGAGATTCACTAACCTCTAACCAACTTCAATAGAATTCCTAACCAATTAACAACCCCTAACCAAATCCCAACTGTTATAACTAACTTCTAACAGTTTTCTAACTAACTCTAACAATCTATAACAAACTCCTAACAAATTTTTCTACTCCCTTTAACTTCCGAACTAACTATAACAGAACGGGAAGATAGTAAAGCAGGGGGAACAGAATAAATGATAACAGAAAACAGGGAAGAGAGGGTATTTTGATAGAAAAAACTCACCAACAGGAAAAAAACTATGAAATCTCTCTCTTCTTGCTCTCCCTTCTTCTCCACCTTCATCGACAACACTCCCTCTTTCATCTTCAACAAGCTTGATATCACAACATCGATGCTTCAATCATTATCAACTCTGCATCACGTTTCTCACTGCAAAAACAAGAACCCAACTCTAACAAACAACACAACATTCATAAAACTCAAGAGAAAAAGGAAAAAGATGTAACAAATAATAGAGGAGAGGGATAACAGGAAAGGAGATGAAAGAAACTCAACATTTTTCTGAATCTTTTTCCTCTCTGACTTCACGTTCCTCCTTTCAATCTGCATATTTGGCTGCTTCGAGGCTTCATCATCGTTTCACAGCTTCATCGCCATTATTTCTCTACAACAACTTCAGTCATATTTACCGACAATCGACAGACGCAACATAGCTGTAATCGTCACCATCACCTTCGTTAAAATCTCAGCATTCACTACATCAAACAACAACAAAATAACATCATCATCATCAACATGAATCCACAACAATAACCACATCCAAACACACACAGAGGGAAGAAGAAGCGAAAGAAATACATGAGTGCATGCAACTTCGTCGTCCTTCCTTAAGATCGCTGTTGAAGTAGGTGATTCATCATTGTTTCACCATCATTTTGATACCAGGATGTAGACTATGATCCCCTTTGCATTTTCCCTCCTCCGATTGTGGGATCACAAGCTTCGTGGCCGCTTAATTTACAACATCAAATTTTCTAGGGTTACTGTGTGGTTTAGCAAAGTAGATGAAGGTGAAGAATGTTGAACCGCTCGAGACAGAGTTATGAGGAGGCAATCGCGGCAAGGAAGAAATAATAGAAGCGGAGACAGAAGGTTACGACGGCACGTTAAATCGTTGTACATTGAGGAAGAATTGAGTGGGTCGCATCGTTACAGAGATGAGACAGAGCGAAGATGAAGGTTAAGAAGGATAAAAGGTTTGTGGTGGTGGTTTCTTGGGGATGGTTGGTTAGAGGAATTGAGGATCGGCCGCCACTGCGCATTGAGAAGACGTTGTCGTGCTTCTGATCGAGGAAGATGAAGAGTCATTGCTGTTAACCCTATCCTTTAGTCCAAACAACATTTTTTACACTCTCTTCCTTTTTCTAAATTATTGTTTCAATTTTAAATTATTTATTTTAATGTAAATATGAAGTGGAAGAAATAGTCATTGAATTATTGATACTGAAAATGGAGGACAATAGATGGGGGGTGGGCCGAATTTGCCACCATGGGCCCGTTATTTTTTTTTTGGTAATCTGTTGCTAGAAACAAAAAAGGCTTTGCATTACTGATCCATCACACCTGATCCGGTTATACACCCCCTCTGTTCTACTACTCCTACTTTTTCATGTTATCAATTTTGGCTTCACCTTTTTTTAATGATTTTCATAATAAAATGATATACAAAAGTAGTAGCATATTTTTTTAGAATTCTTTAGGACTTTTCTTTAGGATTTTATTAGAACTTTCTATTATTTTATGTTTAACAATCACTTTCATCATCATTTTTAGACCAGATTCCGTGATATTATATTGATGTAACTTTCGCAATATGGAATGCTTGGATACTAACTCTTTGATCACTCAGACGGAGCAACTTCTGTAGAGTTTTGTTATCACTTGTGTGGTTTTGAAGAGGCAACGGACCTTCTCCGTTCGGTATCATCACAACTCTATTTTATTCTTAATTTCCGCACTTTACCGCTTTCTAGAAATCAGGAGAAGTAGGGCGTTACTGCAAGCTATGCATGCAAACATTAGGTTTAAAAATAGGCTAGTATCCCTTTGACTTTTCTTTCCACTTTTCGCATATGCATTTAAAACAACTAAAACTTTTTTCCTTTTCAAACTTCAAAATACTTTAAATCTACTGATGAGAATCACGCCTTTGCTTAGTATGGGGAATGATAAGCGGGTCTTTTCTCAATCTTATTGTTCTTCATCTCAAGCCTAGGTGCGGTTCAATTCTCAAAGACTCATTTCATGAATAAGTGGAAAAATGACTAAAATATCTCTCTTGAGATCAACTAGCTGTTATCCACAAGCAAAAACACCAACAGATACAAAACTCTTTTCGACTTTGGGCTTTTCTTTCAAACTTTTTCAAAAGAACATGTTAATTCACTTCTATGCTGACGCGTAAGTCACCAAAGGCCGTGTTGCGGTAGAAGGCGAAATTAATACTGTTCATTAAAAAAATACAAACCAACAAAAACATTTAAAAGCCGAACTACAGCTGCTCTCATTCCTTAAAAGGGATACTTAGGCATCGGGATAGGGTCCGAACGAGCACAACTTTTATTTTCCCTACATTCTTTTCTCCTTTCTTTTGCATGCATTCTCCCTTTAGAAATAATAAACAATAAGCATAGATCAAACACACCCATAAGATAGACAACAAGAGTGGATACCGTAGAGTACTACGGGCGTGTGGGATGCTAATACCTTCCCCTCGCGTAACAGACTTCCTTACCCTTATCTCTCGGTCGTAAGACCGTGACTTCTCCCTTCTTAGGTTTTCTCGATGTTTACCTTTCCCTTCCTATGGGATAAAAAATTTCGATGGCGACTTCATTGTTTGATGATTTTAAGCCGGTTGTTTCACACGGGACTTTTGATTTTGCTTTTTCTAGTTATAGATTTTGTTTTATTTACTTCTTTGTAACGCCTTAAAGGCATTGTTGAACCTTTCAAAGTTAATCTAATAAAGTTTTGTTTATTTTTAGTTTACAAATTTAAATCTCCCAAAGTCTTTGAAATCATCACATGCGCATCCCATTATCATGCACATCATTACAGGTACCCCTACAAGTTTCTCATCTTCTTCGCTGTTTATTTCAGCAAAAATTTCTTCCGATCAAGCCATCAAAGACCTTCAGGCACAAAACTCCCAATTCCAACAGATGTTCATAAGTCTGGCTAAAAGGCAAGAGGATTTGAAGACCCTTATTCTGAAAGAGAAGAAGAAGAAAAAGAAGGTCGGAATTCTGAACATGGGTAGAAGATTCAGAGAAAGGTTGAGACAACCAGCTGATCTGACCTCCTCATCCAAGGACGGGGAGAACAAAGAAAGGGAAAAGGACCCTAGTCCTGCAGTTTCTGATAACGATACGGATTATGACAATGAGCAATATCCTCCTGCCGAGGATAAATACAAGCAGCTAGAAGACCGTCTGAGTGCTATGGAGATTCAGAAAATACTTGGTTTGGATTTCAGAGAACTGGGACTGGTATTAGGAGTGGTCATCCCTCATAAGTTCAAATCTCCGGTTTTCGCCAAGTATGATGGGGTGTCCTGCCCAAAACTCCATCTCCGCTTGTATGTTAGGAAAATCCAACCCCACACTGCTGATAGAAATTTGTGAGTGCATTTATTTCAAGATAGTCTGTCAGGGACTCAACTTGAATGGTTCTATCAGTTGGAGGGGGCCAGTGTCCGAAATTGGGAAGATCTTGCTGCTGCTTTCTATAACCAGTATCAATACAACGCCGAACTCGCTCCCACTCGTACTCAACTCTAGAGTATGTCCATGGTTGCAGGTGAAGGTTTTAAGAACTATGCTCAAAAGTGGAGAGACTTGGCTGGAAGAGTCCAACCCCCGTTGTCCGATAGGGAGTTGGTTGACATGTTCCTAGGGACGCTATCTGGTCCATTTTTCAATTACTTGATCGACAGCTCGTCATCTGATTTCACTGAGTTGATTTTGACTGGAGATAGAGTGGATGCTGGCATTCAAAGTGGTAAAATTCAGAAGGATGCTTCGTCAAGTTCAACAAAGAAGCCTTTCACCGGTAAGAAGGAAGCTAATGGAGTCTATAGCCCGAGGGGCCAAAACAGATTTAAACATCGTCAAACAGTATATGTTGTAGTGATACCAAGACCCACAGTTTCTCCACAACACAACAATCAACAAAGGGTGGAAAGACCACAACGGCAGTTTACCCGCATAACCATGACGTTGGCTGAAGTTCTTCCTCATTTGTTAAATCCAACTTGGCAACCTTGAGAGAGGCTCCCAAGAATCCAAACACTACTTCTACCCGATACAATCCCAGCGCGCAGTGCGCCTACCATTCCGAGAGTCCGGGCCATGATACAAATGATTGCTGGGCCCTGAGAAACAAATTACAAGATTTGCTCGAACCCAAAGAGATTGAGTTTGACGCTCCGGAAAAGCCGAATGTTATAACTGCTCCCATGCCCAAACATGGTCGTGGAGTTAATGTTGTTGACACCGATTTATTTGTGACCTCTGTTGAAGAAATTTCTACTCCTCTGATGACTGTTAAGAAGAATTTGTTGTTGACCAGTTTATTTCCGGGTTGTGGTGAAGGTTGCCACATCTGTTCAATTATGCCTACTGGTTGCCGTTTATTGAAGTCGGGTGTTCAGCGCCTGATGGATAATAAAGAGATTTTGTTCGAGAAGACTATGATTCCCGTTGTTCCCTCTGAAGACGTTGCTGTTTCACCCCAAAATTTTCCCTCCCATATTCTTTAAAATTTGCCAAGATCAAGGTTCAAAATCTCTCAAGGGTTGCACAGTCCAATGGCCTCCTAACAGTAAAAAATTAGGGTTTTGGTTCTGGCAAAGAAATTGAAGTTTCCAAGGGTCCAATCAAGTCCCACATGCCTACAAACATTGTCAAGCATCCACATGCCAAGTTTCAAGACTCACAGCATAAAATTGCACAGTCAAAACCCCTAATTGCTTCACAGTCAACTGCAGGGGCAAAATGGTCATTTGACAGTCAAAAGTCAAAAATTTTGGTCAACATCTTATTTTGAAGCCACAAACATCATTTGATCAATTCTTGATCATGATTCTGAAAGCATGGCTCAAAAAGTCTCAAGATGCAAAAGTTTCTATTTTTGGACAGTTGAAAAAGCAACTGCAAATTGACCAGGGCATAACTTCCACATGGTTTATCAGAAAAATTCCATCCAAGGCTCATTTTGAAGAGAATGACATTTCCTACAACGCATCTTCACACTTCAAGTCCAAGAAATTCTCTCACAAAAAGATATCAAGCTCAACATTATAGGTCATTTTCAAAAGTCAACAAAAAGGCACTTTAAGTCAAAGACCATAACTTGAGATTGGTAAATCAAAATGACATGGGAACAAAGACATTGGTTAACGGACTTCAAGACCTTTCCAAAATGTCCAAGAACATGATCAAAGCTTAAAAATTGAGCAAGATATACCTTGTGGAAGTTGGGAAATTTTTGGGAATTTTGAAAAGTCAACTTTGCTTCAAATGCCTCAAAATTGCTAATGGGCCTCAATTTCTTCCATGAATCATCACCCAAAGGCCATGCACGACCCATTGACCCAAAGGGGAGTTATTTTCTTATTTTTAATTAATTAGTTGAGTTTTTAATCCTATTAATTCATTTAATTAAAATTAATTATGAAAAAAATACTAAAATAAAGGTTTTGAATCTTTTTGTGCAGCATATTCTCCCATTAAGAGCTCAATATTTCGTGCATCCCCCAAAAGGAAAGAATCTTCAATGATTGGCATAAGAAAGGCATGAAAAAGATTGAAAAAGATCATGAAAAATCAAATATGCAAAATCATCAATGCAAAGGATTATGGGCTTGTTTTACTTGACCTAATCATGCTACATACATATGCAAACATAACCTAATGCAAAAGAACAAGCAAGCTGCGCTGAAACCTCAAGAAGAAACTTGCACTTTTTCACAAAAAATCTCAAAACAGTTTTCATAACTAGAGCTTGTTTCAAAGATCAAAAACCATTCCAATACACTCCTGACACATCCAGGGAGCTTTTCCAATCAAAATCACGCCTCCATACTCAAGGAATTGGTAGATAGAAGCCTGACTTTTCTTTAAAATTTTCATATTCGTATTTGACTTTTCATGCATGATTACTGTGTTTTAATGATTGGTTTATACTAATATAATCTCTCTGAAGCTAATGGTGTTATCCAATTGAATTAATATTGCCTATATACAAAGTTGCCATTAAAGCTTTCTAGGGTTCCTGAAGCTCCAAAAGAGGGGTTTACATATCTGGAAAAATTGGACAATGAAACTAGCACCATTAAAATCGTGACATCCAGACGATTCGATTCCACACATCGCGCCCAATTTATATTACGCTATGACCTAATCGTTATTTTTGCAGGTTTGGGTTAGTGGGGGTTTAAAACCCCCGCTATCTGTTTCTAGTTACAGGAAAAAGATGAAGATGATGCATGCATGGCTGAACGTGGTTGGGTAGTTTGAAGCTTGGCGCGTTTTTTTTATTATTACAGCATAATAGTGTTTTTCACATATATTGATCATTGTCCATTATACATACAAACTAACGCGTTGGCTCAGTTGGCTTGTGCGTTGTCCTACAGGCATTGGGACCTGGGTTCGATTCCCAGGTCCCCTTATATATTTCATAATTTTTTCTCTAACGTATTCCAGCGTAGCATTCACTCAAAGGAGCACCATGCATCCTAATACCCAAGCTTGCCATGTGTCTCTAATGATCAATCTGAAGGCCATGATATGAACTCCAGGGTACACACTCAGTCAATCACACGCGCACAATCACTAAAAGTCAAAAGGACCTTGCATCTGTTGGGCCAGATTACTCACAATAAGCCTCCTCTAAGGGCCAGATACCCCTCCTATTGTTTGCATATTTCTTTTTTATTTTAATTCTCTTTTTTTCTTTTATTTGATTAATTGATTTTATTTAATTCCATAAAATTAATTTTCATAATACAAAAATACAAAAAAATCAGAAATCATAAAAATAAAATATGTTTATTTAATTTTTAATTCATTAATATTTTTTGTAAATAAATTTTATTAATCAATTTAGTTTAATTTAGGGTTTTAAATTTTAATGTTTTCTTAATAATTAAAAAATATAAAAAACAGGTTTTTAGCATTTCTTATTCTTTTTCTTAATAAATAACCTTTTTTTATTTCTTATCATTATTAATTATTAATTATTTTTGTAAATACTCATGTAACTAAATAATTAGTAAATTAGGTCAAAACTTAAATATTTTCTTTAATAATTAAAAACAATTTAGAACTAGGGTTTCATTTCTAATTATAATTAATTTCCTTTTATTTTCATAAATACCAAAAAACATCAAAAAATAACTTCTTTTCTTATTAAATCATTAATCATTTCTTAATTTCAATATTTATTTTCTTTAAAGGGTCCAACGCCCTCGCACTTTCGCTTCTAATTTCTTTTCGCGCGTTTATTTACATTTTTTCATTTTAAATATTATGTAATTGCCCCAAGGCCTTGTAATAGTAATTAGGACATTTACTTTCCGCACTTTTATTCAAATCGGGTCTTTGTTTAATTTGGCGATGTATGGACCCGCGCCTTGTAATAGCGTAGGATCTTTATTTTCCGCATTTTAATTTCCGCACCCTTTAAACTGCTGATCACATGAAAGAATGTATGCCCAAATAAAATAAAAGCGTAGCACACCCAATGCATGATCAAGATAAAACATAATTGAAAATGACACACAATTCACACACCACTCTTAGGGTACGCCTCACTGTTGCCTTGCCCCTCGAAACGTGGTCGTCGAGTATAGGACATTTTAGTAAGTCCTCATGTCCATGAACATGGCATGGGGGTAGCTTCTAAGGTGTCCTACTGTTGCTCTGGTGACCACACTGTCCCTAAAAAATGAATTGACCCGAACACCTCCAACGGTGGTGCTACCTACCTCTCAATGGTGGGATGGCACTACCTTAAGGACATTTACACAGACTAATTCCTTAGGGTAGGTAGATGACTCGTAGATACTTGCTCTAATTCAAAACAAATCAAAAACTTCTTTTCACACCTACACTTTTCAAAAAGCTTTCAAAAACAATTTTTCAAACACTCTTGAGGACTGATACAAGAGTCGAACTGAAATTTTAAACGAAACTTTTTTCAAACCCACTCACACTTGAAAAGCAAACAAACATTTTGAAAACACAATGAGCAAGTATCTAGGAGCCCATGGATAACCATGGATAGAAAGGGTGCTAACACCTTCCCTTTCTATAAATCTACCTCCCGAACCGAGAGAATATCTCATAAGGAATTTTTCTGTGCTTTTGTCCTTTCCATGTTGGAGAAAATAAAAGACGGTGGCGACTCTTGCTTCCGCGACATTTCGCGAACCAGCTTTAAACAGTCAGTTCCAGATCCACCGATCACAGTTGCCATTATAACCATTTCCACCAATCCTCCCAAGTTTTCCTCGAGAAAACCTGTTAGGGTTACACCTGTTCCAAGAGTTGCTCCGCTAATAATCACTGTTCCTGGTCCCATTCCATACACCTCAGACAAGGTTGTCCCATGGCATTATGGTGCTGATGTATATTACCATGGTGTTAAGCAAGATCTGAAGACTGAAGAAGCTGATACTGATGTCAGTAATATTGTCGGGACTAGTAAAGTTACCCGAAGCGGAAGGGTCTTCTCTCCTGAGATTTCCCCGAAGACTATCACCAAGCCTACTGTTACTCCAACTGCTGTTCCAACCAGCACTCCTAACATTTCTCCTATTCCTACTCCAGTTATTACACCTGCTACTATTCCTATTCTTACTCTAGTTATCACCCCTGTTGCTGAGCCATCTGGGACTCGGAGAAAAGAAATCATAGGTGAGCCTGCCCCGACAGAGGCACCTAAGAAAATCATTGTGGAAGCCTCTAAACAAGAAATAGAGGAAATACTGAAAAATATCAAGAAGAGAGACTACAATGTAGTCGAGCAGCTGGGGCAGACCCCGTCAAAGATCTCCTTGTTGTCTCTGCTATTATGTTCTGAAGCCCATATGAAGGCTTTGATTGCATTTCTCAAGACTGCGCATGTGCCACAGGAAACTTCAACCGATCAATTCAAAGATTACGTGGCCAGCCTGACTGCTGACAATGGGATGGGTTTCTCAAATACGGACCTGACACCGAAAGTAATAAATCATAATGATGCTCTGCACGTCTCGATCGAGTGCAGGGGCACAACTATGGGCCATGTGCTGGTAGATATCGGGTCCTCATTGAATGTTCTGCCAAAGAAAGCGTTAGACCGTCTGGATTGTGAAGGTTTGATTCTAAAACCGAGTAACATTGTGGTAAGGGCTTTTGATGGATCAAAAAGAATGGTGCACGGGGAGGTGGACATCCCTTTCAAAGTGAGTTCTCAAACCTTTGGGTCCACCTTCTATGTAATGGATATTAGACCATCATATTCGTGCTTGCTGGGTCATCCTTGGATTTATAAGGCTGGGGAAGTTACTTCCACACTCCATCAAATGCTGAAATATCTGGTGAAGGGGAAGATTGTCACGGTGCGAGGTGAAGAAGAGTATATCGTGAGTTATCTCCATTCCTTCCGCTATGTAGAGATGGACGGGGAGTTCATAGAAACGCCTTGTCAAAACTTCGAAGAGGTCCCTCAGACTTTGGCGCCAGCTGAAGTTGCTACTGGAAAACCTCCATTGAAGATGGCTTCTCTCAAGGATGCCAGGGCCGTAGTTGAAGAAGGTGGGTGTACCAATTGGGGTCAGCTCCCTGATTTCACTCATAAAACTGACAAATTTGGTTTGGGCTTAACTATAGGGGCTCAAACGGTTGTTAGGCGCGCACGGATTGGAATACCTCATCTGCACATCAGCAATCGGGGGGTTAATGCAATCGAGGATAGTGAAGAGGATTCAAACATCGACAACTAGATCTACCCAACAACCAATGGTGGACTGAACAACTGGACGGCGAAGGAATTCATACATGTTTCTTTTATTCCGCAGTAATTGACTTTTGTTTTAAGATTTGTAATAAACAGTTTGAAACTTTACGGTCCGGTGCCTTGCCCGAGGTACCTTGGCTTTGCTTGTGAGGGCTCTTATTTGTCATTTCATATATCATTAATAAAGCATTGGACGTTTCTTGCATTACAAATTTTGTGCTCCTTGTATTTTCTTTTCTGTTTCCCACTTTATCAAAACAACTATTCTCTTACACCACTCACGTATCATACTGCAGATCCATATCCACTCTGGATCCCATTGATAACAACTCTGCTACTGCCAATTATAACTTCAAAAATCTGATCAACCAAGCCGAGGACGAAGGTGAGGATGATTGTGAGGTGCTTGGAGAACTTGCTAGACTGTTACTGCAGGAAGAAAGGGCCATACAGCCTCATGAAGAGCCAGTCGAGTCAGTAAATTTGGGTACAGAGGAAGACAGGAAAGAGGTTAAGATAGGTGCGAATCTGGAGCCTAGTGTCAAACAACAATTAATACAGATGCTACGCGACTATGTTGAGATCTTCGCCTGGTCCTATGAAGACATGCCTGGTTTGGACACTGATATTGTGGTACATCGCATGCCGACTAAAGAAGATTGCCCTCCGGTAAAGCAGAAGGTCCGCCGTATGCGCCCCGAAATGTCAGAGAAAATCAAGGCAGAAGTCATGAAACAGTTCGACGCAGGATTCTTAGTTGTCACTTCTTATCCGCAGTGGGTTGCCAACGTTGTTCCGGTACCTAAGAAGGATGGTAAGGTACGGATGTGTGTGGACTATAGAGATCTGAACAGGGAAAGCCCCAAGGATGACTTCCCACTTCCTCACATCGATGTTCTGGTCAACAACACCGCGCAGCATAAGATCTTCTCCTTCATGGATGGTTTTTCTGGCTACAACCATATCAAGAGGGCTCCTGAGGACATGGAGAAGACAACCTTCGTTACACAGTGAGGCACCTTCTGTTACAAGGTAATTCCTTTTGGTTTGAAGAATGTTGGGGCAACTTATCAGCGTGCCATGGTCGCTTTGTTCCATGATATGATTCACCACGAGATCGAGGTTTATGTTGATGACATGATAGCCAGATCCCAGACTGAGGGAGAGCACCTTGATCATCTCCAGAAACTGTTTGACAGGTTGAAGACGTACAAGGTAAGGTTGAATCCGAACAAGAGTACCTTCGGGGTAAGGTCTGGTAAGCTTCTGGGTTTTGTTGTTAACGATAAAGGTATTCAGGTATACCCCGCAAAGGTAAAATCCATACAAGAGATTCCGGCTCCCCGCACAGAGAAGGAAGTTTGAGGCTTCTTGGGACGTCTGAACTACATTGCCAGATTCATTTCACATCTGACTGCTACTTGTGAGCCAATCTTCAAGCTGCTGAAGAAAGATCAAGTGGTAAATTGGAATGATGAATGCCATACCGCTTTCGAGAGAATCAAAGAATACCTTCAAAAACCACCAATTCTGATTCCTCCAGTTCAAGGAATACCTTTGATATTATACTTGACAGTCTTAGACAATTCAATGGGGTGTGTGTTGGGGAAGCATGATGAGTCTGGTCGAAAAGAGCACGTCATTTATTACCTTAGCAAAAAGTTTACCGAATGTGAGACCCGATACTCATTGCTCGAGAAAACTTGTTGTGCTTTGGCATGGGCTTCTCGCCGACTGAGACAGTATATGCTGACTCACACCACTTTGTTGATATCAAAGATGGATCTGATCAAGTATATTTTCGAGAAGCCCGCTCTCTCCGGAAGGATAGCAAGATGGTAGATTATCTTGACCGAATACGACATCCAACACACAACCCAAAAAGCAATCAAGGGGAGTGTATTGGCGGATCATTTGGCGCATCAGGCTGTGGATGACTACAAATCCATGAATTTCGAGTTCCCGGATGAGGATATCATGTTGGTAACCGACTGCGAAGAACCTGGACCGGATGAAGGACCCGAGGAGGGATCCCGATGGTCTATGTATTTTGATGGATCTTCAAATGCATTGGGTAATGGAATTGGCGCTGTAATTATATCTCCTGAGGGATGTCATACTCCATTCACCGCACGATTATGTTTTAACTGCACCAACAATATGGCGGAGTATGAAGCGTGTATCATGGGTCTTTGAGCTACTATTGACCTGAGGATTAAGTTCTTGAGTGTATTCGGATTCCGCTCTGGTGATAAGTCAGATCAAAGGTGAGTGGGATACGAAGCACCCGAATCTTATTCCTTACAAAGAATATGTACTAACATTGCTCCCACACTTTGAGGAGATAACCTTTAAACATTTCGCAAGAGATGAGAATCAGATGGCGGACGCGCTAGCTACCATGTCTTCTATGTTCAAAGTCAGGTGGGATAATGAAGCTCCCCAGATTACCATTGAGAGGTTGGACGAACCCGCACATTGCTGTGACATTGAGACTGAAGAGGTAGCAGATAAACTCTGGTTTCACAAGGTAAAAAGGTATATTGAGGCTCAAGAATACCCTGAGGGGGAATCTATTAATGACAAGAAGTTTCTGAGAAGATTCACGGCGAAATTCTTCATCAGCAATGGAATCCTCTATAAGTGTAACCATGATTCAACCTTACTGCGGTGTGTAGACAAAAGCGAGGCAGAAAAGATCATGGCAGACTTACATGAAGGTACCTTCGGAACTCATTCTAGTGGACATACCATGGTGAAGAAAATCCTACGGGCAGGATATTACTGGTCCACTATGGAAGTCGATTGTTATCAGCACTCTCGAACCTGTCATAAGTGCCAAGTCTATGCTGATAAGGTGCATGTACCTCCGGTTTCCCTGAATGTTTTGACAGCTCTTTGGCCCTTTGCAATGTGGGGCATCGACATGATCGATGAGATCATACCTACTGCGTCTAACGGGCATTGTTTCATTCTGGTAGCAATTGATTACTTTACAAAGTGGGTTGAGGCAGCTTCCTTTTCTATGGTAACCAAAAATGTCGTGGCGCAGTTTATCCGACACAATCTGGTCTGTCAATATGGTGTACCAAAGAGGATTATTACTGACAATGGTACAAATCTCAATAATACGATAATCACCGAGCTCTGCAAACAGTTCAAGATTCAGCATCATAACTCTTCTCCCTACCGGCCGAAGATGAATGGGGTTGTTGAAGCGGCTAACAAGAACATCAAGAAAATTATGCAAAAGATGACGATGACATACAAAGACTTGCATGAGATGTTACCATTCGCTCTTCATGGGTACCGTACCTCAGTACGGACATTGACAGGGGCAACACCTTACTCTCTGGTATACGGCATGGAGGCAGTCCTACCCATCGAAGTCTAGATACCCTCTCTCAGGATTATAGAGGATGTGGGTTTGAACGAAGACGACTGGATCCAAACCCGACTTTATCAGCTGAATCTAATCGATGAAAAGAGACTTACTGTTATCTGTCATGGTCAGACATATCAAAAGTGAATGACCAAGGCCTTTAACAAGAAAGTCAGATGTCAAGAATATCAAGTCGGGGATCTAGTGATCAAACGCATCATACTGCCGCAAGGTGATCCCAGGGGCAAATGGACCCCCACATACGAAGGGCCATTTGTGGTTAAGAACATTTTCTCGGGAGGAGCTATGATTCTAACCACCATGGATGGTGACGACCTTCCTCACCCCGTCAATGCAGACATAGTGAAAAGATACTACGCATAATCAAAGAACTGCTAGGTTTACTGGCCTAGGCAAAAATAAGGGATTCCCAGCGAACCAAAAAGGTTCAAACAAAAGTAAGGGATGAAAATGAAAAAAAACTATACACCCAGCAAGTCGAAAACCTGAAAAGGCGACTTGGGCAAAAAAGAGTATCCCGGTGGACTGAAAACCCGAAAGGGCGGTCCAGGAAAAAATTAGGGATCAAAGCGTAACACTATTGGGACATCTCACAACCAGACTTCGGTATCAACTATCAAGCTCAGACAGCGCCAATCAATATGATCAACCTTCGACCAAGTAGCAAAGTGATGAGACGCTTGAAGATATAAAGGTAATAGCAGAGTTGGAACCCAATGGGATTGTTTCACATAGCTGTTTTTCTTTCTTTTACACAAGTTGTATAATTTCTGTTTTTCGGCAGCGTTCTCTTACTAGGACGTCAGCCTCCTTGTACAAAACGCCTTTTACGGGTCAACTTCAAAAATCAATACAATTCATTTTTTACAAGAAATTTCAATTTGTTTTTCTTTTTCTGTTTTGTTTTGCAAGAACGTCCAATGATTCATTTTTGATATATGCATTTGAAAATAATTGTTGCTCATAAATATTTACATGAGAAACAAAGACGATTACTCGTAATTCCAGGAACAGGGACAAACAAGAAGTGCCCAAACCTTACATTTACTCTACCCATCAGGTACCGGGATAGAGCCAGCTTGAGAACATAAGTGGTGGTACATACACTCCCCACAAAGTAAGAAGTATCCAAAGACAGATGTGGTAGCTTTCCCGAATAGGACATAACTCTCCCCAGTTGAGGTTCACAATCGCAAGTGAGTCAGTAAATTTTCCCCAAGCAGAGTTTATTTCATAAGCAGAAATTCAAGCCCCGACAGAATTCATTATCACCAGCAGCGGAAATTCATCCCCAACTGAGTTATCTCTCTAGGACATCAGATCTATCAATGGAGTATCTCCTCTCCAACAGAGTTATTCCCCGCAGAGTTATCCTCAGACAAAGTCTCATCTGGCAGAATATTTACCAGCCAAGGGGAAAATCCTCAGCATAGTCATCATTGTTCACCATCCTTAACAGAAGCAGAGGAACTATGGTTCTTTACAAGCAGTCAGGAATACTATTTCTCATATCCTCCAAACAGTAGTCATGGATTTATTTTCCCGGACTCAGATTATTACGTCTGTATTTCATGTTCATACATCATGACATGTGCATACTTCACATATAACATAGTCTCATTTATTTTTGAGAACGTCATCATACAATGCATCTCATGCATCACACACAACTAACCCTATATCTCTTTCAGGAAAGACAATTATTATCAACAATTTCCAGCAGGTCCATGATCAACACTCGAAGCTAAACAGAGTAATCATTGGCGTAACAAGAACAACCCACCCAGGTTCCCTCTGCAGTTTTACCCAAACTCATCTCGAAGAAGCCCTACTATCCAGGCTTTCATATCGAAGTAACCTACCACCCAGGTTCCTTCTTGCAGCCCTACTATCCAGGCTTTCATCTCGAAGTAACCCTACTATCCAGGTTCCTTCTCACAGCCCTACTATCCAGGTTACTTCTCATAGTCCTACCATCCAGGCTATCATATCGAAGTAACCCTACTATCCATGTTCCTTTTCACAGCCCTACCATCCAGGCTATCATATCGAAGTGACCCCACTATCCAGGTTCCTTCTCACAACCCTACTATCCCGACTTTCATCTCGAAGTAACCCTATTATCCAGGTTCCTTCTTACAACCCTACTATCCAGGCTTTCATATCGAATTGGCCCTACTACCCAGGTTCCTTCTCATAGCCCTACCATCCAGGCTTTCATATCGAAGTAACCCTACTACCCAGGTTCCTTCTCACAGCTCTACCATCCAGGCTTTCATATCGAAGTAACCCTACTATCCAGGTTCCTTCTTACAGCCCTATTATCCATACTTTCATCTCGAAGTAACCCTACTGACCAGGTTCCTTCTCACAACCCTACTATCCAGGCTTTCATCTCGAAGTAACCCTACTATCCAGGTTCCTTCTCACGGCCCTACTATCCAGGCTTTCATCTCGAAGTAACCTTACTATCCAGGTTCCTTCTCACAGCCCTACTTTCCAGGCTCTCATCTCAAAGTGACCCTACTATCCAGGTTCCTTCTCACGGCCCTACTATCCAAGCTTTCATGTCGAAGTAACCCTACTATCCAGGTTCCTTCTCACATCCCTACTATCCAGGCTTTCATGTAGAAGTAACCCTACTATCCAGGTTCCTTCTCACAGCCTTACTATACAGGCTTTCATATCGAAGTAACCCTACTATCCAGGTTTCTTCTCACAGCCCTACTATCCAGGCTTTCATATCGAAGTAACCCAACTATTCAGGTTCCTTCTCACAACCCTACTATACAGGCTTTCATATCGAAGTAACCCTACTATCCAGGTTCCTTCTCACAGCCCTACTACCTAGGATTTCATATCGAAGTAACCCAACTATCCAGGTTCCTTCTCACAGCCCTACTACCCAGGCATTCATATCGAAGTAACCCAACTATCCAGGTTCCTTCTCACAGCCCTACTATCCAAGCTTTCATATCGAAGTAACCCTACAATCCAGGTTCCTTCTCACAGCCCTACTATCCAGGATTTCATATCGAAGTAACCCTACTATCCAGGTTCCTTCTCATAACCTTACTATCCGGGTTCTTCCTCTTTTATCCCCAGACAACAGTCCACAGCACTGTAAGACTAGGACCCGATCAAACACAATTGATTTCACATTTCCCCAGAAAGTCGCGGTGCAGCATATACCCCGACCAAGCACACAGTTCACTTCCGCTTCCCAAACCAGAATTATTCCCCAATAGAGTAATGGACACTTGAAGCTCCTAAAACTCTATTTTCTCTCAAGACAAAGACTAGTATTCCCCAGCGAAGTCCTCCTTAACAACAGGTATACAGGTTCTCGCAAAGGAATCTCTTATGCGATCGACACTACTTCGGAGGACATCTTTAAGCCCATATTCGACAATTCTCTAGAAACTTCCAAATTGCATCTATAAGCCAATTCCCGATATCACAAATCAAGTATCACTTCATGCGAGTGCAAATTTATGGGCACTCTAGTGTTCAATCATCTTCCACCTTCAGATCACGAAAAGCAGACGAGCCAATCTACATCCTCAGGTTTAAGAAGATTGAATAGGGGCAGCTGTTGTACCCCAAAATTTTCCCTCCCATATTTCTCAATACATGTCAAGTGAGGTCCTCAAATTGCTCAAGGAAGTTCAAAAGTTGACCAGACAAACTCTCTCCTAAGGAAGTCTACCTCAAATTAGTGTTTCATTTTTCATCAAGATGCTTGAGTCCAAAGGATCCCAAATGCTCACCTTTGTCCTAATATACTCTCAATATCATCCATGTCAAGCTTCAAGCCTTGCAGAAGAAGTCTGCTCAGTCAATTGCTCAAAGGCTTGAAAATCAATTGTACTAGGTCAAAAGTCAACTGTGGCCCACATACAGTCAAACCTCAAGATTTTTGGTCAACATCCTCATTTTTAAGTATCATTAATTATTTGATCAAGGGTTAACCATGATTCATCAAGGATTGCTCACAATGCATCAAAACCCAAAAGTTGCTAAATTAGGGTTTTGTAGGAAAAGTCAACTCAACTTTGACCAAGCATAATTTTCTCATACTTTATCAGAAATGACTCATCCAAAGCGCATTTTGAAGAGGATGCAATTCCCAACAATTCATCTTCAGCTCCCAAGTTCAAAATATGCACTCACAAAAAGATATGAATTTTGATATTATAGGTCATTTTGAAAAGACAACAAAAACACCTTTTGGGTCAAAGATTCATACATAAACATGGAAGACTCAATTGAGATGAGACTAAAAGGGTTGCTTAGAAGACATCCTAAGATTTCTAAAAAGTCCAAGAACACCTCTCTAGGGTCAAAATTGAGAGAGTTATGCATTGGCCAAGTTGACTATTTTTGCAAAATTGTCAAAAGTCAACATTGGTCAAAATTGCATTTTTTCCACATGGGCCCATCTTTTCAAGATTTCATCTCATTTCTAGCATAGTCCATGAACTATGGGACCGTCCATGCTTTATTTATTTATTTAATTTATTTTGATTTTTATTCATTTAAAATTCAAATAAAATCAAATAAATCCAAATAAATCATATAATGTGTTTTAGGGATGATTTTTGCATTGAAGGAAGATCTTATGTGCTTTCAAATGAGAACCAATTCGTGCAAGACTGATTTGGGTTGAAAAAGATTGGATTAAAGCAAATTTGGAAAGATATCATATGCCATGAAAGACCAAATCAAATCTTCATAATGGGCAAGATTCAATTGGTTTTTGTTGACCTAATATGTTGCATTACATATACAGAAGGTATCCAAGGCAGAGAAAGAGGTTGAGCAGTCGTGAAAGAGGAAGAACCAATTGCAAAATTTCAAAGAAAAAGTGCAGATCTAATTCCAAGCTACAGACCATCTCAAGCCGTCCTAACCTCACCAATCGATTTATGGACGTCTCAGGAACGTGTTCCAATCACTAGCAAGCCTCCTCACGTCCTAAAACACCTTGTAAGAGCATCATAGTTTGCCCTATTTCTTGAAACACAATTATCATTATTTATGCGTTATGAACACATTTTGATAATGTATTTATGCTTGTTATAATGTTTACAATGTATTGGTATGCCTTAATTGAAGTTTGAGTACATATATGGGCATCTTCCATTCCTAGGATTCCAAGCTTATTTTTGGGGCTTCTTAGTACATGCCAAATTAGGGATGGATATGGATACCATGATGATCAGGGCTTCAAGTCCAGTTGATTCATGGCCTCCAATGAAATTTATATCATGTTTGCTGCATTTTTGAAGTTGACAGGTTTTAGCTACAGAGTCCCGTCTGTAGGTAAAAGGCTGGTTACCTAAGACGACGGTTGGGAGGAGGAAGATGATGCGTGGTGCTCCCTGGTTGGGCAGTTTGAACTTTAGCGCGTTTTTTCCAATAGCCATTATTTTTCATATATATTAGTTTGTTTTTATTATATGTACAAATAATAATTGCAGCTCAGTTGGCAAGCATACATTGGCAATATCCACAAGGACCTGAGTTCGATCCCTAGGTCCCAACCTTTCTTTGCATTATTTTGTGCCATGCGATCAGGTGTACTGCTCATCAGAAGGTTCACTGTATATCCTCAAGATCTGGCCATCCAATTTATCAGCGCTCCAGATCCCATGCCTTTCCCTTGGAGGACGACCATGTGCCTCAAGTCAACCCACACACAAGATCCAACAAAGTCAAAACGGGCCATCAACCTTGAGCCCAAGAATTCAATTGACACCCCCCTTTCAGCAACAACACTAGGCCCATTTACTTCTTTTTTATTTCTTTACTTTATTTTTTTATTATTCTTTTAATTTTCTTTATTTATTTTAATTCACAAATTAATTATTTTTCATAAAAAAAATCATAAAATCAATAATTCAAAAAAATTAGAATTAGACTTTTTATTTTAATTTATTTTTAATGTAATTTAGTTTAACTTAGGAAAATTGCAATTTATTTTCATAAATAAAATCAAAATAGAAATTAGGTTAAAAACTCTTGATTTAATTTTATTTTCTCTTTTTTTCAAATAAATAAAAATACAAAAATAGGTTTTAGAATAAATTAATTTATTTTTCTTAATTTAAAATCAATTAGAATTAGGATTTTCTTTTTAATGATTTTTTATTTTCTTAAAATAACGAAACAAAACAAAAACATTTTTTTAATCAATCGCAATTAGGTTTAGGCAAGGGTCAAAACCCTATTTGTCTCGCATTCGATTCATCGCGCACGTGTTAATTATTTTTGCCAATATTTCTGTAACTGTTCATGGTTTGTAATAGTTTAATCTAGGACTTTTTACTTATCGTTTTTTCCCAGGTTTTTGGCTATGTAATTAATCCCCTTCCCCGAAGCCTTGTAATAGCGTAGATTTATTTTCTCGCATTTTAATTCCCGCAAATATTTGACTGTTTAGATGTATGCTAATAGGATTTTATGGTAAGAATGCATGACAAATTTAATACAGTTAGAAAACCCTAATGTGCAAAGATAAATAACTGAAACTAATCACTCGCACATATCACTCTTAGGGTATACTCTCACTTCGGTTGCCTTCGGTAAACGATCATTAAGTATAGGGTGTCTTAGTGGTTACCCTCCTGTCTAAAAAGATCAAATGTCCCATTCGAATGTTGCCTCGGAAATGTTGCCTCAGAAATGTTTCCTCGAATATGATCTTAAGACTCTAGGGTTATTACTAGGATGTCCTAACATTACTTTAGTGGTCATACGTCCCTTTCGAATTGACCCTTACAACTCCAACGACAGTGCTACCTATTTCTCAATAGTAGGATAACACTGTCTAAAGGAAACAAGAATAGAAACGATCTTTTTTCGAGTAAGTAGATGCTAGTAGGTACTTGCTCAAATCAAAACTTTTCACACTTACACTTTTTAAACAAACTTTCAAAACAACTTCGTCACACCTTTGAGGAATGATACAAGGGTTATCACGAAGTCAAACTTTTCAAAAACAAAACACATACACAAGCAATTTTAAAAAGATGAGCAAGTACCTAAGAGCCCATGGAAAACCATGGATAGAAAGGGTGCTAACACCTTCCCTTTCTATAATTTACCCCTCGTACTTAGAATATCTCGAAAAAGGATTTTTTCTATATTTTTTTCCTTTCCTGTTGGATGAAATAAAAGTTGGTGGCGACTCTTGCTTACCGCGACATTTTGCGAACACAAAACGTAAACCAGCGTCAAATAGTCGGTTCTGCCACCGTATCACAAACACCCTTTTCATCCATGGTTTTCCACGGGCTCTTAGTTACTTGCTATATCACTTGCTTTATGTTTGAAATTGTGCTTTGTGTGGTTTTTGAAAGTATTTTGTAAAGAGGCAATTGTTTAGGCAATCTTTGTAATAATTCTCGTTCGTAAGAATGTATACAAAAATGTTGATCTTTTGAAAATGTTTTCAATTTTGTAAATTTTTTGAAAGTGTATGTGTTTGTTTTGAAAATAACAAGGATGTTTTGTTTTAAAATGGAGTAAGTAATTAGGAGCTTTCTACCTACTCAAAAAGTCTTTCTTGTTCATTTTCCTTTTCCTTTGACATTGTTATCTTACCATTGATTTGGTAAGTAACCAAATATTTGGATGTAAACGGGACGGGCGCGGGTCATCGTATAACCATGATTAGCAATGTTGCAAGGTATCTTAGAATTTTCTTTAAGGGACTAAGATCATTTGAAAGGCAACTTAGATAGCGTCATCGAGGGACTATGATCTTGTATTTGCTTATTTTTGCTAAGATACCTTACATGCGTAATATGGCCATTTTGTATAAGGCAACCAAGTGGAATAACCCTAGGGGTGCTTGTGTGCAAGTGTATTGTTTTCATGCTTGTTTTTGTATTAAATTAGGGTTTTCTAGGTATTGGTTTTAGTCTTTCCATACAAACCCTAATTACTAGCATGTTATATATAAAAGCGATAAATTGCGAAATTTAAAGTTACTACGCTATTACAACATTTGTGGGGGGGGGGGGGGGGGGGGGGGGGGTATACAAATTGAATGGGAATAGCAAAAATGTAAACCTAGTTAGTCTATTACAACCATATTGAATGGGTATCAATGTACAAGGAATTAAATGGATACAATGTACAAAAGTGAATAAATGTACAAAAATGCAAAATATGAAGTAAATGGATATATGTTTGATTATTTTAGGAAAAAGGGATTTTGTCCTAATATAATTAATTTAAAGAACAATAATTAATAAAAAGAATTTGTTTAAGAAAAGATTTTAAATAAAACCCTAGTTCTATTAATTGATTAAAAAGAAATTAAGTTTCAAGAAAAGTATTTTTTCTATTTTTGTCTTGAAAATAATATTTGGTGTCATCAAATATTTTTTGGCTTTTATATATTAAAATAATATATTTAAATTGGTGTAAAATAAAATAAATAAAACCTATTATTTTAATTAAATTTACAAGATGTTTAGTGAAATGAATAAAATATTTATTAAATAAAAATAATTTTTATGAGAAAAAATAAATAAACTATGTCAAAATGAAAATCTAATATTTTTATATTTTTTATGTTTTTTAACATTTAGTAAAAAAATAATTAAGAAAACAAATGAAATAAAAATAAAAAAATAAAAAAAACTGGGCCAGGGGTGCTAACAGCCTGCAAGGGGGTTAGTAAGCAAAAAATAAAAATAAACAATATAAGCCCAATAAGGCCCATACGCTTGCAAAAAAGTCAGAAATGTAAAAACATGTAAAAAAATGCAAAAGGGTACCATTGGGGCTCGAACCCAGGTCCCAAAGGTTACAAGCGTGCGCTTCTACCACTGGGGTGGCTATAAATCCTTTAACATAAGCAAAACAATAAATATACAAGGCAAAACGCGCCCTGATGACTTCATCTTCAACCTCCATCCAGACCAACTGTAACTTGCTCATTTCTCATCAAAAATGAAAACTATAAACATGAAACTTGTAGCAAATTTTCTCATGGTTTCGAAAATGTAAAACATTAAAAGTATAGATCAAAGATAAGCATGAATTTTAATGGCCCTAATCTGAACCCTAAAAATCTCAGAAATTTCAGTTTCAAAATTCTCTAAGCTCAAGCAAAATTAATGGAAACTATGGACATGGTTAGCTTTAGGGCAATGATATCTATATGTTTTGTTCACAAATAAACTATTGATGATGCCTGTATGAAGAGTTCAAAGTTGAGAAAACTTACCTCAAAACTGGAAATCGTGTTTTGATTTTGAGCTTGTTTCAAGTGATGGTGATGATCAGGTTAGCTTCCTTGAGGTCCCAGGAAGCTAATGCAATGATTAGCTTGAGCAGTGGATGGCTGAAATAGTTTGGAGTAGTCAATGTGCAGAGCTCTGTTTTTGGAAATGGAGGATGGTGTTAATGGTGTTACAGTTCTATAATAGAATGTGGGATTGATTCTATGTGTTGTTTAGAAACTTTAGAAACCAAAAGGCCAAGAAAAGCACGAGTAGATTATGAGTTTCAAGTTTTTGGTCAGTTTGTGTAAAAATGGAAGTGTGAAGTGTGATTATGAGTTCTAGGTTCTTTCAAGGCTTGAGAATTCATGTGTTTTGTGTCAAATGGTTTGTGTATGTATAAACAAAAGTGTTTGAGTGCATTGGCAAGTCAGAAGTACAAGTTTCTAGCTTTTGGCTAGGTTACTTGATTTTGAAGAAAAGAGGGAAACAAGTTTCAAGGAGAGGTACAAGCATGAGATGGGTGATTGTAAGTGTTTGAAACATTTCTCATGAGTTATAGGACCTGTTTGATCATAAGAGAACAAGTGCAAGGCTCAAGAAGAAGTTTTGTACAAAAAGTCACTTTATTAAAATGGCAATGTAACCTTTCTTCCAAAAATGGATAAAAAGCATGTCCATGCATTGAATTCTTGAAGTGAAGCGTCTAACAGCTGTGTAAACAATTAATTATGGAGTTCCTAACAAGTTTGAAGCCTGAAAAGTAGTGTTTATGCAACATAGTTTGAATTTGAATTTTGTTCATCACTAAAATGACTTGTAATCAAAGTGATAGAACCCTAACTCCATCTCTTCGATTATCCCTACTCAAGAATGATCTCAAGGAGTTCTTGGTCATTTTGGAAAGCTTGCAATGTGCTCTACAACCCATCTTTGAATTTCTTTTGAAGATTCCCCTTGGAACTATATGAAAAAGTGCCATGAAGTTGGGTCAAAATCCTGACTAAATTAGGGCAAAATTTCACTAAGTGTTTTGTTTCATTACCCTATGTTCATAAAATTATAACTTGAGATCCAAGCACTTTTAGAAGGAGTTGTGTAAATCAAAGTTGTATATTTCATGGAGATATACAACTTTCATGTTGTAAGTTTCTCTTGAATCATCTTGCATCATGGTGAAAAATTTGTTCAAAGTTGTGAAAAAATATGAAATTTCCAACACAGAGAAATTTCTAAGTTTAGAAATTTTGACTTTTCAAAACAAAATCTTGAATTTTTGATTTCTTGATGAATAAGTTTCATATTTTGACATGTTTTGATGAATTATGATCTTTCACATTTGAATTTGACCAAAAAGTCAAAGTTTGACTTTTTAGTATACAGGTGACTTTTGATCAGTTGACTGAAAAATTTATCTATCAATCCAATGGACTTGCAATGTTTTGAACCATGTCATTAGGTCAAAGTGATGCAATTTGACTCTTGATATCATGCCTTAAACCAATTGACCATTTGCTAGGTCAAAAATCAGAAATTGCCCTTTCTCAATCAAAACCCTAATTTTGGCCATTTTGCCCTTTTGGAGATTTGATTAAATTTCTTGAGGAGTTATGGTCCAAACTTTATCAAATGATACATATGAGTTTATAATGTTGATGTGGATAAAAAATTATGAAGTTTGACTATAAATTGGCCATAGTTGACTTTTTCCCCAATAACGTTGATTTTTAGGCCAACTGCTCAATTGACTGAGCAAAAGTGTGTTCCAAAGCTTGAAACTTGACACGAATAATCTTAGGGGTCCATAATGATCCATGAAAGTTATATGGGGCATATAAAGTTCCAAAATATTTTTGCCAACTCAAACCCTAATTTCGAGTCATCAGTGCATAAGGAGGTGTCTTGAGCTGATCAAACCCTAGTGCAGTCTTGAGCCCAAGGAGATCTTGTGAGCAAATTCTTGATAAGTGAGAGGGAAAATTTTGGGGTACAACAGAAGGTGTTAGGCACCTTTAATCTTCCTTGTTCACAAGGATATTAGGTTCTAGGTTTAGGTTTGGGGTAAACAGGATTTTAAATTTTAATTATAAAGACTCGCCATGATTTTTGATCGTATGCCTATGTATCCTCTTATGAGGAATCAGAGTCCCAATTCGTAGTTCGTAAGGGGTTGGTGTTTTTTAAGGGTTTGCAAACATATTTTTGAATCACCTCACACTTGGCCGAGAATAGTGATTGCGGAGATTTTGACTAAATACGCAGTAAGTCAAAACCAGTTTGAAACTCTGTTTCAAAAACAGTTGATTAGCTTAGTTTATTGTGAAAAATAGTTTGATGATTTGTTTGTGTTTTGTAATCATATTAATTGCAAAGATCTTGATTAATGCATGATTAGGAAATGTTTTAATGCAAATAATATATCAAATAACATATGCAATTTTGATATAAAATAAATTTCTTTGATAATTTAGTAAAATTTCAATAGTAAATAAAATATAAGAATAATAAATAGAAAATAAATATTGCTAATAATAATAATAGCAAATATAATAATAATAATAATAAATAACTATTTGATAATAATAATAATTATTATAAATAAATAATATATATTTATATTTATAAAAAATTAGAAATGATAATTGAATTATAAAAAAAAATTAAATTCAAGGGGGTTTAAATTCTAACTAACGAGTAAAACAAGGCGTGTTAAAATTAATGGGAATTAGGCCCATACATTAGTCCAGGCAGGGGGTGCAAATTGGTGTGTTGTTTTAATAATATAGCAAAAGGGGGTGTTAGAATTAATGGGCTTGGCCCATTACGCAAACTTGGGAGGGTCTGATAGATTGAGTGTGGCGAGGGAGTATGGGTCAACGGTGCAGACTTGGCTTCTGGCCGTCTGATGATGATCAGAAGGAGGAAGGTGAAGGTGTACATTAAGTATGATGTGTGCGCGCGTACTGGATAATACAGAAGGTAACAAAGTTAATTTTATTTTTGTTCTTCTTACTTTTTTTTTGCAGAATTCATTTTCAATTCTCTTTCAGTAACTGTTATCCTCCTCTATCTCTCTCGCCTTACCCCTTTCTTCCTCTTCACAAACCTAAAACCTAATCATCGTGGCGGCGCTGAAACCAACCTTTTCCTCTTTTATCAAAACCCGATGACCCTCATGTAGTGGTAGAAATGTTAAAGACTAAGCCATTGGATTGACTAGACTTTATACAAATCAAAAATAAAAATCTTCACAGCGCTTTATTGTTTCCAAAGGAATGGGAAAAGAGCGAATAACCCAAAAAGGGGGAAAGATTCAAGGTAAGGGGGTTGATTATGCAAAAGGGAAGGTATTAGCACCCTAAACATCTACGGTACTCCGCAGGAACCTCTTTGTAAAATCTGTATATTTTGGCTATAAAAAAATGTGTTATATATAAAATGGATGGTGGAGTTGAGAAAAGAAATATATTTTTTATGATTTTTGCACCCGCCGCGGTTGTGAACCTTTAGTGCCTACGTACCACCTTTCGTGCAATAGGGGATCAGGGTCCACGTAGTTCCTCTTTTAAAAGTTTGAAACACAAAGTGTGTTGGTTAATTTTAAGAGATAAGACATCATCGTCATTGTCCATGTGGAAAATATACTTACTACCCACAATCATGAGAAAGGAGAATTTTCATCATCTCAAAGTGGAGGATATGGCTTGGATTTTAAAATCAACAATGCCTCACTCAACACCCAAGTGGGAAATATCTCACTTCACTACATATTGTAGAAGTATAGTTGTTTACATCACTACAAGGATTGACAAGAGTCTAACCTTTTAAGAAAAGTTTAAAGATAAAAAGGCAAAAGTGGAAAAATGGTTTGAAATGAGATTGGTTGACTTTTAGTCTTCTCACAAAAATGTCAAGGTATTATTAAGTTGATTGAAATTTATTCACGAAAATGTTTTGAAAATGCATGGACCTAAGTCCAAGTTTATTATGAAAGTGGTTTAAGTTTAAAAAAAGAAGAGTTTTCAAAAAAGGGGGGAAGAAGATATTTGAAATTAAAGAAGATGGGAGGAGAAGAAGCGACTATCCTAAAGTATAAGGTAAAAGCTAAGGATAAGAACCATCTAACCAACAAGAAGCCAATACTTGACATTATGAGTCAATTTAGAATTCCCATTCTCGGGATTGAAACCAAGCAAGCAAAGATACTAGACCTCTTGAGAGAACCAAACTTCAAGTGTATTAATTCTTCACAAAAATTGGGCAGAGTAACGGCTGTATACGGGTGAATTTCAGATTACAAATAGAGAACGTAATCATGAGAACCTGTACACAAAAATAAACAAGCAACCAAATGTCTTGAGGTAAACCTCAAGAACTCCAGACAAAATAATCAGATAAAATCACAAAGTCTCCAAGATAGGCCAAGGTTTCTAATCCTAAGTCCAAGAAAAAAGTCCATTGCTCCATAATACCGAGGATAGTAACCAAATAGTCCAAGTACCATTAAGAGTTTTTTAGGGTTTAAATTAATTATTAAGTATCTTAAGAAAGGAAAAGGAAAGCTCAAGTGAGAAAAGTAAAAAAAATGACAAGAAAATAAATTCTCAAATGAGCAAAGATGAAAATGGCATGAAATGTAAATGCTAAAAATAAATAGTACATAAAGCATAAAAAAGAATAAAAACATAAGATAAACAAGTCAATAATTAGTGGTTAGTTGGATGACCATCTTAAAACTTGCATTTGAAACTAATTAGAGGATTGGTAGAACCAAAGCCTCCACACAATAAGTTGCATTTGCTTTTTGTCAAGTATATCATCCATTTGGAATTCTCACAAGTACCATTTAATGATCAACGATGTTTAAGTGATCCGCATTGACCAAAGGTGTTGTAGATCCATTAGAGGATTGGTAGAACCAAAGCCTCCACACAATTAATCTCAAGGTTATTGGATCAAAGAGATCAAATTAACATACTTGGGCTTTCAATCATAAGTTTGGGCCACGAATGATCATTTATTCGAATCGGGACAAAATTTAGCGCTATGTTAAGTAATCGTAAGTGGACTTATATAGAAGTCGCACCTATTTTGAGGCCGATCAATAGCAATCTATGCACCATTTGTTTTGAGACATGTATAGAGATCATGCTCCAACAACATTTAGTGCAATGAGAAAGGGATGAGATGAAGAGGAATTAGGGTAAAAAGAGAAATCACATTTGAATTAATATTTAATCAAACTATTATTAAAATCATTCATCCATTTTTTGTGGAGTTAAACTCAACACCATGGATCCAATGATGTTAATAAAGCCATGATAAAAAAAATCAACCCAAGACAGCCAGAAAATAAATACAAAATAATAATATAATTAATATATACATTAAAAGATAAGAAAATGATTTTAAAAAAAGGAAAATAATGAGGAAAATATCAATTATATTCAAATTAATCAAGAAATGAAAAATAAGACCATAGAAAAATCAGAAAAGAGGCCAAGTGGTTTTATAAAATTTTTGGGAATTTTTAAAAATCAGAAACTATTTTTAAAAATTAAAATAAATGGGTAAAATAAACAAAAATAGTAAAAAAATAGTAAAGTCAGAAACAAAAATAAAATAAGGTCACCAATATTTGTCACAATATCATTGGATCATTCCATAATTTTTTCAGAATTTAAAAATGTGTAAAAGTATTTTTAAACATTTTAAACAAATCAAATAAGTGAAAAATTCATAAAAAATACCAAAACACAAAATTAAATTGTGAAAAAATAAAAATCAGAAAGAGAATAATCAAAAATATTTTTCATTATTTTTTCAGATTTTTTGGACTAAAAATGAATTTTCTATGATTTTTTGAAATTTAAAACAATTTAAAATATAAAAGTCAGAAAAAGAAAATAAAAGAAAAAAAGTGGACCATTGGATGAGAGTCAAAACGCGTTAGTAATCAAATCCAAGGGATCTGGCGCGATGTGCATATCATGGTCTTTAATGAATAATGTACATAATCAATAATAAAATCAGAATTTGAAAATAACAAATGGCACGCTTTCATTGGTTAGAAGATGACATGTTGGTCATCTTCAACCTCCAGCCATCACGAATTTCAAGTCTCTCAAATTGTAAAATCAGAAGCTCAGACCTATTCCATTCGCTTCGTCTCTTCAAGACGAAGACAACCACACCCTCGCGCCAAATTTATATAAATTGTAGCTCAAGCAATTTGGAAGGAAAGTTTTGAAAGGGATTTGAAAATTCATGGTCAAAACGTGTTTCCAGTGAACTGTAAGTGTTACGACTAGAACCAGGCAATGGGAGCAACACAATGATATTAGAGTTTTGAAGAATTGATGAAGGAATCTACCTATTAAAGTTGAGTTGCAGAGCTCTGAAACTGGACTTCTATGGAGCAATATAGGGCACGATTCTTGAATGTAACTATATGGTTAGCTTCAGGGAAGATCAAGGAAGGTTAATTGATGGAAAAATTGGATTGAAAAAGGCTTGAGAATAGAATTCGAAGTAGCTGAATTCTGGGTTGTGAAGCAAGTTTGGCAGGGTGATTCTGGCTATCTAAGCTTGGGAAATTGAGTGGGGGATGACCCTCTATTTATAGGGAAGCAAATGGGATCAAAAGGAATAGAGAATGATGTGTTTTGGAGGGAATTCGTGTGCGTTTGCATCATGAAGAAACTGTGACTCAAACTTGATCAAAACTCATCCAAATCATGCGTTTCATGATGCTAATCACTTCTGGCAAGTTGCTAAACATGATGAGAAACAAAAACGCGTGGAAATCTTGTGATTAGAATCCAAAACAAAGATTTCAAAAATCTGACTTTGTGCAAAATTTAGTTTCAAATTACCAAATTCAAATCCATGGCATTTTCACCTCAAGGGGTCTTAGGGCATAATTCTTGATGCTTTGGAAAATGAGGTTACAAGCTTTGCAATGGAAAAAAAATGGAATCAAATGGATGCTTGAGCTGAAAGTTACATGGAGTCAAAGTTGAAGAAAAAGAGTTGACTTTCTATACTTAGAAATATTTCAAATTCTTCTTTAAAAATGACCTATAATCTTTGCATCCAAACATGGACTTCCACTTAGAATTTGCTCTTGATCAAAAAATATGGAATGGAGTAGACCTCTTGAATGACATTTTTCAATTTGAACCACTCAAATTATCCAAAAATTGAGCAAGTTATGACTTGTTGAAGTTGGCCAAAAATCATGAAATGACCTATAATCTTTTGCATTCTTAAGGAAACTTCCCTCCATTTTCTCACTTTGCACATAAAATAAGGCATGAAGTACACATCCTTAGGATCATCATGAAAAAATAATGGGCTCAAGGTAATAAAAATTGACCAAGTTATGACCATTTGAAGTCACCTATGGAAAATTGGGGATTCATCTGGATGACTTGTAATCTTTCTTCTTCACCAAGTTCCTTCCACATGAAAACTCCTTGGAACTTTTGAAGTGATTTATTGGTAACTCTTTGAAGATAAGGATGTTTTTGGAATCACTAAAAAATACCAAAAGATGAGCAAGATATGCTCCTTTGAAGTCCAAAACCCTAGCCTCTAAATCAAGAGAATGCTTTGAGGAACTTTTCCAAGTTTGAACAAACTTTTTGTGCCAATATTCTTCCTTTATGAATAGAAATTGTTGAGGATGATGATGAGGATTAATGGCCACAAAAACCACTTCCATACTAATTCTTCCAAAACAACTTCAATGGTGAGGTTTGAATTTCTCAAGCTATTGACTAGGGCATGGAAATAAACTCATGAACCCATGATGCAACTTGCTAGACCTCATTGCCTTTACCTACATTATTAACAAGTAATACAAAACAATATTGTATTTTGTTAATTAGAAAGAAAATCAAAGCAAAATATCCATGATCACAAAAGAAAACAAGTTAAGGTGCTTGGTAACTCCTCAAAGAGCAAAGCTAAAGATAGGTAGAAGAACCAAAAGCCCTAATGTGATCTTGTTGTGATTGAAATAATATGGTATGATGAAGGGATATTAGGGGAAAATTGGGGTACAACAGCTGCCCTTATTTAAGTTTCTTCGATCCAGAGATAGGAAGGTTAAAAATCTTCGTGTCAACGTGATCGAAGATACTTAAATACAAAACAAACCCTATTTTTGGCCCTAAGATGCCATGCAAATGCTTATGCATATGAATGCATATGAACAGAACCAAAGAGACACAAAGTAGCATTGAGGATGCAACAAAAATGAGGAACCAAAGGAGCAACTCCACTAGGAAAATAAATCACTGGTGAACCACAAGAACAAAATCAGAGAGGAGGATAACAAGTATCGACGTTCACTGCCGATGTCTACCAACGTTCACTGAAGGTAGAAAGAGAAAATATATCATATCACCGCCGTTCACTGACGATAAACTATCAATGTTCACTGAAGATAGAAAAAAGATAACAAACACCAACGTTCACTGCCGATGTACTACTAACGTTTACTGAAGGTAGAAAGAGAAAATATATCATATCACCGCCGTTCACTGACGATGAACTATCAATGTTCACTGAAGATAGCAAAAAGATAACAAACACCGACGTTCACTGCCGATGTACTACCAACGTTCACTGAAGGTAGAAAGAGAAAATATATCATATCACCTCCGTTCACTGACGATGAACTATCAACGTTCACTGAAGATAGAAAAAAGATAACAAACACCGACGTTCACTACCGATGTACTACCAACGTTCACTGAAGGTAGTAAAAGTAAATATATCATATCACTACCGTTCACTGATGATGAACTATCAACATTCACTGACGATAGCAAAAAGATAACAAACACTGACGTTCATACAACAAAACAGTTTTTTTTAATTCAACTTAATTGGGCCAACATGTTTACTTATTTTGTCCAGCTTACTTAACAATAAAACTCTTTTTTTTATACAACAACCAACAATGTTTTTGCACAGACTGTGCCCCAACCGGTCCCTTATTATACAAATCTCTCCTTGCCAATTCCAGCAGCATATTTAATAATAAAAATAACAGCAAATAAAACGTTGATTATACTTTCTTAAAAATGATCCAACAATTTCTCTTCTAGACAACAATCTTTAATAAATAAATTTTTTTAATGAAAACTTGATTATGAATGTTTATTAGCAATAAAAATACACTACAAAGCCATATACTTTATTTATTCTTGTAAACAATTTTAACACTAAGACCCTCAACCCGTCATCAGGGTACCCAATGGACTGCTAAAACTTTGATGGATCCTTAATCAAAATTTCACACCCCCTTTCTTTACGAGCAGCAACTTAAACTTAAGTGTACTTAATGATTTCATAGCTTAATAATTATTATCTCCTCTTCCTTTAAAATAATTCCCTATTTTCGAATTGCATGGGTCATTGGCCAACATGCCTCACGAACGTTCACGGATACACGAATCTTCCTGATTTAGAAAGCCCCATATTTGCAAATTTAAAATACACCCCTAGTCTTGGATAAAGAAGGGCTAACAGATACAGCTGTACCATCCTTAATTAAATATTTCGTCTATTTTAATCTCAAAAAATAAAATTATTGAGGTAGGACAAATTTGGGGTACGACAGCTGCCCCTATTCAATTATCTTCCAGTCGAATAGCGTGAGAAAACTCGAGTCTTACGCATTTTGATTGGAAGTTTATTGAATACTTGAAGCATCCCAAAATTTGTCTGACAAACATGAGGTTACGTTGATATGACATACCCTTGAGTCTCAAGGAAGTAAGCAAAGTTGGTGATGTACCGCTTACCAGGGTTTGATAACAAGGCAGATGGTTTTAAGCTTAAAAGCGCAATTTCGTATGTCTTGGCTTATTCACCCATTTGGAGGATGAATACAACAATGATTGATGATGCAGGGCTGCTTGAAGACTGAGGCCATAAATTATGTTTGCGAATCACTGCATGATGTCTGAGGCGATGGGCTAGAGTTTTGTTTTATTTTGAGCATCACATCATGAAGTTTGAGGTGATGATCAATGTTTAGGGAATAACGAAAGTATTGCTGCATGAAGTCTGATGCAATGGGTTAAAGTTTTGTTTTTTTCTGAGCATCTCAATATGAAGTCTAAGGCGATGATCGGTGTTTATGGAATAAAGAAACGTATTGCTGCATGAAGTCTGGTGCAATGGGATATATTTGTAAATCTTCGCGTGAAGTCTGAGACGATAAGCTAGATTTGGTTTTCGGGCATCGCTGCATGAAGTCTGAGGTGATGGTTTGTGTTATGAAGTAAAGAGATGTACATTGCTACATGAAGTACGAGGCAATGAGTTTGGTTCACAAATTGCAGCATGAAGTCTGATGTGATAGGCTGGATTTTATGGAATAAAGAAACGCATTGCTGCATGAAGACTAAGGCAATGGGTTAGGTTCACAAATCACTGTGTGAAGTCTGAGACGATAAGATGGGTTTTGTATTTTTCGAGCAACGCTGCATGAAGTCCGAGGCGATGATCTGTTTTGTGGAATAAAGAAACACATTGCTGCATGAAGTCTAAGGCAATGGGTTTGGTTCGCAAATCGATGCGTGAAGTCTGAAGCGATAAGATAGAATTTGTATTTTTCGAGCATTGCTGCATGAAGTCTGAGGAGATAGTCTGGAGCTTGGAACACATTGTTGCATGAAGTCTGAGGCAATGGGTTAAGTTTGCAAATCACTGCATGAAGTCTGATGTGATAAGCTAAATTTGTTGTTTTGGACATCACTGCATGAAGTCTGAGACGATGATCTGGAACTTGGCATAACTAAACACATTGTTGCATGAAGTCTGAGGCAATGGATTAGGTTCGCAAATCGTTGCGTGAAGCCTGAGGCGATAAGCTAAACTTGGTTGTCGAACATCACTGCATAAATTCTGAGGCGATAATCTGTATTGTGGAATAAATGAGACACATTGCTGCATGAAGTCTGAGGCAACGGGTTAAGTTCGTAAATCTCTACGTGAAGTCTGAGGCGATAAGTTGTATTGTGGAATAAAAGAGACACATTGCTGCATGATGTCTAAGGTAATGGGTTAAGTTCACAATTCGTTGTGTGAAGTCTGAGGCAATAAGCTAAATTCGATTTTCGAACATCGCTGCCTGAAGTCTGAGGCGATGGTCTAGGCTTTGCGAATATATTGCGGCTTAAAGGAAATGTAATGAGTACGAATAATACATTGCGACTTAGAGGCAATGTAATGGGTTTTGAGAATACATTACGGCTTAGAGGAAATGTAATGGGTTTTAAGAATACATTGCGGCTTAGAGGCAACATACTGAGTTTTGAGAATACATCGCGGCTTAGAGGCAACGTATTGATTTTTGAGAATACATTGTGGCTTAGAGGCAATGTGCTGGGCTTGTAAGGAACTCATCACTATGGGAAGACTTAGGTGATGGGCTGAACGCGTCACAACATGAAGACTGAGGTGACGGGTTGAATCGTAGGAGAAGTATTGCGTTGGTCGACCCTTAGATAGTTGAATCGAGGGTGAGATTATTTGTTTGTTTGCTATGTGATACATGTGTATGCATGCGTATTGACTGTTGTATGTATGCAAAGTGTATGATGTTTGACATTGATATGGAACCCTGAGTGTATTGAATATTGAAATGTGTAGGGTATGTATGCTTTAGATATGCAAAATGTATGTGTGAAATGTGTGTAAGATACGTATATGCCTTTAAATGTTATGAAGTCTGTTTCTGGAATTCTCTTCCTTAAACCATTGGCTTAGAGTTACCAATTCCCGACGTTGTATGTTGTGTCGTCGTAGCATTGTTGAACTTGAACGCAGTGGACAATGTTAGCAAAGTTTGAACATTGACTTTGTATTGTGAGCGCGGGTATAGACGTAGACATAGACGTAGGTAATGGAATATGCGTAGATTTGTATGTTGTAAGCGCAGGCGTAGACGTGTGTATAGATTTTTGTGTTGCAAGACGTAGGAGTAGCTATGTGCATGGACGTAGATGTGGATTTTCTTTCAATATTTTTCTAACCAAAATGTTTTTTCGATGTTTTATCAAATGCTTTTATTTTGTTAATCCCCAAAATGATTTCAAGACAATATTTACCAGTAATGATCGTAGTATTTTGTAAATAAGTCTGAGAAAAGAAAAACACAATTTGAAAGATGCAAAGAAAGCAATTGTTTTATTGATATGCCTCTGAATAAGCGAGAATACAAGATGCAATTCCTATAAAGAACTAATTACAGAAAGTTTTACAACTGGAAATGGCAATAAAAATGATAATTGATGCTGCTGTTCCCCAATATCCTTTTAATGATCGTATCTCCTTTTCTTATGATTTGTATGATTCAGATCCATCTCTCCCTTTGTGGTTCGTAGTCACAGTTCTTAGATCGCAATCTTTTTGTTCTTTATTTCTTTGTATGAAATCCCTAACTTTTGCCTGGATTTCCCTTTTGGGTTTTCAATCCACCGGGATAATTTTTTGTTGGGTTAATACCTATTTTCACCCCTGACATATGGGGTGTATTTGAAAAACCCCCCTGCCAAAAAAAAAGTTCCAATTGTTACCTTGACAAATTTTAAAAGTTTCAGTTTTTACCTTGAGGATGCCACATCACCTAAAAGGCTGATGTCGCTTATATTTTAGTGGCATCCTCAAGGTAAAAACTGAAACTTTTAAAATTTGTCAAGGTAAAAACTGAAACTTTTAAAATTTGTCAAGGTAACAATTGGAACTTTTTGGGTGATGTGGCATCCTCAAGGTAAAAACTGAAATTTTTAAAATTTGTCAAGGTAACAATTGGAACTTTTTTTTTGGCAGGGGGATTTTTCAAATACACCCCATATGTCAGGGGTGAAAATAGGTATTAACCCTTTTTTGTTTATATGCCCCTAATTTTTGCCTGGATCGCCCTTTGGGGTTTTCGATCCTCCGGGACACTCCTTTTTTCCTAAGTCACCTGTTTGAGGTTCAAGCTTAGAGAACTTCTTATACATAGTATTTTTTTACTGCGTCTGAATTTGCCGAATGCGGTAGTTCTTCCCCATCCATTGTTGTGGGGATAAGACCACCACTGGAGAATGTTGTTTTGACTACGTATGGACCTTCGTAGTTGGGTGTCCATTTACCACGTTAGTCGAGGCGAGGTAGCAAAATCTTCTAAAGCACTAGACCATGTCGTGGTCCATCTCGTGCAGTATATTGTTACTCAAAAAGAATTTTGAGGCTAATTTTCGTAGAGTTTGATTGTCGATGCTGGAGGCATTTTCTGGATGTTCTTGTTTTCCGAGGCCTTTCTAGGTGTCGTAAAACCAAGGCTAGTCATCCAGTATTTCTTTGATAGTAAGACAAACTGTGGGCTCTTGATTGTGTCTGTTTGTGATGCGCGGTTCGTGGTTAGACCAAGTTATTTTGAACATAGACGATATATTTGTTAGGGAGTCTTTCATTTGATTTCCTTTTCGTGGGATGTGACTGAAAGTGATCTTTGTGAATTCCGCAATCCGTTTTCAAAACACGATCCCATATGGAACCAGTTTTGGATGTTTAGTATCCCATTCACTGTTGACTTGGTATATGGCTTGTGAGCATTCTTTGGAGAAGTCAATACTGCCCCTATATCGTGTCCCAGTGCATTTGAAGCCTCATCGAACATGGATACCCAACGTGCCCCTGGCTCAGGTTCTTCATCAGGTCTTGGTATTTTGTAGTTGCTTATTTTTACAGCAATGTCTGTATTTGGCCTTGGCATGTTTCTGTAGATATGCACAATAACTTGATCAGCTTCTTTGGAGCTCCGCTCTAACATTGCCCCTTAGCTTGGTTTCTTCCGGGTCTTCCCCTATGCTCAGATTAATGGTCTTAATAGCCTCTTGATATGGTTGCATATTGTTAGCTTTTCTTTTTATTTCCCTTGTCATTTTCTCAGAGAGTTCAAGATCTTTATCATCTTCCTCTTTAGCTTGGTTGATAGGAGCATCAAAATTTATCGAATTGCAGCAGTAGCATTATCGGTGATTTTGGGCATGAATTTGCACCTTTATCATGTTTTGGTGCAGATTTAGTATATGAATATTTGAAAATGCATGTGCAGAGAAAGTATTGCCATTTTTTAAATTTAAGATATAAATGCAAGAGAAAGACAGAGATCTTAATTGGAGAAAAAAAATGACTTTTATTAATCATAAATATTGTTTGAAACAAAGCGGGGAAACCCTTACAAGCAACCCCTATGCCCCGGGCTTGACATAGTTTCTTTAAAAAACAAGAAAAATTAATTAGGAAAGAAAAAGATATCAGGAATCTCCACGGATGTCCATCTTTTGAGTTTTTCTCCTGGGGCGCATTCTTAGATGAATTCAATTGCCCCTTTGGTGTTGGCTTTGTTGGATATTTTAGCCCTATGTCTGCCATGCACTACTCCATTGTTGACATAAGTCTCTTGGATCGAAGGAAAATGTGCTTCGCCCTTCACAGCATCTTTATATTTTCCTTTAGGGTATTGTCCGAACTGGACTATCCCCCGGTCCCCTAGCCTTTGTAGAGCTCTTTCGAAAGCTTCATTGTGTTATAGCGGAAGTCCATATCCCAACTAATATTCTTTCAATGAGTTTATCAGGGTTTTTTCTTGTCTGCTTGCCCCCAGAGTCAATGACTACTTCAATTGCATTTATTGTCAGCCCATCATGCGAAGGCGTATGGTCTGATTTGATGTTGGGCCTCTCAAAGTTGATGTCTTAAGATTCCAACAAATCTTGCACCTTGTGTTTGAATGGACAACACTGTTCAATGGTGTGTCCAGGAGAATTAGCGTGATATTCACATATGGAATTGGCATCGTATCTTCGTGGGAGTGGCCCGACTGGAGGAGCTAGAGGCTTAAGTTCCACTAAGGATGCCTTAACTAGCTATTACAATAACTGGCTAGGTGGCATAGGGAATGGACCAAATTTCCTGGGTGGCCTTCTGCCTTGCTGCAGCCCTAGTGGGATCACTAATGGTTGTTCTACCCTGGATTGTGATGATACATCATTAATTTCTCCCTCTTTTCCTTTGGTGAAGTTTGAAGCAGACCATTTTGAATTGTAGGGAGCATTTGATGGTCCCCCTGATATCTTCCCACTTTTTATCCCGGTCTCGATTCTTTCTCTGATGGTTACTAGGTCTGAGAACCCCAAAGAGATACTTCCAACCATCATCTCATAATAAAACCCTTGCAAAGTCCCCATGAATGTGTCTACTAATTCTTTCTCCAATAGTGGTGGTTGCACACGGGATGCCAACTCCCTCCATCTCTGAGCATACTCCTTGAAGGATTCTTCTTTCTTCTAGGATAGATTCTGGAGTTGCATGCGGGTAGGCGCCGTGTCCAGGTTATATTTGTAATGCTTTAGAAAAGCGTTAGCAATATCTGCCCAGGTTCGAATCTGCATTCTCTCCAAAGGCACATACCAGTCTGAAGATGCCCCACTCAGGCTATCTTGAAAATAGTGAATCATCAGCTTCTGATCGTGGGCATGGGCATGCATCTTCCTACAGTACATACGAAGATGATTTTTTGGACAAGTAAGCCCCTTGTATTTTTTTAAGTCAGGTACTTTGAACTTTGGTGGTATCACCACATCAAGAACTAGGCCCATTTCGAGAGTATCCACTTCGAAAGCGTCAAAACCCTCCACAACCTTTAGTTTTTCTTCCAGAGCTTTGTACTGATTTATCACTAGTGGATTATCAATAGAATGAGTACCAGTCGTCTTTGAGGGAACTTGGTTGGCATCCTCTGGGTTGTGGTCTCTGTATTGCAGGTCCAAGTAGTTGTCTGCATTATTGGTCGGAATCTGTAGGATATGAGATGCCCCTGCTTTTGGCGGCAGTGGGACAAACCCTTCAGTTTCAGCTTCTTGTTGGGCCATGACGGTCTTTGAGAGTCCTGCTTCTGGCTCTTTCCTTAGTTGGTGACCGCTTAATGCACTAATAGTCTGGGCTACTTCTTCGAAAGCTGCCCTAGGAATTTGTTCTTGTCAGTTGATGATGTTCTTCAAAGGTAGGAGAACTTGACTCAGATCTCCTTTCATCGAACTTACATCACCCTTTACTTGGTCGAGGTCCTCTTTGAATGCAGCCTGAGTTTCCTCAATTTTCTCCATTATTTTTTTTTTATAGGCCCTGGTTTGATATGGAGGCCAATGAGGTGGCGATCTTCTTCTACCAATGGTTCAAATGGAGAGATGTTTGTGAAAAATGAGTTTTGACGTGATATGCAGGTGTTCGTGAATGCATGCGTGCAAATGAATGTGTATGAATACGAAAGGGGTTGAATGTCTTATTCACTTGGGTATGTATTTGTCATCTGCTTATTATTTTACTTAACGATTATCTTTAAAATAGATATGCAAACGAGATGTGGAAACAAAGTGACTTTATTGAAAGTAACGTAATTCAGATATTGAAAAATATTACGATCTTAAACCAAAACTTTATTTGCGTGAAATCAAGCAAAAAGGAAATAAGTCTTCTAGGTGCACCTGCAGATATTTGACCTTGAAACCATCCCATATTACTGGACAAATCTTGAGAAAGTCTTCAGCACATTATTTCCCTTTTGTGACCTTGATATCAGACATGTTTGGCGTGTTGACGCGTGCAAGTTGTTTCCTTCGGCATCCATTTTTAAAGACAGTCACCGAGATCTTGAGTTTATTATTATCTTTTATACCCCCTGTGAATAAGACAAATGTAGGGTGACGAATATATGAAATACATGAATGTGTGGGTGTAAGGTTGAGTGACAAGATTTTTGTAATAAGTACCCCTATAAGGTAGGGTTGTATGGTTCAGTGACGAGGTTTTTGTGATAAGTACCATTAGAAGGTAGGCTCCTTAATTTTGACCTACGATTGGTCTACCCTCCCAAAAGGTGGCTTCTTTAAGGGTGTCGTGAATAACACCAGAGGGAAAAGGCATAAGGGCCTCCCTTAGGTGGAGCTTCTTTACGGACCGAAACTTTCGTCTCAAAGTTGTGAAAGGTCTTGCCATGAGATTTTAGGTTAAGGCAGTTAGAAAGAGTCATGGGTGACCTTCCAAAGTCCTACTCGTCAAGAGGATATCTCTTGATAAGTATTCCTTTTTCGGAAGTCCACCGACTCTAGGCGAAGTCGTCACATAAACTCGCAGGTATGATGTACCCCCTAAGATAATAGACGAACCTTCTTTCTAAGGATTATATGGGAAATATTTTTGAGATAGAAAATCCTGCCACGCAGTAAATATATAATGATAAGATAAATTGACAATAAATAAATAGATGCGATAAATATAATTAATTCAAATAAATAAATAGAAAAAAAATCCCCAAAGTAAAACCTAAAACCTAGGGTTAAGGAGAGTCCCCAGCAGAGTCGGCAGCTGTTCCGACTAGTTTTTAAATCAGAGCCGCCACTGTTAGTTTTTATCCTAGGGAAGGGAATCTAACAGAAAACCTTAATTCATAGACAGAGATTCTAGGTTTCTGACTCAATTAGACGAAAGGAAGGTGTTAGGCACCTTTCATCTACCTTGTTCACAAGGATATTAGGTTTTAGGTTTAGGTTTGGGGTAAACAGGATTTTATATTTTAATTAGAAAGACTCGCCACGATTTTTAATCGTATGCCTACGTATCCTCTTATAAGGAATCAGAGTCCCAATTTGTAGTTCGTAAGGGGTTGATGTTTTTTAGGGGTTTGCAAACATATTTTTGAATCACCTCGCACTTGGCCGGGAATAGTGATTGCGGAGATTTGACTAAATGTGCAGTAAGTCAAAACCAGTTTGAAACCCTTCTGCAAAAACAGTTGATTAACTTAGTTTATTGCGAAAAATAGTTTGATGATTTGTTTGTGTTTTGTAATCGTATTAATTGCAAAGATCTTGATTAATGCATGATTAGGAAATATTTTAATGCAAATAATATATCAAATAACATATGAAATTTTGATATAAAATAAATTTATTGGATAATATAGTAATATTTAAATAGTAAATAAAATATAAGAATAATAAGTAGAAAATAAATATTGGTAATAATAATAATAATAGAAAATATAATAATAATAATAAAAAAATCACTAGTTGATAATAATAATAATTATTATTATTATTGTAAATAAATAATATATATGTATATTTATAAAAATTAGAAATGATAATTGAATTATAAAAGAAAATAAATAAATTAAATTCAGAGGGGTGTAAATTCTAACTAACGAGTAAAACAGGGGGTGCTAAAATGAATGGGAATTAGACCCAGACATGAGTCCTGGTAGGGGGTGCAAATTGGTGTGTTATTTTAATAATATAGCAAAAGGGGGTGTTAGAATTAATGGGCTTGGCCCATTACGCAAACTTGGGAGGGTCTGATAGATTGAGTTTGGTGAGGGAGTATGGGTCTATGGTGCAGACTTGGCATGTGGCCGTCTGATGATGATCAAAAGGGGGAAGGCGAAGGTGTACGTTATGTATGATATGCGCGCGTACTGGACAATAGAGAAGGTAACAAAGTTAATTTTATTTTTGTTCTTCTTACTTTTTTTTGCAGAATTCATTTTTAATTCTCTTTCAGTAACTATTGTCCTCCTCTATCTCTCTCACCTTACCCCTTTCTTCCTCTTCACAAACCCTAAAATCTAATCACCGCGGCGGCCCCAGAACCAACCTTTTCCTCTTTTATCAAAACCCGATGACCCTTAAACCATACCAAAACTAAAACAACAAAAGCTAAGATATTTACCCCTTTACAATCAGTCTTGTTTAGCTTCTTGAGTTTTTCGATCCGGTATTAACCTTGCTCCGCCTTCTTCGTTTTACAGGTTGCGGTGGGTTGAGGATGGTGACGACGATGGTGGTTACGGCTCACGGTTAGGGTTTCAAAAATTGAAACCCCAACCTTCCTCTCTCAATCCTTGTGACTTCAACAATGGTTCTTCATTTTGGTATTCCCTCTTCCGTCTCTGTGTTGAACTCCGCCGTCTCTGTTCTGTCTTTCAAATCCCCAGTATTTTTTCGCCTCTGTCTCTGTTTTTTCCCTCTTCTGTAACTTTTATTTTCAGTATTTATAGTTTTTGAACTTAGGTTTTGTTAGAGCTGTTACAGATTATTAGCAAAGATTAGGGGTGCTGTTTAGGTTTATAGTTGATTGATTCTGAGATTGTAATAGCAAGATTCGATTTGCTGTAATTTTCTGGATTTTGTTTAGATTTGGATTTGATTTTGTAAATAAAGATTGATTCTGTAATGTTTGTAATCTGACTGGATTTTTGCAATATATGAGTTTTGGATTTGTATTAATGCATATTTGATTTAAATTTTTAGATGTTCTGGAGATATCAATTACAAGATTTGATATGTATTTTCTGCGATTTTATTTGGTTTAGATGAAACTTGTTTTCTGTATAATTGTTGGACTGGACTTATCAGTAAGATCTGATCACATGCTAATCAGAACAATATCAATTAATTGCAAATTGTGCGCATGTTTTTTCAGCAAATTGGAACAGTAGGTGTTTTGGATAACACTTAGGCCTGTCAATTATTTTCATACAGCAAAATATATATTTTTAATTCAACTCAATTGAGCCAGCATGTTTACTTATTTTTTCCAGCTTACTTTACAATAAAACTCTCTTTTTTTTATACAGCAACCAACAACATTTTTGTACAAACTGGGCCCCAACTTGTCCCTTATTAGACAAATCTCTCCTTGCCAATTCCAACAGCATATTTAATAATAAAAATAACAGCAAATAAAGCGTTGATTATCCTTTCTTAAAAATGATCCAACAATTTCTCTTCTAGACATCAATATTTAATAAATAAAAAATGTTAATGAAACATTATTATGAAAGTTTATTAGCAATAAAAATACACTACAAAGCCATATACTTTAGGGGATCCTTAATCAAAATTCCACACCCCCTTTCTTTACGAGCAACAACTTAAACTTAAGTGTAATTAATAATTTCATAGATTAATAATTATTATCTCCTCTTCTTTTAAAATAATTCCCTATTTTCGAATTGCATGGGCCGTTGGCCAACATGTCTTATGAACGTTCATGGACACACGAGTCTTCCTGATTTCGAAAGCCCCATTTTTGCGAATTTAAAATACACCCCCTAGTCTTGGATGAAAAAGGCCAACAGATACAACAATACCATCCTTAATTAAATACTTTGTCTATTTTAATCTCGAAAAATAAAATTATCGAGGTAGGACAAATTTGGGGTACGACAGGTTGTATGCTATCTGATTTTTGCTCTAGTAACCTTGCCAATATGAGCAACCTCTTCATAATTGGTTTTGAATGATTGATAATATATGTGAAATAATAAATAAATGTTATCTACACGTGTGCATTATAAAAATATAGTATAACATGTTTAAAATGAGTTAAAAATCTGTTTTACACATAAAGCATTATTATGAGTCGACACAACCGGTTTTGCATCGACACATACTCAAGCAAAGAATCATAAAAATGATTCAGCTTCAGTATGAGTCGACACATCCATGCTATGCATCAACTCATAACATACTGATGCCCCTGGAATGCTATCTTCGACTATTATGCATCGATACAAAATCCCATGCATCGACACATAACATTTTGATGCCCCTGTAATACAAACTTAAACTTGTATGCATCGATATAAAACTTCATGCATTGACAAATGACATTTTGATGTTCCTGGAAAACAATTTTGAACTTGTACGCATCGATACATAACATCATGCATCGACTCATAACACGTTTTATGTTTAAAAATTAAAAGTTCAATCAGTATGGATTGACACATTTGGTTTTGTAATATGTTATGATATATGCTTTCATCGACTCATAACAACACGTATCGAATCATCCTATATTTTATAACTAACATGATTCGACACATAACTAACATGCATCGACTCATAAAATGTTTTTCTGTTTCTAACTGTTTTCTGTTACTATATAAGCAAGTGTTTTCAGCAGCAAAAAAACATGTCATATATTAGAATTGTGAGCATCAATTGTGAGCAGCAAGAAGCCTGAAAGATACTTCATCTTCATCATCTTCTCAATCATCTTCATTCAATAACAACAACGAAAGTCAAACATCTTTGTTGAAATTAGATCAAGAGATCAAAGATAACGTTCAGCTATGCATTCAAGGGATCTCAGCTGGGTTGAATATTATGAAGGGGAATTCAAGGAAAAACCAAGGGATTTGTCCTTCAAGAACGGGTGTGTTCTTGAGGGTTTGTTAGTCACAGTCGCACAAGTCGGATTCAACCGTAGCAAGGGGTTTGGAAATCAGAGGGATTTTTGCAAACAGGTCGTGGAAGCGGGGGATCGATTATGTATCTTGCAGGGAATCTTGATACAACTCATATAAAGTGGAGGTTCTTACAAGAAGAAGAAGATCATGGGGATTTCTTTCTGTCTGTGTAGTGTAACCTTGTATTCAAACATTCAGCAAATTGTTATAAGGGTTCTCAGTTTCAATTCAGAAATTGAGAGGACGTACCCACACGCGAGGACGACAATGGGGAACTTCCTTACTAAACTGCCTGCGTATTGTTATTTCTTTCTCTCTATCTCTTTTACATTTTCCATAATTTTGTGATTCAATTATCTTGCTGTGTTTTCTGTTTAATGATAAAATAGTGGTTCAAATGTTTTCATCAAATCACCATTATTAAACCATCAAACAAGCATATGCCAAGTGTTTGACAAAATTCCCAACAAGTTTTAATTCATTGGAAACACTTCTTTAGTGATAAGTGAATTAAAAATGTTAAGTAATCTATGTTGTATATTCATCCATTTCATCTAATAAAATCCAACAAGTTTTTCACATGTCCGGTTTTCTAGTAGTCGGTTTAAAATAGACGGAAGTTGATTCAGGACATTAATTTTCCGCTGCTTTCAACAAACTTTGATAAAAGATTTTAAATCCTTGAATAATTAGGAGGTGATCTATTCATCCCCTCTCAATCACTTGCCACACCGTCTAACAAGTGGTATCAGAGCATCAGTTAGCTGGTGCTTTGTGTCTACTAGTAACGCTATGGCCTTTAAACCAAAGGGGGCGTATAATAGAGCTCCTGTTTTCAATGGTGAAAACTATGGCTACTGGAAAGACTGCATGCGAGTACACATAAATTCCATTGTCAGGAATGTATGGACTACCATTCAGAATGGTCTCTTTCAAATTTCCATGAGGAATGATGCAGGTGCAATAGTACCTAAACCTAAGGATCAATGGAATAAAATAGATGAAAAGAAATGGTTGTGCGATTGGAGAGGCAGAAATATGATAATCTCAACACTTGGTGTTGATGAGTATTATAGGGTGTCTCATTGCACGTCTGCTAAACAATATGGGATGCTTTAGAAATTACTCGTGAGGGCACTACTGAAGTTAAACAGTCCCGCATCAACACACTCAATCAAGAGTTTGAGCTCTTTCGCATGAAACAAGGAGAATCTGTCTCTGACATGCAAAAGAGATTCGTTCATCATGTGAGCCGTTCAAATGCACTTGGAAAACCTGTTTCCAATGAAATTGCTACTAATAAAATTCTGAGATGTCTTAGCAGGGAATGGTAACCTAAAGTAACAACTATCAAGGAAGCCAATAACCTCACTACGCTTACCATCACAACTCTTTTTGGCAAGCTGGAAGAACATCAACAAGAATTGCAAAGTCTTGAAAAATATGAAAACAAGAGTAAGAAGGAGAAGAATAAAGACATGGAGGGTGAGAAGAAGTAAATATCTCCAATGGCTTCTAGCTCTAAGTCCTCAAACAAAGAGCAATATGATAAAGACTCAACTAGTGATGAATATTCTGATGATGAAGAAATGGGACTTTTTATTCGGAGATACAATAGGTTTATTTGAAAGAATGGAATCAAGCACTCCGATAAGAATCTCATAAGCTTTCGAAAATGATCCAAAGAGCAAAGGAAAGAAGAAAGTAAAAAGCAAAGAAGTAAAGGACCTTGCTACAATTGTGGTAAAGTTGGACACTACAAACCGGACTGTCCAAAGATGAAAAAGGACAAAGGAAAAGCTCCACCAAAGAAGTTCAACAAACAAAGAATAGCTTACATTGCGTGGGAAAGCGATACCGATTCATCAAATGATGACAATTCAAGTGATAATGATGAGACTGCAAATTTATGTCTCATGGCACACACAAAAAATCAGTCCTACCACAAGAAAGACAACCACGACAAGCAAGCAAGACAAGCATATCCTAACAACTTTTCTTCTATGTCTTTTTCTAAACTAAAAATAGCTTTTTAAAAACTGCAATACAAAGCTAAAGATGCTTTTAAGAGATTATCCTCCGATAAAAAATATTTTCATTTTTGGAGAGTAAAGTCTATAAAGCTGAAAAAGACTTAAAATGTCTAAAAGCTAGTATTGCAGAAAGTTCAAAGGATAAGGATGTTAGATGATTTATTCCTAGGAGGGAATGTGAATTTTGTCATATTTAGCAACAAGAGGTTAGAATTCTTAATGCCAAATTGGAAAAGATTTACAGCCCAATGTTACTTTTGTCGTCGATCCTAGAGTTTTTAAGAAAACGTTGAATCCACCATATGAAAAATGTTCTTTTTTTGAAAAGATACCAAAGGATTAAATGAGGAGAAGTAAGAAAATACATCATCATCATGGTTTGTGTCATTATTGTTGTTGTTTTGGTCATACCATTGAAAAATGTAAGTTTAGGAGCTTTCTTATTCCTAAAGGCATTTACCAATGGAGGCCTAAAGGCAACCATGTTACCACTTACCCATATGAACCCAATAAAAATTGGGTACCTACCTCTCTCTTCTGATATTGCAGGAAAAGTGTCTTACATTCGTGGATAGAAGATGGTTTCTAGACAACAGGTGTTCAAGGCACATGACCGGTGACATATTGCTTTTCATTGACTTCAAAGCAAATAAAAATGGATTTGTTACTTATGGAGACAATAACAAAGGAGCTATACTCGGTAAAGGTAGTGTAGGTAATCCCTCTACCACTACTATTTCTGATGTCTATTTAGTAGAGGGGCTTAAACATAATTTATTAAGTATTAGTCAATTGTGTGACAAAGGTTATAAAGTTACTTTCACAAACACTTGCTGCATAATTGAAAATACTAAACAATTATGTTTAAGGGTATTAGAGTAAACAACGCCTATATGCTTGACCTCTTTGATGTATCTTTAACAAGCACTAAGTGTCTAGTCACCTTGAATGATGATTCTTGGCTTTGGCATAGACGTCTAGCGCATGTTAACTTTGATTTACTTAATAAGGTTGTATCCAAGGATCTAGTAGTAGGTCTTCCAAAGATAAAATTCACAAAGGATCACCTATGTGATGCGTGCCAAATAGGAAAGCAAACGAGGGTCTCTTTCAAATCTAAAAATATGATTTCCACTTCACGACCCCTTGAGCTTCTCCATATGGACCTTGTGATGTGGTGGCAGAACCGACTGTTAATACTGGTTTGCATTTTTTGTTTGCAAATGTTGCAGTAAGCAAGAGTCGCCACCGACTTTTATTTTATCCAATCAGGAAAAGGAAAAGAATAGAAAAAACCTTTTTCGAGAATGTTTGAGTACGGGGGTAGATTATAGAAAGGGAAGGTGCTAGCACCCTTTCTATCCATGGTTTTCCATGGGCTCTTAGGTACTTGCTCATTTTGAAATTGCTTGTGTGTGCTTGTTTTGAAATTTTTTGTTTTACTTCGTTTTAACCCTTGTTTCTGTCCTCAAGAGTGTTACGAAATTGTTTTTGAAAACTTTGTTTGAAAAGTATTTGGTGTGAAAAAGTTTGATTGTTTTGAGCAAGTACCTAAGAACTAATCTACTTACTCGAAAAAGACTGCTCGTTTTCCTTTAGACAGCGCTATCCTATTATTAAGGAATAGGTAGCACCGTCGTTGGAATTTTAAAGGGACGTTCGAAGGGACGAAATGGTCACTGAAGGCAACAAGTAAGGATACCTTAGCATTTCGAAGGGACTATCGTCATAAGATCAGTTTGTAGGCAATTCGAGGGACAAGTAAGGACTATGATCTTTATGACGATATTAAATCGCGGGTCATTGCTAAGGTATCCCTACATTCGAGGGACACAACCATTATTTCCGAGGTAACCAAGTGAGGCAAACCCTAGGAGTGAGCATGTGCATGTGTTTGGTTTCAGTTATTTAATCTTTGCACAATTAAGGTGATCTACTATTTTAATGTTCAGTTAGTCTTCCCATACGATCCTATTAACATACATCTAAGCAGTTTATAGTTTGCGAAAATTAAAATGCGGGAAAGTTTAAAGTCTTAGCTATTACAGGGCTTTTGCAGATACATAATTATCTTGACTGAAAATAAAAATGCGGAAGTTTAAAACCCTAGTTAATCTATTACAACCTCGAAACAATTACAATAATAATAAACAGGAAATTAAAAATGCACGCGGCGAATTAAATGCGAGAATAATTTAGGAAACCTAAAAATCTAATTGAAAAACTATTTAGGTTATTTTTTTGAGAAAAATCAATTAGGTTATGTACCAATTAAAACCCTAATTCTAATTTATTTAAATTATATAGAAAAAAAGAAATTAAATTGCCCTAGATTAAATTAATTTAATTAATTAAAGAAACAAAATATTTTTTATGAAAAAACGATTTTTTAGGTTTTTTTATGATTTTTCGATTTAATAAAAACTGATTTTTTTTGTGTTATTTTTGTAAAAAAAAAATAATTAATAAAATTAAAAAAAAAAGAATTAAAAAAAAAGATTTAGAGATTGGGCCTGTTAGAGGCTAAGAAGGGGGTGTATGGCTGAATTTGTAAGCCCATTATGCTCAGCTCAGTCCTAGCGTGTGATCCTGTGCTGGTCAAGCCTGGAGAGTGTACCATGGTCCTTGGAATGTGGGACATTGTATTGGATTGATGAGGAATCCATTGGCTGGATATTGTGGTGCATGGTGGACTCCTGGGACGTATATGCACATGATCTGTTGAAACAAAGTTAGAAAATAAAGAAAATGCTAGGACATGAGATTGAACCCAGGTCCTCTACATTTCCAAACGCGTGCTTCACCACTAAGCTACCAGGTTTTAGTTGTCAATATAGTAACAATAATCAATGTTATATGAAACAAGGTGGATACATGAAAGAAAACAAAAACGCGCGCGTTATTCAAATGGACCAGTGATATCCATCCATGTTATCTTCTTCTTCCTTGCCTGTCGTATTAGGATAAATAGTTTTACCTACGACCAGGACTTCATAGCTAAAACCCTGCAAGCTTCAAAAATCAGGAAAACGCATGATAAATTAAGGGTGAGTACATGGGTCAACTCGTCTTGATGCCACGAGCATCATGGTACCCTTTTCTTGGGCCAATTTCACCTGTATCAAGAAGCCCTAAAACGTGACTTCAAACCCTAGCCATGGCATTCATCAGTGTATGCCTCAAAACATCAATTAAACCAATCCAACACGTTGCAAACCTGACAACAAACACAAATATACCATTAAAACATGTTCATGATGCAAGAATCATAGTAATCGGATTTAGAAAAAGAAGCAAACAATGACGATCGTATGTCATGTTTTTGGGCTTGGGAGGACTGGAAAATGATTGGAAAGCATTCTTGAGATGTCCATGAATCGATTGGTAGCTTTGAAATGCTTTGAATTGTCCTCTAGGTTGGAAAATAAATCACCACTTTTTTATCAATTTTTTCAATTTTGCTTTGTGCTCTCACGACCTGCAATCCTTGTTTTTTTGGCTTGGTTATGTTCAGCATATATACTAGAACGAATTAGGTCAACAAAAATGCCTTGTATCTTTGAAGATCATCAATATTTGATTTGGTTTTTCTCTTGTATGATATGTTCCCAAAATAAGCCTAATCATGCCAATTTTGATTCAATTTATTTTGCAAGTTTTGGATATGATTCGTCAGCCTAATTGGATTTGATTCCTACAAAAAATCAGATCAAAAATCAATCTTTTGTATTTTTTCATTTTATTTGATTTAATTTGAATTTTAAATAATAAAAAATCAAAATAAAATAAATAATGAAGAAAATTAAGTTTAGATGCTGATTTGGGTCGTGGACCATGTCACAAGAAAGATTCAATCATGAAAAACTAGGCCCATTTGACAAAAAATGTATTTTTGAGCACATTTGACTTTTTGCAATTTTGCAAAAATGGTCAACTTTGACAAGGAATATCTACTCCAATTTTAACCCTAGATAGGTGTTCTTGGACATTTTAGAAAGCTTAGGATGTCCCATAAACAACCCTTTTGTTTTCATCTCAATTGGGTCTTCCATGTTCATGTAAGAAGCTTTTACCTAAAAGGTGTTTTTGTTGATTTTTCAGAAGGACCTATAATGTAGAAATTCATATTTTTTGATGAGTGCATATTTTAAACTTGTGGGATGAAGATGGGTTGTAAGGAATTTCATCCTCTTCAAAATGAGCCTTGGATGGAAAATTTCTAATAAAGTATGAAGAATTTATGCTTGGTCAAAGTTTGGTTGACTTTTCCTAAGAAACCTTAATTTAGCAATTTTTGGGTTTTTATGAACTTGGGGCATTCCTTGAGGAATCATTATCAAGCCTTGATAAAATTATGGATATTAATTCAAAATGTTGATGTTGACCAAAAATCTTGAAGTTCGACTGTATGTGGGACACAATTGACTTTTGACCTAGTATAGTTGATTTTCACGCATCTAGGCAATTGACTGAGCAAACTTCTTGTGCAAGGCATGAAACTTGACATGGATGATATTAAGAACATATTGGGACCATGGAAGTAATTTGGGACCTTTGGACTTCTACCATCTTGATGAGGAGTGAAACCCTAGTTTTAAGCTTGTTGCCTTAGGAGGAGGATTTGTCTGGTCAATCCTTTGTCATGCTTGAGAAACTGAGGACCTCTAGAGGCATGTCTTGAGTGAAATGAGAGGGAAAATTTTAGGTTACAATAGCTGCCCCTATTCAATCTTCTTAAACCTGAGGATGTAGATTGGTTGTCTTCTTTTCGTAATCTGAAGGTGGAAGATGATTGAACACTAGAGTGCCTACAAATTTGCACTCGTCTAAGATGGTGCTGGACTATGTAGGTAGTATCGGGAGTAGGCTTACAGATGCCATTTGGAGGAGATGATAGAAGGTCACCAGAGATGGGCTTAAAGATTCCATTTGGTAGATATGACGGAGAATCGTCGGAGATGGGCTTAAAGATGCCATCTAGAGGATGTTGATTTCCCGAGATATTCCTTTGATGAGAATTCCTATTCCTTTCGTTGAGGAGGAATCTTCTGAGGAATGTTGGTCTCTGTCTTGGGAGAATTGGAATTTTAGGAACTTCAATTGTCCTTTACTCAACTGGGGAATCATCTCTTAGTCGAGGAGATGAAAATGAACTGATATATGGTCGTGCTCCAGGTCTTACAGTGATTTGCTAAGGATAATAAGATTAACTGCTATCTGGTCGTGCTCCCGGTTTCATAGTGACTTATTGGGGAGATGAGATTAAACTTGCTATCTGGTCGTGCTCCAGGCTTTGTAATTTCTCAATTCTTATCTGGTCGTGTTCCATGCTTCAGAAGAAATTAAGTGGTTATCCGGTTGCATACGGGTTTCAACTTGAATTTAAGGCATACTAACATTCGGCCATTTCCAGGATTCATAGTAATTGGCCAAGTAAACTTATATCTGGTCAAATTCTAAGCTTCTATGTACCTTATACTGTTATCGGGTCGTGCTCCAGGTTTCACAGTGTCTCTTGCCGTTATTTGGTCGTGCTCCAGACTTCACAGCGTCTTATACCGTTATCTGGTTGTGTCCTAGGCTTCAGTAATTTGGAGAAATTAAGATATTATCCGGTCGATTTCCGGGCTTCATAGCTTGAATTTGAGATATACCATTATCTGGTCGATTCCAGGCTTCATAGTATTTTGTACTGTTATCTGGCCGTGCTCCAGGTTTCACAGTATGATGTATTGTTGGTTGACTATTATTCGGTCAGTTTTCGGGCTTCATAACTTTTGAACTGGAATAGAAATCTTAGTATCAATTTGACTGAACCAGGGAAAGGTCTCGAGTTAACTTTGACTGGTATAGAAATCAGGAGAACCTTAGCGGTGATTCGGCTGACCCAGACGAAAGTCTTAGAACATCTTCAACTAGAATAGAAACCTTAGTGTCGGTTTGACTGAACTAGAGAAAATCTTGAAAAGTGTTGGAATATCTTCAACTGGAATAGAAACCTTGGTGTCGGTTTGACTGAACCAAAGAGAACTTGTGAGAACTTGATTGCATCTTTCCCTGAAAGGTAAAGAGTTATCCATATGTAATGTCATGATGTATGAAATATATTGAGTAATGATGTTCTCAAAGTAAATGAGATTGTGCTGTATAATATGTATGCACATGCCATGATGTATGGATATGCAATGCTATTGTGATATTCTCTAGCTGGGGAAAATAAATCCCGGACTATTGCTGGAGAGTATAAGGAGTTGAGTTCTTCGTTTTCGCTGGGGATAGTGACCGAAGATGATTAGCTGGGGATTTACATCCATTCTTCTTGAGAACATTTTGCCGAAGGAGACTCTGTCTGAGAATAATCCTGCGGGGAATGACTCTGTGGGGAACATAGATACTCTGTTGGAAGATCTGCTAATTTGGAGAAATAAACTCAGTTGGGTCTAAACTTCTATTGCTGGAGAGAAGAGCTCTGTTAGAGATTGAGCTTCCGCTGTCAGAGGAATAAACTCTGCTCAGGAGATGGCTTTATAAACTGCTCATGGTTATAAAACTCGGATGAGGAATGCAGATATCAGCTTTCTGAAGGAACCTGCTGGGGAAGGAATTCCTGCTTGGGGATACGGAGGTCGGACCTTGGTTGTCTCGGCTCTGTGGGGAATATAAATATCACGGGCGTGTATGTGATAGTGACTTCGCTTCCAACTGTCTCTGCCCCTTGTACCATGCTGGAAAAAGTACATGCGAAGATTTTGTGGATGGATCTATGTCGTGATTATACTTGAACATGTATTTAATGAGTGTCAGGATGACACCCGTCTCTGGATCATATCTGAACTGTACTTGAAACATGTGTTGAATGAGTGTCATAATGACATCCGTCTCTGGATCATATTTGCACTGTATTTAGAGGAGAATCTGGAGTAAGTATCAAGATGACATCCGTCTCTGGATCGTACCTGAACTATTTCTAGAAGAGAAATTTGGAATAAGTACCAGGATAACATCCGTCTATGGATTGTACCTGAACTGTTTCTAGAAGAGAAGTCTGGAATAAGTACCAGGATAACGTTCGTCTCTAGATCGTACCTGAACTGTTTCTAGAAGAGAAGTCTGGAATAAGTATCAGGATAACATCCGTCTCTGGATCGTACCTGAACTGTTTCTCAATATATGAAAATCTTGAATAAGTAGCAGAATGACATCCATATCTGGATCGTATCTGAACCGTTTCTCGATGTATGAAAATCTTAAATAAGTAGCAGAATGACATCCGTATCTGGATCGTATCTGAACCGTTTCTCGATGTATGAAAATCTTGAATAAGTAGCAGAATGACATCTATATCTGGATCGTATCTGAACCGTTTCTCGATGTATGAAAATCTTGAATAAGTAGCAGAATGACACCCGTATCCGGATCGTATCTGAACCGTTTCTCGATGTATGAAAATCTTGAATAAGTAGCAGAATGACATCCGTATCTGGATCGTATCTGAACCGTTTCTCGATGTATGAAAATCTTGAATAAGTAGCAGAATGACATTCGTATTTGGATCGTATCTAAACCGTTTCTCGATGTGAAAATCTTGAATAAGTAGCAGAATGACATCCGTATCTGGATCGTATCTGAACCGTTTCACGATGTATGAAAATCTTGAATAAGTAGCAGAATGACATCTGCATTTGGATCGTATCTGAACCATTTCTCGATGTATGCTCTTGATGAATGTTGATTAAGGTATAAGTCTTCCACTGATAGATAGGTGACAGGACATAGTCATATGTTTTAAATCCCTAACTTTTTCCGAGACCGCCCTTTCGGGTTTTCAGTCCATCGGGATACCTTTTTGCCCAAGCCACCTTTTCAGGTTTTTGACTTGTCGGGTGTATAATTTTTTTTATGTATATCCCTAACTTTTTCCCGAACCCTTTTGGTTCCCTGGGATGCCCTTATTTTTTCCTAGGTATGCCAACCTAGCGGGTCTTTTTTTCATGCGTAGTATTTTCCGACTATGTCCACGCTTTCAAGATGTAGAGAGTTGCCACTGTCCATAGTGTTGTGTTGTAGTACTGTCAAAAATGTTTTCTTGATGGCACATGATTCGTTACTGGAATGCATGCGTAATGCACCAAGCAATTCAGATGGAGATCCGCCCCTAGTTATTTGGCACTTTTGGAGAGACTTCCCCAGGTGTGTTTAGACATCATGTCATGCCCCTTGCTTATGGAAGACCTGTTATTGGAAGTGTCTTTCCCGCTGAGGTGATTATGTCCATTGATAGGATGTATGTTCATTGAATATCCATTGTGCGGATTTCTCTGTTGTCAAACAATTAGTCATATGCAAACAATGTCATTTAAAGAATGCAAAACTCATGTCAGTCTTGAATTTTTTTTTTGAAAATGTGTTTTGTGTAGTAAAACGAAATTTGCAAGAATGTGATATCAACTCAGGATTAGTAACAAAGCCTATAGGAGTCAGGATACCTTTGTAGCAGTATGCTCTCAAACTAACCCATGCTTAAGCTAGGACTTTTAAGGGTTATACCATGGCCTAGTTCACGGTTCAAGAAATAAAGGATAAAGGCTCAAATTTTATTTGTACCCAACCCGCTCTTCGTGATGTTCTTCAGTCCTATGCTCAGTTAATTGCGCATTTAGATCCCGATTGAGTCTGGAATCTTTTCTCTGATACTTGGTGATGATTCATAAATTGAACATTTGTTTTGAAAAGGCGGACATGTTTGTAATCTTCTTTTTGTCGAGGATTTGTAGTAACCTCTTTTTTTTCTTTTCGTTATCCCTTATTTTGCCTGAACTGTTTCTTTTGTGATTACAGTCAACGGGGTGCCCTAATTTTTCTCTCAAGTCTCCTTCATAGGTTTTAACTTAATGGGCTTTTCTTTCGAGAGATAATGACTGCATGTCTTGACGATTATACAGAACCATCACCATCTTTTGTTTTGGAAGGACGTATTCGATGCCATTCATTATGTACGAAGCAGCAGATTGTGACTGAATGCGCCTCTGAATTAACTGAGAAAACTACCCTGCCCCAGGTTATGATTAAGGGTTTTAATTTGTGTGAAAGAAAAACTACTACTTCTTTGGCTCAAAGGGGTTGACTAGGGATTATCTTCCTTATAACTCCATTGTTTGGGATTTGAAATAATGGTTGTACATCACTAGCGGGGTCTGTTCAAAAGCATACTGTAGAGACTGTGGTATCATTTTCGTCATCCTCCCTCTAAGGCTTAGAGTTTTTAATCGAGAGTTAAATATCAAAAAAGGAAATAAGAATGTATTTTTGAAATAGTGAATACAAATGAATTGATTCAAGACAAACATGTGCAATACATTGATGAAATAACGAGGTTTGATATGAATAAATGTTCAAACAAATCAAAAGAAAATTACACATTGAAAATTCTAATGAACGAAAAGTCTTCTTGTGAGAACTTGTGAATTCAGATGGTATGCCTTGGAAGGATGGAAAAAGAACTCATCCTGACCGTCTTGTGCGAATTCTAGCGCTCCTTCATCAATCAGGTCTTGAATTTTATTTCTCAATGCCCAACAGTTGTTGGTGTCATGTCCAGGACTGTTGGAGTGGTACGCACATCTTGTATTTGCATTGTACCTTGGGGAGGCTATGTTGGGATTCTGAGGAGGGTCCCTTAACATAACCAACTTAGCCTTCAACATGCGTTGCAATGCTTGAGCTAATGACATGTTGATCTCGGTGAAGCGTCTTTCAGATGTATTCTTCTTATGCCGATTTCCCCGTTGTCGTTGGCGAGGTTGTGGTTAGGCTTGTGATGTAGTAGCAATATGGAAAGGTTTGTTCCTACCCAAACCAACCTCTTCTCTCATTGGGGGATAATTAATGCCTTGATCCATAATTTTAACTGTTTGTTTCATGGATCTGCATCCATCTTGGTGAAGCTTGTTGAGGAAGAATCTTAGCCCTTCTTGTCCTCGAGCTAAGTTTTGGATAAGAGTCATCTGCCCCAGTATCTGGATTCTCATTGCTTCTACCTCAGCTAGCAGTTGTTCCAATTGTTCATCCTTGTTCTTGTCAGGACGTTCCTTGGCCAGTTTCCCGACGAAGATTGTTTTCAGGTCTTCTTGCCCCTTGGATAGATTCAGGAGAAATTCCTTGAAATGGGCATCTTGAGCTTGGAGATCTCCATTGTCTTGTTGGAGAGCCATTGCTGAAATAAACAACGAGAACATGAGATACCTTCTATGAAACCTGCTTATGCAATGATATGTATTATATATGTATGCAATGTTTTCAAGGATCTCGCGGGGCAAACAAGAAAATGTCAGAAGTTGAATTTTGTAGCTTTGATTGAAGAACTTTGTATCATTGAGAGTCCTTCTACAAGAGTCAAGCTCACCATATCAAGTGGGTCATAGCCCCTGACTTAAGTTGTTGAGTTTTGATCTTCTAACGACATTGGCTAGAGGAAAATAAATCCCCTTGCCCCTTGCTAGACGTCTGACTTATCATAACCTGCATCATAGGCCCTCGAGATCCTTGAAATGGTTAAGGAAATGTTTAGGCATGATGTTATGATGTGTATGCTATGCTTTTAAGCAAAGGTGCAAAGTGATGTAAGCAAGTAAACCCTGCAAGAAATCCAAGTTAATGGATAATAACTGTAAACAAAACCTGCAAGTAACTCATGTTGTCAGGTAATAAAAATCTGCAAGTAGTTCAAGTTAAAAGCACACAAGTCACACAAATAACCTTAGGTTTAGGCTTGCATGGGTTTTAAAGTCATACCCTCTTGAAGCTGGATTAGTTCAACCTGTCCTATAAATAGTAACCAGGTTCTAAAGGGATCTCTATATCACCGATCTTTCCCCCAAGCCTTGTTCAATCGATGATTGACTCATAATCAAACAAAACTCAGAAGTCAAACCTCAATGAGTGTAGCATCGAGTATTTGTCGACCTTGGTAATACACCAAAGCCGTCCATCTCGTTACGTCCTACTGGCCAAGTTGTGCAATTAAAGGTTCTAAGGTCAGTTGATGCTTTATGACACCACGCGGCGGCCCCGTACATCTCCCTGATTGACTCAAGGGTTACGGGTACCAACCAAAGTTCCACATCAACGTAACTACTTCTTCAATCGTGTCGGTATACCCCAACACAACTCCATCACAATTTATTGCTACTTACCTAAAAGGTGTTTCCCGATCCGGGTGTAGGATCAAATAACCCAAATAGTTCCCATAAATATAAAGCAAGCAAGACAATCAAGAGAAAGCAATTAAATATGACCTAGATCCTAAGGTTTACCCCACTTTTTATTTTAGTCCCCAACAGAGTCGCCATCTCTGTGATACGGTGGAAGAACCAACTGTTAATACTGGTTTGCATTTTTTGTTTGCAAATGTTACGTTAAGCAAGAGTCGCCACCGACTTTTATTTTATCCAATCAGGAAAAGGAAAAAGAACAGAAAAAAAACCTTTTTCGAGAATGTTTCTGAGTATGGGGGGTAGATTATAGAAAGGGAAGGTGCTAGCACCCTTTCTATCCATGGTTTTCCATGGGCTCTTAGGTACTTGATCATTTTGAAATTGCTTGTGTGTGCTTGTTTTGAAAAGTTTTGTTTTACTTCGCTTTAACCCTTGTTTCTGTCCTTAAGAGTGTTACGAAGTTGTTTTTGAAAACTTTGTTTGAAAAGTGTTTGGTGTGAAAAAGTTTGTTTGTTTTGAGCAAGTACCTAGGAACTAATCTACTTACTCGAAAAAGACTGTTCGTTTTCCTTTAGATAGCGCTATCCTATTATTAAGGAATAGGTAGCACCGTCGTTGGAATTTTAAAGGGACGTTCGAAGGGACGAAATGGTCACTGAAGGCAACAAGTAAGGATACCTTAGCGTTTCGAAGGGACTATCGTCATAAGATCAAATTGTAGGCAACTCGAGGGACAAGTAAGGACTATGATCTTTATGACGATGTTAAATCACGGGTCATTGCTAAGGTATCCCTACATTCGAGGGACACGACCATTATTTTCGAGGCAACAAAGTCAGGCAAACCCTAGGAGTGAGCATGTGCATGTGTTTGATTTCAGTTATTTAATCTTTGCACAATTAAGGTGATCTACTGTTTTAATGTTCAGTTAGTCTTCCCATACGATCCTATTAAGATACATCTAAGCAGTTTATAGTATGCGAAAATTAAAATGTGGGAAAGTTTAAAGTCCTAACTATTACAGGGCTTTTGCAGATACATAATTATCTTGACTGAAAATAAAAATGTGGAAGTTTAAAACCCTAATTAATCTATTACAACCTCGAAACAGTTACAATAATAATAAAAAGGAAATTAAAAATGCGTGTAGTGAATTAAATGCGAGAATAATTTAGGAAACCTAAAATCTAATTGAAAAACTATTTAGGTTAGTTTTTTGAGAAAAATCAATTAGCTTATGTACCAATTAAAACCCTAATTCTAATTGATTTAAATTATATAGAAACAAAGAAATTAAATTTCCCTAGATTAAATTAATTTAATTAATTAAAGAAACAAAATATTTTTTATGAAAAAAAGATTTTTAAGGTTTTTTATGATTTTTTGATTTAATAAAAACTTATTTTTTTTGTGTTATTTTTGTAAAAAGAAAATAATTAACAAAATTAAAAAAGAATTAAAATAAAAGATTTAGAGATTGGGCCTGTTAGAAGTTGAGAAGGGGGTGTATGGCTGAATTTGCAAGCCCATTATACTCAGCCCAGTCCTAGCGTGTGATCCAGTGATGGTCAGGACTGGAGAGTGTACCATGGTCCTTGACATGTGGGACGTTGGATTGGATTTATGAGGAATCCATTGGCTGGATATTGTGGTGCATGGTGGACTCTTGGGACGTGTATGCACATGATCTGTTGAAACAAAGTTAGAAAATAAAGAAAATGTTGGGACTTGAGATTGAACCCAGGTCCTCTACATTTCCAAACGCGCGCTTCACCACTAAGCTACCAATTTTTAGTTGTCAATATAGTAACAATAATCAATGTTATATGAAACAAGGTGGATGCATGAAAGAAAACAAAAACGCGCGCGTTATTCAAATGGACCAGTGATATCCATCCATGTTATCTTCTTCTTCCTTGCCCGTCGTATTAAGCTAAATAGTTTTACCTACGACCAGGACTTCATAGCTAAAACCTTGCAAGCTTCAAAAATCAGGAAAATGCGTGATAAATTAAGGGTGAGTACATGGGTCAACTCGTCTTGATGCCACAAGCATCATGGTACCCTTTTCTTGGGCCAATTTCACCTGTATCAAGAAGCCCTAAAACGTGACTTCAAACCCTAGCCATGGCATTCATCAGTGTATGCCTCAAAACATCAATTAAACCAATCCAACACGTTGCAAACATGACATCAGACGCAAATATACCACTAAAACATGTTCATGATGCAAGAATCATAGTAATCGGATTTTGAAAAAGAAGCAAACTGTGACGATCGTATGTACTATTTCCGGGCTTGGGAGGACTGGCAAATGATTGGAAAGCGTTCTGGAGATGTCCATGAATCGATTGGTAGCTTTGAAATGCTTTGAATTGTCCTCTAGGTATGAAAACATATCACTGCTTTTTATCAATTTTTTCATTTTTACTTTGTGCTCTCACGACCTGCAATCCTTGTTTTTTTGGCTTGGTTATGTTCAACATATATACTAGAACGAATTAGGTCAACAAAAATGCCTTGTATCTTTGAAGATCATCAAGATTTGATTTGGTTTTTCTCTTGTATGATATGTTTCCAAAATAATCCTAATCATGCCAATTTTGATTCAATATGTTTTGCACGTTTTGGATATGATTTGTCAGCCTAATTGGATTTGATTCCTACAAAAAATCAGATCAAAAATCAATCTTTTGTATTTTTTGCAATTTATTTGATTTAATTTGAATTTTAAATAATAAAAAATCAAAATAAAATAAATAATAAAGAAAATTAAGTGTAGATGCTGATTTGGATCGTGGACCATGTCACAAGCAAGATTCAATCATGAAAAATTAGGCCCATTTGACAAAAAATGTATTTTTGAGCACATTTGACTTTTGGCAATTTTACAAAAATGGTCAACTTTGACAAGAAATATCTCCTCCAATTTTAACCCTAGAGAGGTTTTCTTGGACTTTTTAGAAATCTTAGGATGTTCCCTAAACAACCCTTTTGGTTTCATCTCAATTGGGTCTTCCATGTTCATGTAAGAAGCTTTGACCCAAAAGGTGTTTTTGTTGACTTTTCAGAAGGACCTGTAATGTAGAAATTCATATATTTTGATGAGTGAATATTTTGAACTTGTGGGATGAAGATGAGTTGTAGGGAATTGAATCCTATTCAAAATGAGCCTTGGATGGAAATTTTTTGATAAAGTATGAAGAAGTTATGCTTGGTCAAAGTTTGGTTGACTTTTCCTAAGAAACCCTAATTTAGCAATTTTTGGGTTTTGATGAACTTGGGAAATTTATTGAGGAATCATGATCAACCCTTGATAAAATGATGTATATTACTTAAAAATGTTGATTTTGACCAAAAATCTTGAAGTTTGACTGTATGTGTGCCACAATTGACTTTTGACCTTGTATAGTTGATTTTCAAGCATCTGGGCAATTGACTGAGCAAACTTCTTGTGCAAGGCATGAAACTTGTCATGGATGATCTTGAGAACATATTGGGACCATGTAAGGAATTTGGGACCTTTGGACTTCAACCATCTTGATGAGGAGTGAAACCCTAGTTTGAAGCTTGTTGCCTTAGGAGGAGGATTTGTCTGGTCAATCCTTAGTCATCCTTGAGCAACTGAGGACCTCTAGAGGCATGTCTTGAGTGAAATGAGAGGGAAAATTTTGGGGTACAATAGACCTCTTTGGACCTTCTAGAACAAAAATTCTAGGAGGAAATTATTATGGTTTTGTAATCGTTGACGACTACTCTAGATTTACTTGGACTATATTCCTTCATAGCAAAGATAAAACTTTTTCTGCTTTTAAGAGTTTTGCAAAACTGTCTCAAAACAGAATGGAATTAAAAATAATTACAATTTGAAGCGACCATGGAGGTGAATTTCAAAACCATCTCTTTGATAAGTATTATGAAAAGCATGGTATTGAGCATAACTTTTCAGCACCTCGAACTCCACAGCAGAATGGAGTTATGGAGCGCAAAAATCGCGTTTTAGAGGAGTTGGCAAGAACAATGCTCAATGAAGGTGGATTACTAAAATATTTTTGGACTGATTCAATTAGCACAACTTGTTATGTTTTTAACAGAATACTAATCTGTCTCTTTTTGGATAAAACACCTTATGAACTTTTAAAAGGAAGCAAGCCAAACTTGTCACATCTTCATGTATTCGGTTGAAAATGTTTTGTTTTGGATAATGGAAAAGAAAAATTGGAAAATTTGATGCAAAAGAAGATGAAGGTATCTTTCTCGGATACTCACAATCAAGTAAAGAATATAGGCTATATAATAAATGTTTACTTACTTTTGAGGAGTCAGTCCATGTCTCTTTTGATGAATCTTATCCGAAACATGTCGGAAAAGGTATTTCTCTTGATGGTGCAGGTGTATCTACTAAAGACATACTCAAAGAAACTGTTGAGGAAATTGATCAGTCCAAAATAGTTGATGATAAGGAGGAAAAAGATACAAGCCATACAAAAGATGAGGAAGAAGAGCTAATGAAATTAAATGATCTTCCACCAGCTTGGAAGTCCTCTAAAGACCATCCCATTGACAACATATTGGGAGATATCTCAAAAGGAGTGATGACTCGCTCCAAGATAAGTAATTTTTGTTATCACTTTGCTTTTGTTTCACAAGTAGAACCTAAAAATGCCAAAGAGGCCTTGATTGTTGAATTTTGGCTAATGGCCATGCAAGAGGAACTCAATCAGTTTAAAAGAAATGACGTTTGGGAACTTGTCCCTCGTCCGCGAGACCATCATATCATAGGCACCAAGTGGGTTTTTAGAAATAAACTTGATGAAATTAGAGTGATAACTCGCAATAAAGCACGCTTAGTAGCACAAGGGTATAACCAAGAGGAGGGAATTGCTTACGAGGAGACTTATGCTCCAGTTTCTCGCCTTGAGGCTATACATCTCTTGCTCGCTTATGTGTGTGCAAAATATTTTAAGCTTTATCAAATGGACGTAAAGAGTGTGTTTCTGAACAGATTCATAAATGAAGAAGTGTATGTCTCACAACTTCCTGGTTTTGAAAATAATGAATATCCAGATTACGTTTTCAAATTAAAACAAGCATTATACGGTTTTAAGCAAGCCCCTCGAGTTTGGTATGAAAGACTTAGTAAATTTCTACTTGATCATGGATATTCAAGAGGTAAAGTGGATACCACTCTTTTCATTAAATGTAAAGGAAAGCACATCCTTTTAGTTCAAATATATGTAGATGATATTATTTTTGGTTCGACTAACCTACATTTGGTCGAAGAATTTTTTAAGGTTATGCAGGGTGAATTTGAAATGAGTCTTATGGGGGAGCTAAATTACTTCCTCGGTCATCAAATAAAGCAGCTCAATGAAGGCACAATTGTATGTCAAACAAAATATTGCAAAGAGTTGCTTAAACGATTTGGAATGGACAACTCAAAATCAATTGACACCCCTATGCCTACCAACGGGAATTTAGATAAGGATGAACGTGGTACGAGTGTTGATGCCAAGAAATATAGAGGTATGATCAGATCCCTTTTATATCTTACGACATCTAGGCCTGACATCATGTTTAGTGTTTGCATGTGTGCACGGTATCAATCGGATCCTAAGGAATCCCACTTGAAATTTGTCAAGCATATACTTAGGTATCTCAATAATACATCTAAGTATGGGCTATGGTATTCCAAGGGAAGCAATTGCAGTTTAGTAGGTTACTCCGATTCTGATTTTGCTGGCTCCAAATCAGATAGGAAAAGCACTAGTGGAACATGTCATTTATTTTGAAACTCTCTAGTGAGTTGGCATAGCAAAAAGTAGGTTTCTATTGCTTTCTCAACTGCTGAGGCTGAATACGTTGCAGCCGGTAGTGGTTGTGCTCAGATCTTATGGCTAAAGCAACAATTACAAGACTACGATATTCAATTAAAACGTATTCCAATAAAATGTGACAACACAAGTGTTACAAATATTACTAAGAATCCTGTCTTACACTCACACACTAAACACATAGAGACTATGCATCACTTTCTTCACGATCATGTTGAAAAGGAGGATGTTACGTTTGAGCATGTTGATACAAAAAATTAACTTGCTGACATTTTTACAAAACCACTAGCAACGAAACATTTCTTCAACATTCGTCGTGAGCTAGGTATTTTAGATCTCTCTTACTTGATGTCTTAAGCATACATGTACTTAAAGTATATATATGTCTCACCATACTATTTAGAAGTGTTTTTAGCTTTCGTACATGTGTCTTAACATCTCATTAAATGAGGTAATATCTTTCCTATTTACTTTCTCTGTAAGAATTCTCGATTACTTATAAGTTGACCTTAATTGTTCCATTGATAATGTCTATATATATATATATATATATATATATATATATATATATATATATATATATATATATATATATATATATATATATATATATATATATATATATATATATTTCTTTTACAAAAATTGTTTGAACTTGACATATGTAAATTGCATTGCATCATTATGCATGCATAATACTCTTTAGATAATTCATTTTTCACGATCATATAAGTGCAAATGAGGCTCATACTCAACTGTTCGCAGAAACTTGTAGAAAACTGCATTTCTGTCCAAATTTACTGTTATGAGTTAGCTCATACAGTTATGAGTCGACCCATACTGAAGAAAAATACAAAAACAGAAATCAAAGTTTTTTTATGATTGACACATTAAGGTTTTCATCGACACGTGTTACTTTTGGTCGACACATACGATTCTTGGGTCGATGCGAAATATTAAAAATAGTTCTTCAATACAGGATGTGTCGACACATACATGTTTCGTGTCGACACATAAGGATAATATATGCGTTTTTCTTTTGATGTTTGTATTAATGTCCCCTTCAAACAATTCACTTTGCTTATGTAAACTGAATATTATCTGCATTAATTAATTTCACCCTAATTACTTCCTATTTACTCAATTATTTACTCAGTTATTACCATGATTATGCCAAGACTCATTCTGTGTGAATGACATTGGTTCCTCTTTTAATTACAATGATTGCTGAGATTGCATCTCAATTTTCTTATATGCTAAGATTGCTGAAAATATTTCTTATTCTCTTTTTGATGTTGTCAAAGGGGGAGAAGAAGATGGTGTTAGTGTTAGAAAAGAATTCATAATATGCAAAAATTCAGCGGGAGCAAGCTTATTCATCCATACTATATCATCACACATCATCAAATATTTGCCATCATCAAAAAGGGGGAGTTTGTGAGCAACCTCTTCATAATTGGTTTTGAATGATTGCAAATATATTTGAAATAATGAATAAATGTTATCTACATGTGTGCATTATAAAAATATAGTATACCATGTTTAAAATGAGTTAAAAATGTGTTTTACACATAAAGCGTTATTATGAGTCGACACAACCGGTTTTGCATCGACACATACTCTAGCAAAGAATCATAAAAATGATTCAGCTTCAGTATGAGTTGACACATCCATGCTATGCATCGACTCATAACATACCGATGCCCCTGTAATGTTATCTTCAACTATTATGCATCGATACAAAATCTCATGCATCGACACGTAACATATTGATGCCCATGTAATACAAACTTAAACTTGTATGCATCGATACAAAACTTCATGCATCGACACATTACATTTTGATGTTCCTGGAAAACACTTTTGAACTTGTATACATCGGTACATAACAGCATGCATCGACTCATAACACGTTTTATGTTCAAAAATTAAAAGTTCAATCAGTATGTATCGACACAAACATGTTATGCGTCGAATCATGTAAAATAGTTGGTTCTGTAATATGTTATGATATCTGCACGCATCAAATCATAACAACATGTATCGACTCATCCTATACTTTATAACTAACATGAGTCGACACATAACTAACATGCATCGACTCATAATATGTTTTTCTGTCTCTAACAGTTTTCTGTTACTATATAAGCAAGTATTTTCAGCAGCAAAAAAACATGTCACATATTAGAATCGTGAGAATCAATTATGAGCATCAAGAAGCCTGAAAGATACTTCATCTTCATCATCTCCTCAATCATCTTCATTCAATAACAACAACGAAAGTCAAACATCTTTGTTAAAATTGGATCAAGAGATCAGAGATAACATTCAGCTGTGCATTCAAGGGATCTCAGCTGGGTTGAAGATTGTGAAAGGGGGCTTCAAGGAAAAACCAAGGGTTTTGTCCTTCAAGAACGGGTGTGTTCTTGAGGGTTTGTTAGTCATGGTCGCACAAGTCGGATTCAGCCGTAGCGAGGGGTTTCAAAATTAGAGGGATTTTTGCAAACAGGTCGTGGAAGCGGAGGATGGATTGTGGATCTTGCAGGGAATCTTGATACAACTCATATAAAGTGTAGGTTCTTTCAAGAATAAGAAGACCATGGGGATTTGTTTATGTCTGTGTAGTGTAACCTTGTATTCAAATATTCAGGAAATTGTTATAAGAGTTCTCAATTTTGAGAGGGAGACGTACCCACATGCGAGGACGACAGTGGGTAACTTCCTTACCAAACTGCCTGCGTTTTGTTCTTTCTTTCTCTCTATCTCTTTTACATTTTCCACAATTTTGTGATTCGATTGGCTTGCTGAGTTTTCTGTTTAATGATAAAATAGTGGTTCAAATATTTTCATCAAATCACCATTATTAAACCATCAAACAAGCATATGCCAAGTGTTTGACAACATTCCTAGCAAGTTTTAATTCATTAGAAACACTGCTTTAGTGATAAGTGCATTAAAAACCTTAAGTAATTTGTGTTGTATATTCATCCATTTCATCTAATAAAATCCAACAAGTTTTTCACATGTCCGGTTTTCTACTAGTCGGTTCAAAATAGACGGAAGTTGATTCAGGACATTAATTTTCCGCTGCTTTCAACAAACTTTGATAAAAGATTTTAAATCCTTGAATAATTAGGAGGTGATCTATTCACCCCCCTCTCGATCACTTGCGACATCGTCTAACAGCCAATTCTTTGGAGAGTTTAAGATCTTTCTCATCTTCATCTTTAGCTTGTTTGATTGGTGCATAAAAAACATACCAGGTTGTAGCAGTATCATTATCAGTGAGTTTAGGCGAGGATCTGCATATTTTATCATGTTTTGGTGCTTTTTAGAATGCGAAATTAGAAAGTGTGAATGAAGAAAAAGTATTGACATTTTGAAAAAATATTAAAATAAAAAGAGAAAGACGTGAATCTCAATTGAATTCAAAACAAAACTTTTATTAATTGAAAATATTGTTTGAAAATAAATGGGGGCCCTTACAAGCTACCATGTGCCTCGGGCGGGACATTGTTTTTTTTTTAAAAACAGAAAAAAATACTTTGGAAATAAAAATATCTTTGGAATCTCCATAGTTGTCCAATTCTTGAGCTCTTCGCCTGGAGCACATTCACGGATGAAGTTGGATGCTCCTTTGTTGTTGCTCTTGTTGGATATCATTGACACTTGTTCACCATGTTCTACTCCTTTATTGACAAAGGTCTCCTGGATGGGAGGAAATTTACCTTTGTATTTCTTTTGACAGTTGATAGCCCAAACTAAAATGGTCTTTATTTTGAGGTATCTCCACGAGATTGCCTTAAGCTTTAGCTTTTTGGTCTTCCACAATTGTTTGTAATTCTCTCCATGACCTCATGGTAGTTCCTGGTTTCTTGACTTTCTCCACTGGGAATGTAACCACTGTAGCCATTTCCAAGGCTTGGAACGACGTCTCCACATAATCTTCTTCTACACTGATATATTTGTAAGACTCCAAGTAACTTACGAAGATATCTTATTCTCTGTCAATTATCACCAATTTTCCTTTGATGGGGAACTTCAATTTTTGATGCAGTGTTGAAGTGACAGCCCTTGTTGCATGACTCCAAGGTCGCCCGAGCAGGCAAGTATATGTTGGTTCTATATCCATTACCTAAAAGGTGATGTAAAGCATATGTGGGCTAATATTTACAAGGAGATCCAACTCTCCAAACACAATTGTTTGAGAACCATTGAAAGCTTTAACCACCATAGAACTCGGTCTTATGACAATACCGTTCACTGTTAGTTTCATCAGGCTAGCCTTTGGTAATACATTGAGGGGGGAATTAGTATCAGTAAGCACCCTGGATAAGCTAGTTGTTCCCATTTGGATTGAAATATGCAGTGCCTTGTTGTGAGCTCTACCTTGGGTAGGTAACTCACTGTCATTGAAGCCTAGGCATGATCGTAATGTTATATTAGTCACGACTCCATCAAATTGATCTACTGTAATCTCCTTTGTTACATGAGTCACACTCAGTATTTTCATTAGAGAATCTTGATTCGCCTCTAAGTTTATCAGTAATGAGATTATTGAAATCTTGGTCGGGGTTTGGTGAAGTTGAATCTCCACCCTGTAGTCACTGTTCTTGATTATTTTCAAGAACTCATCAGCCTCTTGATTAGTGAAGGATTTACTTGGAGGTTCTATCCCCTGATTAGTCTCGGCCATAATGTTTCCATTATCCTTAGCCAAAGTAACATCCTTTTTGTATTTATATGGAGCATATATACGACCACTAGGAGCCATGCCTCATGTTCCTACTATATTTGTAATTGCATGTCCTTGGCTTGTTGATGGTTCACATTCCTGTTTCTCTTTATTGATATAGACAATAGTGTCGTAACTCAATGGCACAACTTTATGACTTTCATAAGGAGTGAGAAATTCCCCCCTAATCACCATCATACTCTTTGGAGACACTGGTATCTTCAAAGTTTTACCTTGGCATGGTATTACTACTGGTATTTTTATTGAGCTTGGCTCCCCACAAGGAATTACAAGTGGTTTCTTCGTGGAGTTCAAACCTTGGCATGGGATCACCAAGGGCCTTCTTGTATTCCCATTAATCACAACCATGTATTCTTCCTCAAGGTAATTCCCGAATTGGACCATCCCTTGATCTACCAATTTATGCAATGTGTTCTTGAAAGAATCATTGTGTTCCAAGAGAAATCCATGTTCCAATAAATACTCTTTCAGCATATCTATTGGAGTTTTTACTCTTTTAGTCTCTCCATGATTAATGACTACCTCAATTGCATTCACAATTGGAACACCATGATGATGCATGGGATTTGTCTTGATATTCAGCTTATCAAAGGTGATATCTTGCGAGTCTATCAGATCTTGAACCTTGTGTCTAAAGACCCAACATTTCTCAATGGTATTCCCTGGAGAATTAGCAAGATATTTTCACCTTGCATTCACAACATATTTTGGTGGGAGTGCCCCAATTGGAAGAGCAAGTGGCTTCAGCTCTACCAGGGATGCCTTGAGTAAGTGTTGTAGTAATTGACTGTATGGCATAGGGAGATGGTCAAATCTTCTTGGAGGTCTGTCAAACATATTTTGCTATTGTTCTCGTGGGATCACCAATGGTTGTTGTGCTTTCTGGTATGATGTGACAACATTAGTTTCTCCTTCCTTCTTTTTTGAGAAGTTCGGAATATGCTTCTTTGGGTTGTAAGGAGCACTGGATACCCCTTATATCTTACAACTTTTCAAACCAGCTTCAATTTGTTAGCCAATTATTACCAAATTGGAGAATCCTGAGGAGACACTGCCTACCATCTTTTCATAACACATACCTTGTAGAGTACTCATGAACATGTCTACCAATTCTATTTAAAGGAGTGATGGTTATACACGAGCTGCCATTTCTCTCCATTGTTGAGCATACTCTTTGAAAGATTCATCTTTCTTTTGAGACAAATTTTGAAGTTGCATGTGATTAAGAGCCATGTCCAAAGTGTATTTGTATTTCCTTAAGAAGGCATTAGCAAGGTTTGTCTATGACCGGATGTATGCTCTCTCCAACTTCATATACCAATCTAGAGATGCCCCACTCAGACTGTCTTAGAAAAAGTGGATCATCAGCTTCTGATTGTGAGCGTAGGCATGCATTTTCCTACAGAACAAGCGTAGATGATTCCTTGGGCACGTGAGTCCCTTATATTTTCTAAAGTCTGGTACTTTGAATTTGGGAGGAATTAATACATTTGGAACTAGACCCATTTCTGAAGCATCAACATCGAAAGCATCATAACCCTCCATAACCTCTAGTCTCTCTTCGATAGCCTTGAATTAGTTAGCCTCCATAGGATTTTCAACAGCATTGGTGTGAAATGTTTTTTGTTGAGGCACTTGAGTAATTCCTTCCAAATCATGGTCTCTATATTGCAGGTCCATATAGTTATCCATGCTGGGAGGATTGTTGACTAGAACTTGAAAAGTATGGGATGCCCCCACCTTTGGAGGAGGTGGAACGAAACCTTGAGTCATGATGGTTTCTTGTTGGGCAACTGTTGCCTTCGCAGGACCAGATTCTGGTTCATGTCTTGGTTGGTGATTGCTCGATGCACCAATAGTTTGGGCTACTTCTATAAAGGCTACCTTGGGAATCTCGTCTTGTTTTTTTATGATGTTCTTGAAAGCGAGCAGAACTTGACTCGTATCTGTAATAGGGTGGGAGAATTGACTGTTATACTGGTTTTACGTTTGTATTTGAAAATGTTGCGATAAGCAAGAGTCACCATCGACTTTTCTTTTATCCAACAAAGGAAAGGGTGAAATGAACAGAAAAAGACCTTTTGAGATTATTTCTGAGTAAGGGGGCAGATTATGGAAAGGGAAGGTGTTAGCACCCTTTTCATCCGTAGTTATCTACGGACTCTTAGATTCTAGGTCATTTGAAAATACCTTGTGTTTGTGTGTTTGAAAAAGTATTTTTGAAAAGACGCCTTAGTGCCGAAAACTTTGTAATGTTTCTCATATTCTTGAGAATGTATATAAAGTGTTCTGAAAATGTTTTTGGAAATAATTTTGTGTATGTGAAAAATTGTTTTTGAGCAAGCATCTAAGAACTATCTACTTTATTGAAAGGTTTGTTCTTTCCCTCTTTTCCTTTAGACAGTGTTATCCTACAATTAGTGAGTAGGTAGCTCTATCGTTGGATTTTTGAGGGACAATCGAAGGGTCGTCGTTACAGTCACAAAGGCAACTGGGCAAGATACCTTAGTAACCACCCTAGGGCTTTAAGATCATACTGAGGAAACATCGAGAGGGTCATTTTTTAGATCTTTAAACCGGAGGATAGCCACTAAAATCTCCCACGTTTCGAGAGTTGTGACTGCTTTATTCCGAAGGCAACCGAAGTGGGGGTACCCTAGAGGTGCGCATTTGAAAGTGTGTTGTGTTTCAGTTATTTATCTTGATGTTAGGTTTGCTAACAATTTGTTTTTAATTTATTGCCATGCAATCCTATTACCATACATTTAAGCAGTTAATATATGTATAGGAATTGAAAGTGCGAAATTTAAACCCAGCTATTACATGGCTTCAGGGAGGGGGAATTTACAAGTCCAAAATTGGGGGGATAAAAGCAGTAAACGTCCTATTTATTACAAACCAAGAAGCATGTACAATAATAAGAAAGTGTAACAATAATGCGAAAGTACTAAACGCGCGCGAATTAGAAAGGACATCTAAAACCCTAAAAGTTCTAAGTAAAAGAAAATCATTTTTTTTGTTTTATTTATTTGGGAAAATATTAAGTTAAGTTAAATCTAATTAATTAAAATAAAAGGAAAAGAAATTTATTAATTAAAATTAGTTCTAAACAAATCTAATATTTTTGGCATTTTTTTGTTTGAGAAATATTATAAAAAAAAGTAACCTAGTTCTAATTGGTTTTAATTTATGAAATAAAAGTAAAAAATAATCAACTAAATTAATTATAAAAATTAATTTTAAATAAAATAAAACCTATATCTAAGTTTTTATGTTTTTCTAATTTTATGACTAAAAAATGATTTTGCAAATAAGTAAATATAAAACAAATTAAAAAGACTAAAAAAAAAGATAAGAAACAAAAAAAATGTTGGGCCTGGTCTTCAAAATGAAATGGGGGAGGGGGTGCAATTTGGATTTTTGTTAGGCCCAACAAGTGGAAGCCCAGGGTGTATGCTGGATCTAGTGAGAGAAACCCCTTGGAGGTGCTGCGTGGAACACGCGTCTGAAGCGCTAGATCTGCTGCTTGCGGGATCCAATAATGATGAAGTCATAGCACATGGTGTATTCCCTTAGCCTTAGCGTACTAGATCTGCAAATGAAAGTTTGAAAAATAATATGGCAAGAGGCAGGGATCAAACCCCTGCCCTTACACAATGCAACGCATTAACATACACACCCAACCGTTGGGATGACTTTACATCTGAGAGTATATATCAATTGATAATAATATAATGCAAAACAATATGAAATGATGAGGTGTAAAACGTGCATGCTCCAGTGGGGTCTCTGGTTTTTGAATGGATGAATCATGATGCGATATCTTGACACGCCAGCCCTTGGCCAGAGTCAGAGACGCCAGAGTCAAACTCCGGTCGTCTTCTCTTATCAAACGAAATTCGAAACCTGCAAAAATGTTAGATTAAAGGGAAAAAAGGTCATGGTCCCCCTATTTGGGGGTTGAGGATCCATGGTATCCTCCGTTTGGCCTGAAGAGGTCTGCATATAGAAAATTGACGCTTTGAACATGACCGTTCCCTAACAATGACACACCCTTATTTCTGCATCTATCCTCGCATGTAACACGTTAAAGCAGTTCCAAATAATGATATAACCATGACTATATGCCTCAAACCTATTTAAATTACATGAATTGAAAGATCCAGATGTGAGGAAATTACCTAACCGAAGAAAATTGGTTCACGTGTTCTAAGATGCTTCAGGTATTGAGAATGGTTGGTATGTACTCCTGGATGTCTCAGGAACACATTGTGACACTTGGTTTTGATGAATATGGGCTGGAAGTGGTCTTTTGAATTTTTACAACTTTGGTGTTTTGTGAGGATTTTGTAGAGCTCTTGTACTATGGTTTTTTCGTGTCCTTTCAAGCTTGCATGGTCCTGTATTTATAGAGGAGGAGAGAGATACACAATCATGGAAAGAAATCAAGTAATAACTTGGTTTAAAACCAAGAAATCAAGACTTGAAAAATGCCAAAAATGTAAGATCTTTGCCATTTTGGTTTCTTGCATGAACGTAGTCCCTTTGGATGTATCTTGCACGAAAATATGGGCCTTCTAATAGATCAAACCAAACCCAAATGTCATGGCCCATTATTCTTTGTATTTTATTTTATTTAATTCATATTTAAATGAGTAAAAATTCAAATAAATAAAAATAAAAATCAACATAATGCATGGATAGATTTAGAGGTCCTTAGATACATCATGAACATATCTGAACTCCAAAAAGTTAGGCCAATAACTTAAAATCACAAATTTGCATGCTTTGCATTTCATGAATTTCACCAAAATTTCCCAGCTTGTACAAACCATAACTTGCTCAATTTTTATATTTTGGAAATGATCTTGGACTTTTTATAAAGCTCAAGATGTCCCCTACAATCTCTATGTTGACCATTTTTTCATTTGGAGGATTGATCTTGATGTAACTTACTTTGACAAAAAATGCCTTTTTGTTGACTTTCAAAAAGACATGTGATGTATTGGTTCATATCTTTCCGATGATGCATTTTTTGAACTTGAGGACAAAAGAAAAGTTGTGGAATTTAATTTTATTCACAATGATCTTTGGTTGGGGCAAAATGGATGAAGCATGTGAAAGTTATTCCTGGTCAAAGTTCAGTTGATTTTCTCTAGGAAACCCTAACTTTGCACTTTTGGATTCTTGATGATTTGAGAGAATTCCTTGAGGAATCATGATCAACCCTTATGATGGATATCACTTCAAAATGTTGATGTTAACCAAAAATCTTGAAGTTTGATTGTATATTGGCCACAGTTGACTTTTGACCTACTACAACTGATTTTCAAATATTTGAGCAATTGACTGAGCAAGCTTGTAGTGCAAGGCATGAAACTTGGCATGGAAATTATTGAGTACATATTAGGGACCATGGAAATAAGTTTAAGTATTTGCAACCAAAAATTATTTGTGATAAGTGAAACCCTAGTTGGAAGTCCATTGCTTTGGAGGAGAATTTGTCTGGCCAATTCTTGGTCAACCTTGAGCAATTTAGGACTTCAATGAGCATGTCTTGAGTAAAATGGAAGGGAAAATTTTGGGGTACAATAGTATCTACTTTCATTGAGTCAATACTTACTTTCACTTATTCTAAATATTCTTGAAAGACAACTTGATTCTGCACAATTTTCTCCATTACTTTCTTCCACTGGCATCAAAAGAGGATGTGGTATATTTGGCATATATGTAGGATCAATGTCAAATGTTAGTTTGTTGATTTGGACCCTATCCAAAACCCATTGGGTATAGGGTTCTCTTGCCACATCATTCTTCCTTCAAATTTAACACCTTTCTTATGAAAATATACCCCAAGCTTGGATGATTTTTTTGAGTAGCTTGGGGTTACTTATGCCCGTGTCATGAGGGACTAATTATTGAAGTTGCTCATCGGAAGGTTTATCTTCCAAAGGGTACCCAAGTTGACGTAAAGCCAAAGTGAGGTTATAGTTGATACATCCTTTTGTTCCAATCATAGGAACATTTGGAAATTATCCATAATTAAAAACAATCTCTTCTATATTAAGTTTCCCTATGTACCACAAAACTGAGTCAGCACTGAGAGCCCTCAACTTTTGGAACCATTCTTTCTTTGTTAGTATGATCGGTGGGAAAGAGAACTGACTGTTTTGGAATGCTGGTTTGCGTTTTGTGTTTGTTTTCGCAAAATGTCGCGGTAAGCAAGAGTCTCCACCGTCTTTTATTTTATCCAACAAGGAAAGGAAAAAAGCACAGAAAAATTCCTTTTTCGAGATGTTTCTCGGGTTCGGGAGGTAGATTATAGAAAGGGAAGGTGTTATCACCCTTTCTATCTGTGGTTATCCACGGGCTCTTAGGTACTTGCTCAAAGTGTTTTCAAAAATTTGCTTTTCTTTGTGTTTGTGGGTTTGAAAGAAGTTCTTTGTTTGAAAGGAGTGTAAGTGTGAAAAGTTTTTATTTTGTTTTGAGAAAGAAAGTACTTAAGAACCATCTACCTACTCGAAAAGGGAATTAAACAGTGCAAATGTCCTTTAGACAATGCTAGCCCACTATTGATGAGTAGGTAGCACCGTCGTTGAAGTTTGAGGGTCAATTCGATTAAGGGACGTGTGGTCACTAAAGCAATGTTAGGACGCCTTAGCGGTAACCCTAATGTCTTAGATCATTTTATCCGAGGCAACCGTTTCAAGGCAACTATGATCTTTGGATAAGAGGACGACCTCTAAAACTTCCTATACTCAATGACCACGTTCCGAGGCAACCAAGTGAGGTGTACCCTAAGAGTGCGCATGTGCGAGTGTATTGTTTTTCAGTTATTTATCTTTGTACATGTCATGGGTTATCTATGTTGATTTTAAGTTCATACATTGAATCTTGTCATGCATTCCCTATTATCAAACATCTAACTATTTATAGTTGCGGAAATTAAATTTGCAGAAATTAAATCTAAACTATTACAAGGCGTCGGGTATTTACATCGCCAAAAACAAACCCTTTAATTTAAATTGTGGAAAATAAAATAATGCGATAAATAATTAAAGTCCTAATTAAAAGCTATTACATACCGGAAGCAATTACAATATTGGAAATATGGGTCGCGTGCGAGAAATTAAAACGGCGCATTTATTAGGGTTTTGACCCCTTTTGTTAAGAAAGCATGTTTTTTTTTTTGAATTAAATGGAAATTAAATTAGGTCAAAATTAATTAATTAATAAATAAAAAATATTTTTGGATTTTTTTATATTTAAGGAAATAAAATAAAATGGTTAAAAGTTAGTAAAACCTAATATTCTAAATTGATTTTAATTTATTGCAAAAATGTTAGAATTAACCTAATTAACACTAAATTAATTAATTAATGTTTATTTACAAAAATAAGATAATTAAATTAATAAAAATAACCTTTTTGTGTTTTTGATTTTATGAGAAAAAATTAATTGGTTAGTAATAATAATAATAATTAATTAAAAACAATAAAGCAAATAAATAAATATAATGTAAAGAAAATAAACCAAGGGGGTTTGGGCCCAAATCTGGGTGTTTGAATGGCAATTGTCTGGCCCATTTATGCCAGCCTTGTTTGACTTTTTGGAATCCCACGCGCGCCTGTTGACTTGAGTATATGGTGTACCTCCAATTTGGGCCTTTAGATTTGGCCTGGGGGCCATCTTGCGTCTGGATCTTTGAGGCATATGGTGGACTACATTTTGAGCATTGCATGAGAGTACCTGAAGAAAAAGAAAACAAATGTATTGGGGGACCTGGGATTCGAACCCAGGTCCCAAGGGGTTTTCCACTAGCGCACTTGCCTATTTGTTATTAGGATAAGTAACAATTATTATATGTAAAACAAAGCATCATGCCTGGAAAATAAAAAAAAATGGCGCGCATTTTGAACAGACCAATGGGAAGAAGACACATGGTCATCTTCTTCGTTGAAACCCTAGATATTTACCTGCGGATTTTATCCGCAGCTAAATTCCTAGGTTCGTCCTAAAATTCACCCTAGGCTATAGAAATGCAATCCAAAGCCATGGTTCGCTTCGTCTCTCCTTCCTGAGCATCCCTGTACCAATTATTTGTCCTAATTTTTCCTGCATAGCAAACTCCTAAAAACAAAGAATGGAAACCCTAGGTTCGGGTATTACGTTATAGGCCATGAAAACAAAATTAAATAATGCAGAATGCTTAGAAATCACACAAGAGTCATGAATATACCAACGTTTTGCCAAAAAGATGCAAGAATCCAAGGTTACGATTCCATGTACAGGGCGGAGTTTCAAGCAACTTACAGTGCGTTTGGAGGTGATTCAGGACTCGTGAATGACCGCTTTAGCTTCAGTGAATGGCTAGCAAGAAGATAGCGTTGAGCTTTTGCCTTGAATTGGTCTCCAAACAAGATTTCGATCTCCACTTTTTTCAAGCTTTTTTCAGTTTTGGTTTGGCCGTTTCTGTCACTTTTTGGTCGTGTTCTTGATGCCTTTGCCTTGTACATGTATATTCGAAGCAATTAGGTTAAAAACTTGGGCTTGAATCCATGGGAATTGATGAATCAAGATTTGATATGATCTTCCATTAAAAAACTTCCAAAAATGTCTCAAATCAAATATTTTGTGCATAATAAAGCTTGATACGAATTTGATTGGGTGTATCATGTTAATTGAAAGCTGTAATGATCAAAAAGATCTTATTCCATCAATTTTTGGATTTTATTTGAATTAATATTGATTTAAAATTAATTAATTCAATAAAAATTAAATAAAATAGAAAAATTAATGAATGGACATGAAACTGAAGATGGGACACGTGTTTGGTGTGACAAGATCAAATCAAGTGGAAAAAAGTGGGCCCTTTTGTCAAAAATTGGAGTTTTGAGGATAGTTGACTTTTGGCAATTTTGGAAAAATGCCCAACTTCAACAATGCATAACTTCCTCAATTTTGAACTTTTGGAGGTGTTCTTGGACTTTTTAGAAACCTTGAGATGTCCTCTAACCAACCCTTTTGGTATCATCTCATTTTTATATTCCATGCTCAAGTTATAAGCTTTGTCAAAAAAGGTGTTTTTGTTGACTTTTAAAAATGACCTATAATGTCCAAATTTTTAACTTCTTGTGAGTGCATTTATTGATCTTGGCGTGTGAAGATGGATTGTAAGAAATTGCATCCTATTCAAAATGGGATTTGGATGTATCATTTCTCATAAAGTATGAGAAAGTTATGCTTAGTCAAAGTTGAGTTGACTTTTCCTACAAAACCCTAATTTAGCAACTTTTGAATCTTGATGAATTTTGAGCAACCCTTAATGAATCATGATCAAACCTTGATAAAATGATGAATTATCATTCAAAATGAGAATGTTGACAAAAAAAATTGAGGTTTGACTATTTGTAGGTCACAGTTGACTTTTGCCCTAACACAGTCAATTCTTGGGCTTCTTGAGTAATTGACTGACCAAACTTTCTCTGCAAGGCTTGAAATTTTACATGGATGAACTTGAGAGCATATTAGGACACTGGGGAGAACTTGAGGCCATTTGGATGAAAGTACCTTGATGCAACACAAAACCCTAATTTGAGGTTGACTGCCTTAGGAGGTGATATGACTGTCCAACTCTTGGGCTATCTTGAGCAACTTGGGAGTTATTCTTGAAATGTCTTGGGAAATATGGGAGGGCAAATTTTGGGGTACAACAGTTGCCCCTGTTCAATTTTCTTAAATCTGAGGATATAGATTGGCTTTCGAGCCTTTCGTGATCCGAAGGTGGAAGATAATTTAACACTAGAGTTCCCAGAAATTTGCACTCGCATGGTGTAGTATCAGCATTGTGATGTCGGGAATGGGCTTACAGATTCCATTTGGAGATTGCTGGTAGGAGGATGGGCTTACAGATGCCATCTGCAGGAGTGTCGATTTCATAAGAGATTCCTTAGCGAGAACTTGCATACCTGTTGTTGTAGAAGATTCCGCTGGGGAAGCCTAACTTTTGTTGAGATTTAGGAACTTGCCTGTACTTCAACTGAGAGAATGCCTCGTCTGAGTCTTAAGAACCTGTCCATAATTCAATTGGGGGGAAACATCTTCATCAAGATCTAGGAACTGTCTAGTCTTCAACATAGTATACCGTTGAAATTAGAGAACTTGTCCACACTATGACGGAGGAAATCATCAAGATCTAGGAACTGACTAGTGCTCAACGTAGTATACCGTTGAGGTTATAGCACTCGTCCACACTATGACGTGGAGAAACATATTCATCAAGATCTTGGAACTGTCTGGTCTTCAACGGAGTATACCATTGAAATTAGAGAACTCGTCCACACTATGACGGAGGAAAACATCAAGATCTAGGAACTGACTCGTGCTCAACGTAGTATACCATTGAGGTTATAGCACTCGTCCACACTATGACGTAGGGAAACATCTTCATCAAGATCTAGGAACTGTCTGGTGCTCAACATAGTATACCGTTGAGGTTAGAGAACTTGTCCACACTATGACGGAGGAAAACATAAAAATCTAGGAACTGACTAGTGCTCAACGTAGTATACCGTTGAGGTTATAGCACTCGTCCACACTATGACGTAGGGAAACATCTTCATCAAGATCCAGGAACTTTATGGTGCTCAACGTAGTATACCGTTGAGGTTAGAGAACTTGTCCACACTATGACGGAGGAAAACATCAAGATCTAGGAACTGACTAGTGCTCAACGTAGTATACCGTTGAGGTTATAGCACTCGTCCACACTATGACATGGGGAAACATCTTCATCAAGATCTAGGAACTGTCTGGTGCTCAACGTAGTATACCGTTGAGGTTAGAGAACTTGTCCACACTATGACAGAGGAAAACATCAAGATCTAGGAACTGACTAGTGCTCAACGTAGTATACCGTTGAGGTTATAGCACTCGTCCACACTTTGACGTAGGGAAACTGTCGAGATTGAGGACCTTATCTGAAATTCAACCGAGGATAATTCAATTGAAATTTAAGAACCGGTCAGGTCTTCGACTAAGCTGAGAACTTGACTGCATCTTTCCTGAAAGGTAAAGGTCAGTCATATGTAATGCATGCGATGGATCAAGAAATGATGTTCTCAAAATAAATGAGATTGTTTTGGTATGATGCGTATATGCATGTATCATGATGTATGAAAATGTGATGTTTTAGGTGGGGAAAATAAATCTCGGAGCTGCTGGAGAATAGAGTTGAGTTCTTCGTTTCCGCTGGGGATGATGAACGAAGATGATTGTGAGAATAAGCCTGCAGGAGAAAAGAACTTCGTTGGGGAATAAACTGATGAAGAGATTACTCTGTGGGGAATTATTCTGTGGGGAGAGATATTCTGCTGAGGATTTTAACGATAATCTCCGCTGGGGATTCCGTTGATAAGCTCTGTTGAGGATTTCAATGATGAACTCTGCTGGGGATGGATTACTGTTGCTGGTGATATTGAATCTGTTGAGGATTGAACTCCTGTTCGGGGAAGGAAAGAACTTCACTAGGGATGATCTTTCAGTTGCGACTTGCTAGGGATAACCCTGTTAGACTTTTGTGGGGATAACCCTCTGAATTTGGCTGGGGAGATTTATTGTATACTCCGCTGAGGGTAAGCTTCCAGACTTTACTGGGGATGATGATTCAGCTCCGTTGGGGAAGCTCTTTAGACCGTGCTGGGGAAATGGCTCCACTGGGGTATCTTGTATTCCAACGAGGAACATTCTTATACTCCGTTTGAAGAATATTAAGACTGTCGGGGATGCTCTTATACTTGCTGGAGAATATTCTTATATTCCACTGGGGAATATTAAGACCTTCTGGGGATACCAAGCCTTTTAGGGCTGATGGTAGACTAACTCTGCTTGGGGAGAGTGTTGCTGATTCGTCCATAGTTGCAAGTCTCAGCTGGGAGAGCTACCATTATTGTCTTACTCTGCGGGGAGTGAAGGTACCTTGGTCATATTCTTCAGCTGAATCTACCTTGGTACCTGGTGGGCAGAGTAACTGTACAGTTCGGACAATTCTTATTTGCCCCTGTTTCTACTATTACCAGTAATTCATCTTTCGCTTCGCATGTAAATATTTATGATCAACAATTAATGTCAAATGCATATATCAAAAAGGAACTTTGGACGTTCTTTGCAAAACAAAACAGATAAAGGAAAAAGACATTTGTCTGAAAATGAATTTGTATTGATTTTGAAGTTTAGCCTGTAAATAGGCATTTTTTTGTACAAGAGGCTGACGTCTTAGTAAGAGAACGCCGCCGAATAAATAGAATTTATACAATTTTGTAAAAAGAAAACAAAACAGCTATGTGAATAATCCCACTGGGTTCCAACTCTGCTATTGCCTTTATGTCCTCAAGCATCTCATCACTTTGCTACTGGTTGAAGGTAGATCAGGTTGATTAGTGTCGTCCGAGCTTTATTAGTTGATACCGAAGTCTGGATGCAAGGTGATCCAATGAGACATAGTGTTACGCTTTAATCCCTAATTTTTGCCTGGACTGCCCTTTCGGGTTTTCAGTCCACCGGGATACCCTTTTTTGCCCAAGCCTCCTTTTCAGGTTTTCGACCTGCTGGGTGTACAGATTTTTTTTCATTTTCATCCCTTATTTTTGCCCGAACCCTTTTGGTTCGCTGGGAAGCCCTTATTTTTGCCTAGGCCAGTCAACCTAGCGGGTCTTTGATTATGCGTAGTATCTTTTCACTATATCTGCATTGACGGGGTGAGGAAGGTCGCCACTATCCATGGTGGTTAGAATCATAGCCCCTCCTGAGAAAATGTTCTTAACCACAAATGGCCCTTCGTAAGTAGGGGTCCATTTGCCCCTGGGATCACCTTGAGGTAAGATAATGCGCTTGATTACCAGGTACCCAACTTGATACTCTTGTCGTCTAACTTTCTTGTTAAATTCCTTGATCATCCGTTTTTGGTACGTCTGACCATGACAAATAGCAGTAAGTCTCTTTTCGTCGATTAAATTCAGTTGATCAAGCCGGGTCTAAATCCAGTCATCTTCACTCAAACCTGCATCCTTCATGATTCGAAGAGAGGGTATCTGAACTTCAATAGGCAAGACTGCCTCCATGCCATAAACCAAGGAATAGGGTGTTTCCCCTGTTGACGTCCGTGCTGAGGTACGGTACCCATGGAGAGCGAATGGTAACATCCCATGCCAATCTTTGTATGTCACTGTCATCTTCTGCACAATCTTATTAATGTTCTTATTAGCCGCTTCCACAGCCCCATTCATCTTCGGCCGGTAGGGAGAAGAGTTATGATGTTGTATCTTGAATTGCTCGTAGAGCTCGGTGATCATCTTGTTGTTGAGATTGGTACCATTGTCCGTAATGATCCTCTCTGGTACACCGTATCGACAAATCAAATTATGCCGAATAAACCGTGCCACGACGTTCTTGGTTACGGTAGCAAAGGAAGCTGCTTTAACCCACTTCGTAAAATAATCAATTGTTACCAGGATGAAACGATGCCCGTTGGATGCCGTAGGTCTGATCTCGTTGATCATATCAATGCCCCACATTGAAAAAGGCCAAGGTGCCGTCAAGATGTTCAGAGGAACTAGAGGTATGTGCACCTTATCAGCATAGACTTGGCATATGTGACATGTCCAAGAATGCTGATAACAGTCGGCTTCCATTGTGGACCAGTAATATCCTGCCCGTAGGATTTTCTTTGCCATGGTATGTCCACTGGAATGGGTTCCGAAGGTACCTTCATGTAACTCTGCCATGATCCTTTCTGCTTCATTCCTATCCACACAACGCAGTAAGGTTGAATCATGGTTACGCTTGTAAAGGATGTCATTGCTGATGAAGAACTTCGCCGCGAACCTCCTCAGAAACTTCTTATCATTAACAGATGCACCCTCGGGGTATTCCTGTGCTTCAAGATATCTCTTCACCTCATGAAACCAAGGCTTTTCTATTACCTCTTCAGTCTCAAGATCACAACAATGTGCAGGCTCGTCTAATCTTTAGATGATAATCCGGGGAGCCTCGTTGTCCCAATTGACTTTGAACATAGAAGACATCGTAGCCAACGCGTCCGCTAACTGATTCTCCTCTCCGGGGAAGTGTTCAAAGGTTATCTCCTCGAAGTGGGGAAGCAACGTCAATACATACTCCTTGTAAGGAATAAGATTTGGGTGTTTCGTATCCCACTCGCCTTTGATCTGACTGATCACGAGAGCGGAATCTCCGAAGACACTTAGAAACTTAATCCTTAGGTCAATTTCTGCTCGAAGACCCATGATGCACGCTTCATACTCCGCCATGTTGTTGGTGCAGTTGAAACATAGTCGGGCGGTAAAAGGAGTATGAGAGCCTTTAGGAGATATGATCACAACGCCAATGCCATTACCCGAAGTGTTCGAAGCTCCATCAAAGTACATAGACCATCGGGATCCTTCCTCAGGTCCTTCATCCGGTCTAGGTGTCTCACAGTCAGTTATCAACATGATATTCTCATCCGGGAATTCAAAGTTCATAGACTGGTAATCATCCACTGCCTGATGTGCCAAATGGTCTGCCAATACACTTCCCTTGATTGCTTTTTGAGTCGTGTACTGGATGTCATACTCAGTCAAGATCATCTGCCACCTTGCTATTCTTCCGGACAAGGCAGGCTTCTCGAAGATATACTTGATTGGATCCATCTTTGATATCAACAGAATAATGTGAGTCAACATATACTGTCTCAGCCGGCGAGCAGCCCATGCCAAAGCGCAGCAAGTTTTCTCGAGCAGTGAGTATCGGGTCTCACAGTCGGTAAACTTTTTGCTAAGGTAATAAATAGCATGCTCTTTTCAGCCAGACTCGTCATGCTGCCCCAGCACACACCCTATTGAGTTATCGAGTACTGTCAAGTATAAGATCAGAGGTCTCCCTTTAACTGGTGGCATCAGAATAAGTGGCTCTTGGAGATACTATTTGATTCTTTCGAAAGCGGCCTGACATTCATCGTTCCAATGTACTACTTGATCTTTCTTCAGCAGGTTGAAGATTGGCTCACAAGTAGCAGTTAGGTGCGAGATGAATCGGGCAATGTAGTTCAGTCGTCCCAGAAAGCCTCTGATTGCTTTCTTTATTCTGGGAGCTGGAATCTCTTGTATAGCTTTGACTTTGGCCGGATCCACTTGAATACCTTTGTCTCTCACGAAGAAGCCTAGTAGTTTACCAGAACTCACCCCGAAGGTGCACTTGTTCGGGTTTAACCTTAGTTTGTACAACTTCAACCTGTCAAACAGTTTCTGCAGATGGTCAAGGTGTTCTTCCTCAGTCTGGGACCTTGCAATCATATCATCGACGTATACTTCAATCTCATGATGGATCATGTCATGAAACAAAGAAACCATGGCACGCTGATATGTTGCCCCAGCATTCTTCAGTCCAACAGGCATGACCTTGTAGCAAAAGGTGCCCCACTGAGTAACAAAGGTCGTCTTCTCCATGTCTTCGGGAGCCATCTTTATTTGATTATAACCGGAGAAACCATCCATAAAGGAGAATACCTTATGCTGAGCGGTGTTGTCAACAAGAACGTCGATGTGAGGTAAAGGGAAATCATCCTTGGGGCTTGCCCTGTTCAGATCCTGGTAGTCAACACACATTCGAACCTTGCTGTTGTACCCCAAAATTTTCCCTCGCATTTTTCCACAAGAAATCACAGCTTCAGGCGTTTCCTGATTTTCCAGATTGGCTCAAGAATCGGACAAACGGACTTTTCTCGTCAGTCAAACAAAAATTAGGGTTTTATTGATTTTTCAGGGGCTCTGGATTGTTTCACACAGTTGGCTTAGGGTTTTGGTTGATTTTGGCTCAATTTCGATCAGGCGAACGTTTCTTTGGCATTTTATCAGGAATTAGGGTTTTGTGGGCATATTCTCAGAAAGATTAAAATCCCACAGCACTTTGCAAGTTATTCCGAGATTCGGGTTGAATTCGCATTGTTTTGATTTAATCAGTAAAAGAGGCAGTTGGTTTGAATTCACGTTGGTTTGTTTGAGCCAGTCAAAAGAAATATGCAGTATTGGATTTACAGTGCTTGGTAAGAAATCAGTAAGAAAGGAATGCGTCTGATCAGTTATTGCGTTTGACTGTGCGTTGCTTTAGATGATGGAGGCGCCAAGCTCATCTATTTTGATCAACGAAGAATCAATGTTTAGTTGATTATTTATTATTCTAAGAATTAAATATCTGGAATTTAATTTTCATTTGTTTTAATTTAAGGAACTATAAATAATAAGTAAATAATTGAGAAGGGATAAAAAGAATTAAATGGATCAATAGAATTTTTATTTCATATTTAAACATTTGTTACAATTATTATTTAGATACAAGTATGCATTTACGAAGTATTTAAAATAATAATAGTTTACAATGATTAAATTGAAATTAAAACTATCCTATTTTTCTAAATATTTTCTAAGTCCCTAATTCTTCATTCTTCACTTTGCTCCCCTCCATTCAATTATTCATCTGCAAAAAGAAAAGGAGAAAAGTCAGTGACCGATAAATAAATAAAGACAGATAAAATTGCAATCATCATTAAGGTACAACTTTCAAGTCTCAAACTCCAAGTTCAAACCCAACTAAAAATCAAAGTACAACTTTCTGCCAAAAAAATATAAAGCATACTGTCACAAAGATATCAAGCTGGCCAAAGAAGATATGCAGAGAAAATGGGATATGCAAACAACTACACTTTCATCATTTCCCCATGTGACCCTTTCAGAAAAGTACAGAAAAAAGCATAGTTTAATATTTAACTGTACTGAGAGAGAGAAAAAGAAGAGATAAGGAGCATGTTTTTAGGCTTTAGGCAGGCATAGATGGAAAGAAAACATATAAAACAAAAGATGAGCATAATGGATAAGGAGAGCCTGCTGAACCTGTCAAGCAGGACAGAACAAAATATGCCTTAAAGCATGACCTGATATCCTGTCAACAGAAGGGCCAGACCATGATGCAAAAGACAGCAGAACTAGCACCAAGGTAAAGAAAAGATACAAACTGATATATAAAACCTGCTACTGCATATTTTCAAGGGGGGCCTTAAGACTTCACAAGCCTGAAAAACCGGCATTGGCTAAAAACCTGGCCTAACCATACAAACCCCTGTCAAACATGAGAAAACCTGCCTGAAGCTTTGAAGCAAGCCTAACATGAAGCCAAACATGATTAACCTGCATTAGCCTTACCATTTTTCAAAGCCTTACCATTTGCAAAACCTGAACTACCAAACCTGCTAGGCCTCAAGCCTGAAATCATACAAACCAACTGAAGCCAGTCAGAAACCATTTCCCTTAAATCATAAACCTACTGTCAAGACCTGTTAAAAGCTCAAGACCTGCCTAATCCCAAACTCAAACCATACAAACCTGTCAAACATTAAACATGGCCTAAACTCAAACCTCAAGCCTGAAACCAGTCCAGAACCTCAAGCCTGAAACCAGTTCAAGCTTCACCTGAATCAGTCCAAACCAAAAGCCTAAATTCACAAAAAAACTGAAGTCTGGCCATTCAAGCAAAACCTGTCCAGTTTAAACCTTAACCATAAAAGCCTCAGACCTGCAATCATACTGCATAATACCATCCAAACATAAAGCCCTCAGTAAAAAAAACATCATTGGGCAAGCTCAACAATCAAAAGGCAAAACGTTCAAAGGTAGCTACTAAGCAGTTTCGAAGGCAACTAAAGCAACTGAGATAGAAGAAGCAACAAAGGCAACCAAAGCAACTGAGATAGAAGAAGCAACAAAGGAAACTCAAAAGGCAAAAATCGTTCAGAAGCAACAATAACATTTCAAGCATACAGGCGAGGCCCCCTCAGAACTCTGAGTTCATCATAGGGTGGAAAAAGAAGCAACAAGCATACAGTGGCAAAGAAGAAGAAGAAAGAAGCGAATATCAAAATTAGGTTTTCAATTCATCATTAAACCCTAAACAAAAAGGGTAGTACAGAAATATCAGGAAGCTCAAAGAGTCCAGCATCGCGCCTCCGCCTCTCCCTCCACCGTTGAGCCTCCTAAGCACCTCCATTTTCTCCCTCTCCTCAGTCAAGGTAAAACATCTCCCTCTTCATCCTCGTTACATAAACCAAGTCAAAAACTTAATCAAATAAGCAGAAAATCATAAGCATGCAAGAACTAAAAAAAAACCCTAACGAAATAAGAAAGTGAACGGTACCTTAGATTGAGTGCCCTAATACTGTCGTTAGAGGGAAGAAGGCATGATGATGCTGGTGGCTCTATGGCGGAGGGTATCGCTCAGGAAGACGAAGAAGAATACGAAAACGAACGAACGAACGGCGCGCTGCTCACGAAACCCTAAAGTCTTGTCCCAAATGAAAACACAAGCGAAACCCTAAAAATGTCTTGAGCCCAAACGTGGGCCTTGCCCGTTTCTGCATACCTAAAGCCCATTAAAAATGCTTACCTCTTTTTATATAAAACAAACATCACTCATATTAATTAACCCATTTAACCTTTCTTAACAAGTATTTTATTAAGACTAACTTTTTCTTCTTTTTTTTAAACAATATAGTCTTTTTTCTAACTTAATATATCCTTTACAATAATTTTTATTACTAATACCTTTGTTTAATACATTAATTAAAAATACACTTTTTCTACTTTATTTCTTGATATTTATTTAAACATACTTTTTTATAATAAATAAAGATACCTTTTTATACATAATATGATTAAATTGAAAACATTTTCTTTTCATTAAAACATTCTTTTTGTACATATTAAGAAAATACAAGATTATTAATTAAATTAAATAGATATTTAATTTTTCTTTAGGTCAAAACAAACAAATACCTAACAATACTTTCTTAAATTCGTATTGTCGCATCTGTAAATAATTACATACTTACACAATACATCTCACACTTACACAATACAAATACATTTACTTTGCTCCTATACACATTTGTTTATCTTATACATTGATATACGTTATTTACATTTGATCGCAAATTCGATTTGGTTGTAACTTATTGGATACTATAAGTCTCATCCCCATTTGTGAATATTGTACCCCCACTCCCGGATACTTATTTTGTAATAGCGTAGATTTTACATTTTCGCAATTTACCGCTTTCAATTATACCATGGTTAGACCTAGGGTTTGCATGTACATAAAATCAAACGCTAGATAACCTAATACAAAACAAATACATGAAATCAATACACAATCACACTTGCACCCTCTAGGGTAACCCGACATGTTGCCTTCCAAAATGGGCCATGCTTGCACGTCAAGTATCTTTGGCAAAACAAATTCAAATGATCATAAGTCCCTCGATGACGCTTTCGAATGTTGCCTAAACGGAATGATCATAGTCCCTTCAAAGCGAATTGCCAAAGACACTTGGCACCATTGCATTCGTGGTCCATACGATGACCCGCGCCCGTCCCGAGTAAACTTTCTAAACGCAAGATTGTCCACCAATTTCAATGGTGGAACAAAATTGTTGAAAAGGGTTGAAAACATAGAGAAAACCTTTGAGTACAATAGGGTAGACAAAACTCTTAGTTACTTGAGATCAACTTGCAAAAACACTTGCCTCCTTTTCAAAAACCACAATCCACAACACTTTCAAACAAACTCTCAAAACATTTTGAAACATCTTTTCGAAAAGATACACACCTTTGTAAAATATTCGAGTAAAGAATTGTTACAAGGTTAGCCTAAGACAAGGCATCTTCTTCCAAAACATTTTCAAAAATACACACACACACCATTTTCAAGCAATCGAAAATCAAGGCAAGTGATCTAAAAACCAAGTAACTAAGAGCCCATGGATAACCATGGATGAAAAGGGTGCTAATACCTTCCCTTTTCATAATCTACCCCCCGAACCCACGAAACATCTCAAAAGGTTTTTGCTGTGCTTTTTTAACCTTTCCTTTAGGATAAAATAAAAAGTCGGTGGCGACTCTTGCTCAACCGCACAAGTGCGAATACGAACGCAAAACTCACAGTCAGTTCTCCCACCGTATCACAGAACTGGCGACTCTGCTGGGGATACTTAAAAGTGGGGTTACCTTAGGGTTTAGATCACCTTTACTCTCTTACTTTGATTGACGTGATTGCTTTATCTTTTGGGTTCTTGATTGGGTTTGTTGTAAATCCTACACCCGGATTTGGGGCACCTTTTTAGGTAAATAGCAAAAAAGCTGCGAGGGAACTGTGCGGGGTATACTGACATGGTTGAAGCAGTAAGCTATGTTAGTGTGACATATTTGTGAGTACCAGTAACCCTTGAGTAGTCAAGGAGAGTACGGGGCCGCTGTGTGATGTCGTGAAGCACTAACGGACTCTTAGAACCTTAATTGACCATCTTAGCCTTTTAGGGGTAGTGAGATGACCGACTTTGGTACAGTCCGAAGTTGGTAGATACTCGATACTACACTCATTTGAGGGTTGTTTTCTTGGAATATTTCGGTCGCCAGTAAGTGGCTAAACCGAAACGATGAACACAGAAAACAATCCAATGATATTGAGCTCCTTAGAACCCGGTTTCTATTTTAGGACAGGATGAGCCAACTAACTTCAAGAGGGTACTTACCTGAACCTCATGCAAGCCTAAACCTAAGGACTTGTCTGCTTTGTGTGAATATGTTTGTCTGTATATACACTCACTTGCTTTCTGCATACATGTACATAACATCATGACATCATACCATAGCATTTTCAATAACCATTTCAAGGATCTCGAGGGTTCTTTTGATGCAGGGTTACGTTGAACCAGACGTCTACCAAAGGGCAAGAGGTTTCTCCTCTAAACAAATGTCGTCAAAGATCAAGTACAACAACTTGAATCAGTGGCTATGACCCACTCGACATGGTGAGCTTGATTCTCGTAGAAAGACATCCACCGATACAAAGTTCTCCAGTCAAAGATCAAGTGCAACAACTTGAATCAGTGGCTATGACCCACTCGACATGGTGAGCTTGATTCTCGTGGAAAGGCATCCACCGGTGCAGAGATCTCCAATCCAAGAGCAAAGTTCAACCTCTAACATTTTCTTGTGTTTACCCCAAGAGATCCTTGAAAGCATGCATCCACATATCATGCATCGCATTTTGACAGTCTTTCCTTTTTCAGGTTTCCTTACTCTCCTGCTGTTTATTTCAGCAAGAGATGGCCCTAGAAAGGTCTGTCAAAGACATTCAAGACCAGACTGCTCAGCTGCAAGAGATGTTCCTGAACTTGTCTCTGGGGCAAGAAGAGATGAAAGCTCTCCTCACAAAGGGCTTGGAGAATTCCAACAATGCCAGGAGTGATCAGCTTGCGGAGCTGCAGTTTGATCTGACAACCTTGAGGACCCAAGTGATGGGACAGTTGGTGGGCCAGATGGCTCTCATCCAAGACCTATCCCAAAGACAAGAGGAACTCAGAGTTCTTGTTCGCCAACTGCTTCCAAACAACCAACTGGGGCAAACATCTGAGGTTGAAGAGCAAATCACCGCTCAACCTCCATCCACTCAAGAAGACAAGGGGAAAGCTCCTTTGATTGCTTCAGGGTCACAAGCCCATCAACAACCTCGCCAGCGTCAACGGGGTAATCGACGTAAGCAAGAAACGTCGGGAAGACAGTTCACGGAGACTGAAATATCATCTTTCTTCATACTGAAGCGTCTGATGGAGGTCAATTTGCTTACCTTAAAGGACCCTCCTCAGAAGCCCAATATCTCCTCTCCTCACTATCATCCCGACGCATTTTGTGTTTACCACTCCTACAGCCCGGGACACGACACCAACGACTGTTGGGCCTTGAAGAACAAGATTCAAGATCTGATTGACATTGGGGTGCTGGAATTCATGCCAGACGGCGAGATGAAAATCTTCCGTTAAAGGGTTCTCCACTTGAAGTGACGAAGCTCAAGCTGAAAGACTTTTGCTTCTTTTTGAATTTTCAAAGTTGTAATTTCTTTTGCTGTCAAACAATTATTTGTTAATGTTAAACTCTGTTTTCATTAATGCATTGCATATGTTTGTCTTGAACTCATCCATTCCTTTCACTACTCTTATGCTTTTCTTTATGATATTTGACTCTTGATAAAAAGCTGCAAGCCTTTAGAGGGAGGATGACGAAACAATACCATAATCTTATACAGTATGTGTGATCGGTGGATCTGGAACTGACTGTTTAACGCTGGTTCGCGAAATATCACGGAAGCAAGAGTCGCCACCGTCTTTTATTTTCTCCAAATGGAAAGGACAAAATCACAGAAAAATTCCTTAAAGAGATCGCTCTCGGTTCGGGAGGTAGGTTATAGAAAGGGAAGGTGTTAGCACCCTTTCTATCCATGGTTATCCATGGGCTCTTAGATAGTTGCTCATTTGTGTTTTCAAAAATGGTTTGTTTGCTTTTCAACTATGGGTTTTAAAAAAAGTTTCTTTGAAAATTCCAGTTCGACTCTTGTATCGGTCCTCAAGAGTGTTTGAAAAATTGCTTTCGAAAGCTTTTTGAAAAGGTGTCGGTGTGAAAAGTATTTTTGAATTTGTTTTGAATTTAGAGCAAGTATCTAGAGTCGTCTACCTACCCTAAGGAATTCGTCTGTGTAGATGTCCTTTAAAGTAGTGCCATCCCACCATTGAGAGGTAGGTAGCACCACCGTTGGAGGTGTTCGGGTCAATTCGAGGTTCGGGACATGGTGATCACCAGAGCAATGGGAAGACACCTTAGAAGCTACCCTCATGCCAGGTTCCCGGATCATGAGGACTTACTAAGACATCCTCTACTCGACGATCACCTTTCGAGGCAAGGCAACAGTGAGGCGTACCCTAGGGGTGGTGTGTGATTTGTGTGTCATGTTCAGTTATTTTGTCTTATTCATGTCAAGGTGATCTATGCGTTTGTTTTTATTTAGACATTCATTCTTGCATGCAATTATTAACAGTTAAAAAAGTTGCGGAAATTAAAGTTCCTAAACTATTACAAAGGCGCGGGTCCACATCGCCAAATTAAAATCCAGGACCCGATTTGACAAAAAATAAAGAACTAAAGTGCGAGAAATATAAAATGTCTGAGTTACATGGCTTTGGGAGAATTACATAAATATTTAAAAGAAGGAATAAAGATGCGCGAATTGAATTGAAATTGAAAGCGAGGGCGTTGGACCATTTTTAATGAAATTAAATTATATTGAGCAAATTAATTAAATTAAAATAAAAAAGAAATTATTTTTGAGGTTTTTTGTATTTATGATTTTTTATGAGAATTAAATGAAATTAAAATATTAACCATAATTCTAATTTTTTTATTTATTAAGAAAAACATGTTAAAATTAAACCTAAAATTAATCTAATTATTTACATGCAATTTTGATTTATAAAAATAAATAATTAATTATTAATGAAATTTATTTACAAAAAATATTAATTAAATAAATATATTTTGATTTTTATGACTTTTCTGTTTTTTACTATTTTTTTATATTTTATGAAAATAAGTTAAATTAAAGGAATTAATTAAAAAAAGAAATAATTGAAATAAATAAAATAAGGAAAAGAAAGAAAATACAATACCTTGGGGGTTTCTGTCCCCTTTTTGGAGGTGAATTGGAGTGGTTTGGCCATTTGTGTTCTGGCCTCATCATGCATAAGTTGTTCTACTTTAACCATTTGGCTTTTGGCTTTTGGCCATTTGCGTTTTGGCCTCAACGTTCCTTAATCTTCTCAGGATGTCTGTCTCGCCATGTATTGGTGTCATGCATAAGTTTTTCTACTTTGGCCATTTGGCTTTTGGCTTTTGGCTTTTGGCCTTTTGGCTTTTGGCCTCAACGTTCCTTAATGAACGTGCATGGGATCCTGTCTAAATCTGCAGTGTTGAATCTCACGAACACATTAAATAAAATCATAAAATGCAAATAAAGTCAATATATGAAGAAATTTAATGTTTAGGCACAATATGGCATGTATGAATGATTATACCCTTTTGATCATAGAGATCAAATCAACCTTACCCTTACTGGAAAAGTAGTGACATGAATGCTTTTATGCCCTTTGGATCATGGAGATCAAGCCAGTCTTACCCTTACTGAAGAAGTAATAAGATGTTGGTTTGTAACTGAGATGGCTTGTTTGTAGTGAGAGAGGGATTTGTAATAAGGATTTCAAGGTTTTAGGGTTCTTGAAAGAATTTGATATTCTAACAGTTTTGTGGCAAGGTTTTTTTCTCTCTCTCTTTCTCCTCTTTGGTTTGTGTGAAAAGAAGGTGATTATATAATGGAAATTAGGGTAAAGAAAATGGGCTTTGAATGTGCAATTGGGCCTCCAATGTTCACTTGAGTTCGTCACTTTCCAGGCTAAATCGCAGGGACTTAAGTGCAATTTTTGAAGTTGAAATTTGAAAACAAAATGTAGCCGACATCGATAACTAACTCCTGTCCGAAAATCGGCTCAATCGGATAAACGGTGAATTAGTTATGAATTTTTGAAGTTTCAGCTCAGACAAACTTATTTTGGGCTCCAGTGTCGACTCTGACACGTTCTTCAATAAAAAACTGGTATTGATCGGTGCATAATTTGGTCTCGACTTTTGAAGCAAAGTTGTAGATCTATGAGTCAGTGACCTTGTGTAAAAATATGAGTCCAATCCGATAAAAATTGACCGAGTTATGAATTTTCGAAGTTTCGGCTCAGATGAAATAATATTCAGCATTCAGGATTTTCAGCGTGTCACGCACTCTGAGCAAACAATGAAGGCCTTTTGAATACCGTTTGAACTCAATACCTTCTGTGAAAATGTAGCCAACTCAATTTGTGAAATTTTGGCACCGGAACCAGCTCGATACGATTAAAATCGACCAAGTTATGATTTTCTGAACATGACGCAAATAAACTTCTGTCACAAATTTTCTGTATGAAAATACTTGATAAATCCACATTTTTGAAGACCTTCTGATCGAAATTGGCTTCCAGCCGTGAGAGATGAAAACTTAGATAATGTCAAGACGAAATTTTGGCCACCGGAACGGGTTCAAAACGAGTCACGATCTTCAAGTTATGAATTTTTTAGCGCGTAAAAACTGCACTTTCAGCACACTTTTTCACTATATTTCTTCAAGAAAACTCGCACATTCAGATACCTTCTTTAAAGAATTGACTCTTGAGCTGAACCTGAATTTGAGAATATGTTATCAGAGATATCTTGGCGAAAGAATACCTGAATATGACGCGCCGGGTTGGACTTGTGAATTTTCTTGAAATGTTTTGAGAAATATGGGAGGGCAAATTTTGGGGTACAACAGTTGCCCCTGTTCAATCTTCTTAGACCTGAGGATGCAGATTGGCTGACGTGCCTTTTGTAATCCGAAGGTGGAAGATGATTGAACACTAGAGTGCCCAGAAATTTGCACTCACATAGTAGTGTGATGGTGGGGAATGGGCTTATAGATGCCATTTAGAGATTGATGGATAGGATGATGGGCTTATAAATGCCATGCTAAGATGTGATGGATTGGTGGATGGGCTTACAGATTCCATCTGGATGTTGATCGCATAAGAGATTCCTTAGCGAGAGCTTGCGTACCTGCAAAAGAAAAAATGATTACCTGACTTGTTGCCGGAGCTGGTCTTCAAACTCTTTGTGTAGATGTATCCTGACTAGTTACAGGAGCTGGATCTGGATCTTCGAAAGGTGATGAATGAACCAGGGATGGTTACTACCTCAACAGGAACGGTGAGAGAACCTTGGATGACTTTAACCTCAACAGCAATCGTTGAGAAAATCTTGGGATGATTACTACCTCCGCAGTATCGGGGAGAGAACCATAGGCGACTACAACCTCAACAGCAATCATTGAGAGAATCTTGGATAAATTCAACCTCAATAGCAATCGTTGAGAGAAACTTGGGATGATTACTACCTCCGCAGTATTGGGGAGAGAACCAAAGGCGACTACAACCTCAACAGCAATCATTGAGAGAATCTTGGATAACTTCAACCTCAACAGTAATCGTTGAGAGAAACTTGGGATGATTACTACCTCCGCAGTATCGGGGAGAGAACTAAAGGCGACTACAACCTCAATAGCAATCATTGAGAGAATCTTGGATAACTTCAACCTCAACAACAATCGTTGAGAGAAACTTGGGATGATTACTACCTCCGCAGTATCGGGGAGAGAACCAAAGGCGACTACAACCTCAACAGCAATCATTGAGAGAATCTTGGATAACTTCAACCTCAACAGCAATCGTTGAGAGAAACTTGGGATGATTACTACCTCCGCAGCATTCGGGGAGAGAACTAAAGGCGACTACAACCTCAACAGCAATCATTGAGAGAATCTTGGATAACTTCAACTTCAACAGCAATCGTTGAGCGAATCTTGGGATGATTACTACCTCCGCAGGATCGGGGAGAGAACCATAGGCGACTACAACCTCAATAGCAATCATTGAGAGAATCTTGGATAACTTCAACTTCAACAGCAATCGTTGAGCGAATCTTGGGATGATTACTACCTCCGCGGTATCGGGGAGAGAACCATAGGCGACTACAACCTCAACAGCAATCATTGAGAGAATCTTGGACGACTTCAACTTTAACAGCAATCGTTGAGCGAATCTTGGGATGATTACTACCTCCGCAGGATCGGGGAGAGAACCATAGGCGACTACAACCTCAACAGCAATCATTGAGAGAATCTTGGATAACTTCAACTTCAACAGCAATCGTTGAGCGAATCTTGGGATGATTACTACCTCCGCAGGATCGGGGAGAGAACCATAGGCGACTACAACCTCAATAGCAATCATTGAGAGAATCTTGGATAACTTCACTTCAACAGCAATCATTGAGTGAAATCTGGGATTACCACCTCCGCAGGATCGGGGAGAGAACCATAGGCGACTACAACCTCAACAGCAAACATTGAGAGAATCTTGGATAACTTCACTTCAACAGCAATCGTTGAGCGAAATCTGGGATTACCACCTCCGTAGGATCGGGGAGAGAACCATAGGCGACTACAACCTCAACAGCAAACATTGAGAGAATCTTGGATAACTTCACTTCAACAGCAATCGTTGAGTGAAATCTGGGATTACCACCTCCGCAGGATCGGGGAGAGAACCATAGGCGACTACAACCTCAACAGCAAACATTGAGAGAATCTTGGGTGACTTCACTTCAACAGCAACCATTGAGCGAAATCTGGGATTACCACCTCCGCGGGATCGGAGAGAGAACCATAGGCGACTACAACCTCAATAGCAATCATTGAGAGAATCTTGGGTATCTTCTACTAAGTCTTTATCAGGAAAATCTGTTTGGGGTCGATTTAGCTGGACTAGAGAAGGCCTTGGACTGGATAAGAAACAGAAAATCTTAGGGTCGATTAACTGAACCGGTCCAGGTCTTGAAATGTCTTCAACTGGATAAGAAACAGAGAAATCTTTGGAGTCGATTTAACTGAGCCAGAGAAGGCCTTTGACTGGATAAGAAATCTTTGGAGTCGATTTAACTGAACCGGTCTAGGTCTTGAAATATAGCCGAGAACTTAACTGGATCTTTCCTGAAAGGTAAAGGTCAGTCATATGCAATGCATGATATGGATCAAGCAATGATGTTCTCAACATAAATGAGATTTGTAAGATATGATGCGTATATGCATGCTATAAGGTATGGGAATGCGATGTTTATGAATGTATCTTTTCGTCTAGGAAAGTAAATCCTTGACGGGTGCCGGGAAGTCACTCCTAGGCTGATGTTGAAGAATAGATTTTTGCCTCCGCTGGGGATGATAATTGCAAGAATACCGGCGGGAGAAGATAACTCCGTTGGGGAATAAACTTGGCGAATGAATTACTCTGCGGGGAGAAAAGTACTCTAACCATCTTGCTGGGAAGTAATACTCTGTGGGGGAGAGAGATACTTGGCTGAGCTGTTGACAATTACTTGCTGGGGATACCCTTGTTGTGTTGGAAGTGTTAATGGACTTCGCTGGGGATAAGAAGACTCCGTCGAGGACGCTCTTTCCGTGGCGTTTGGCTGAGGATAACCCAGTTATATCCTGATAAGGAAATAACTCTTTGAATACAGCCGGGAGACATGTTCGTGCTCTGCGAGGATAAGCTTCCAGAATATACTGGGGATAAGCTTACTGTTTAGGGAGATGGATCCCAACTTTCCTGGGGAAACTGGATTGGACTCTCCTGGGGAAGTTCTGAACTGTATCGGGGAAGTGACTCCATTGAATGTTTGATATACCGCCAGGGAACAATCTTTAGGTCAAGACTGTCGGGGATGCTTGCATGTATATTGCTGGGGAATGTTGAGATCTGCTGGAGATACCCAACTTCTTTAAGGTTTGATAACATAGCTTTGCGCGGGAGAGTGCATTGACTTGCTGGCTCACTCTCTGGGGAATTAAGACATCTGGTTATGTTCTTCAGCTGAACCTCCCTTATATCTTGTGGACAGAGCAATTAGATCGCTTGAACGGCTCATCATTGCCCCTGTTTTTGAGGTATGAGAGGAAGACCTGTGAGGTGCTGATAGTTGTTTGATGGACAAACCTCCTTCTGGTAGGCAGGTGACAAGATGACAGGACATAGTCGTACGCTTTGATCCCTAACTTTTGCCTGGACCGCCCTTTCGGGTTTTCAGTCCACCGGGATACCCATTTTTGCCCAAGCCGCCTTTTCAGGTTTTCGACTTGCCGGGTATACAGATTTTTCATTTCATCCCTTCATTCTGCCTGAACCTTTTTGGTTCGCCGGGAAGCCCTAATTTTTGCCTAGGTGTGTCAACCTAGCGGGTCTTTGATTGTGCGTAGTATTTTTCGACTATGTCCGTGCTTTCAAAATGTAGGGAGTTGCCCCTGTTAGAAGTGTTTTGTCATGCCACCAGAAGGTATTTGATCAGGCAAGATTCGTTGTTGGAATGCCCCAAGTGACTCAGGCGGAGATTTGCCCCAGGCTATTTGGCCTTTGAGAGATTCTCCGAATCTTGATTGGACTGCCCCAGATGATGGACCATGATCATGTCATGCCCCTTGATTGGAAGTGCTTTTGTTCACTAGGTATTCATCGTGCGAATTTCCCTGCTGTTCAAACAAATAGTCATATGCAAACAATGTTATATAAAAAATGCAAAGCTTATGTCTGTCTTGAAGATTTTGAAAATGCATTCTTTTTCATAAAACAAGTGAATGTTTGTAAAACGTGATGTCAACTCCGTATTTACCGTAGGCCTTAAGGAGTCAGGATACCTTTCGTAACAGTATGCTTTCGAACTAACCCATGCTTCAGCTAGGACTTTTAAGGGTTATAACGTGGCCTGGTTCACGGTTTAAGAAACAAAGGATAAAGGCTCAAATTATTTGTACCCACCCGCTCTTCGTGATGTTCTTCAATCCTAAACTCAGCTGATCGTGCGTTAGACCTTATTTGAGTTTTTGTCCTGATGTTCCAATGATGGTTCAGATATTGATGATTTATTCTGAATAGGCAGTCATTTTTGTTTTTGTTGAGGGTTTGTAAGACCTCTTTCTTTTCTGATTTTTTTGTTATCCCTTTCTTTTTTGCCTGAACTGTTTCCTTTTTTGGAATCACAGTCAGCGGGATGCCCCAGTTTTGTAAGTCTCCTTCATGGGTTTTGACTTAATGGGTTTTTTATTTTTTGAGATAATGACTGCCTTTCTTTATTGATTATTCGGAACCATCACTGTCTTTCTTCGTTTTGTAAGGACTTCTTTGGTGCCATTTGTTATGCACTTGGATCAACTGAGAGACTACCCTGCCCCAGGTTATGATTAAGGGTTTTAAATTTCAAAAAGAAAAACTCCTACTTCTTTGGCTCAGAGGGGTTGACGAGGGATTATCATCCTTATAACTCCAGTGTTTAGGGATTGAAACAATGCCTGTACCTCATCAGCGGGGTCTGTTCAAAAGCATACTGTAAAGATTGCGGTACCGTTTTCGTCATCCTCCCTCAAGAGGCTTAGCATTTTAGATCAAGAGTTGACATCAGAAAAAATATGAAAATAATTTGCATTTAGTGAATACGAATATATTGTTTCAGAACAGACATATGCGATGCATTAATGAAATAACAATGTTTAACATGAGTAAATGTTTGAACAAAAGAAAATTGCAACTTGAACATTCGAATGAACAAAAATTTCTCAATCCTAGCCATGATTTGGCAAGGGAGCAGTGATTATGTTCGGAGTCTCAGGTACTTCAAACTGAATCTCTCCAGCGTCGATCATGTCTTGAATCTTGTTTTTGAGAGGCCAGCAGTTGTCTGTAGTATGCCCCGGGCTATCAGAATGGTATGCGCACCTATCGTTGGGATGATAGTTAGGGGCAGAAGTGTTTGGATTCCAGAGAGGAGCCTTTAAGGTGATCAGCCCTGCCTCCAACATTTTTTGTAGTGCTTGATCCAGCGACATGTTGATCTTGGTGAACTGCCTTTTAGGCTTGTCTGGTTTTCTCTGATCAACCCGCTGTTCTTGGCGAGGTCGTTGTTGGACCTGAGAAGTAGTAGCAACTCGGAGAGGTCTATTCATTGGACCCGACCTTTGCCCTCTTGGAAGCTGTTCCATGACCTGGTCCCTGATTTGGGCTGGTTGCTTCATACCTTGAGGAAGCTGGCTGATCATGGCTCTCAGCTCTCCTTGCTCCTGAGCTAAACCTTGAATGAGGGCCCTTTGCCCCAGCATCTGGGTTTTCAATGTGTCTACCTCAGCTTGTAGACGTTTCAGTTGTTCGTCCTTGTCATCTTCGGGACTCTTTCTGACCAGATTCCCCATGAGGAGTGTCCTCAACTCTTCCTGCCCCTTGGATAGGCCTAGGAAGATTTCCCTGAACTGAGTCCCTTGAGCGTGAAGGTCCTAGTTATCTTGTTGTGAAGCCATTGCTGAAATAAACAGCGAGAAAGGTAAGTGACCTGCAACAAGGATACCTGTTATGCAATGATGAGTATGACATGCATGTAATGTTTTCAAGGACCTCGCGGGGTAAACAAGAAAATTGTTAGAGTTTGCATTTTGTAGCTTGATTGAAGGAACTTCCTATTGTAGAGAGTCCTTCTTCAAGGGTCAAAGGCTCACCATATCCAGTGGGTCATAGCCCCTGACTCAAGTCATCAACCTTATTTTGCTTTCCAAACAACCTTGGCTAGGGGAACCTTCTTCAGGAGTCAAAGCTCACCATATCAAGTGGGTCATAGCCTCTGACAACTTTGGCTAGAGGAAAATAAATCCTCTTTTCCCCTTGCTAGATGTTTGATTCATCATGACCTGCATCACAAGCCCTTGAGATCCTTGAAATGGGTTAGGATGTATGCAATGGTATGATGTCATGATGCATGGGGTAATATGAATAAACCCTGTTATGAGCCCTTATTAAGGACTATAAACAGAAACCTGCAAGAAACTCAAGTAAAAGCTGTCATGAGTCCCAGTTAAGGACTAAAAAACAAAGCCTGCAAGAAACTCGGTAAACCCTGTTATGAGTCCTGATTAAGGACTGCAAACCAAAACCTGTAAGAAACTTAATATACCCTGTTATGAGTCCCTATTAAGGACTATAAACAAAACCTGCAAGAAACTCAAGTGTCAGATAACAAGCATGCAAATAGTCAAGTTGGAAGGCACACAAGTCACACAAGACAAGTCCTTAGGGTTTAAGGCCAGCATGAGGTCTAGGTACTACCCTCTTTCAGTTTGTTGGTTCATACCTGTCCTATCAAAGTAACCGGGTTCTTAGAGGATCCCAATATCATTGACTACCCTCAATCGGTCATAACTCCAGCATCGCAATCTTTTCTTGCGGCCAGAACCATCACGAGAGTTTAGCCTCAATGGGCGTAGCATACTGCTACCGTTCTAATGGCCAAGTTGGGTTATTTAAGGTTCTAAGGTTGTTGGTGCTTAATGACTCCTCAGAAGACCCATATTCTCCTCGTTGCAACACAAGGGATATCGGTACAGACCAAGGTGCCACACCAACGTAGCCACTGTTTCACCCGCGTCGGTCTACGTCGGACAGGTCCCTCACAGCTTATGCTACCTAAACAGGGTATCCCCAGATCTGGGTTAGGATCTATGTAACTCCCATGCAACCCACAATAGTAAAGCAAGCAAGTCAATACAATTGAAAACACAGTTATGAACTACCCTAAGGTACACCTCACTTTAAGTATCCCCAGCAGAGTCGCCAGTTCTGTGATCGGTGGATCTGGAACTGACTGTTTAACGCTGGTTCGCGAAATGTCGCGGAAGCAAGAGTCGCCACCGTCTTTTATTTTCTCCAAATGGAAAGGACAAAAGCACAGAAAAATTCCTTAAAGAGATCGCTCTCGGTTCGGGAGGTAGGTTATAGAAAGGGAAGGTGTTAGCACCCTTTCTATCCATGGTTATCCATGGGCTCTTAGATACTTGCTCATTTGTGTTTTCAAAAATGGTTTGTTTGCTTTTCAACTGTGGGTTTTAAAAAAAGTTTCTTTGAAAATTCCAGTTCGACTCTTGTATCGGTCCTCAAGAGTGTTTGAAAAATTGCTTTCGAAAGCTTTTTGAAAAGGTGTCGGTGTGAAAAGTATTTTTGAATTTGTTTTGAATTTAGAGCAAGTATCTAGAGTCGTCTACCTACCCTAAGGAATTCGTCTGTGTAGATGTCCTTTAAAGTAGTGACATCCCACCATTGAGAGGTAGGTAGCACCACCGTTGGAGGTGTTCGGGTCAATTCGAGGTTCGGGACATGGTGATCACCAGAGCAATGGGAAGACACCTTAGAAGCTACCCTCATGCCAGGTTCCCGGATCATGAGGACTTACTAAGACATCCTCTACTCGACGATCACCTTTCGAGGCAAGGCAACAGTGAGGCGTACCCTAGGGGTGGTGTGTGATTTGTGTGTCATGTTCAGTTATTTTGTCTTATTCATGTCAAGGTGATCTATGCGTTTGTTTTTATTTAGACACTCATTCTTGCATGCAATTATTAACAGTTAAAAAAGTTGCGGAAATTAAAGTTCCTAAACTATTACAAAGGCGCAGGTCCACATCGCCAAATTAAAATCCAGGACCCGATTTGACAAAAAATAAAGAACTAAAGTGCGAGAAATATAAATTGTCTGAGTTACATGGCTGTGGGAGAATTACATAAATATTTAAAAGAAGGAATAAAGATGCGCGAATTGAATTGAAATTGAAAGCGAGGGCGTTGGACCATTTTTAATGAAATTAAATTATATTGAGCAAATTAATTAAATTAAAATAAAAAAAGAAATTATTTTTGAGGTTTTTTGTATTTATGGTTTTTTATGAGAATTAAATGAAATTAAAATATTAACCCTAATTCTAATTTTTTTTATTTATTAAGAAAAACATGTTAAAATTAAACCTAAAATTAATCTAATTATTTACATGCAATTTTGATTTATAAAAATAAATAATTAATTATTAGTGAAATTTATTTACAAAAAATATTAATTAAATAAATATATTTTGATTTTTATGACTTTTCTGTTTTTTACTATTTTTTTATATTTTATGAAAATAAGTTAAATTAAAGGAATTAATTAAAAAAAAGAAATAATTGAAATAAATAAAATAAGGAAAAGAAAGAAAATACAATACCTTGGGGGGTTTCTGTCCCCTTTTTGGAGGTGAATTGGAGTGGTTTGGCCATTTGTGTTCTGGCCTCATCATGCATAAGTTGTTCTACTTTGGCCATTTGGCTTTTGACTTTTGGCCATTTGCATTTTGGACTCAACGTTTCTTAATCTTCTCAGGATGTCTGTCTCGCCATGTATTGGTGTCATGCATAAGTTTTTCTACTTTGGCCATTTGGCTTTTGGCTTTTGGCTTTTGGCTTTTGGCTTTTGGCCATTTGGCTTTTGGCCTCAACGTTCCTTAATGAACTTGCATGGGATCCTGTCTAAATCTGCAGTGTTGAATCTCACGAACACATTAAATAAAATCATAAAATGCAAATAAAGTCAATATATGAAGAAATTTAATGTTTAGGCACAATATGGCATGTATGAATGATTATACCCTTTTGATCATAGAGATCAAATCAACCTTACCCTTACTGGAAAAGTAGTGACATGAATGCTTTTATGCCCTTTGGATCATGGAGATCAAGCCATCCTTACCCTTACTGAAGAAGTAATAAGATGTTGGTTTGTAACTGAGATGGCTTGTTTGTAGTGAGAGAGGGATTTGTAATAAGGATTTCAAGGTTTTAGGGTTCTTGAAAGAATTTGATATTCTAACAGTGTTGTGGCAAGGTTTTTTTCTCTCTCTCTTTCTCCTCTTTGGTTTGTGTGAAAAGAAGGTGATTATATAATGGAAATTAGGGTAAAGAAAATGGGCTTTGAATGTGCAATTGGGCCTCTAATATTCACTTGAGTTCGTCACTTTCCAGGCTAAATCGCAGGGACTTAAGTGCAATTTTTGAAGTTGAAATGTGAAAAAAAAATGTAGCCGACATCGATAACTAACTCCTGTCCGAAAATCGGCTCAATCGGATAAACGGTGAATTAGTTATGAATTTTTGAAGTTTCAGCTCAGACAAACTTATTTTGGGCTCCAGTGTCGACTCTGACACGTTCTTCAATAAAAAACTGGTATTGATCGGTGCATAATTTGGTCTTGACTTTTGAAGAAAAGTTGTAGATCTATGAGTCAGTGACCTTGTGTAAAAATATGAGTCCAATCCGATAAAAATTGACCGAGTTATGAATTTTCGAAGTTTCGGCTCAGATGAAATAATATTCAGCATTCAGGATTTTCAGCGTGTCACGCACTCTGAGCAAAAAACGAAGGCCTTTTGAATACCGTTTGAACTCAATACCTTCTGTGAAAATGTAGCCAACTCAATTTGTGAAATTTTGGCACCGGAACCAGCTCGATACGATTAAAATAGACCAAGTTATGATTTTCTGAACATGACGCAAATAAACTTCTGTCACAAATTTTCTGTATGAAAATACTTGATAAATCCACATTTTTGAAGACCTTCTGATCGAAATTGGCTTCCAGCCGTGAGAGATGAAAACTTAGATAATGTCAAGACGGAATTTTGGCCACCAGAACGGGTTCAAAACGAGTCACGATCTTCAAGTTATGAATTTTTTAGCGCGTAAAAATTGCACTTTCAGCACACTTTTTCACTATATTTCTTCAAGAAAACTCGCACATTCGGATACCTTCTTTAAAGAATTGACTCTTGAGCTGAACCTGAATTTGAGAATATGTTATCAGAGATATCTTGGCGAAAGAATACCTGAATATGACGCGCCGGGTTGGACTTGTGAATTTTCTTGAAATGTTTTGAGAAATATGGGAGGGCAAATTTTGGGGTACAACAGTATGCTTTTGAACAGACCTTGCTGATGATGTACAGGCATTTCTTTCAAATCCCAAACACTGGAGTTATAAGGAAGTTAATCCCTAGTCAACCCCTTCGAGCCAAAGAAGTAGGAGTTTTTCTGTTCTAAATGATCAAAACCTTTGATATAAACCTGGGGCAGGGTAGTATCTCAGTTAATTCAAAAGAAAATGCGCATTGAAGTTGCAAACTCTCAGTTCGTAATACAATGAACGACGTCAAAAAAAAAAGCATTCCTTTGGAATCGAAAGACAAGGGTGGTTCCCTATCACATAGATAGTTAATCTCTCAAAAGAGAAAAAAGCCCAATGACCCAAAACCTGTAAAGGAGGCTTAAGGAAGCTGGGGCATCCCGCTGACAGTAATCCCAGAAAACGGTAACAGTCAGGCTAAAGTTAGGGATAACAAATCAAAATCAAAATAGTGAGGTCATTACAAAATCCTCGACAACATGAAAAAAATGTGAAAAAAAGAAAAAAGGAGATAATGACTGTCTCCCCAAATTCAACTGGTGAACTATCGCCCAAAAGTCGCTCTAAACTCAAAACAGAGTGTGACGCACAATTAACTGAGCTTAGGTTGAAGAACATCACGAAGAGCGGGTGGGTACAAATATACTTTGAGCCTTTATCCTTTGTTTCTTAAACCGTGAACCAGGCCACGCTACAACCCTTTAAAAGTCCTAATTGAAGCATGGGTTAGTTTGAAAGCATACTGTTACAAAAGGTATCCTGACTCCTGTAGGGCTTTGCTCTAAATCTTGTGTTGATCTGTCTTATAAAAAGTTTTCTGCTAAAAACGCATTTTTCAAAACTTCGAGACAAACATAAACTTTGCATTACTTGAATATCACTGTCTGCATTTGGCTTTTTGTTTGACAGCGAAGAAATTCATACAGCGAATGTTCGGAGGAACGAAAACTCTCTCAGTGAGCAAAATCACTTCAAAAGGATGACACTTCCTTTACAAATCTCCTATCAACAAGGGGGCATGACATGTCACAAAGTTCACTTAACCTGGGGCAGTCCAGTCAAGATTTCAAGAAATCTCTCAATATGCAGAGTAATCTGATTCAAGACTCCTTCACCACCACTTGGGGCATTCGAATGTCAAAAGTGTTCAAAAACCCGATGCAGTTTTACACAAGCTCATCCTCAGGAAGCCCTACACCGGTTCCTCTTCAAGACTTCTGAAAACAGTTTATGGATTCTTCCCAACAACGGATGTTAATCTATCAGCTTGTTCAGATGCAACCTTTGAAAACAGTTTACGGACGCTTCCCAACAACAAATGCTGCTCTATTGCTGATTCAACTTCAAGATTTCTGAAAACAGTTCACGGGTTCTCCAAGTAACGGATGTTAACCTATCACTTGTTCAGATTCTTCCTCAAGACTTCTCAAAACAGTTTATGGATTCTTCCCAACAACGGATGTTAATCTATCAGCTTGTTCAGATGCAACCTTTGAAAACAGTTTACGGACGCTTCCCAACAACGGATGCTGCTCTATTGCTGATTCAACTTCAAGATTTCTGAAAACAGTTCACGGGTTCTCCAAGTAACGGATGTTAACCTATCACTTGTTCAGATTCTTCCTCAAGACTTCTGAAAACAGTTTATGGATTCTTCCCAACAACGGATGTTAATCTATCAGCTTGTTCAGATGCAACCTTTGAAAACAGTTTACAGACGCTTCCCAACAACGGATGCTGCTCTATTGCTGATTCAATCTCAAGATTTCTGAAAACAATTCACGGGTTCTCCAAGTAAACGGATGTTAACCTATCACTTGTTCAGATTCTTCTCAAGACTTCTGAAAACAGTTTATGGATTCTTCCCAACAACGGATGTTAATCTATCAGCTTGTTCAGATGCAACCTTTGAAAACAGTTTACGGACGCTTCCCAACAACGGATGCTGCTCTATTGCTGATTCAACTTCAAGATTTCTGAAAATAGTTCACGGGTTCTCCAAGTAACGGATGTTAACCTATCGCTTGTTCAGATTCTTCTCAAGACTTCTGAAAACAGTTTATGGATTCTTCCCAACAATGGATATTAATCTATCAGCTTGTTCAGATGCAACCTTTGAAAACAGCTTACGGACGCTTCCCAACAACGGATGTTGCTCTATTGCTTATTCAATCTCAAGACTTCTGAAAACAGTTTATGGATTCTTCCCAACAACGGATGTTAATCTATCAGCTTGTTCAGATGCAACCTTTGAAAACAGTTTACGAACGCTTCCCAACAACGGATGTTGTTCTATTGCTTATTCAACTTCAAGATTTCTGAAAACAGTTCACGGGTTCTCCAAGTAACGGATGTTAACCTATCGCTTGTTCAGATTCTTCTCAAGCTAACTCCACTCAGAGTCAAGCTTCATTATCCCCAGCAAAGCTAAAACTTCAAATTATCAATCCCCAGCGGAGCCAGACCATTGAACCTTCTCCCCACAGAGTTTTGGGAGGGAAAATCTTGAGTTCCCCAGTGAAGTCGCCAGAGTTACTTCCTACCGAGCTGAAGATTCTCAATCTTACCTCCCCAGCATGAGTCTACTAGTTTGGAACTCCCCAGTAGAGGTCATCAGGAATTCTCTTCCCCAGCAGCAGCCAGAGAATTATTTTCCTGGCAGCAATCAAGACTCTTTTATCTGCAGCAGTCAAGATTCATTTATCCTCAGCAAGATAGCTCATCAAGCTTACATGCGCATTCATCGCAATCATGTCATAAACATTGATGTCACATACATTGCATCATGCATCATGACATTGCATACAACTAACCCCTTTACTTTTTCAGGTAAGAACAGTCGACAGACAAAGACCATCTCCCGAGATTCATCCAGAAATAGTTCAGATGTGACCCGGACACGGCGACATTCTGATACTTATTCCAGATCCATTCAGACGCATCATCAGAGAACCCTACACCGGTTCCTCTTCAACTTCAAGACTTCTAAAAACAGTTTACGGATTCTTCCCAACAACGGATGTTAATCTACCAACATGTTCAGGTGCAATTCTTGAAAGCATTTTACGGACGCGTCCCAACAACGGATGTTGCTCTATTGCTTGTTCAGCTTCAAGACTTCTGAAAACAGTTCACGAGTTCTCCAGTAACGGATGTTAACCTATCACTTGTTCAGACTCTTCTCAACTTTTGAAAACAGTTTACAGACGCCTCCCAACAACGGATGTTGTTCTATTGCTTATTCAATCTCAACTCCTGAAAATAGTTTATGGATTCTCCAGACATGGACGTCAATCTGTTGCTTATTCGGACCCCTAATTCAGAGATGTTCCGAAACATGGATGCCCTTCTGATACTTGTCCACTCACCATTGACATACAGTTCAACATGTCCAGATGGCATCTATAAGCCCATCCTCCTATCAGCAGTCGCCAAATGGCATCTTTAAGCCCATTATCAGATGGCATCTCTAAGCCCATTCCCCGACAAGACTCTATCGTATCAGGTGGCATCTTTAAGCCCATCACCAAATGGCATCTGTAAGCCCATTCACCTCTACCATCACATCGCCGAGTGCAAATTTTCTGGGCACTTTAGTGTCCAGTCTTCTTTTACCTTCAAGTCGCGAAAGGCAAACTTGCCAATCTAACTCTTCAGGTTCAAGAAGATTGAACAGGGGCAACTGTTGTACCCCAAAATTTTCCCTCGCATTTTTCCACAAGAAATCACAGCTTCAGGCGTTTCCTGATTTTCCATATTGGCTCAAGAATCGAACAAACGGACTTTTCTCGTTAGTCAAACAAAAATTAGGGTTTTATTGATTTTTCAGGGGCTCTGGATTGTTTCACACAGTTGGCTTAGGGTTTTGGTTGATTTTGGCTCAATTTCGATCAGGCGAACGTTTCTTTGGCATTTTATCAGGAATTAGGGTTTTGTGGGCATATTCTCAGAAAGATTAAAATCCCACAGCACTTTGCAAGTTATTCCGAGATTCGGGTTGAATTCGCATTGTTTTGATTTAATCAGTAAAAGAGGCAGTTGGTTTGAATTCACGTTGGTTTGTTTGAGCCAGTCAAAAGAAATATGCAGTATTGGATTTACAGTGCTTGGTAAGAAATCAGTAAGAAAGGAATGCGTCTGATCAGTTATTGCGTTTGACTGTGCGTTGCTTTAGATGATGGAGGCGCCAAGCTCATCTATTTTGATCAACGAAGAATCAATGTTTAGTTGATTATTTATTATTCTAAGAATTAAATATCTGGAATTTAATTTTCATTTGTTTTAATTTAAGGAACTATAAATAATAAGTAAATAATTGAGAAGGGATAAAAAGAATTAAATGGATCAATAGAATTTTTATTTCATATTTAAACATTTGTTACAATTATTATTTAGATACAAGTATGCATTTACGAAGTATTTAAAATAATAATAGTTTACAATGATTAAATTGAAATTAAAACTATCCTATTTTTCTAAATATTTTCTAAGTCCCTAATTCTTCATTCTTCACTTTGCTCCCCTCCATTCAATTATTCATCTGCAAAAAGAAAAGGAGAAAAGTCAGTGACCGATAAATAAATAAAGACAGATAAAATTGCAATCATCATTAAGGGCCACTGATGGGGATCAGTTAACCCTCTCTGCAAATCACGGGATCGCTCCCGGTTCACAAAGAGGGACGAGTTTTATTTGCTAAAGTATGAATGCACAAAAGCCAAATTGCATAATTCAAAGTGTCAAACTGCATAATTTCAAAGTCTCAAACTCCAAGTTCAAACCCAACTAAAAATCAAAGTACAACTTTCTGCCAAAAAAATATAAAGCATACTGTCACAAAGATATCAAGCTGGCCAAAGAAGATATGCAGAGAAAATGGGATATGCAAACAACTACACTTTCATCATTTCCCCATGTGACCCTTTCAGAAAAGTACAGAAAAAAGCATAGTTTAATATTTAACTGTACTGAGAGAGAGAAAAAGAAGAGATAAGGAGCATGTTTTTAGGCTTTAGGCAGGCATAGATGGAAAGAAAACATATAAAACAAAAGATGAGCACAATGGATAAGGAGAGCCTGCTGAACCTGTCAAGCAGGACAGAACAAAATATGCCTTAAAGCATGACCTGATATCCTGTCAACAGAAGGGCCAGACCATGATGCAAAAGACAGCAGAACTAGCACCAAGGTAAAGAAAAGATACAAACTGATATATAAAACCTGCTACTGCATTTTTTCAAGGGGGGCCTTAAGACATCACAAGCCTAAAAAACCGGCATTGGCTAAAAACCTGGCCTAACCATACAAACCCCTGTCAAACATGAGAAAACCTGCCTGAAGCTTTGAAGCAAGCCTAACATGAAGCCAAACATGATTAACCTGCATTAGCCTTACCATTTTTCAAAGCCTTACCATTTGCTAAACCTGAACTACCAAACCTGCAAGGCCTCAAGCCTGAAATCATACAAACCAACTGAAGCCAGTCAGAAACCATTTCCCTTAAATCATAAACCTACTGTCAAGACCTGTTAAAAGCTCAAGACCTGCCTAATCCCAAACTCAAACCATACAAACCTGTCAAACATTAAACATGGCCTAAACTTAAACCTCAAGCCTGAAACCAGTCCAGAACCTCAAGCCTGAAACCAGTTCAAGCTTCACCTGAATCAGTCCAAACCAAAAGCCTAAATTCACAAAAAAACTGAAGTCTGGCCATTCAAGCAAAACCTGTCCAGTTTAAACCTTAACCATAAAAGCCTCAGACCTGCAATCATACTGCATAATACCATCCAAACATAAAGCCCTCAGTAAAAAAAACATCATTGGGCAAGCTCAACAATCAAAAGGCAAAACGTTCAAAGGTAGCTACTAAGCAGTTTCGAAGGCAACCAAAGCAACTGAGATAGAAGAAGCAACAAAGGCAACCAAAGCAACTGAGATAGAAGAAGCAACAAAGGCAACTCAAAAGGCAAAAATCGTTCAGAAGCAACAATAACATTTCAAGCATACATGCGAGGCCCCCTCAGAACTCTGAGTTCATCATAGGGTGGAAAAAGAAGCAACAAGCATACAGTGGAAAAGAAGAAGAAGAAAGAAGCGAATATCAAAATTAGGTTTTCAATTCATCATTAAACCCTAAACAAAAAGGGTAGTACAGAAATACCAGGAAGCTCAAAGAGTCCAGCATCGCGCCTCCGCCTCTCCCTCCACCGTTGAGCCTCCTAAGCACCTCCATTTTCTCCCTCTCCTCAGTCAAGGTAAAACATCTCCCTCTTCATCCTCGTTACATAAACCAAGTCAAAAACTTAATCAAATAAGCAGAAAATCACAAGCATGCAAGAACTAAAAAAAACCCTAACGAAATAAGAAAGCGAATGGTACCTTAGATTGAGTGCCCTAATACTGTCGTTAGAGGGAAGAAGGCATGATGATGCTGGTGGCTCTGTGGCGGAGGGTATCGCTCAGGAAGACGAAGAAGAATATGAAAACGAACGAACGAACGGCGCACTGCTCACGAAACCCTAAAGTCTTGTCCCAAATGAAAACACAAGCGAAACCCTAAAAATGTCTTGAGCCCAAACGTGGGCCTTGCCCGTTTCTGCATACCTAAAGCCCATTAAAAATGCTTACCTCTTTTTATATAAAACAAACATCACTCATATTAATTAACCCATTTAACCTTTCTTAACAAGTATTTTATTAAGACTAACTTTTTCTTCTTTTTTTTAAACAATATATTCTTTTTTCTAACTTAATATATCCTTTACAATAATTTTTATTACTAATACCTTTGTTTAATACATTAATTAAAAATACACTTTTTCTACTTTATTTCTTGATATTTATTTAAACATACTTTTTTATAATAAATAAAGATACCTTTTTATACATAATATGATTAAATTGAAAACATTTTCTTTTCATTAAAACATTCTTTTTGTACATATTAAGAAAATACAAGATTATTAATTAAATTAAATAGATATTTAATTTTTCTTTAGGTCAAAACAAACAAATACCTAACAATACTTTCTTAAATTCGTATTGTCGCATCTGTAAATAATTACATACTTACACAATACATCTCACACTTACACAATACAAATACATTTACTTTGCTCCTATACACATTTGTTTATCTTATACATTGATATACGTTATTTACATTTGATCGCAAATTCGATTTGGTTGTAACTTATTGGATACTATAAGTCTCATCCCCATTTGTGAATATTGTACCCCCACTCCCGGATACTTATTTTGTAATAGCGTAGATTTTACATTTTCGCAATTTACCGCTTTCAATTATACCATGGTTAGACCTAGGGTTTGCATGTACATAAAATCAAACGCTAGATAACCTAATACAAAACAAATACATGAAATCAATACACAATCACACTTGCACCCTCTAGGGTAACCCCACATGTTGCCTTCCAAAATGGGCCATGCTTGCACGTCGAGTATCTTTGGAAAAACAAATTCAAATGGTCATAAGTCCCTCGATGACGCTTTCGAATGTTGCCTAAACGGAATGATCATAGTCCCTTCAAAGCGAATTGCCAAAGACACTTGGCACCATTGCATTCGTGGTCCATACGATGACCCGCGCCCGTCCCGAGTAAACTTCCTAAACGCAAGATTGTCCACCAATTTCAATGGTGGAACAAAATTGTTGAAAAGGGTTGAAAACATAGAGAAAACCTTTGAGTACAATAGGGTAGACAAAACTCTTAGTTACTTGAGATCAACTTGCAAAAACACTTGCCTCCTTTTCAAAAACCACAATCCACAACACTTTCAAACAAACTCTCAAAACATTTTGAAACATCTTTTCAAAAAGATACACGCCTTTGTAAAATATTCGAGTAAAGAATTGTTACAAGGTTAGCCTAAGACAAGGCATCTTCTTCCAAAACATTTTCAAAAATACACACACACACACACACCATTTTCAAGCAATCGAAAATCAAGGCAAGTGATCTAAAAACCAAGTAACTAAGAGCCCATGGATAACCATGGATGAAAAGGGTGCTAATACCTTCCCTTTTCATAATCTACCCCCCGAACCCACGAAACATCTCAAAAGGTTTTTGCTGTGCTTTTTTAACCTTTCCTTTAGGATAAAATAAAAAGTCGGTGGCGACTCTTGTTCAAACGCACAAGTGCGAATACGAACGCAAAACTCACAGTCAGTTCTCCCACCGTATCACACTTGCCATCCTTCTTCGGCACAGGAACCACATTGGCCACCCACTGAGGGTAAGAAGTAACTGCTAGAAAACCAGCGTCAAACTGTTTCATTACCTCAGCCTTGATTTTCTCAGAAATCTCTGGGCGCATTCGGCGGACCTTCTGTTTTACTGGAGGGAAGTCTTCCTTGGTAGGCAGGCGATGAACCATAATATCAGTATCCAAACCAGGCATATCTTCGTAAGACCAGGAAAAGATCTCAACGTAGTCACGCAACATATGAATCAACCGCTGTTTCACACTAAGCTCCAGATTTGCACTGATCTTGACTTCCTTCTTATCTGTCTCTGTACCCAGATTCACTGATTCTACCGACTCTTCACGTGGCTGAATAGCCCTCTCTTCCTGGAGTAGCAGTCTTGCAAGTTCACTAGGCACTTCGCAATCATCTTCACCTTCGTCTTCAGCTAAGTTGATCGGATTTTCGAAGTCATAACTGGCAGTAGCAGAGTCATTACCAGTGAGATCCAGAGTGGATGTGGACCTGTATATGTGAGTGTGTGTAAAATAGCTGTTTTGCAATATATAATAAATAAAGACAAGGAGCGCAAGATTTGAAATGCCAGAACGTCTAATGCTTTCATTAATGATATATGAAAATGACACATAAAAGCCCTCACAAATGAAGCCACGATGCCCCGGGTAAGACATCGGGCCATAAAGTTTGAAACATTGTCTATTACAAATTAAAAACAAAAGGTTTCATTACTGGGTAACAAAAGTAATAGGGATGAAGTCCTTTGTTGTCCAGTTGCTTGGTCCACCGTCGGTAGTAGGATAGATCCAGTTGTCGAATTCAGACTCTTCTACATCATCTTCAATGGCATTCACTCCCGAGTTGCTAATGAACACAGGAGGTCTTCCGATCCTTGCACTTTGAACAACCCTTTGAGCTTCTGCAGTGAAACCCAAACCAAACTTGTTAGTCTTCTATGTAAAATCAGGGAGTCGGCCCCAATTCGCACACTCACCCTTTTCAATAACGGCCCGGGCATCCTTTAAGGAAGACATCTTTATTGGAGAATCTTCAACCACCGTCTCAGCTGATGCTAGTGTCTGGGGAACCTCTTCAAAGTGCTGAAATGAGGTCTCAATGAACTCCCCATCCATTTCTACATATCGAAACAAGTTGAGGTGGCTGACCATGTACTCTTCCTCCCCTTGTACTGTCACAATCTTCCCTTTGACCGGGTACTTCAGCTTCTGGTGGAGCGTTGAGGTTACGGCCCCAGCTTTGTGGATCCATGGACGGCCCAGCAAACAAGAATAAGATGGGCGAATGTCCATCACATAGAACATAGAGTTGAAGACCTGAGAACCAACCTTGATCGGGATATCAACCTCTCCATGCACCATCCTTTTAGAACCGTCAAAGGCCCTGACAATAATATTACTTGGTTTCAGCTCCAACCCTTCATAATCCAACTGGTCTAGAGCTTTCTTGGGCAAGACGTTCAATGAGGAACCAGTATCAACCAATACATGTGCAAGAGTAGTGCCCCTGCATTCAATGGAGACATGCAGGGAATCATTGTGATTCTTCCCTTTAGCGGTCAAGTCAGCGTCTGAGAAACCCAACCCATTATCAGCAGTCAAATTAGCCACACAATCTATAAACTGATCAGCTGATGTCTCTTGTGGCATGTGGGCAGTTTTCAGAAATGTAATCAGAGCCTTGGCATGGGCCTCTGAGCATAACAATAGTGACAACATAGAAATCTTGGATGGGGTTTGCCCCAGCTGTTCAACTACATTGTAGTCACTCTTTTTAATGATCTTCAGGATCTCTTCTGTCTCTTGCTTAGAAGCTTCAACAGTAATTGTCTTCGGTGCCTCCGTCTGGGCAAGCGCATCAATGGTGATCCCTTTGCCCCGAGTGTCAGATGACTCGGCGACAGGGGTAAGAATAAGAACTTGATCAGGAATGGCAGTAGGTACACTTGCAAGTGTAATAACAACAGGTCTTTGGGCAGTTGGTGGAGCAATATCAGGTGAGAAAAGTCTTCCGCTGCGGGTGACTTTAGCAGGTCCAGTAATGTTGCTGATGTCAGTACCAGCATCCAACTCTTACTTAACTCCATGAAAATAAACATCAGCCCCATAGTGCCAAGGGACAGCTTTGTCAGAGGTGTAGGGGATGGGCCCCGAAATAGTGATGATCACAGGTGCGATTCTCGGAACAGATGTAATCCTAACAGGCTTCCTCGAGGGAGCCTTGGGAGAATTTTCGAAAATGGTAATGATGGCGACTTCTTCAGAATGAACTGAGGGAACAACAGTCTTCTCAAACAGGATCTCTTTACTATCCATCAGGCTTTGGACACCTGATTTCAAAAGCGAACAACCATTTGGCAGGGCAGAACACATACGGCAACCTTCGCCACAGCCCGGAAATAAACCGGCTAGCAAAAGATTCTTCTTTACCGTCAATAGAGGGGTAACAATTTCATCCACAAAAACTACAAACAACTCTTCTTCTAGAGCATTCACTCCATGCTTGGGCATGGGAGCAGTTACAACATTAGGCCGCTCGGGCGCCTCAAACTCAATCTCCTTCGCATCAATTAGGTCTTGTACCCTGTTCTTCAAAACCCAACAATCGTCCGTATTGTGCCCCGGGCTATCAGAGTGAAAAGCACAGCGGGAATTAGGGTTATACCTTGGTGATGTGGTATTTGGACTCTTCGGGGCTTCCTTTAGAAATACCAGATTAGTCTTCAGCAACTGTGGCAGAATCTGAGACAAAGTCATGCTGAGACGAGTAAATTGCCTTCGAGGTCTCTCGTCCTTCTGTTGATTGTTGTGCTGAGGAGCACCAGCAGGTTTTGAAATAACAACCGCATTGACAGCTTGGCGGTGTTCAGGTCTATTCTGTCTTCTCGAACTGTAGACAGCACTGGACTCTTTCTTAAACGGATTCTTCTCGGTGCTTGACGAGGCACCCTTCTGTATCTTCCCAGCCTTAATATCAGCCTCAATCCTCTCACCAATCAAAATAAGATCTGTAAACCCAGATGAAGAGTTTCCAATTAGATGGTTGAAGAATGGACCAGACAGGGTCCCCAGAAACATGTCAACAAGCTCCCGATCAGCCAAAGGTGGTTGCACCCTACCGGCGAGGTCCCTCCACTTTTGAGCATAATCTTTGAATCCTTCACCCGTTCCCATTGACATACCCTGGAGGTGGGTACGCATAGGAGCGAGGTTGGAGTTGTACTAATACTGCTTGTAGAATGCAGTAGCCAAATTTTCCCAACTGCGGATGCTGGCTTCGTCTAACTGATAGAACCACTCAAGCTGAGTCTCTGAGAGACTGTCTTGAAAGAAATGGATCCATAGGTTTTTATCAGCAGTGTAAGGCTGGATCTTCCTCACATATGACCGAAGGTGCAACTTCAGACAAGAAACTCTGTCATACTTAGCAAAGGCTGGTGCCTTGAATTTGTGGGGAATCACTACCCCAGATGATAGACCTAGATCTCCAAAGTCCAAACCAGGCACCTTCTGAATTTCCATAGCACTCAGCCGGTCCTCCAGTTGCTTGTATCTATCCTCAGCTGGAGGATATTGTTCTTCATCGTAGTCCGTCTCGTTGTCGGAGACCACAGGGCTAGGAGCCCTCCTTTCTTGTGGACTATCTTTCCCTCCATATGAGGTGGTCAGATCAACTTCATTCTGCAGCCTATTTCCAAACCTGTGCCCTGTGTTAAACAGGATGGTCCTCTTCTTCTTCTTCTTCTTCTTCTTCTTCTTCTCTTTCAAAATCAAGGTTTTCAGGTCTTGCTGACCCTTAGCTAGATTCATGAACAACTCTTGAAATTGGGCATTCTGGGCCTGGAGGGCCTTGATAGATTTCTCAGTTGAAGGTTCAGTAGACATGATGATTGCTGAAATAAATAGCGAAGAAGATAAGAGACCTGTAAAGGGTACCTATTTATGAAGTGCATGAGATGAAATGCGTATGATTTATGATTTCAAAGACAACCGGGATTCAAATTTGTAAACAAGAAAGGAAACACACTTTATTAGATAAACTTGGTAATTCAAATTGTTCAACAAATTTCCCTTAAGGCGTTACAAGAATGGAAATACTGAAAATGTAAACAAAAACTGGAAAGGAAATCATCAAAGGTCTATCAATGCTCCAATGGTCTCTTCTTATCAGTGCGGACATAATCGTTGAGAATCTGCTCGTTCTCTAACTGCCTAGTCAACCTCTGGATCTTCTGCTCTTGTTCATTGAACTTCTCTCGGTAAGAATCCCGTTCCTCCCTCAATTGCATCCAAGATCTCTTCAGTGCCCCAATGTAAGTGGGCATATAAGGATGGAGAATGGTTGGAAGAACCCCTTCTTCATTAGCAACTTCAAGAGTGGCAGGCCGGACAACTTCATATGGCATACCTAGCTTTTGGGCACGGATGCGGACCCATCTGAGATATGGCTCCATTGGCAGAGAAGTCTTTGGGCCCAGCTCATGTGGATCAGATTGGTGAACTCTATCCCAAGCCCTTATGAATCTGCGACGCTGCTCGTCGCTATCCCCTTGAAAATCAAAGATGATATGAGGCATTAGCATCTCATGAGGTCCTTTTCTTCTGGCTCTTCCAAACTGACGGAGAGCTAAGCATGGGTTGTAAGAAATTCCTCCATGGGTTCCTAGCAGTGGGACATTGGGATACTCCCCACAGCGATCAATGATAGTCACCTCATCCATACCCTTGAGAGTCCAGATAATGTCATTATGAGAAAGAGACATCACCCTATAAGCCCAGCCTATTCCTTCTTTGTTCTTCAGCACTGACTTGGGGAGGTGCGAAATAAACCACCTCGACAATAATGGAGCACAACACATTAAGGTTCCCCACTTTCGGGCAGTACGAGCATAGAGCTGATGAAGAATGTCACCCAAGAGAGTGGGTACAGGGTTCTGAGAGATGAAGATCTTTATCGCATTCACATCAACAAAAGTGTGAGGATTCGGAAACAATACCAAGCCATAAATCAAAAGAGCCAGAATATCCTCGAACGCCTTAAAGTCTAGGCTATCCTAGAAGTAGTTAGCCTTGCCAACCAAGAACTTAGTCAGAAATTCTTTTGCTCCACTCCTAGTCTCCCAATTAGCCATTACCTCCTCTTTAGTCAAATGAAGGGCTGCAGCAATTTCTTCAGGCCTAAGGGTCTTCTCCCAACCAGTAAACGGGGTCTGCTCCAGAACAGAGATACCGAGCAGCTCAGAGAACTCTTCTAGGGTAGGAACCAGCTGGAAGTCCTGGAAAGTAAAACAATGGTACAGCGGATCATAGAACTGGACCAGGACACTCATCATCTGCTCGTCCAATTTGGAGGTGACCAAATTGAGAAGAGAACCATGCCTCCTAATGAAGGAAGTAGTGTCAGGCATCTTGGCAACCAACTCTTTAAGCAAGGTAGGGACTTGGACAAAGTTGATCCGGATGGTATTCTTACGCATGGGCATCATGATGACCTACAAAACAGAGCAAAGATGAAACCCTCTTGTCTTTGAAATAGGTTAGTCTTATGCAAGATGTATGCAATGTTATGATGTCATGATGTCATGATAGTAAGCACACCACAAGTATCCACAAATAGCAAACATGGTAAAGGCATACAAGTCACACAAAAGAGCCCTTAGATTTCAGGCTGGCAAGGAGCTTAGGTACTACCCTCTTTCAGTTCAGTTGGTTTAAACCTGTCCTAAAAATAGTAATCGGGTTCTAGAGGATCTCAATATCACTGACTACCCTCAATCGTTCATAATTCCAATTTAGCAACCTTTTCTTGCAGCCGGAATCATCGCGAGAGTTTAGTCTCAATGAGTGTAGCATACTGGTACTGTTCTATGGCCAAGTTGGTCAATTTAAGGTTCTAAGATCAGTTGGTGCTTAATGACCCCTTAGAAGACCCATATTCTCCTCGTTCCAACACAAGGGATATCGGTACAGACTAAAGTGCCACACCAACGTAGTTATTGCTTCAACCGTATCGGTCTACGCCGGACAGTTCCGTCACAGTTTATTGCTACTTACCTAAAGGGTATCCCCAGATCTGGGTTAGGATCTATAGAACTCCGATACAAGCCCACAAATATAAATCATACAAAGTATACAATTGAAAATACAATGATCTAATCCTAAGGTACACCTCACTTATAAATCTTCCCCAACAGAGTCGCCAGTTCTGTGATCGGTGTGAAATAGAACTGACTGTTTTGGAATGTTGGTTTGTGTTTTGAGTTTTTTTTCGCAAAATGTCGCGGTAAGCAAGAGTCGCCACCGTCTTTTATTTTATCCAACAAGGAAAGGAAAAAAGCACATAAAAATTCCTTTTTCGAGATGTTTCTCGGGTTCGGGAGGTAGATTATAGAAAGGGAAGGTGTTAGCACCCTTTCTATCCGTGGTTATCCACGGGCTCTTAGGTACTTGCTCAAAGTGTTTTCAAAAATTTGCTTTTCTTTGTGTTTGTGGGTTTGAAAGAAGTTCTTTGTTTGAAAGGAGTGTAAGTGTGAAAAGTTTTTGTTTTGTTTTGAGAGAGCAAGTACTTAAGAACCATCTACCTACTCGAAAAGGGAATTAAACTGTGCAAATGTCCTTTAGACAATGCTAGCCCACTATTGATGAGTAGGTAGCACCGTCGTTGGAGTTTGAGGGTCAATTCAATTAAGGGACGTGTGGTCACTAAAGAAATGTTAGGACGCCTTAGCGGTAACCCTAATGTCTTGGATCATTTTATCCGACGCAACCGTTTCGAGGCAACTATGATCTTTGGACAAGAGGACGACCTTTAAAACTTCCTATACTCAATGACCACGTTCGGAGGCAACCAAGTGAGGTGTACCCTAAGAGTGCGCATGTGCGAGTGTATTGTTTTTCAGTTATTTATCTGTGTACATGTCATGGGTTATCTATGTTGATTTTAAGTTCATACATTGAATCTTGTCATGCATTCCCTATTATCAAACATCTAACTGTTTATAGTTGCAGAAATTAAATTTGCGGAAATTAAATCTAAACTATTACAAGGCGTCGGGTATTTACATCGCCAAAAACAAACCCTTTAATTTAAATTGCGGAAAATAAAATAATGCGAAAAACAATCCCTTTATATTTAAGGAAATAAAATAAAATGGTTAAAAGTTAGTAAAACCTAATATTCTAAATTGATTTTAATTTATTGCAAAAATGTTAAAATTAACCTAATTAACACTAAATTAATTAATTAATGTTTATTTACAAAAATAAGATAATGAAATTAATAAAAATAACCTTTTTTGTGTTTTTAATTTTATGAGAAAAAATTAATTGGTTAGTAATAATAATAATAATTAATTAAAAACAATAAAGCAAATAAATAAATATAATGTAAAGAAAATAAACCAAGGGGGTTTGGGCCCAAATCTGGGTGTTTGAATGGCAATTGTCTGGCCCATTTATGCCAGCCTTGTTTGAATTTTTGGAATCCCACGCGCGCCTGTTGACTTGAGTATATGGTGTACCTCAAATCTGGGCCTTTAGATTTGGCCTGGGGGCCATCTTGCGTTTGGATCTTTGAGGCATATGGTGGACTACATTTTGAGCATTGCATGAGAGTACCTGAAGAAAAAGAAAACAAATGTATTGGGGGACCTGGGATTCGAACCCAGGTCCCAAGGGGTTTTCCACTAGCGCGCTTGCCAACCCAACTGACTTGCCTATTTGTTATTAGGATAAGTATCAATTATTATATGTAAAACAAAGCATCATGCCTGGAAAATAAAAAAAAATATGGCGCGCATTTTGAACAGACCAATGGGAAGAAGACACATGGTCATCTTCTTCGTTGAAACCCTGGATATTTACCTGCGGATTTTATCCGCAGCTAAATTCCTAGGTTCGTCCTAAAATTCACCCTAGGCTATAGAAATGCAATCCAAAGCCATGGTTCGCTTCGTCTCTCCTTCCTGAGCATCCCTGTACCAATTATTTGTCCTAATTTTTCCTGCATAGCAAACGCCTAAAAACAAAGAATGGAAACCCTAGGTTCGGGTATTATGTTATAGGCCATGAAAACAAAATTAAATAATGCAGAATGCTTAGAAATCACACAAGATTCATGAATATACCAACATTTTGCCATAAAGATGCAAGAATCCAAGGTTACGATTCCATGTACAGGGCGGAGTTTCAAGCAACTTACAGTGCGTTTGGAGGTGATTCAGGACTCGTGAATGATCACTTTAGCTTCAGTGAATGGCTAGCAAGAAGATAACGTTGAGCTTTTGCCTTGAATTGGTCTCCAAACAAGATTTCGATCTCCACTTTTTTCAAGCTTTTTTCAGTTTTGGTTTGCCCGTTTCTGTCACTTTTTGGTCGTGTTCTTGATGCCTTTGCCTTGTACATGTATATTAGAAGCAATTAGGTTAAAAACTTGGGCTTGAATCCATGGGAATTGATGAATCAAGATTTGATATGATCTTCCATTAAAAAACTTCCAAAAATGTCTCAAATCAAATATTTTGTGCATAATAAAGCTTGATACGAATTTGATTGGGTGTATCATGTTAATTGAAAGCTGTAATGATCAAAAAGATCTTATTCCATCAATTTTTGGATTTTATTTGAATTAATATTGATTTAAAATGAATTAATTCAATAAAAATTAAATAAAATAGAAAAATTAATGAATGGACATGAAACTGAAGATGGGACACGTGTGTGGTGTGACAAGATCAAATCAAGTGGAAAAAAGTGGGCCCTTTTGTCAAAAATTGGAGTTTTGAGGATAGTTGACTTTTGGCAATTTTGGAATAATGCCCAACTTCAACAATGCATAACTTCCTCAATTTTTAACTTTTGGAGGTGTTCATGGACTTTTTAGAAACCTTGAGATGTCCTCTAACTAACCCTTTTAGTCTCATCTCATTTTGATATTCCATGCTCAAGTTATAATCTTTGGCAAAAAAGGTGTTTTTGTTGACTTTCAAAAATGACCTATAATGTCCAAATTTGTAACTTCTTGTGAGTGCATTTCTTGATCTTGGGGTGTGAATATGGATTGTAGGAAATTGCATCCTATTCAAAATGGGCTTTGGATGGGTCATTTCTCATAAAGTTGAGAAAGTTATGCTTGGTCAAAGTTGAGTTGACTTTTCCTACAAAACCCTAATTTAGCAACTTTTGAATCTTGATGAATTTTGAGCAACCCTTGATGAATCATGATCAACCCTTGATAAAATGATGAATTATCCTTCAAAATGATAATGTTGACAAAAAATCTTGAGGTTTGACTATTTATAGGTCACAGTTGACTTTTGCCCTAGCACAGTCGATTCTTGGGCTTCTTGAGCAATTGATTGACCAAACTATCTCTGCAAGGCTTGAAATTTTACATGGATGAACTTGAGAGAATATTAGGACATTTGGGAGCACTTGAGTCCATTTGGATGCAAGGACCTTGATGCAACACAAAACCCTAATTTGAGGTTGACTGCCTTAAGAGGTGATTTGACTGTCCAACTCTTGAGCTATCTTGAGCAACTTGGGAGTTATTCTTGAAATGTCTTGGGAAATATGGGAGGGAAAATTTTGGGGTACAACAATTGCCCCTGTTCAATTTTCTTAAACCTGAGGATATAGATTGGCTTTTGAGCCTTTCGTGATCCGAAGGTGGAAGATAATTGAACACTAGAGTTCCCAGAAATTTGCACTCGCATGGTGTAGTATCAGCATTGTGATGTCGGGAATGGGCTTACAGATGCCATTTGGAGATTGTTGGTAGGAGGATGGGCTTACAGATGCCATATGCAGGAGTGTCGATCGCATAAGAGATTCCTTAGCGAGAACTTGCATACCTGTTGTTGTAGAAGATTCCGCTGGGGAAGCCTAACTTTTGTTGAGATTTAAGAACTTGCATGTACTTCAACTGAGAGAATGCCTCGTCTGAGTCTTAAGAACCTGTCCATAATTCAATTGGGGGGAAATGAGCCAAGAGTACAATAGAGAAATACAACAAAGTAGAACACCTCTTCCCTTTTCATAATGCGTATGAAGATAGTAATATACGTCGGCAAGCAATGTAGGAGTAGGATCAACATTTAATAATTTCACAGCCCAAAACACATTAATGGCTGCAAAATCTATATAGTCCATAGTATTTGGAAACATAACCAAGCAAAAGATAATAAATTCCAAACAATCTCCACAAGTCTCCCATTCTTTCTTATCAGCAAAAGAAATAGCCTTAGATTCTAGGTGTTGTCTTTTGATACCTTGCACTTCACCATCTTTCTTGTAGTTGAGCGTTAAGTCAGTGAAGGGTATCCCTAGATCTTTAGCCAAGTCTCAAACTTTGATGGTATTCCCAATTTCTATATAGGCTTCATCTTTGATTTCAGAGAATGCTAAAATCATATCGAATTCCCCCAAAGTAGGCGCCAATTGAAAATTTTGAAAAGTGAAACACCTTAGCGGAGGGTCATAGAATTGAGCAAGGGCAGTAATGGCTTCCACTTGTACAATTACTTTTGTGAGATTTATGATGTCCCCATAGAGACGAACAAATCCCTTCATAGCTTTTTCAGGAAATTTCCCTCTAATCAGTTTGATCTTCTACATATCAGGCATTGTGGCATTGATGCATATGGTTTGTTTCTTATTAGTATTCGTTTTGAGATGCTCACCAAAAAAGTCTTCTTTTTTTTGTATTATTTTTTTCCAAAGAAATCCTGTGAATAAGACAAACACAAAATTCAAAAATAATAAATATTTTTAAATGTAAAATGTATGTTATGCAATGTGATGAAATTTGGTGGTGGGTCTATAAAGGCATCCTTAGTAGGTAGGTTCACAAGTTCGTCCTACGAATATTCTACTCTCTCCATAAGGGTGGCTTCCTTAAGGGTGTCATGGATAACACCAAAGGGAAAAGGCACAAGGGCCTCCCTTAGGTGGATCCTCTTTGTAGAACGAGGATTTCATCTCACAGGTCATACAAGGTCTCACCATGAGATTTTATTTTTGGTTTATACAAAGATTCATTGTTCAAATCCCAAAGTCCTACCTCCGAGAGATTCTAACCCTCTAAAAGATATTTATTGAAACTCGACCTACTCTAGGCGAAGTCGTTGCAAAAACTCATATGGATGTTAAACCCCCTTGGCCAATTGACAATCTTTCTTCTAAGATTATTATTTATTTGTTTTGAAATCCCACCAATGTATATATATGATAATAATATGATAAATAAAATAACAATAAATAAACAAATAAACAAATAAATATGGAAAAAAACATGTGATACATAGAAACAACAAAAACCCTAGACATAAAAGGACGGGAAAACTCTAACCCTAGGGTCGTCTCCCCGGCAGAGTCGCCAACCGTCATAATCGGCAAAAATAAAGAGTCGCCACCACTACTTTTTGTCTGAAGGACGGTAAAATAACGGATAACCCTAAATTATCCAGAGATTCTAAATTCGTGAGTCAGTTAGATAAAGGGAAGGTGCTAGGCACCCTTTATCTCTGTTGTTCTCAAGGGGCTCCACTTCTATGTTTCAGGGTAAATCATGAATTTTCTATTTAAAAGTTATTGTTTCCATATGTATGAGAAAATATTTAATTTTTTAATTAAGGGACTCGTCTTGGTTTTAACTGCATGTCTACGTATCTCCTTGCAAAGAAATCATAGTCCATTTCATAGTTCGTTATGTGTTTAGTTAGTTTTTTTTATAGGATTATATAGATTTGATTTTCAAATTATTGTTGAACCTTGTCTGGGTTTGAAACGTGAGTAAGCATAGACGTAGTTCGAAGTTAATTTTGAAAATAATCCTATTTAATCCTTTTTTGAAAATAATCTTGGATTTTTGTTAAGTTAGTAGAAAAATAAATTTAAAATTGGTTAGCTATTTTAAATGCATGATTGATTTTGAAAATAAAAATGAAAATAGATATTTGAATAAGTAAATAAAAATATATATTTGAAGTTAGTAAAATATGTTTAAATATAGATAAATTAGTATTTTTAAAAAGAACATAGTTAGTCCATAATAATAAATAGTATTTAAAAAGAATTTAATATTTTTCTAAAAGAAAAAGAAAATACTTAATGGAATTATAAAACAAACTAATTATAATTAAGAAAGAAGGTTATTTTTTTGTTATTTTGATAAATAAAACAAAATAAATAAATAAAACAAAGAAGATAAAATTATATAACTGAATAAGCAGGGGTTCATTTTTATTCGGTTAAGCAATTCAGAGGGGTTTGAATAACAAAGGGTCAGACACAAGTATTTTATTTGAAGCCCAAAACGCATGGGGGTGTGGTCTCAATTGAGGTAGTAAATCAGGGTGAGTGGATAGTAATGGGCCTGACACATGACAAAAGTTATTGAAATCCGCTGGACACTATGAGGTGAGTTCTATAACGCTATGGTGTATTAGTGAAGCCAAAAGTATTTGATTTTGATCAAAGGGCTTTTAGGAGTTAATCCTTGAGTGTTGATGAAAAGTATAACAAACAGATGGCCAAGATTGAGAGTTGACTAGGAGCAAGGTAGAAACGTATACATGGAGCTGGTCAACAGTCTCTGTATCCAGTGGTCAGTAAATAACCACGTGAAGAGCATCATCGGAGACACCAAGGGAGTATTTATTCGTTTCTTCTTTAGAAAATTCATTTTTCTGTTTTTCTCCCTCTCTACCTGTTCCCGCTCTCTCTCTATCTCTCAAAAAAAGAGCAAATATTATCCCTTCTCTCTAGTTTTCCGGCAATCGGAAATTGCCCACCACCGGCCAGAACTCACCTCCATCGGTGGTTGTATCTTCTGCCACCCCAAACACCACCACCAAACCCAATTCCCGGTTGAACTTCAACCGAAGAACTCAAACATTCAACCCAAAAACTCGGGCAACCTCTAAAACCCTAAGTGATAACCTTAAAATCCTAACAATTTAGGATGAACCTCAACCATAGCCATCACGAGCGTCCATCGAGGCTACCTTGCAGATGCAAGTTCGTTTAGAACTTCATATGTTTTTTCCAGAATCCCTACGAACCCCAGCGAAACCCTTAGAACCCTATGAACTTATACCATAACCCCAAGAACACTAGCCCAGAAACATATAACCTTAACCCTAAGTATCAAGAACCCTAACCTTAAAACCCAAAATTTCTCAGAAACACCATAATTAAACACCAAACGTGTAACTTTGAACAATCAAATAATAATTATAAATCCTAAGCTAAGTGTTTTTTCGGGTTTACCTCTCCTGCAATGACACTGGTCGTATTATCCTTTAACATCCTCTTCTTAATTCTCTAATCCTCTTTATTTCTCTGTTTGCAGGTACAATGATGAAGGCTTAGCTCAAATACTTGGGGTTTCTATGTGAAACCCTAAGTTACTCATAAATCTAAAGCTTTGGTGATGGTTAGGGTGTTACGCAACAACAACGAATGCAAGGGTTTCTTATCCAAATTCTTCTCCTCTTTCTAGGTTTAAGCTTAGGGTTTTTATAGCATTAGGTCTTAGTCATATTAGGAAATTATATTAGTGTGATTTACCATTACAAATTAGATTGATTCAATTTAGCCTTAAATTAATTGAAATTAGAAGTTCAATTTAGGATCTGATTCGATTCTGCTTGTAATTTAGAAAAAAAATTGTTTGTGAAAGTCATGTTTATGGACGTCTTGTATGTATGAGTTCCTTCAATTAATAAAAACATTTTCAATCCAATATTTGATTTCCAGATTCGATTTATTTATGGACTTCTGGGCTTTTAGTGTTTCTTAGGGTTGAAGAGTCCAATTGGGTGCAACTTGAGGCACATGGTTGAAAGAAACCCTAATTTGGGCCCTTGGTAAAAATTGGTTAATAAATATAATAAACAAATAATAATGATAAATAATAATAAAAATTAATGAATAATAATATAAACTAAAAAATGTCGACGTCAGTCAACCTTAGCACCATATATATTTGTAATAAATGATAAAGATAATAATAATAATAATAACAATAATAATAATAATAATAATAATAATAATAATAATAATAATAATAATAATAATAATAATAATAATAATAATGTAAATAACCTTAATGGTGTTGACTTTAGTCAACCCAACCTAAAAAGTGATAAAATAAGAATATTTATATTTTATTTAAAACTACACCCCTTTTAATGGATTTAACAAATTTAGAATGACCCCTTTAAAAAAACATCTAGATGATGAGCCCAATTAACAAAATATGACCAAGAATTATAAAATGAAACCCCCTCCAAAATTAACCTCTACTGTATTTAAAAATAAATGATAAATTAGAATGCATAAAAATATAACTTTAAACAAGTGTAATAATGCAAAAATTAATATGAATAATGCCTAAAATAAAATAAACTGACTTTTAACATCAATGTGGACAAATTTTGGGTATGAGCGATACTTAACAAGAAAGTTCTGAAAAATTCAGAAATTGAGATCTTAGTCTGAAAAAATAATTTCACAAATTGTGAGTAGATAATAAATATTTTGCATAATATTTTGGTAGATGCAACAATTAATATTATGAAAAACTCAATTTCTCTTATTTTTAATTTCCTTTAAAAACACACAAAAAGTTACTGAATTGAAGAAACTTCTGGTTCTTCAATACTAATTATTCGGATCATTATATATCTGAGATAACCTAACCAGCTTTACCAACGATACATTTAAGTGTAATTTGTAAACTCCTGGTTTACAATAACATGTTCTTTAATTGTACTAATATATGTGTAGTACAAGCCCGAGTAAAAAGTCGATAGCTTTTTTATTATACATTTATGTCCAAATTCTTTTGTGTAATACAAAGATATTTGATACCTTCAATATAATTCAAAACTAATATAATAGTATCTCATGATTAAACAGTTTAATCATACACATACATATGAATATATGATCATATAATTGTCAAACAATTATCCTTTATAAAATTAAACATATTTAATCATACAAAATCTTATCACTAAAATAATATCGTCATATAATTAATTTGTTTTACTATCCTTCTGAGATGAATAAGTTCTTCAGGAACTATATAAATAATTTGTTTTGTTATCATTCAAGGATGCTTGACATGTTCTTCAGGAACTATATAAATAATTTGTTATAAACAATGATCCAAAAAATACAACCATCCTTCTGGGATGCGTTAAAATTATTTGTGTCATTCTTCTGGGATGATAATATTTTAATGAGCATATTACAAATTATAAATTTTTAGATCGAAACAATAAACCAAGATGAATTACATTGGTGATTCAAAAGTAAAATAATTTCTCTTAGCCATTGGCATCAAAATCTTTAACTATGACATTTCATGTAATATCTATTGGGAGAAAAAGAAGCTCTAAATAACACAAGTGACGTGACATTTGTGATTTCACAATGTAACACAAATTATTTTGTAATCAATGGCATGGAAAATATTAAATCATGACATATAAAAATCCAAATAATAATTAAGAAATAAATGTTAGACATTATCAATAAGATGAAATATATAGATTTATAATTCGAATTATGCAACAAATGATACTCTAACAAATTTTTAAGAAGTTTCTAACATAGTCAAATGTTAGAAAATTACAATAATATAAAAATATAGTTATCCTTCTGGAATATTTTAGAGTCACTCATGTCATTCTTCTGGAATGACAAACATTTTATGAGTATATTATATATATTTTTACATCTAAACACACAAATTTATTTGTGAAATCCTTCTGGAATATTCCACTATTATTAATCCAATTCAACTAGAATTCGATAACAATATTGATGCAATAATTTTTCTAATTTTTAAACATAACATATATAATCCTTAGGGGATTCATTAATATTATAGATTAAATTCTTCTAAGATTCAATAATATTATAGATACAACCTTTTAAGGTGTGAGACATCCTTATTTTAAAACTTTAACTCTTCAAGAATTATATATCATAAATGATCTTTATAGTGATAAAAAAGAGACAATTATTTGCACAATCTTTCTAGGAAGCTCGATAAGAAAAAACTTCAAAGTCATGTCATAAATCTTCACATCGATAAAGAAAAATAATTCTATAAGCAAGATATCTTAACATTATTCATGTAATCCTTATGTGATACACGCTATTCATACAATTCTTTAAGGATGCGTGAAAATTACAATTGATATTTTCATAAAAAATGATCAATCATTCTTTGAGAAATCCTTCAGAGATGCTTCAAGAATTTACCAATGATAAAAAATTTAATTGGGTTAACTAAATAAAATTTTCAATAGAATTTTATACAAAAACATGATAGAATAACACGCTAAAGTTTAATCCACAAGATGAAGAAATTTACTCAAAAGAGAAGAAACAAAATTATACAAATTGATCATAAAATCGCTCACAAGGTAGAGTTTCGTACTGATAACGTGTTATGAAATTAACGAAAACAACATAGAAATGAATGAGAGAAAGAGAAGAAGAAAAGTGATATTGTATTATTCTCTTTAAGTTCGCTTAGCATTACAACATAAACCATATTTATAGTATATGACCAATAAACAATCATTAACTTAAAGGATACACAAAGATTAGGAATTTAACTCATAGGAGTTAAGGAATATAGAAAGTGGGGTAAATGAACATCCACATCTATTTACTATTATTCATAACAATTTTTATTTTATTTTTAATTTAATTATAACTTTGGTCTCTCTATTTAGCATTTTTTATTTTATTTTGATTCTCTATTTTAAAAACTACTATTTTTGTTCTCTTTTTAAGTTTTTGTTCCATTTTAAACCCCCTTTCAATTTGAGTGTCATTTTATATGACATGACAAATGAATTGATGATGTGCATGACCTAATGACAAAAAAACAATTTTCACCTCATTCATTATTATTTTTATTTAAATAATATTTAAAATATTAAATAAATAAATAAAAATCTTCATATCTTCATCCTTTATTTTTCCATATTTTTTCCACAAATCTTCATAAATAAAATCAAATCTTCAATCCTTTTATTTTTTAAGAATTTTTCAAAAATTAAATCTCCATATTGTTCTCATCTTTTGATGCAGATACATTGTTCCCATTTTCGATGCAAACTGACGCAGTCGGAAGCCCTAGAGATTAACAAGCGTTAAACCTAAAATGAAGAACGGTTTGCAAGTGTGAAACATATAATAAAACACAGGGTTGCAATTGAAAAACCTGTCAGATAAGCTCTAGAGTCCACCAGCAAAAATAAAACTTTGGATTTTATTATAATGAAAGATAATCCTTATGGTCATGTCAAAAGTCTTTAAATACATAAAACAACATAACCCTAAAAAGGGTCCTTTAATCCAAAACAAAATTAAATAAAACAAATAAAATAAAAATTGCTTAAATATTAAAGTAGAAATTTGCTTATTTATTAAAATGCTTTTTGATGTACAAAGTCTTCTTTGATACGCGCATCCAACCTTCCTACATCAGTCTCTTCCACCTCTAAAGAACTCGACCCCGAGTTCACTTCTTGATAAAGAGCCTTATCTGCTTGATACTCATGAACGTCAGCAATGTTAAAGGAATTGGATATATTCATGGCATTCGGAAGATCTACCACATAAGCATTATCATTGATCTTTCGGGTTTGAACGATCTATATTTGTGTGGTTGTAGCTTGCAGTAAGTACCAATCGGGAACCTCTTTTTGCATAGAAACACCATCACATTGTCTCCCATATTGAAAACTTTTACTCTACTGCATTTGTCAACAACTGTTCCAGTAGCTGTTAGACCTCGACAACGTATCTAGAGGAGGGTGAATAAATACCCACTAAAATTCCAGAAAATTCAGGTTTTGAAAAATTAGTTTTCTAAGAGTTTGAGCGAAAGTGCTTTTTGAAATAAGTCGTCTTTATGAACTTTATTAGAAACTAGAATGTGCAAACTTCAAACCAAATAGAGTATGGAATAAGAATGACAATTCAATTAATACACTTGAATCACTTTACAACTGTCAGTTGAAATCACGCTTCTAAATTTTCACATGCAAGTATACATGTTGTGACTGCAGCAAGTAATAAGTGTAAGAGTATCGTACCCACGGGAAGTAAAGTTACTTAGATTTGACTTTGTAAAATTCTATTCTTTCAAGTTAAGCACGAGCGAGAAATAATAATGTTGATTGTGATAAGTTCAACGTTACTTATAACAAAACTATAGACAATGCAAATGGGAGTGAAGTATATTAAGAGAGATTGAGTTAAGCATAGATCCATTAATATTATTTATGCATTTATGTGGTGTATTTCTACAATATTTAGAACAAGCATGCAAATGCAAAGGGAACAAATCTCTAAGCCTCACTTATAACCCAAGCATACGTCTTTTAATAAATCTAATTTCCTTAATGGTTGCAGCTCCTTATATCTAAGCAAGCTAGGTCAAGTAAATATATCTATCCTACTTCTTCAACCATTTTTACTCATGAAGTACGCTTGTTATTGGATCTCTCTCAACACCAAGTTGTTACCTATTTCTAAGTTGATCAATCAAAGAAACATGTTTTGCAACAAACAAAACATGGTAAAGCAAACACAAACTTCACAACATATAACATGAATACACTTTAATATTAACTTCACTTAGCTAAACTACAAAGGTTTTTGCTCATGATGAGCCTAGTACAAATAACAAGCAAAGCTCTTACAATAAACATCTTAAGGAAAATGACAAAAGATACAAACCTAAGAGAGGACTTAAAGGTCTCCTTGAGATGGATAATCTTCAGGAGGAAGCTTCAGTCACGCCACTGCTCATCAGTTAGCACCAGAATGGATGAGGAAAGAAAAAATCTCTCACAGTTAACTATCTGAGCACATAAGACTCTTTATGAACATTTTCTTTGAACAACAGAACTCTCTCTCTCTCTCTATCTCTCTCTCTCTCTCTCTCTCTCTCTCTCTCTCTCTCTCTCTCCATCTAGCTTCTCTTTATATAGGCCAAGGGTTAGGGTTGGTATCTTGCATTGGATCATGGGCTTTTGCTTATGAGCCATATCAAGCCCAAATGGAATTGCACCAAAACACTAACAGTTGCTAGACAAACAAGGAAGTCGTACAAAAGGGACAATAGTGGGAGACAAGGTAGCCTGTGGCAGGATGCATAGCAGGCGCATGCGGTGTTGGTCTGACTAGAGCAGGGTACAGTTGTACCCTTTTTTGTCTTTTAGATACTCCACTATCAACTTTTGAATTTGAATAACTTTATTCTCTTTTTGTGTACCACCAAGTTTTTCCTCCTTTAATTCTCCTTCCACGTTTTCCTTAAGGGTAACAACTTCCTTAATTGAAATTCTATTGCCTAATGATTCTTCTTTAAATTTCTAACTTACTTAACTTGTAGTAGTCCAGCTCTATCTTACCTCTGCTCGATCTTGCTAAACTTTTATCAATAAAAAACACAATTAAAAGCTAAAAAGGGGAGCACCTGTTGTGCTCCATGCTAAACATTAAATTAACTCTAAAACGCAAGAAATTAAACTAAAAAGCAATTATAATACTAAAATAGCAAATACTAAAGTCCTGAATTAACTCACAAAATGTGTTTTAACACACCACCAAACTTGAATCATTACCTGTCCTCAGGTTATGTGACAGGCAAAGACAAACAAAACAACCTCAAGCAACTACCCCTTCTATTATCAGATCCCATCCTTACAAAACTCAGAGTTATTCTCCTAGAGACTATCTTAAAAACAAATACTACTTAGTACTCAGGCTCAATCTTCATTGTGTGTGTGTGTTCTTTAGATTACCAACACTCCCTGTCACGACAGAGCTTTTCTATTAAGTTAGCCAGCCTAATATCAAACTATTATTTGTCTTTCCTTAGCTTCCAACCTAGTGGGGGGTTTTAACTTCTTGTTCTTTAAACCTACATCTAGGACCACACTTGCATTTATTCAAAGTATTTTGTAGTTACCTATTTTACACTTAAATGATCTCATTTAATCATGAGTCCAACTTGTTAACAATGGTAGGGACAACTAGCGTTCCTCTAGCTTCAGACACATGAACAAGACTTTGTTTGCACTTCCAGTTTCGGGTACAAGAGTTATTCCTCCAGACACGGGCACAAGAACTTTAATTGAGAAGTGCTCCTTAGAAAATTCTTACACACCTGTGTAATTATTTTCATTTTAATGTAGTGCTCCCGGAGTGTTCTCTTCCTTTTAACAAAAGTATTTACCACCCTACTAAACTTTACAGCTAGTTATAAAAAAAACAAATCAATCTCTCCTACAGGCTGCCTACTTCCCAGGCTATCAAAGTCACGATAGAGGTTGTTAGTAACATAATACTTAGTGAAATAGATACTCCTTAAGTCTTTATCTTCTAAAATTAAGGTCCAATAGAATTTTCCCTAAGTCTGCTAAAATGGTTTGTTCTAAGGGAAGTGTTTCTCAACTTTATTCTTTTTGTCCTTATTATTATTATTATTATTATTTCAAACAGTTCATGAATTAAATAACACTAAAGTTCATTCATTAAACAAAGGGCTGCAAGCAACCACTCAAAACAACAACATTAAACAAAGGCTGAAACAACAAAAAAATAGCACTAAAACAAACATAATTATGATATGATAAGGTGATTTGAGTAGAGTCACGACTCTAGCCATCACACCCCCATACTTAAAGTAAGGACAATGTCCTCACTGTTCAGTAAAAGGGATGGGGCGTGCCTCTTTTCTCTAAGCTTACCAGCTAGGCATGAAGCTTGCTGCTCTTCCTGGAGGGATTCTTCTGGGAAGGATCTTGTTTAGCTTTCTTCCTAGCCTCCTTCTGGGCAGGCTCCGGAAGATTGGGTTTCACACTTGTAGTCTTAACTGAAGACTTCTTAGGAGATTCTTTGGTTGTTGCTGGAGTCTTGGCAAGGGTTGTTGCTTTGGAAATCTTACTGAGTGAACTTGGGGTGTTGGCCTTGTCGGCCCCTTAATCTTCTTGGGGGTGACTACAGGATTCACATCAACACCTAACTCTTTAGGAGTCTCCTCAGATTGTTCCAATTCTTCTGAACTTTCCGAGAGATCTCCTTTTTCCTCCTCTTTTACTTCTTTAACTTTCTTGTTAGGACCTTCCTCTGCTTCATCCACAACAACCTCAGTTTCATTTTCATTATTTTCTTCCTTCTTATCTTTAGTAGAGTCTTCCTCAGTCACGACAGTTGTGTCCTTCATCTCAATATCTTCCTCCCTATTCTTCTCTTCCTCTTCCTTTTCATTCACCTCCTTCTCAGCTACAACCTCCACTATTTCCTTCACAAATTCTCTATATGGCTCCCCTTCTCGTTCCTTCACAACTTCCTCAGCACTCTTCTTTGCAACCTTCTTAGATTTTTCCTTTTCAGGAACTTCTGCTTGAAACTCCTTCTTGTCCTTGGCCGCTTATGTTATCATATTATTTAAAGTCTCATTATCATCAGATTCAAATTCATTCCCCACCACCAGTTCTTCTTCCACAATCATTTTCTTTGGAACCACCTTCTTGGCTGGTGCTTCTCCTTTGGTTTTCTTCTTTTTCTTCTTAGGTGAGTCATCCATAGGAACGCCTAAGTGGATGTGCCATGATCTCTCACAACAGTAGGCTCAAATTTCATCACTTTCTTACCCTTTCTCTTAATTTTCTTCTCCTCATCTTCATCATTCACCAAGTCCTCTTCTTCTTCTTCTTCTTCCTCCATCCCCAATATATGGTCAGGGAATGGAAGGGTTGACACATAATTATCCATTATTCTATACACCTTAAACTACAACTCATATTTTACCTTTTGAAACCTATAATAGTATCTTTGATTCTTCTGCATTTGCAACAACACTTTCCATGTTAAACTGTCAATTTCAAAACTTAAGTCTCCTCCAGACGACTTTTGTTCTGCCTCGTGTCTCTTTCTTTCCTTTTGCTTCCTCAACATTTGTAGACTGTTTCTATCAAACCCATCTTTTGGGTTGTTGACTTCATCAATTGCTTTATCCTTCACTCCTTGATTGGAACATAGAGTTATGATTAGACATGGGAAATACAACATCCCATCCTTCTTCTTGGTACACATTTTGGATTTCTTGCATGATTACTTTCAACATTAACATCATTTTAAGATGTGATACAATGGAGAAGAGCCAACCTTTCCTTGTTGACAGTCTCATTGTGAGTGGTAGACTTGATGGAGTGCTTGATGAACTAGTACCACTCCTTGGAATATGTTTCAAATCCATTCTCCTTACGGATTTCTCGCTTCCGGGCTCTACCTATGTGGTAGTTGGGTTGCATAGTGATTGCATATAAACCTTATACTCCGACTTGTCAACCCTCAACAAAATGTTCTGATACTCATCATCCACTTTCTTCATCCCATACATCATGTTGATTATTGCTTCTGAATAAGAGACTTCAAAGCCTCTCACCATGACTACAAACTTCTTGTTGGCATACCTTAGGTTGGAGTAGAACTCTTTCATGATTTGAGTGTTGTAAGGCTCAGGGTGTTGACACAACTTGCACCACTTCTTGTTGTCAATCAACAAACCAATGCTTGCAGGTAACCCTAGGGTTTCATCCTTCAGGTCGAGGGAAAAACCCCTTTTAGAAAATAGCCCTCAATTGGATATGCAATTAGTGAATCTCCTCCTTGCATCATCGCTGACGAAGATCTCACAATCACATCCATCATCATCGAAAATGTCCATGGATGGAGTAAAGTTCTTCCTGGAACTAACCTTGATTCTTTTCTATGAGTAAGTATGTTTCATTGTTAGGTTTTTGAGGAGTTTTAGATTGTGGATGGGAAAGAGATATATGTTTAAGGTGATATGAGTGATCACAGTTGTTGGATTTTATAGAGGGTGGTGGAACAATTTTGAATAACTAAAGAGGTAGTGAGAGGTTTTTCTTTGTGAGAGGCAGTTATGAAGTTGAGGGGTTGAGAGTGGAGAGAGAGAGAGAGAGAGAGAGATAGAGAGAGAGAGAGAAAGAGAGGTAACGTACACTTCTTGACAAAATAAAATTTGAAAATGACACAATAGGATATTTAGACAACATATGGTATGGTAAGGGTTAACCCTAGCCGCTAATAATCATGAAAATGTGCCATTAGCAATAAATGCTTGTCTTGTTGTGTGACATCACTCTGCTGCACAACAGACTGCTATGCACATCTGACTCACTCGCTCTTTTCCTCTTCACTTTTGATCACGTGTCCCAACACTTGCCTTTCTCAAGATACTTCTCATGACAAGACATCAATAATTCCAACTATTCTTGTGCAAGATAGACTCAACTTTCATAGTCACGACATGACTTGTCAATGAATCTTCGCTACTTCAACTTATGTCAACAATCATGATACCTGGAAAATAAAACTAACTAAAAACAAAAATTAAAATGGGCTACCTTTCAGTAGCGCTATTTTATAGTCTTTTAGCCTGACTATAGAAAAATTTAGATAGAATCATTTAAAAACATGGTGGTCCTTGTGTTGTTTTAGGATTCACCATATTACATCTTCATTCTTTGACCATATACTTTAAAGTTTTCTCGTGTTTTCTCGTTCAAAAGATCTACTGACCCATAAGGATAAATCTTTAGGAGTTTAAAGGGCCCAGACCATCTAGATTTCAACTTTCAAAGGAAAAGTTTCAATCTAGAATTAAACAAAAGAACAAGTTGTCCTTCAACTAATTCCCTCTGCATGCACTTCCTATCGTGTCACTTCTTAGTCTTTTCTTTGTATAATTTAACATTTTCATAAGAGAACAACATATGCTCCTCTATCTCATTGAGTTGAAGCATTCTAGCTTGGCTAACCTTGGATAAATCAATGTTCATGTTTTTGACTGCTGTGATACGGTGGAAAAACTGACTTGGATGTTTTGTGTTTTATCGAAAATGTTGCGGATAACAAGAGTCGCCACCGACTTTTCTTTTATCCAATAAAGGAAATAGTGAAAAGAACAGGAAAGATCTTTTGAGAATTTTTCTTGAGTTTAGGGGGTAGGTTATGAAAAAGGAAGGTGTTAGCACCCTTTTCATCTGTAGTTATCTACCAGCTCTTAGTTGCTAACTCATTTTGAAATGCTTTGTAAATGTTTTTGTGCTTTGTGTAAGTTTGAAAATATTTTGAAAACACCTTTGTTTCGACAAACTTTGTAATGATTCTCGTCCCTTTAAGAATGTATACAAAGTGTTGGTTTAGAAAATAGTTCAAAGAGATGTTTGTTTTTGGAAATATGTTTTGAAAGTGTGAGTGTGAAGATGGTTTTGTTTGAGAGCAAGAAACAACGAGCATTCTACCTACTCAAAAAGTCTTTGTTCTTTTCCTCCTCCTTTAGGTATTGCTATCTTACCATTGATTGGTAAGAAGCGCTATCATTGAATGTGAAGGGACAAACGTGGGTCATCGTACAATCATAGAAGGCAATATTGTAGGATACCTTAGCAATTTGTCCTAAGGGTCTAAGATCATTTACCGAAGGCAACATCAAAGGGTCATCGAGGGACTACGATCTTGTAATCGAGGGTCTTTGCTAAAGTATCCCACGTTCGAGGGACATGACTATTTTATTCTAAGGAAACAAGTGTGGGTTAACCCTAGAGGTGCAAGTGTGTAAAGTGTTTGTTTTCATGCATTTTTGTCTTGAATTAGGGTTATCTACTTGTTGGTTTTATGTCTTGCCATACAAACCCTAGTTACTAGCAACAATATGCAAAGCGATAAATTGCGGAAATTTAAAGTCCTACGCTATTACTATACTTTAGGGGATGGGGGTACAAATTACAAATGGGGGATGATAAGAAAAGTAAACTCTAACTATTAATAGACTTTGACAATTACATTATTATATGAAGTAATAAAATGCAAAGAAATATAAAACGAAAAGATATTGAAAAGAGAATTGTTTTTATGATTTTTTGTATGAAAATGTTTAACCTAATTAATTAAAAAAAAGAAGTTGATTAGTTAAATTCCTAAATTCTAAGTTAATTTAATTAGATAGAAAAAAATTAAAATAAAAACTAAATCTAAATTAATTTAATTAATTTAAGAAAGAAAAATGTTTTTAGGGTTTTTAATATTTATGAAATAAAGAAGAGATAAAGTAAAAATAAAGACTTTTGGTCTAATTATTTAATAAAATATTTTTTTGGTATTTTTGATTAAAAATAATAATAATATAAAAGTATAAAATAAAGAAAAGAAAAGAAATAATAAATGTAAATTAAAGGGGGTCTGAAAATGAATCAGTGGGTTAGAAAGTAAAACAATTTTTTACTTTAGGCCCAAACTGTTTTTTTGTTTGTATCAGAAAATAAAAACAAAATAAAAAAAGTGATGATGGGCTGCGTGTTAGGAAGAAGCAAGGGGTGATGCTGAAGTAAAATGATCATGGCCCAATGGAGAGAGGCCCAAGTGCTGCCAAACAAATAAAGAAGAAACAAGAAAAAATATGAAAAAGGCAAAAGGTCTCATTGGGGCTCGAACCCAGGACCTCCTATAACAATGCCTTACGCGCGCTTCTTGCCAGTGGGGTGGCTGTTTCATCCGGTATAGAAATAAGGTGTAATAAATTTAAAATAAACCAAGTCCTGATTGTACTTCATCTTCTTCCTCGTGCCACATTTTTGAATCTCTGAACTCACTCATTTCTCAACCATTCTCAAAAGTGTAAACATCAAACTTGTTAGAAATTTCAGCATGATTTCAAATATGTAAATAACTTAAGCTATGGATCAAAGATGAGCATAAATTTTAACTGGTACAAATTTGACCTAATTTTTTTCCAGAAGGTCCATACTTAAAATTCACATCACTCAAGCAATATAAATGAATTCTAAGGGCATGGTTAGTTTCAGGGCTATGATATCTATATTTTATCTTTGAAAATGGAAGCCAAATGACACTTGTATGAAGAGTTAGAAAATCAGAAAACTCACCTTGCAAGTGGATATCATGCTTTGAGTTTGAGCTCTCTTCAAGGTGTTGTAACGATCTAGTTAGCTTCCTTGAACTTCATGGAGACTATTTCAATGCTTACTTTGGATTGAGAGTGGCTGAAATATTCTAGAGAAGTCAATGTGCAGGTTGCTGATTTTGAAAATGGAGGAAGGTGAAAATGGAGTTACAGTTGGGTAACAAGTATTGGGATGACTTCTATATGTGTTATAGAAGCTTAGTGAATGATAAAAATGGAAAACGCACAAGTGGTTTAAGAGATGGCTATCAAAAATCCAAAATGGCACAAATGTGAGGCTTCAGAGCATTTTTGAGTTTGAGGGAGTTTTCAGGCTTGCAAATTCGTCCTTTAGGCTTTTGAATGAAGTTTCAATTTATAGGCAAAGGTTTGGAAGCTTGGAGGGATCAGAAACACAAGATCACATATTATGGATCTTTGGCTTGTTTTTGAAGTAATCTTGACAAACATGGTTTAAATGTGAGGTACATGGCTTGTAGGGTGTCTAGAAACTTTAAACAAGTTTGTTCCGAGTTTGTAGAGGATGATTGTGCAGAAAGAACAAGTTGAATGGTCAAGACAAGTTGACTTTGTGATTAAAGCAACTTTTCTATAATAACAATGGTGCCTTTGTGCCATAAAGGGAAATGCAACTTGGATAATGGTTCTAAAAGTTGTGTAATCAATTAATTATGGAGTAAAACACAAGTTAGAAGCCTGCAAAGTGGATTTATGCATCATAGGCTAGGTTTTTGATCAAGTGTTCATCACAAAAATGACTTGTAATTCAAGAATGGATGCCCAACTTCTTCTCTTCGATTCTCTTAGCTCAAAAATGATCTCTTCAAGTTCTGGGATATTTTGGAAAGCTTGAAACATCCTCTACAAATTTCATGTTTTCCACTTTTTCTAAATAAAATTTGAGCTATGTGAAAAATGGCTAAGAAGCTGGGATAAAATTCTGTCTAAACTAGGTCAAAATTTCACTGTGCGTTTTAGAAAAAGTGCATGACTTCATGGGCCTATAACTCAAAATCTAAGCATTTTTTGGACATGAGCCCTTAATTAAAAAGTTTTAGATTTCATAAGGTCTAAAACTTTCATGTTGAAAGTTTTCTTTGAATCATCTTGCATCTTGGTGAAAAATTGGCATGAAGTAGTGAAATTATCATGTACAAAAACACTTAGAAAAATTTCTAAGTCTTGAAAAGTTAGACTTTTTAAATTTAATTTTTACTTTATTGATGTCTTGATGATCAAGCTTCATATTTTTGAATGTCTTGATGAATCTTGACTTTTGAAACTCAATTTTGATCAAAAAGTCAAAATTTGACTTTTGGTGTATCAATTGACTTTTCATCAGTTGACCAAATTTCATCTATCAATTGTTTGATCTTGAGAGATGAATTCAGTCATGCAATTAGGTCAAAATGATGTACTTGAATCATTGAGATCATGTTTCAAACCAATAAGTCATGTATTAGCTCAAAAGTAAAAAATTAGTCATTCTTGTCAAAAACCCTAATTTTGACCATTTTGCCCTTTTGATGATTTGCATAGTTTTCTTGAGGAATTGTGATCCAAACTTGACTAATTGATGAATATGACTTCAAAATGTTGATATTAGTAAAAAATCTTGAAGTTTGACTGTAGGTTGACCATATTTTACTTTTTACCCAATACAACTAATTTTAGTCATTTGATCAATTGATTGAGCAAAATTGTGATCTAAGACTTAAAACTTGACATAAGTATTCTTGGATGTCTATAATGGACCATGAAAATCATTTGGGGAATTAAAAGTTCAATTGTCCTTGTGAAAATAAAAACCCTAATTTGAGGCCTCAGTGTTTAGAAGGTGATTTGACTTAGCCAACTCTTGTGAAAGCTTGAGCTATTGAAGATCTTGTAAGAAATGTCTTGACAAAAGAGAGGGAAAATTTTGGGGTACAACAGTTGCCCTTGTTCAATCTTCTTAAACCTGAAGAGTTAGATTGGCGTGTCCGTCATTTGTGACTTGAAGGTGGAAGATGATTGAACACTAAAGTGCCCAGAAATTTGCACTCGCTAATGCATGAGGTAGTTCTGTTGGCTAATCATATCGGGAATGGGATTGAAGATTCCATTTGGAGAGGTAATAGGAGATGGGCTTATAGATGCCATCCAAAGTGATTGTTAATAGAGATTAGAAGAAGTACCAGAATAAACCTTTGGTCTATTTATATTGAAACAACAGATGTATGAATATATCTTTGTCTGGGTATGAATCAGTATAAATCTTAGGGTCGATTTAACTAAACTAGAGAAAGCGTCTACCAGAATGGAATTAGGATAAATCATTGGTCGATTTAAACTGAACCAGCAGAGGTCTTGAATAATCTTTAACTAGATAACGAATCAGCATAAATATTTGGAGCGATTTAACTAAACCAGAGAAAGCGTCTACCAGAACAGAATCAGGATAAATCATTGGTCAATTTAAGCTGGACCAATAGAGGTCTTGAATAATCTTTAACTGGATAACGAATCAACATAAATCTTAGGAGCGATTTAACTAAACCAGGGAAAGCGTCTACCGAAACAGAATCAAGATAAATCATTGGTCGATTTAAATTGAACCATAGAAAATGTCTACTAGAATAGAATCAAGATAAATCATTGGTCGATTTAAACAGAACCAACATAGGTCTTAAATAATCTTTAACTGGATAACGAATCAGCATAAATCTTAGGAGCCATTTAACTGAACCATAGAAAGCATCTACCAGAATAGAATCAGGATAAATCATTGGTCGATTTAAACTGAACCAGCAGAGGTCTTGAATAATCTTTAATTGGATAACGAATCAGCATAAATCTTAGGAGCGATTTAACTAAACCAGAGAAAGCGTCTACCAAAATGGAATCAGGATAAATCATTGGTCGATTTAATTTGAACCAGTAGAGGTCTTGAATAATCTTTAACTGGATAAAGAATCAGCATAAATCTTAGGAGCGATTTAACTGGACCAGAGAAAGCGTCTACCAGAACAGAATCAGGATAAATTAATGGTCGATTTAAACTGAACTAGCAGAGGTCTTGAATAATCTTTAACTGGATAACGAATCAGCATAAATCTTAGGAGCGATTTAACTGAACTAGAGAAAGCGTCTACTGGAACGGATCAGGATAATTCATTGGTCGATTTAAACTGAACTAATAGATATCTCGTGAAGGAAATGTTTGTTGTTGATGGTATTCATCCATGGACTGATCTTTTCCTTAAAAGGTAAAGAGTTAGTTGTATGGAATGCCATGATGTATGAAATGCATTGCTTAACGATATTCTCAAAATAAATGAGATTATGCTATATGTTTTATATGCATATGTCATGATGCATGAATATGCAATGTTATTGAAGTGTATCTTTGTCTGGGAAAATAAATCCCTGACTACTGCTGGGAAGTTTTAGGAAGCTAAACTTCGGACTAATGCTGGAGACAAATAGTATGTGTATCTTCAACCTTTTTTAGAGTGCTTCTGCTGGAAATTCCTGTTTGCTATTTTGAGGAAAATTTATAGGGAATGTTGATTTCTGCTTGGGATTAGAGTTCAGGAACCTTGATCGTCCATTTCTCTACCAGGGAATTTAATTCTTATATACCCTGACTAGGGATAAAAGAGATGACTAAACTTCTGATTCGTCTGGGGAGGATAAAGCTATCTGGTATCTGGTTGGATTCCAGGCTTTGCAGCAATTTTCTGGGGATAGTATCAACTCTATTGGAGAAGAGGATTTTTGTTCGTTGATTAGTAGAAGTCTGACAAGCAAACTCAAGCTGGGGAGAATGTGTTCCATTGGGGAAATAAACTTTGTTGAGGAAAGTATTTTGGTTACCTTACTGGGGAAGTGAATTCTTCTGGGGAAGAACTTTTGCAAGGTTTATTTCTCAACTTTGGAAGACCAAACTCGGTTGGGGAAGAGAATTTCCAAGAGATATGATGATTGGAACTCTGGATGGAGAATGTATGAATTCACTCTGTGGGGATAATCCCATTGAAGTGACTTTGTGGGGATATCCCAAATCCTTAAGTAAATGCTTATTACTATTCTTGTGCATATATTTGTTAACAGTTAATCAATGTTCATATGCATATGTTCATTCAATTTTAGTCATTGGACATTTTTGCAATCATAACAGAAAAACAAAAAGTATGCACTTCAAAGTATATTTGTATTGATATTTTTCCTATAATCCGGCGTTTTTGTACAGGGAGACAAAAATCCTAGTTAGAGGAAGTCGTTGAAAGAATGAAAAGAATACAAAGTGAAAACAAAAATATATAGCCATGTGGAAGTGATCTCATTAGGTTCCAACTCTTCTATTGCCCCTATGTCTTCGAACATCATCCCTTGCCGTTGAAAGAAGTTGATTGAATTGATCTTGTATCATTTGAACTTTGACCTTGGTAATAAAACTAGTTGTAGTGATCCAATGGGACATAGTCGTATGCTTTAATCCTTAACTTTTTCCTAGACCTTCCTTTCAGGTTTTTAGTCCACCAGGATACCTTTTTTTGCACAAGTCGCCCTTTCAGGTTTTCGAATTTCCAGGTGTACAATCTTTTGTATATATCCCTAATTTTTACCAAACCTTTATGGTATGTCAACCTAGTGGATCATTCTTATGCGTAGTATTTTTTGACTATGTCCGCGTTCACAGGATGTGGGAAATATTCATCGTCCATAGTGGTTAACATCATAGCACCGTCAGAGAATACTTTTTTGACAACAAATGGTGCTTCGTAAGTGGGAGTCCATTTGACCTTTGGATCACCATGTGGTAAAATGATACACTTTCTTACCAAGTCTCCAGCCTAGTATACTCGAGGTTTGATCTTCTTATTGAATGCCTTTATCATACATTTTGATACATTTGACCATGACAAACAACAACCAATCTCTTCTCGTCAATCAAATTCAACTGATCCAATCTTGTCTGAATCCATTCATCTTCACCTAAGTCTGCTTCTTTCATAATCCTCCGAGAAGGAATTTTAACTTCGACAGGCATGAAGGCTTCCATGCCATAGACTAAAGAGAATAGGGTTGCCCCAGTTGACGTTCGTGCTGAGGTACGGTAGCCATGAAGAGCGAATGCTAGTATCTCATGCCAGCCTTTATAGGTCACCACCATCTTTTGTATAATATTCTTTATGTTATTATTAGAAGCTTCCACTATGCCACTCATCTTAGGTTTGTATGGAGAAGAGTTGTGATGCTTGATTTTGAACTACGTGCAGAGTTCAGTAATCATGGCATTGTTGAGGTTGGTTCCTTTGTCAGTGATGATCCTTTCAGGTATGCTGTACCAGCAGATGAAGTTATGCTTGATAAACCGGGCTACAACGTTCTTGGTAACTGAGGCAAATGAAGCAGCTTCAACCCATTTGGTGAAGAAGTAAATGGAGACGAGGATGAAACAATGTCCATTGGAGGAAGTGGCCTTGATTTCTCCAATCATGTCAATGCCCTACATTGCAAATGGCCACGGAGCGGACATGAAGTTTAAAGGTATTTGAGGTACATGAACCTTGTTGGCATATATCTGACACTTATGGAAAGTCCTCCAGTGGTGGTGACAAACAGTTTCCATAGTCGACCAATTGTAACCATCCTTTATAATCTTCTAGGCCATAGTGTGTCCACTAGAGTAAGTTCCGAAGATACCCTCATGCATGTCTTCCATGATCTTCTCTGCCTCCTTCTTGCCCATACAGCGGAGCAGAGTTGAATCATGGTTGCGTTTGTAAAAAATCCCATTGCTTAGGAAGAACTTGGCTGAGAACTGCCGCAGGAATTTCTTATTGTTGATTGAGGCTCCCTCAGGACACTCTTGTGCTTCAATGTACCTTTTCACCTCATGGTACAAAGGCTTCTCCTCATCAGTGTCGATATCATAACAGTGCACAGGTTCGTCAAATCCTTCGATAGTAATTATGGGAGCTTCGTTGTCCGAATTGACCTTGAACATAGACGACATAGTTGCTAAGGCATCTGCCAACTAATTTTCTTCCCTCAGGATATGCTCAAAAGTAACCTCCTTAAAGCATGGGATCAAGGTTAGCACAAGCTCTTTGTAGGGGATCAAATTTGGATGTTTGGTATCCCATTCTCCTTTAACTTGACTCATTACTAGGGCCGAATCTCTGTATACGCTTAAGAATTTGATTCTTAGGTCAATAGCAGCCTTTAGACCCAAGATGCATGCTTCATACTCGGCCATGTTATTTGTACAATCGAAGAAAAGTATGGCAGTGAAAGGTGTATGGAAACCTTCAGGAGAAATGATCACATCACCAATTCCATTACCCAATGTATTGGAAGCTCCATAAAAAACTATAGTCCATCAGGATTCTTGTTCAGGTCCGTCATACGGTCCAGGATTTTCACAATCGATTATCAGCATGATATTCTCGTCCGGGAATTCAAAGTTCATGGATTGGTAGTCATCAATAGCTTGATGGGCCAAATGATCTTCCATCACACTTCCCTTAATTTCTTTTTTTGTAGTGTACTAGATATCATATTCAGTCAAGATCATTTCCCATCTAGCTATTCATCCGGAAAGAGCTGGATTCTCAAAGACATACTTGATGGGATCCATCTTAGAAATCAATAGAGTGGTGTGAGTCAACATATATTGTCTTAGCCGGAGAGTAGCCCATGCCAAAGCGCAACAAGTTTTCTCGAGCAGTGAATATCTGGTTTCACAGTCGGTAAACTTTTTGCTAAGGTAGTATAATGCATGCTCTTTTCAGCCAGACTCGTCATGTTGGCCCAGTACACACCCCATTGAATTCTCTAATACAGTCAAGTACATGATCAAAGGTCTTCCTTCATCTGGAGGCATCAGGATTGGAGGTTCTTGTAAATACTCCTTGATCTTGTCAAAAGCTGCTTGGCAGTCATCATTCCATTTGAATAATTGATCTTTCTATATCAGTTTGATGACTGGCTCACAAGTAGCAGTTAAGTGAGATATGAATCGAGCAATATAGTTGAGTCGACCTAAGAAACCCCTGACCTCTTTCTCAGTACAGGGAGCTGGAATTTCTTGTATGGCTTTGACTTTTTCAGGATTGACTTCAATACCTTTACCACTGACGATAAACCCTAGGAGTTTTCCAGACCTCACCCCGAAGGTGCACTTGTTGGGATTCAGCCGCAACTTGTATTTCTTCAACCTTTCAAATAACTTGTGTAAATGATCTAGGTGTTCCTCTTCTGTTTTCAACCTTGCAATCATATCATCCACATAGACTTTTATCTCATGATGAATCAAATCATGAAATAGAGCTACCATAGCCCGTTGATAGGTTGCGCCTACATTCTTCAAACTGAAAGGCATGAACTTATAGCAGAAGGTGCCCCACTGTGTGACAAAGGTGGTTTTCTCTATGTCCTCGGATTCCATTTTTATTTAGTTGTAATCGGAGAAGCCATCCATGAAGGAGATCACTTTGTGTTGAGCAGTGTTGTCAACCAAGACATCGATATGTGGTAGTGGGAAATCATCTTTGGGGATTGTCCTATTCAAATCCATGTAGTCTATGCACATGCGGACTTTTCCATCTTTCTTTAGCACCGGTACCACATTTGCAACCCACTGCGGATAGGACGTCACTACCAGGAAAACTGCATTGAACTGTTTCATTACCTCAGCTTTTATTTTCTCGGACATATCTGGCCGCATACGTCAAACCTTTTGCTTGACCGGAGGATAACCTTCCTTCTTTGGCAGATGATGAACTATGATATCGGTATCAAGCCCCGACATATATTCATATGACCAAGAAAACACTTCAACATAGTCGTGTAACATCTGGACCAAACTTCCCTTAACACCATCTTTCAAGTTACCGTCGATCTTGACTTCTTTCTTGTCTGCTTTAATATCTAAGTTGATCACTTCGACTGGTTCTTCGTGTAGTTGAATGGCCTTTTCCTCTTGTACCAGGAGTCTGGCGAGTTCCCCAGGTACTTCACAATCTTCTTCACCTTCTTCTTCGGCTTGATAGATTGGATTTTCAAAGTCATAGGTGGCAATAGTAGAATCATTGTCAATGAGATCTGGAGTGGATGTGGATCTGCAAATGTGTGTATGTGAATGTAACGTCACATGGCTATTTAAAAATGCAATAAAGTAAGAAAAAGACAGAGAGCACAAAATTTGAATGCAAAATAGTCCAATGTTTTTCATTAAAATGAGCATATGGAATATGAAAATGAAAAACCCTTAATAAATGGGCCATTGTGCCCCAGGCAAGGCACGTGACTTAAAGTCATTATTTTAATGGAAATTACAGACAACGTCTTCAAAGTAAATAAAAACGGGAAATGGAAATTACTCCTAGATGAAGGAGATTGGGATGAAGTCCTTGGTCTGCCAGTGGTTGAGTCCTTCACTAACAGTCGAGTAGATCCAATCATCAAAGTTACAATTAGCATCAGAGTCTTCAAGAGTATTAACTGCATGGTTACTAATGCGGAGAGGTAGTTTCCCTACACGAGCACGTCGAACCTCCTTTTGAGCTTTGGAAGTGAATCTCAACCCAAATTTGTCTGACTTGAAAGGGAAATCAGGAAGTTGTCCCCAAATGGTGCAACCTCTGTCTTTAACAACAACACGGGTGTCTTTGAGAGACGCCATCCTTGGTGTATCTTTAGAGGCTTTGGGAGTGTCAATAGTGGCTTTGGCAACAACAACCATGGGAGATACCACTTTAAAGGCTTGACAATGAGTGTCTATGAACTCGCCATCCATTTCAACATATTTAAATGAATTTAGATGACTAATCATAAACTCTTTTTCTCCGTATACAGTGACAATTTTCCCCTTGTCCGGGTACTTCAGCTTTTGATGTAGTGTGGAAGTTACGGCACCTGCCCCATAGATCCATGGGCGTCCAAGCAGATAAGAATAAGCAGGATGGATATCCATCACATAGAATGTTGAGTTGAAGACTTGAGACCCAACTTTGATAGGGAGATTAATTTCTCCATGGACCATTCTCTTTGATCCGTCAAAAGCTCTGACCCCGATGTCACTAGGTTTCAACACCAAACATTCACAATCCAACCTATCTAAAGCACCTTTGGGTAAGACATTCAGGGAGGACACAGTATCCACCAACACATGGGATAAATTGGTTCCCTTACACTCGATGGAAACATGCTGAGCTTTGTTGTGATTCTTCCCCGCCCGGATCAAATCTGCATCCGAAAATCCCAAACCATTGTCAGCAATCAAACTGGCTACACAATTTTCAAATTGGTCGGTCGTAGTTTCTTGAGGGACATGAGCATTTTTCAATAATTTTACAGTGCTTGAGCATGTGCCTTGGAGCATAGCAACAAAGACATCATGGAAATCTTTGAAGGTGTTTACCCTAAATGTTCCACTATCTTGTAATCACTCTTTCTGATAATTTTTAGAATCTCCTCCATCTCTTGGATAGATGGGTCCTCAATGGTAATATCTTTTGTGGGCGCCTCCGTCCTGGCAGGCTCAGTCATTTTTTCCTTTCCTCGAGTATCAGCAACAGGTTTAACATCAGTAATACGAATAGGTGTGGTTGTGGTTGTCGGAGGTGAAATCTCTGGAGAGAAGATCCCCTTGTCCTAGTAACTTTACTTGATCCAACAATGTTTGTAATGTCAGCAGTTTCATCTTTGGAAATCCATGAATATTGTTTGATACCATGGTAATACACTTCTGCCCCATAATTCCAGGGCACAACCTTATCAGAAGAGTAGGGGACTGGCCCCGGTGTGGTGTTAATTAGTGGAGATATTCTTGGTTCAACGGGAATCTTAATAGGACCTTTGGAGGTGATCCTAATATTTTTGTTTGATATAGTAATGATGGAAACGTCTTCAAACTCTTGAGATACACTTTTGGTTAGACTTTTCACAGATGGAGTTTTCTCAAATAGAATCTCATGGCTATTCATTAGGTGTTGGACACCTTTCTTCAACCATTCACAACCATTAATTTGTACAGCACAACAACAACAGTCTTCAAGGCAGCCAGGGAATACCCCGACTTTCAAAAAATTCTCTTTAACAGTCTTCAAAGGAGTGGTCAAGTCATTGACGGAAGAAACAAAAGAGGAATCTTCAATAGCATTGACACCCTTACCATGATTTGGCATGGGTGCAATGATCACGTTGGGAGTTGGCGGAGGGTCGAACTCAATCGTCTTGTTATCAATTAGGTCTTGGATTTTGTTCTTTAGTGCCCAACAATCATTGGTATCATGTCCGGGGCTATTTGAATGGTAAGCACATTTGGCATTGGGGTTGTATTTTGGGGAAGCAATGTTAGGGTTGGAAGGGGGATCTCGCAAGGTCACCAAATCAGCTTTCAATAAGTTTTGCAGAGCTTAAGATAGTTGCATATTTATTCTAGTAAATTTTCTTCTTTGGGCATCCGGTCTTTGTTGGTTATTATGTTGACGCGGTCATTGAGTTGAAGTTGTTTTAGAAATCAGTACAACCCCTACTAAAGGATGATGGTCATTCTTAGTACGGCTTCTTGACCCATACACAACATTAGTCTCTTTTTTACCAATAAATAGATTTTTCACAACATTTGAGGTGGGGGCCATATGTATCTTCCCACTTTTGATCCCGCTTTCAACCCTCTCACCAGTTAAGATCAATTCAGTAAATCCGGATGATGAACTTCCAATCAATAAGTTGTAAAATGGTCCACTCAATATTCTCATAAACATGTCTACCAACTCTCTATCAGTGAAAGGTGGTTGCACCCTATCAGCCATGTCTCTATTTTTGGGTGTATTCCTTGAAGCCCTCGTTTGAACCCATGGTCATTCCTTGCAATTGCACCCTAGTTGGCGTAAGATCAGCGTTACATTGATATTGGCGGTAAAAGGCGGTGGCCAAATCTTCCCAAGTATGGATGTTAGTCCCTTCCAATTTCTAAAACCACTCCAACTACGTCCCAGATAGAATTTCTTAAAAAAAGTGCACCCATAGTTTTCTATCAGCGGTATGCGGCTGAATCTTACGAACATAAGATCTTAGATGAAGCTTTGTGCATGAAACACCATCGTATTTGGCAAAAATAGGGATCTTGAATTTGTGTGGAATGACTACCCCAGGAACAAAACCTAATTCACCAAAGTCCAAGCCATGCACAACTTGGATTTCTACAGCCTTCAATTTGTCTTCTAGTTGCTTATACTTGTCGTCGGCCGGTGGGTATTGGTCATCATAATAGTCCTCGTCTTCAGAGATTTGATTGTTTCCACCCCTAGCACGGGTGCTTCTAGCATCTTTATCTTGATTCTCGTCCTCTTCGGAGGAGTCCTCTTCAATTTGAACTTGTCGAACGGGGCCCTTGAACCTCTTCCCCATGTTGATTACAACTTTCTTTTTTGTCTTCTTCTTTGTGACAAGAAGTGTCATCATTTCTTGCTGACCCTTTGCTAAGTTGAGTAGAGTCTCTTGAAACTGAGAGTTTTGTATGTGTAAGTCATCGATAGTTTGCTCGAGATCCATCTTATACTGAAATAAATAGTAGAAAGATGAGGAAACCTGTGTCGGAAAACCTTCTTATGATATGATGCATGTTATGCGTATGCAATATTTTCAAGGACCTTTAAGATTTAAATTTTCTTAATCAAAGAGGAAACAAAATATTAATTATATTAATAAGTTCAAAGGTTACTGTTGTACCCCAAAATTTGCCCTCCCATAATCTTCAAAGTTTTGCCTCAAAGGGTTCAAAGTCTACTCAAGGGCTACACAGTCAAACCATCCTCCTAAGCCATGCAAATTAGGGTTTTGGTTCTTGCAAGGAAGTTGAGGTTTCCAAGGGCTCAATCAAGTCCCATATGCTCATACACATTGTCAAGCACCTACATGTCAAGTTTCAAGGCTCACAAGGTCAAGTTGCACAGTCAAAAACCCTAATTGCTCCACAGTCAACTATAGGGGAAAAATGGTCATTTGGCAGTCAAAAGTCAATATTTTTGGTCAACATCTTATTTTGAAGCCACAATCATCATTTGGTCAAATCTTGACCATGATTTCACAAGAATGGCTCAAAAATCATCAAGATGCAAAAGTTTCTATTTTTGGACAACTGAAAAGTCAACTGTAACTTGACCAAGGCAAAACTTTTCCATGGTTCATCAGAAAAATCCCATCCAATGCTCATCTTGAAGGGGAGGACATTTCCTATAACTCATCTTCATATTCCAAGTCCAAGAAATGCTCTCACAAAAAGTTATCAATTTCAACATTATAGGTCATTTTCAAAAGTCAACAAAAAGGCACTTTAATTCAAAGACCATAACTTGAGATTGGTAAATAAAAATGACATGGGAACAAAGACACTGGTTAGAGGACTTCAAGACCTTTCCAAAATGTCCAAGAACATGTTCATAGCTTCAAAATTGAGCAAGATATGCATTGGAGAAGTTGGGAAATGTTTGTGAAATGGCCAAAGTCAATTATCCTTGAAATTTCATTTTTGACAAAAGGGGCCCACTTTTTCCACTTGTTTCAGCTTGGCCATGCCTCCCACGTGTCCCACGATTTATTTCAAGATTAAAAATTAATTTTTCCATTTTTATTTAATTTTATTTGATTTAAATCATTTTAAATCTTTAAAATTCAAATGAAAATCAAGAAAATTAATTAAAGGATATATTTTGTATTGAAATGCTTTGATACACCATCACTCACCTTCCAAATTCGTGCAAGGCCTAATCCAAGCAAGAAATTCAAATTTTGACACAAAAGGCAAGTTGTTTCAATGTTGGTTATGGAGGAAATCAAGAACTTCAATGCAAGGCTTCAATGACCATTATGCTGATTGATACACTTTACAAAATATATATGCAAGCATTCCTTGTACAATTCACAACCTAGAGAACTCAGAGGCAGCAAGAACCAAATTCAAAAATCCAAGCAAAAAAGTGAAAATTGTTTTCAACCTTCCAGTGCAATTCAAGCATCTCTCAAACGGCCAAACCAATTCCAAAAAATTCAAAAGAAATTCGATCACAAATCCACATTCTAATACATCTTTTTCCGATTTCTAAATTTTTGATTTACCCTTTTTCACCAATTTCTCCAATAGTCTTGTACATAGAAAAGGCTGAATTTTCACCACAGTTTCTATTCACTGTATAATTCTCATTCATTACACATATCCCTTCAATCTAACCTTCAAACCTTGACATATGCGACTTGTATCTTTTCTTGAAAATCATTACCCTTTTAATAACATACTACATAGATTCATTTAACAATTTGTACGAAGTTTTTTTTCCAGGAAATATGGAAGACGAGAGCAAATCAGATCCGCCGCAAAATTCAAAAATTCACAAGAATTGCTGTTTCATTTTGCAGAAAGAATAGGAAAGAAGAAAAAAAACTCCTCGAGAGACCGAGTCACTCACAGCAGCACCGCGACCATACAACAGCCTTTTCAACAGCCACCGACAACCTCTTCATCGATGCTGAGAATTGGACACCCTCTGAATGCATCCTCACAATTCCATATTTCACCTCCATTCTTGGGTCAACACCCCCTTGGTTTTACTTCTTTTTTTATTTTGTTTTATCATTTTCTCTTATTTTAACTATTAACCTTTTAATTATTATTATTATTAACAAATTAACCAATTAACATATTTTCATAAAAAAATCAAAAAATAGAACTAACATCATTATTATTATTATTATATTATTTTGTAAATAAACATTAATTGAAATAGTTTAATTAGGCAATTTTGACTTTTCTTTTAATAATTAAAATAATTTAGAATTAGGTTAACTTAATTTTGTTTCTTTTTTATTTTATTTCATAAAAACATAAAAAACACAAAAATATATTTTCTTTTAATTATTTAATTAATTGCATTTAATTGACAAAAAGACCAAAAAATCAATTTCTCTTCCAAAAAAGGGTCAACACCCTTAGAACATTCCGATTCAATTTTTTACTTCGCGCACAATTTATTATTATGTAATTGCTCCGGACATGTAATAGTAATTAGGACTTTACTGTTTTTATTTACTTTCCGTACTTATTTACCAAAAAAACGGGTCTTTGTAATTTTTGGCGATGTATAGACCCGCGCCTTGTAATAGCGTAGGATTTATGTTTCCGCAATTTACTTTCCGCACCCCTTAACTGCTAAACTTGCATGAAAGAATGTATGTAAATAAAAACAACTCGTAGCTCACTAATAACATGTACAAAAACATAACATGAAAACAACACACAATACACACACCACTTCTAGGGTACGCCTCACTCGTTGCCTTCGAAACGTGGTCGTCAAGTATAGGACGTCTTAGCGGTCCTTATGTCCATGATCCAGTTGCCTCGAAACAGTTGCCCCGAAACAGTTGCCTCGAAACAGTTGCCTCGAACAGTTGCCTCGAAACGGTTGCCTCGGATTAAAAAAGGATCAAGGACATAAGGGTAGCTTCTAAGGTGTCCTACTGTTGCTTCGGTGACCACACTGTCCCTAAACTCGAATTGACCCGAACACCTCCAACGGTGGTGCTACCTACCTCTCAATGGTGGGATGGCACTACCTAAAGGACTTTTACACAGCCTAATTCCTTAGGGTAGGTAGATGACTCATGGATACTTGCTCTTTTCAAAAACAAAACAAAATACTTTTCACACCTTACACTTTCAAAAAGCTTTCAAAACAATTTTTCAAACACTCTTGAGGACATATACAAGAGTTATTCAGAAAACTTTCAAAGAAACTTTTTTCAAACCCACTCACATTTCGAAAAGCAAACATTTTGAAAACATAAGAGCAAGTATCTAAGAGCCCATGGATAACCATGGATAGAAAGGGTGCTAACACCTTCCCTTTCTATAAATCTACCTCCCGAACCAAGAAACTATCTCATAAGGAATTTTGCTGTACTTTTGTCCTTTCCATGTTGGAGAAAATAAAAGACGATGGCAACTCTTGCTTCCGCGACATTTCGCGAAACCAGCTTAAGAAACAGTCAGTTCTAAATCCACCGATCACAGTTACAGATTGCCGCATGGGCTTACAACGAAAGAAAAATAACACAAGGAACTTATAAAAAAAGACTCAGGTCTCCCATGGACGCTTCATCTTTAGACTGATGTAGGCATTCAAGTTTCGCTCCTCGTGAAGTCGCCTTGTAAGCGCTAACACTTTCTTCTCACTTGTGTAGAATTGAGCTTCAAAGGTGTCCCTCTCTCCCTTGAGTTGAATCCATGATCTTTGCAACTCCTCGAGACTAGTAGGCATGTCAGGATGAAGAATGGTGTAGGGAATGTCTCCTTCGGCAATAGGCTCCACAATTATTGGTAAGATGCATGGATACGACATCATAAGGTTTTGAGCGCGAGCTCTCACCCACTCGAGATAAGGCTCCAAAGGAATATAGTTTTTATGCCCCAAAGTCTTGCTATCAACATTGTTTACCATACCCCAAGCTCGTACAAATGTTTGACGATAACCTTGGACAAGTGCGTTATGAGGACCATCCCTCCGAGCGTAACCAAATGTCGTAGAGCCAAGAAAGGATTATAAGTGATACCTCCCCTAATTCTAAAGAGTGGTACGTTATGGAATTCCCCACAATGGTCAATGATGGTGACATCCTCCGAAGATCAGGAACACTAATGGATATCCGAATCCGAAAGTGACATCATCCTTTGAGACCACCCCAAGCCTTGTTCATTCTTCAAAACAGATCGAGGAAGGTGCGAAATAAACCACCTAGACAGCAATGGTATGCAACACATAAGGACCCCTCTTCTCTTCATGGTACGAGTGTGAAGAGAGTATAAAATGTCTCCGAGCAAGGTAGGCACGGGGTTACGAGAGAGAAAAACTTTGATCGTATTCACATCTATAAGTTGGTCTGGATTAGGGAACAGTACCAACCCATAAATTAGAAGAGCCAAAACTTCTTTAAAAGATTGCAAATCTAGAGCATCCCAAAACTGTTGAGCCTTCTCAAGATTAGAAGATCCAAAACTTCTTTAAAAGCTTACAAATCTAGAGCATCCAAAAACTATTGATCCTTCTCAAATAGAAACTTGTCTGGGAAACCCTTGACTCCGCTCCTTGTTTCCCAGTTGGATACAATGTCAGACCGTTGCAAATGTAAGGATAATGTAATCTCCTCAGGTTGTGGCTCTTTCTCTAGACCGGTGAAAGGAATTTGATCAAGAATAGGCACTCCCAATAGTTGAGAAAACTCTTTCATCGTCGGCACTAATTGATAATCGGGAAATATGAAATAATGATGTTTAGGGTCAAAGAATTGAAATAGCACACCCATCATTTCCTCTTCAAAGCTTGAGGTGGCCAAGTTGAGAAGTCGACCATATCTTTGGGTGAATGGAGAATTCTCGGGAACCCTTGACGCAGACTCTTTGAGTTAAGGAGGCACCTTTACAAAGCCGATTCAGATGGTTTTTCTGTGAGTGGAATCCATGTCCTACAAAATAGAACAAAAATAAATCCCAAGGTCCTTGAAATGGTTAGTGCAAATTCTATGGTATGATGCCATGATGTTATGTACAAATAATCATATACAAGTAAAGCAAACAAGTCCTTAAGTTTATGCTTGCATAGGGTTTATAGGTAAGTACCCTCTTGAAGTTTAGTCGGTTCAACCTGTCCTAGAAAGTAATCGAGTTCTAGGGAATCTTAATATCATTGATCTTTCTTCATTGGGTATTGTATCAGCACAATCAATCTTTTCTTGTGGCTAAAATATCCTAAAATTCTGATCTCAATGAGTGTAGTATCGAGTATTAATCAATCTCCAACTTTCCACCGAAGTCGGCTATCTCACTACTTCCTAATGGATAAGTTGTTCAACTAAAGGTTCTATGGTCAGTTAGTGCTTCATGACACCACACAGCGGCCCCGTATTCTCCTTGATTCAACACAAAGGATATTGGTACCCACAAACGTGTCACACTAACATAGCTATTGTTTCCACCATATTGGTCTACGCCGTACAGTCTCCATAATTTATTGCTACTTACCTAATAATGTTCCCAGATCCGGGTAGAGGATCAAGACCCAAACATGGACCCAAAAATGTAAAGAAAACAAGTCAAACAAATGAAAGCATTTAAAGGTGATCTAGTCTCTAAGGTAACCCCACTTTTAAGTATTTGTCCCAAACAGATTCACCAGTTCTGTAATACGGTGGGAGAATTGACTTGGATGTTTTACGTTTTATCGCAAATGTTGCAGATAGTAAGAGTCGCCACCGACTTTTCTTTTATCCAATAAAGGAAAGGGTGAAAATAACAGGAAAGACCTTTTGAGAATTTTTCTTGAGTTCGGGGGGTAGGTGATGAAAAGGGAAGGTGTTAGCACCCTTTTCATCTGTAGTTATATACGGACTCCTAGTTTCTAGCTCACTTTTGAAATGCTTTGTAAATGTTTTTGTGTTTTGTGCAAGTTTGAAAATATTTTGAAAACGTCTTTGTTTCAAAAAACTTTGTAATGATTCTCGTCTCTATAAGAATGTATACAAAGTGTTGGTTTTAAAAATAGTTCAAAGAGATGTTTGTTTTTGGAAAGATGTTTTAAAAGTGTGAGTGTGGAGATGGTTTTCTTTGAGAGCAAGCAACTACAAGCTTTCTACCTACTCGAATGTCTTTGTTCTTTTCCTTCTCCTTTAGATATTGCTATCTTACCATTGATTGGTAAGAAGCCCTATCATTGGATGTGAAGGGACAGGTGTGGGTCATCATATAGTCATCGAAGACAACATTGTAGGATACCTTAGAAATTTTTCGTAAGGGTCTAAGATCATTTACCGAAGGCAACATCGAAGGGTCATCGAGGGACTACGATATTGTAATCGAGGTTCTTTGCTAAAGTATTTCACGTTCGAGGGACATGACTGTTTTATTCTAAGGTAACAAGTGTGGTTTAACCCTAGAGGTGCAAGTGTGCAAAGTGTTTGTTTTCATGCATTTTTGTCTTGAATTAGGATTGTCTACTTGTTGGTTTTATGTCTTGCCATACAAACCCTAGTTACTAGCAATAATATGGAAAGCGATAAAATGCGGAAATTTAAAGTCCTGCGGTATTATAATACTTTAGGGGATGGGGGTACTAATTAAAAATGGGGGATGATAAGAAAATTAAACCCTAACTATTACAAGGCTTTGACAATTACATTATAATATGAAGTAATAAAATGAAAAGAAATTGAAAAGAGAATTGTTTTTATGATTTTTTGTATGAAAAAGTTTAACATAATTAATTAAAAAAAAAAGAAGTTGATTAGTTAAATTCATAAATTCTAAGTTAATTTAATTAGACAAAAAAATTAAAACAAAAACTATGTCTAAATTAATTTAATTAATTTAAGAAAGAAAAATGTTTTTAGGGTTTTTAATATTTATGAAATAAAGTAGAGATACAGTAAAAACAAAGATTTTTGGTCTAATTATTTAATAAAATAATTTTTTGGTATTTTTGATTAAAAAATAATAATAAAATAAAATAAAGAAAAGAAAATAAAAAAAGAAATGTAAATTAAAGGGGGTCTGAAAATGAATCAGGGGGTTAGAAAGTAAAACAGTTTTTTTACTTTAGGCTCAAACTATTTTTTTTGTTTGTATTAGAAAATAAAAACAAAATAAAAAAAGTTGTTATGGGCTGCGTGTTAGGAAGGAGCAAGGGGGTGATGCTGAAGTAAAATGATCATGGCCCAATGGAGGGAGGCCCAAACGCTGCCAAACAAAGAAAACAGAAACAAGAAAAAATATAAAAAAAGCAAAAGGTCTCGCTGTGGCTCGAACCCAGGACCTCCTATAACAATGCCTTACAGACGCGCTTCTTGCCAGTGGGATGGCTGTTTCATCCGGTATAGAAATAAGTTGCAATAAATTTAAAATAAACCAAGTCCTGATTGTACTTCATCTTCTTCCTTGCGCCACATTTTTGAATCTCTAAACTTACTGATTTCTCAACCATTCTCAAAAGAATAAACATCAAACTTGTTAGAAATTTCACCATGACTTCAAATATGTAAATAACTTAAGCTATGGATCATAGATGAGCACTAATTTTAACTGGTACCAAATCTGACCTAATTTTTTTCAGAAATTTCAGACTTAAAATTCAAATCACTCAAGCAATATAAATGAATTCTAAGGGCATGGTTAGTTTCAGAGCTATGATATCTGCATTTTATCTTTGAAAATGGAAGCCAAATGATGCTTGTATGAAGAGTTAGAAAATCATAAAACTCACCTTGCAAGTGGATATCGTGTTTTAAGTTTGAGCTTACTTCAAGGTGTTGTAATGATCTGGCTAGCTTCCTTGAACTTCCAGGAGACTATTGCAATGCTTACTTTGGATTGAGAGTGGCTGAAATGTTCTAGAGAAGTCAATGTGCAGGTTGCTGATTTCGAAAATGGAGGATGGTGAAAATGGAGTTACAGTTGGGTAACATGTATTGGGATGACTTCTATTTGTGTTATAGAAGCTTAGTGAATGATAAAAATAGAAAACACACGAGTGGTTTAAGAGATGGCTATCAAAAATCAGAAATGGCAAAAATGTGAGGATTGAGAGCAATTCTGAGTTTGAGGGAGTTTTCAGGCTTGCAAGTCCGTCCTTTAGGCTTGTGAATGAAGGCTCAATTTATAGGTAAAGGTTTGGAAGCTTGGAGGGATCAGAAACACAATATCACATGTAAACATTAAATTAGCAAGAAATTAACTCTAAAATGCAAGAAATTAAACTAAAAAGCAATTAAAATACTAAAATAGCAAATACTAAAGGCATGAATTAACTCACAAAATTTGTGTTAACACACCACCAAACTTGAATCATTACCTGTCCTTAGGTTATGCGACAAGCAAATACAAGCAAATACAAACAAAATAACCTTAAGCAACTACCCCTTCTTTTATCAGATCACATCCTTACAAAACTCAAAGATATTCTCCTAGAGACTATCTTAAAAACAGATACTACTTAGTACTTGGGCTCAATCTTAATTGTGTTTGTATGTTTTCTTTAGATTACCAACACTCCCTGTCACGACAGAGCTTTTCTATTAAGGTAGACAGCCTAATTTCAAAATTTTATTTGTCTTTCCTTAGCTTCCAACCTAGTGGAGGGTTTTAACTTCTTGTTCTTTAAACTTACATCTAGGACCACACTTGCATTTATTCAAAGTCTTTTATAGTTACCTATTTTACACTTAAATGATCTCATTTAATCATGAGTCCAACTTTTTAATAATGGTAGGGACAACTAGCATTCCTCTAGTTTCTGACACATGAACAAGACTTTGTTTGCTCTTCCAGTTTCGGGCACAAGAGTTGTTCCTCCAGAGACGGGCACATGAACTTTAATAGAGAAGTTCTCCTTGGAAACTTCTTACACACCTTTGTGTAATGATTTTCATTTTAATGTAGTGCTCCCAGAGTGTTCTCGTCCTTTTAACAAAAGTATTTACCACCCCATTCATGATAGAGGTTGTTAGTAACATAAGACTTAGTGTAATAGATACTCCGCAAGTCTTTGTCTTCTGAAATTAAGGTCCGATAGAATTTTCCCTAAGTCTGCTCAGATGGTTTATTCTAAGGGGAGTGTTTCTCAACTTTATTCTTATTGTCCTTATTATTATTATTATTATTATTATTATTATTATTATTATTATTATTATTATTATTGTTGTTGTTATTATTTTAAACAGTTCATTAATTAAACAGCGCTAAAGTTCATTCATTAAACAAAGGGCTGCAAGCAACCACTCAAAACAACAACATTAAACAAAGGCTGAAACAACAAAAAAGTAGCACTAAAACAAACAGAATTATGATATGATAAGGTGATTTGAGTAGAGTCACGACTCTAGCCACCACACGCCCCATACTAAAAGTAAGGACAATGTCCTCATTGTTCAGTAGAAGGGTTGGGGTGTGCCTCTTTTTTTCTAAGCTTACCAGCTAGGCATGAAGCCTGCTGCTCTTCCTGGAGGGCTTCTTCTGGGAAGGATATTGTTTACCTTTCTTCCTAGCCTCCTTTTGGGAAGGCTCCGGAAGATTGGGTTTCACAGTTGTAGTCTTAACCGAGGACTTCTTTGGAGATGCTTTGGTTGTTGTTGGAGTCTTGGCAAGGGTTGTTGCTTTGGAAATCATACTGAGTGAACTTGGGGTGCTGGCCTTGTCGGTCCCTTAATCTTCTTGGGAGTTACTACATGAGTCACATCAACACCCAACTCTTTAGGAGTCTCCTCAGATTATTCTGATTCTTCCAAAATTTCTGAGAGACCTCCTTTTTCCTACTCCTTTACTTCTTCAGCTTTCTTGTTAGGACATTCCTCTATTTCATCCATAATAGCCTCAGTTTCATTTTCATTATTTTCTTCCTCATCTTCAGTAGAGTCGTCTTCAGTCACGATAGTTGTGTCCTTCATCTCAATATCTTCCTCCCTATTCTTCTCTTCCTCTTCCTTTTCATTCACCTCCTTCTCAGCTACAACCTCTACTATTTCCTTCACAACTTCTCCAGATGGCTCCCCCTCTCGTTCCTTCATAACTTCCTCAACAATCTTCTTTGCAACCTTATTAGATTTTGCCTTTTCAGGAGCTTCTGCTCGAAACTCCTTCTTGTCATTGGCCGCTTGTGTTATCATATTATTTAAAGTCTCATTATCATCAGATTCAGATTAATCCTCCACCACCAGTTCTTCTTACACAATCTTATTCTTTGGAACCACCTTCTTGGCTGGTGCTTCTCCTTTGGTTTTCTTCTTTTTCTTCTTAGGTGAGTCATCCATAGGCACACCTGAGTGGACATGCCATGATCTCTCACAATAGTAGGCTCAAACTTCATCACTTTCTTAGCCTTTCTCTTAATTTTCTTCTCCTAATATTCATCCACCAAGTCCTCTTCGTCTTCTTCTTCCTTCATCCCCAATATATGGTCAGGGAACAGAGGGGTTGACACATAATTATCCATTATTCTATACACCTTAAACTCCCACTCATATTTTGCCTTATGAAACCTATAATAATCTCTCTGATTCTTCTGAATTTGCAGCAACACTTCCCATGTTAAACTGTCAATTTCAAAACTGAAGTCTCCTCCAGACGAATTTTGTCCTGCCTCCTATCTCTTTCTTTCCTTTTTCTTCATCAACATTTGTAGACTGCTTCTATCAAACCTATCTTATGGGTAGCTGAATTCATCAGTTGCTTTATCCTTCACTCCTTGATTGGAACATAGATTTGTGATTAGACATGGGAAATACAGCATCCCATCCTTCTTCTTGGCACACATTTTGGATTTCTTGCATGATTACTTTCAACATTAACATCATTTTCAGAGGTGATATAATGGAGAAGAGCCAACCTTTCCTTGTTGACAGTCTCATTATGATTGGTAGGCTTGATGGAGTGCTTGATGAACTAATACCACGCCTTGGACTATGTTTCAAATCCATTATCCTTACTGATTTCTCCCTTCCAGGCTCTACCTATGTGGTAGTTGTAACACGCCGTTTATATTTAAATGTTATTTCATTAATTATTTTCCAAAACTATTAAATTATATCTATTTTGAGAAATATATTCAATTGATATCGATTAAAATATTAATTGGGTAATATGAAATAAAAATATTTATTATGTCGAAATATTATTTTGAATAATATTAATTTGGTGTGTAGTAATATTTGACTTTGTTTGATTAATTGGCATGATTAGGTTTATATAGAATAAATATTATTTAGTGTAATATTGTTTTAATAGAGTTATATATTATAATTTGAATTAAATAATTGTTGGGGCCAAATTATAATTTTAGAAAGATAGAGGGAGGAAAGTTAGTAGTAGAAGGATAGTTTTATAAAATAGAAAAGTAGAGTTAGTAAGAGTAGTTGGTAAGAAGAGAAAGAAGATAAAAAAGAGAGAAGAAGAAGAGAAGAGAAGAAGAAGGCTAGGGTTTGTTCTACAAAATCATCATCTTGTTCCAAGAAAATCAACACTAGAGGTGAAGTCGAATTAAGTTGAATGCTTCCAGTTTATGAAATTGTGTTTGATTTGAATAAATCATGGAAGTAACATTGTTTAAACTGGTACAGTACTTGATTTGTGAATTATAATTGCAATGCATGTACAATTGTTGGCATTTCATTGTGTTGGAATATGTGGTATGTGTATGTTAAGGTCGGAAGTGGTCTTAATTGCATACGAGTTGTTGGTTGTACATTGCATGGCATGGTTGGTCTTGAAATAGAGACGGTGAAACAGTGGGTTCATATTTTATAGACGTTGATCCTTGAATGGAAATAGACGTAGTGGCTTTGACCCGGAAAGGGAACATAGGCGGTGAAACATGGGTTCACAAAAATAGACGTTGATCCTATAGTGGAAATAGACGTAATGGCTTTGACCCTATGTGGAAAAATAAGCGGTGGAACTTTGGGTCCACAAGTCGGTACCGCATTCGCATGTGTTGAGTCGTGTTGTGAGTCACATGCATAATTGTGTATATTGTGTATGTTTGTTGATGTGTTTGGTTATGTGTCAATATTGTTGTTGTTTGAATAATGGTTATGTGCCAATGATGTGAGTATTCGGATAATTGGTTTATATGGTTAATGTGTTGGAAATGGCTTCCTTGAGTACGGATACTATATGTGATAAAATGAATATGATCATGATGTGTTGCTTTATTTATTGCCATTTCTTTACCTTAATTACATGTTATATGATTATTGGAATTCTTACCCTTCTGTTTGAAAATTCTTTTGATGGCATTGTTCAGGTACCGAGGATGGTAGCGCGAGGCGCTAGTTAGCGGATGCATTGGATTGCAATCTGTTTTATTTTGATTAGAGTCGAGTCGATGCTCTGGTAGTAACACCTGGGGGGGGTATATTTAGTGTCGAACTCATCTATTTTGTATTCGGATTATGATGTATATAATCCTTACTTTGTGTATATTATTTTGTGTATGTGAGACTTGATAACATATGCTTTATGTGAATTATCATGGCTTGATGCCTTGAATTATGTTTTGATTCCTCCATGAATGGAGATGAAGTTAAATATTGAAACTCCGTTGCGTTTGCACGAGAGAAAGAAGTTAAATATTTATGTTTGTTTGTTTTGTGTTGATATGCTTAAATTTACAAACGTACCCTGTCTGTTTTTCTTTAAAATTTTGGAATGTGAAGTGTGTTGTGACATCCCTTCCGTGCAATTTATTTTCTCTGATTTTAACTCTTGCCTATTATTTGGGGTAATTAGAAGGGGTGTTACAATAGTGGTATCAGAGCATAGTCGGTCAGTTATCAGGTCTTATTTTTGTTAATCCCTTGTATTTGATTGTGTGGCTAATGCGATCAATACTTTGTGTTGTAGAGAGAGAAGATGGCTGGTAGAAGGAATGATGATGCTTTAGCTGAGGCATTGAGGTTGCTTGCGTGGTCAATAAATCAGATGCCGCAAACGACTCAAGCGCCACATGATGGTACTGAAGATGCTTTCTGTGCTCTTGGGAAGTTCCAAAAGAACAACTCGCCTAATTTCAAGGGAGAGCATGCTCCGGTGGAAGCTCAAGAATGGTTAAAAGCAATTGAGAAAATCTTTCGTGTGATGAATTGCACCGACGCTCAGAAAGTGCAATTCGGAACACACATGCTGATTAAAGAGGCCGAAGACTGGTGGATCAACGCTAGTCAGAGGTATGAGGAGGAGCAGGTTGTGGTGACTTGGGAAATTTTCCGAGATGCATTCTTGGAGAATTATTTTCCGGAGGATGTTCGTGGTAAAAAGGAAGTTGAATTCCTGGAATTGAAACAAGGTAGTGGTTCGGTAGCTGACTATGCGGCTAAATTTCAAGATTTGATCAAATACTGTCCTCACTACAACACTGTTAATGCTGAGAGGTCGAAGTGCCTTAAGTTTGTTAATGGTTTGAGGCCGGACATAAAGAAGGCGATTGGGTATCAGCAGATTACAAGATTCTCTGAGTTGGTTAATAAGAGTCGTATCTACGACGAAGACAGTCGGGATAGCACTGCTTATTACAAGAGCTTGAGTGAGAAAAGAGGTAAGGGACAGATGCGTCCTAAGCCTTATGATGGAAGAGGAAAGAGACCAATAAGCAGTGGAAAGAGTCCGAGTGGGGGAGTGACTACTCCAATCAAATGTTTTAAATGTGGTAAAGAGGGACATCGTGCTATGGAATGTCGCCAGGGGATAGTTAAGTGTTTCAAGTGTGACAGGGTGGGTCACAAAGCGGTGGATTGTAGAGTTGGTGTGAGTGTAACTTGCTTTAATTGTGGTGAGCGAGGCCACATAAGTACCAAATGTCCAAAGCCAAAGAAAGAAGTTGGAAAAGTATTCGCTTTATCTGGACAGAGACTTCTGCTGAGGAACGTCTAATCAGAGGTACATGCTTTATCTCTAATGTGTCTTTGGTTGCTATTATTGATACGGGTGCGACGCATTCGTTTGTTGCTTTAGATTGTTCCAAGAGATTGGGCCTTGTCTTGTCTACTTTGGATCAAAGTATGGAGGTAGATACACATGCGATGGGTTCAGTTTCTACTTCAGCTGTTTGTTTGAAGTGTCCTTTGCGCATGTGCGGAAGAGATTTAGAAGTTGATCTCGTGTGTCTTCCTTTGCATCAGATAGATGTGATTCTGGGTATGGACTGGTTGAAAGCCAACCATGTCTATATCAACTGTTTTGCTAAGGCTGTTCTTTTTCTTGAGTCCGAGAAAGATGGTGTGGTTTTCTTGTCTACACAACAAGTTGAGAAGAGTGTGAAGAATGGAGATGGGTTGTTTATGCTTATGGCGAGTATGGTTTTGGAAGATGGTAGAGTAAGAAAGGATTATCCTGTGGTATGCAAATTTCCTGAAGTGTTTCCTGAAGAGATTACAGATTTACCTCCTGAGCGCGAGGTAGAGTTTTCCATCGACTTAATTCCTGGTAATAGTCCTGTTTCGATGGCTCCTTATAGGATGTCACCGTCGGAAATAGTGGAACTGAAGAGTCAGCTGGAAGAGTTGCTTGACAAAAGGTTTATTCGTCCTAGTGTGAGTCTGTGGGGTGCTCCAGTTTTACTTGTGAAGAAGAAAGAAGGAACAATGAGACTTTGTATGGATTATAGGCAGCTAAACAAAGTGACCATTAAGAACAAGTATCCTTTGCCAAGGATTGATGATTTAATGGATCAGCTGGTGGGTGCGTGTGTGTTTAGCAAGATTGACTTGAGGTCAGGCTATCATCAGATTCGCGTGAAAGCGGGTGATATTCAGAAAACTGCGTTCAGAACTCGTTATGAACACTATGAGTATTCGGTGATGCCTTTTGGTGTTACGAATGCACCTGGTGTGTTCATGGAGTATATGAACAGAATCTTTCATGAGTTTCTGGATAAGTTTGTGGTGGTGTTCATCGATGACATTTTTATTTATTCGAAGAGTGAAGCAGAGCATGCCGAACACTTGAGAATTGTTTTGTAAATTCTGAAGGAAAATCATTTGTTTGCTAAACTTTCGAAGTGTGAATTCTGGTTAGAACAAGTGAGTTTCCTTGGTCACGTGATATCTCGTGGAGGTATTGTTGTGGATCCTTCGAAGATAGAAGCCGTGTCAGAATGGGAATCTCCAAAGTCAGTTTTTGAGATTCGAAGCTTTCTTGGTTTAGCGGGTTATTACCGTAAGTTCATTGAAGGCTTTTCCAAGCTAGCTTTACCATTGACACAATTGACTAGGAAGAGTCAAGCGTTCTTGTGGACTCCGCAGTGTGAAGATAGTTTCCAAGAGTTGAAGAGAAGGTTGACAACTACGCCAGTTTTGATTTTGCCTAAACCATCTGAACCGTTTACGGTCTATTGCGATGCTTCTTTGATGGGTTTAGGAGGTGTGTTAATGCAAAATGGGCAGGTTGTGGCGTATGCTTCGAGGCAACTCAAGGTGCATGAGAGGAATTATCCAACTCATGACTTGGAGTTGGCAGCGGTGGTTTTTGTGTTAAAGATTTGGAGGCATTATTTATTTGGGTCGAGATTCGACGTCTTTAGCGATCATAAGAGTTTGAAATATCTGTTTGATCAAAAAGAGTTGAATATGAGGCAAAGAAGGTGGCTAGAGTTTCTTAAAGATTATGACTTCAGTTTGAATTACCATCCTGGTAAGGCAAACGTGGTTGCAGATGCTTTGAGCAGGAAGTCTTTACACATGTCTATGTTGATGGTTAAAGAATGGGAATTGTTGGAGCAATTTCGAGATTTGAGTTTGGTGTGTGAAGAGACTTATTTTGGCGTGAAACTTGGTATGATGAAGCTTACCAGTGGTGTCTTGGAAGAGATTAGAGATGGGCAAAAGTCAGATTTGGTTTTGGTTGACAAGTTTACTTTGGTGAATCAAGGTCAAGGTGGAGAGTTCAAAATTGATGAGAATGGAATTTTGAGATGTCATGATAGAGTTTGCGTTCCCGATGTGGGGGATGTGAAAAAGAGGATTCTTGAGGAAGGTCATAGAAGTGGGTTAAGTATTCACCCTGGTGATAAGAAGATGTATCAAGATTTAAAGAAGCTGTTTTGGTGGCCTTGTATGAAGAAAGAAATTGTTGAGTTTGTGTATGCTTGTTTGGTTTTCCAAAAGTCTAAGATTGAACATCAGAAGCCTTCGGGTTTGTTGCAACCGTTGTCTATTCCCGAGTGGAAGTGGGATAGTATCTCGATGGATTTTGTTTCTGGTTTGCCGAGGACTCCGAGTAACCATGAGGCTATTTGGGTCATAGTGGATAGATTGACTAAATCTGCACACTTTATTCCGATTAGGATGGATTACACTATGGAGAAGCTTGCTCAGTTGTATGTGGAACGGATTGTTTGTTTACATGGTATTCCTACATGTATTGTTTCAGATAGAGATCCGCGTTTCACTTCAAGATTTTGGGAAGGTTTACAAAGAGCCTTGGGTACTAAGCTGAGATTGAGTTCCGCTTATCATCCCCAGACGGATGGTCAAACGGAGAGAACAATTCAGTCACTTGAGGATTTGTTGCGTGCTTGTGTTTTGGATCAAGGAGGTTCATGGGAGAGTCATTTGCCTTTGATTGAGTTTACTTATAATAATAGTTTTCATTCTAGCATTGGCATGGCTCCTTTTGAGGCATTGTATGGAAGACGGTGCAGGACACCTTTGTGTTGGTACGAGACGGGAGAAAGTGCTATAGTTGGTCCGGAATTGGTTCAAGAGGCTATGGATAAGATCAAATTGATAAGAGAGAAGATGAAAGTGTCTCAGAATCGCCAAAAGAGTTACTATGACAAGAGGAGGAAACCTCTTGAGTTCAAGAAGGATGAACATGTGTTTTTGAAGGTGAATCCAACTACGGGTGTTGGAACGGCGCTTAAATCGTGAAAGTTAACACCTCGGTTTATTGGTCCTTATCAGATTTCAGAGCGGATTGGAAGTATGGCTTATCGGATTGCATTGCCGCCATCACTTTCAAATTTGCATGATGTGTTTCACGTTTCGCAATTACGAAAGTATATTGCGGATCCGTCTCATGTTATTCAAGCGGATGATTTGGAAGTAAGAGACAATTTGACGGTTGAGGTTTTACCGGTGAGGATTGAAGATAGAAAGGTGAAACAACTAAGAGGAAGAGAGATTGCTTTGGTTAAAGTTGCATGGGGTGGTTCGGCGAATGGTAATGTGACGTGGGAGCTTGAAAGTCGGATGCGGGATTCCTATCCCGAATTGTTCGTTTAGAGGTAATTTTCAAGGCCGAAAATCTTTTAATTGGGGGAGAGTTGTAACACGCCGTTTATATTTAAATGTTATTTCATTAATTATTTTCCAAAACTATTAAATTATATCTATTTTGAGAAATATATTCAATTGATATCGATTAAAATATTAATTGGGTAATATGAAATAAAAATATTTATTATGTCGAAATATTATTTTGAATAATATTAATTTGGTGTGTAGTAATATTTGACTTTGTTTGATTAATTGGCATGATTAGGTTTATATAGAATAAATATTATTTAGTGTAATATTGTTTTAATAGAGTTATATATTATAATTTGAATTAAATAATTGTTGGGGCCAAATTATAATTTTAGAAAGATAGAGGGAGGAAAGTTAGTAGTAGAAGGATAGTTTTATAAAATAGAAAAGTAGAGTTAGTAAGAGTAGTTGGTAAGAAGAGAAAGAAGATAAAAAAGAGAGAAGAAGAAGATAAGAGAAGAAGAAGGCTAGGGTTTGTTCTACAAAATTATCATCTTGTTCCAAGAAAATCAACACTAGAGGTGAAGTTGAATTAAGTTGAATGCTTCCGGTTTATGAAATTGTGTTTGATTTGAATAAATCATGGAAGTAACATTGTTTAAACTGGTACAGTACTTGATTTGTGAATTATAATTGCAATGCATGTACAATTGTTGGCATTTCATTGTGTTGGAATATGTGGTATGTGTATGTTAAGGTCGGAAGTGGTCTTAATTGCATACGAGTTGTTGGTTGTACATTGCATGGCATGGTTGGTCTTGAAATAGAGACGGTGAAACAGTGGGTTCATATTTTATAGACGTTGATCCTTGAATGGAAATAGACGTAGTGGCTTTGACCTGGAAAGGGAACATAGGCGGTGAAACATAGGTTCACAAAAATAGACGTTGATCCTATAGTGGAAATAGACGTAGTGGCTTTGACCCTATGTGGAAAAATAAGCGGTGGAACTTTGGGTCCACAAGTCAGTACCGCATTCGCATGTGTTGAGTCGTGTTGTGAGTCACATGCATAATTGTGTATATTGTGTATGTGTGTTGATGTGTTTGGTTATGTGCCAATATTGTTGTTGTTTGAATAATGGTTATGTGCCAATGATGTGAGTATTCGGATAATTGGTTTATATGGTTAATGTGTTGGAAATGGCTTCCTTGAGTACGGATACTATATGTGATAAAATGAATATGATCATGATGTGTTGCTTTATTTATTGCCATTGCTTTACCTTAATTACATGTTATATGATTATTGGAATTCTTACCCTTCTGTTTGAAAATGCTTTTGATGGCATTGTTCAGGTACCGAGGATGGTAGCGCAGAGGCGCTAGTTAGCGGATGCATTGGATTGCAATCTGTTTTATTTTGATTAGAGTCGAGTCGATGCTCTGGTAGTAACACCTGGGGGGGGGGGGGGGGGGTATATTTAGTGTCGAACTCGTCTATTTTGTATTCGGATTATGATGTATATAATCCTTACTTTGTGTATATTATTTTGTGTATGTGAGACTTGATAACATATGCTTTATGTGAATTATCATGGATTGATGCCTTGAATTATGTTTTGATTCCTCCATGAATGGAGATGAAGTTAAATATTGAATCTCCGTTGCGTTTGCACGAGAGAAAGAAGTTAAATATTTATGTATGTTTGTTTTGTGTTGATATGCTTAAATTTACAAACGTACCCTGTCCGTTTTTCTTTAAAATTTTGGAATGTGAAGTGTGTTGTGACATCCCTTCCGTGCAATTTATTTTCTCTGATTTTAACTCTTGCCTATTATTTGGGGTAATTAGAAGGGGTGTTACAGTAGTTGGGTTGCAGAAGGATTGCATATAAACCTCATACTCTGACTTGTCAGCCCTCAACAAAATGTTCTGATACTCATCATCCACTTTCTTCAGCCCATGGATCACGTTAATTATTCCTTTTGAATAAGATACTTCAAAGCCTCTCACCATGACTACAAACTTCTTGTTGGCATAACTTAGGTTGGAGTAGAAATCTTTCACGATTTGAGTGTTGTAAGGCTCAGGGTGTTGACACAGCTTGCGCCACTTCTTGTTGTCAATCAACAAACCAATGCTTGCAGGTAACCCTAGGGTTTCATCTCTCAAGTCGAGGGAAAAATCCTTTTAGAAAATATCCCTCGATTGGAGATGCAATTAGTGAATCTCCCTTGCATCATCACTGATGAAGATCTCACAATCACTTCCATCGTCATCGAGAATGTCTATGGATGGAGTAGCGTTCTTCCTGGCACTAACCTTGATTCTTTTCTATGAGTAAGTATGTTTCATTGTTAGCGTTTTGAGGAGTTTTAGATTTTGAATGGGTAAGAGAGAAATGTTTGAGGTGATATGAGTGATCACAATTGTTGGAGTTTATAGAGGGTGGTGGAACGGTTTTGAATAACTAAAGAGGTAGTGGGAGGTTTTTCTTTGTAAGAGGCAGTTATGAAGTTGAGGGGTTGAGAGTGGAGAGAGAGAGAGAGAGAGAGAGAGAGAGAGAGAGAGAGAGAGAGAGAGAGAAAGAGAGGTAACATACACTTCTTGACAAAATAAAATATGAAAATGACACAATAGGATATTTAGACAATATATGGTATGGTAAGGGTTAACCCTAGCCGCTAATAATCATGAAAGTGTGACATTAGCAATAAATGCTTGTCTTGTTATTTGACATCACTCTGCTACACAACAGACTGCTATGCGCGTGTGACTCACTCGCTCTTTTCCTCTTCACTTTTGATCACATGTCCTAACACTTTCCTTTCTCAAGATACTTCTCATGATAAGACATCAATAATTCCAACTATTCTTGTGCAAGATAGACTCAACTAGCATAGTCACGACATGACTTGTCAATGAATCTTCTCTACTTCTCCTTATCTCAACAATCATGATACCTGAAAAATAAAACTAACTAAAAACAAAAATTAAACTGGGATACCTCCCAGTAGCGCTATTTTATAGTCTTTTAGCCTGACTATAGAAAACTTTAGTTAGAATCATTTAAAAACATGGTGTTCCTTGTGTTGTTTGAGGATTCACCATAGTACATTTCAATCTTTGACCATTTACTTTAATGTTTTCTCGTGTTTTCACGTTCAAAAGATATACAGACCCATAAAGATAAATCTTTAGGAGTTTAAAGGGCCCAGACCATTTAGATTTCAACTTTCCAAGGAAAAGTTTCAATCTAGAATTAAACAAAAGAACAAGTTGTCCTTCAACTAATTCCCTCTGCATGCACTTCCTGTCGTGTCACTTCTTAGTCTCTTCTTTGTACAATTCAACATTTTTATAGGAGAACATCATATTCTCCTCTATCTCATTGAGTTGAAGCATTCTAGCTTGGCCATTCTTGGATAAATCAAAGTTCACGTTTTTTACTGTTGTAATACGGTGGGAGAACTGACTTGGATGTTTTGTGTTTTATCGCAAATGTTGCAGATAGAAAGAATTGCCACCGACTTTTCTTTTATCCAATAAAGGAAAGGGTGAAAAGAACAGGAAAGACCTTTTGAGAATTTTCTTAAGTTCGGAGGGTAGGTTATGAAAAGGGAAGGTGTTAGCACCCTTTTCATCTGTAGTTATCTATGGGCTCTTAGTTGCTTGCTCACTTTTGAGATGCTTTGTAAATGTTTTTGTGTTTTGTGTAAGTTTGAAAATATTTTGAAAACACATTTGTTTCGGCAAACTTTGTAATGATTCTCGTCTCTATAAGAATGTATACAAAGTGTTGGTTTTGAAAATAGTTCAAAGAGATGTTTGTTTTTATAAATATGTTTTAAAAGTGTGAGTGTGAGGATGGTTTTGTTTGAGAGGAAGCAACTACGAGCATTCTACCTACTCAAAAAGTCTTTGTTTTTTTCCTCCTCCTGTAGATATTTCTATCTTACCATTGATTGGTAAGAAGCCCTATCATTGGATATGAAGGGACATGTGTGGTTCATCGTACAGTCATAGAAGGAAATATTGTAGGATACCTTAGCAATTTGTCGTAAGGGTCTAGATCGTTTACCAAAGGCAACATCGAAGGGTCATTGAAGGACTACGATCTTGTAATTGAGGGTCTTTGCTAAAGTATCACACGTTCGAGGGACATGACTGTTTTATTCTAAGGCAACAAGTGTGGGTTAACCCTAGAGGTGCAAGTGTGAAAAGTGTTTGTTTTCATGCATTTTTGTCTTGAATTAGGGTTGTCTACTTGTTGGTTTTATGTCTTGCCATACAAACCCTAGTTACTAGCAATAATATGGAAAGCGATAAATTGCAGAAATTTAAAGTCCTACACTATTACAATACTTTAGGGGATGGGGGTACAAATTACAAGTGGAGGATGATAAGAAAAGTAAACCCTAACTATTACAAGGCTTTGACAATTACATTATAATATGAAGTAATAAATTGCAAAGAAATGTAAAATGAAAAGAAATTGAAAAGATAATTGTTTTTATGATTTTTTGTATGAAAATGTTTAACCTAATTAATTTAAAATAAAGTTGATTAGTTAAATTCCTAAATTCTAAGTTAATTTAATTAGACAAAAAAATTAAAATAAAAACTAAATCTAATTAATTTAATTAATTTAAGAAAGAAAAATGTTTTTAGGGTTTTTAATATTTATGAAATAAAGTAGAGATAAAGTAAAAATAAAGATTTTTGGTCTAATTATTTAATAAAATATTTTTTTTTGGTATTTTTTATTAAAAATAATAATAATAGAATAAAGTAAAATAAAGAGAGTAAAATAAAAAAAGAAATGTAAATTATAGGGGGTCTGAAAATGAATCAGGGGGTTAGAAAGTAAAATAATTTTTTTCTTTAGGCCAAAACTGTTTTTTTTTTTATAAGAAAATATAAACAAAATAAAAAAAGTGATAATGGTTTGCGTGTTAGGAAGGAGAAAGGGGGTGATGCTGAAGTAAAATGATCATGGCCCAATTGAGGGAGGTCCAAGCGCTGCCAAACAAACAAAACAGAAACAAGAAAAAGTATGAAAAAGGCAAAAGGTCTCGCTGGGGCTCGAACCCAGGACCTCCTATAACAATGCCTTACACACGCGCTTCTTACCACTAGGGTGGCTGTTTCATCCAGTATAGAAACAAGTTGCAATAAATTTAGAATAAACCAAGTCCTGACCATACTTCATCTTCTTCCTCGCGCCACATTTTTGAATCTCTGAACTTACTTATTTCTCAACCATTCTCAAAAGTGTAAACATCAAACTTGTTAGAAATTTTACCATGATTTCAAATTTGTAAATAACTTAAGCTATGGATCAAAGATGAGCACGATTTTTAACTAGTACCAAATCTGACCTAATTTTTTCAGAAATTACAGACTTAAAATTCATATCACTCAAGCAATATAAATGAATTCTAAGGGCATGGTTAATTTCAGGGCTATGATATCTACATTTTATCTTTGAAAATGGAAGCCAAATGATGCGTGTATGAAGAGTTAGAAAATAAAAAAAATCACCTTGCAAGTGGATATCATGTTTTGATTTTGAGCTTACTTCAAGGTGTTGTAATGATCTGGTTAGCTTCCTTGAACTTCCAGGAGACTATTGCAATACTTACTTTGGATTGAGAGTGGCTGAAATGTTCTAGAGAAGTAAATGTGCAGGTTGCTAAGTTTGAAAATGGAGGAAGGTGAAAATGGAGTTACACTTGGGTAACAGGTATTGGGATGACTTCTATATGTGTTATAGAAGCTTAGTGAATGATAAAAATGGAAAACACACAAGTAGTTTAAGAGATGGTTATCAAAAATTAAAATGGCACAAAAGTGAGGCTTGAGAGCAATTCTGAGTTTGAGGGAGTTTGAGGGAGTTTTTAGGCTTACAAATTCGTCCTTTAGGCTTATGAATGAAGGTTCAATTTATATGCAAAGTTTTGGAAGCTTGGAGGGATCAGAAACACAAGATCACATGTTATGGATCTTTGGCTTGTTTTTGAAGTAATCTTGACAAACATGGTTTTAATGCAAGGTACATGGCTTGTAGGGTGGCTAGCAACTTTAAACATGTTTGTTCTGAGTTTGTAGAGGATGCTTATGTAGATAGAAAAAGTGGAATGCTCAAGACAAGTTGACTTTGTGATTAAAGCAACTTTTCAAGGATAACAATGGTGCCTTTGTGCCATAAATAGAAATGCAACTTGGATAATGTTTCAAATGCTTGGATAATGGTTCTAACAGTTGTGTAATCAATTAATGATGGAGTGAAACACAATTTAGAAGCCTGTAAAGTGGAGTTATGCAACATAGGCTAGGGTTTTGATCAAGTGTTCATCACAAAAATGGCTTGTAATTCAAGAATGGATGCCCAACTTCTTCTCTTCGATTCTATTAGTTCAAAAATGATCTCTTTAAGTTCTTGGATATTTTGGAAAGCTTGAAATATCCTCTATAACTTTCATGTTGAAAGTTTTCTTTGAATCATCTTGCATCTTGGTGAAAAATTGGCATGAAGTAGTGAAATTATCATGTACAAAAACACTTCAAAAAATTTCTAAGTCTTGAAAAGTTTGACTTTTTAAATTGACTTTTGATTATATTGATTTATTGATGATCAAGCTTCATATTTTTGAATGTCTTGATGAATATTGACTTATTAAACTCAATTTTGATCAAAAAGTCAAAGTTTGACTTTTGGTGTATTAGTTGACTTTTCATTAGTTGACCAAATTTCATTTATCAATTGTTTGATCTTGAGAGATGAATTGAGTCATGAAATCAGGTCAAAATTATGTACTTGAATCCTTGAGATCATGTTTCAAACCAATAATTCATGTATTAGCTCAAAAGTCAAAATCAGTCATTCTAGTCAAAACCCTAATTTTGACCATTTTTTCCTTTTGATGATTTGCACACTTTTCTTAAGGAATTGTCATCCAAACTTGATCAATTGATGAATATGACTTCAAAATGCTGATATTGGTCAAAAATCTTGAAGTTTGACTGTAGGTTGACCACAATTAACTTTTTACCCGATACAAATGATTTTTAGTCATTTGATCATTTGACTAAGCAAAATTGTGATCCAAGACTTTAAACTTGACATAAGTATTCTTGGAGGTCTATAATGGACCATGAAAATCATTTGGGGCATTAAAAGTTTAATTTTCTTTGTGAAAATCAAAACCCTAATTCGAGGCCTCAGTGTTTAGGAGGTGATTTAACTTAGCCAACTCTTGTGCAAGCTTGAGCTATTGAAGATCTTGTGAAAAATGTATTGAGAAAAGAGAGGTAAAATTTTGGGGTACAACAACTGACCAAAAAGCCTTATGCTTTAACTCAATTTGCAAGTGGCATGCCTTCCTATAAACAAGTTTGTATGGAGACATGCCTAAGAGAGTCTTAAAGGTTGTTCTATATGCCCATAAGGCATCATCCAAATGCCTAGACCAGTCCTTCTTGAAAGGGTTAACAACTTTCTCTAAAATCCTTTTTATTTCCCTGTTTGAAATTTCAGCTTGCCCACTATATTGTGGGTGATAGACAGTAGCAACTTTGTGTTTCACTCCATACTTTGCCATCAAATTTTCAAATATTTTGTTGCAAAAATGGGTTCCTCCATCACTAATGATTACTCTAGGGGTGCATTTCTAGACAATATTTTTCACCAAAAGTTTGATCACCACCCTAGCATCATTAGTAGGAGTTTCTACTGCTTCTATCCATTTAGAAACATAATCCACAATGTTGTACCCAAAAATTTACCCTCTCATTTTATTCAACACATACCCATTGAGGTCCCCAACTTGCCCTAGGATGACTAAGAATTGACCAGACAATTCTCCTCCTAAGGCAATGAACCCCCAACTAGGGTTTCAATTTTCACCAAGATGGTTGAGCTCAAAGGATCTCAAATTTTTTCCATTGTCCTAATATATCCTAAAGGTCATCCATGCCAAATTCCATTCCTTGAATAATAAGTTTGCTCAGTTAATTGCTCAAGTATTGGAAAATCAACTATGATAGGTCAAAAGTCAACCGTGGCCCATGTACAGTCAAACTTCAAGATTTTTGGTCAACATCAACATTTTGAAGTGATATCAATCATTTGATCAAGGGTTGATCATGATTCCTCAAGAAATGCTCCTAACCCATCAAAAGTCAAAAAAGGCAAGTTAGGCTTTCTATAGGAAAAGTCAACCAAACTTTGACCAATAATAACGTTCTCATACTTTATCAAATTTTTTCAAACCAAAGCTAATTTTGAATAGAATCCAATTCCCTACAACTTCTGTTCAGCCCTCAAGTTCAAGAAATGCACCATTTGAAAGATACAAGTTCATACATTACAGGTCATTTTTAGAAAGTCAACAAAAGCCACTTTTTTCCAAGACCTTTTACATCAAGATAACATCTTCAAATACAAAATTGATCAAACGAGGGATTGAAGTAGACATCTTTGGATTTCCAAAAAGTCCAAGATCATCATCATGAGATAAAAATTGAGCAAGTTATGGCTTTCCCAAGTTGGGAAAAGTTGGGAAATTTCAAGAAATATGCATTGAGCAAATTTGAGTTTTTAAGGCAATGGCTCATTTTTTTTGACTTCAAATATCTTCCTAAGATTATAGAGGACCCCTAAAACTATTTTTGCATAGTCTTGATTTTATTTGCATTTTATATTAATTTTATTTAATTAAAAATCAAATAAATCAAAATTATTGCAAAATATATGGGCCATTATCATTTGGGCTTGGTTTGATACATGGAGAGGTCCCAAATTTTGTGTGAAGAAAGACCAACATGTCTACATTCATGCAAAATTAAAAAATGGACAAGATCCCACACTTTTGGCCAAGGTTACAAATGGATATTCATGGCATTCAATCAATTGATTATGGTTGTTACAAGTTTGTTTTTTGGTGTCTCCTCATCCCTCTCTATATAAACAAAAACCCAACAAGCATCAGAGCACGCACACAGAGCTTAGGGAACCCCTGAAAGTTTTGCATAAAAATACCAAATTTGTTAACTTCGAATTTCAAGTTCTAGCCTCCCTTAGTCCAAACTAAGGATCCTAATCACTTCCTGGAGGTTCCCTGAAGTTGTCCCAACCATTACCAAGCCTTGAAGCCTCGCCAAACGCATCAACCAATTTGCACGGTTTATATTTTCTTCCAATTTCATTTTGCTTGATTCATGTAACATAAATGCGTTTTGATCATACATTACTGATTATTGGAGTGTTTGCAAGCTTTTTGCATAGTTGGATTGAAGTTTGAGTGCAGGTCTAACATGTTGCCATGGCTAGGGTTTGAACCTCCAAATTGGGGTTTTTTGTATTGGCCAAAATTAGCCCAAACCAAGGGCACCATCTTGATCAGGAGGTTGAGAGCAATCAACCCATGGTCTTAAAATTCATTTTAGTTGCGTATTATGAGTTTTACAAGTTGCAGGTGTTATAGTGATAGACCAAAACTATCACTATAGGCATTATAATATAAGACGATGGAGGAACGAAGAAGATGAAGCGTGGCATTATCCCTTTGGCCCATTCAAATAGAGCGCTCATATTTTAATTATTATAATATATCTGACCATTTTTCTTATAATATATCATTATTCTATTTTATGTAACGAATGGCAAGGCAACTCAATTGGTGAGGAGGCGTGTCTATAAGGGAAAGGACCTGGGTTCGAGTCCCAGGTCGAGCATTTTATTTTTCTAACAATTGTTTCATACAGATTCAGTATTTGTTAGCCACGCCAGTCCATCATATGCCTCCAGACAATCACCACTGGATCTTGATTGATCTAAATCAAACGGTTCTCATATGCAGGTGCATCACGAGTTATCACAAGTGTTCCTCACTGGATCCCAATACAAAATTCTGATTTGGGCCAAGCGGTTTTGACAACAGCACCCCCCATTTTTGCTTTTGATGACCAAGCCCATTTTGTTTTTTTATTTTTTATTTTTTTATTTTGTTTTAATTTCTTTTATTTTCTTTATTTAATTTAACAAATAATAAAAAAATCACAAAAAATTAGTATTAGATTTTTTATTAAATAATTAATTTCTTGAATTAATTAATAACTATTTTAACCATTTTTTTCTCTTTAATTAAAATTGAATTAGAACTTAGGATTTAATTTAGGTTTAATCATTTCTTTTTCATAATAAAAACTAAACAAAAAAAGCTTAGACTATTTTTCTTAATTAATTTTCATTTTTCTAAATAGACTTTAGGATGTTTAATTTAATTATTTTCTTTTTTTTTTAAAACAAAAACAACCAAAAAGATCTTTCCTCTAGGTTTTAGAACGTGTTTTCATTTATCGCGCGTTTATTTCCTTTCGCATTTTATATTCATGTAACTCTTATACGGGATGTAATAGTTAATAGGAATTTACTTTATTGCTTTATTTTATTTTCCCCATTTGGTTTGGAATGTAAATGTCCCCCTCCCTGAAGCCATGTAATAGTCTAGATTTATACTTTCCACATTTTATTTTTCTGTATATATTACTGCTAGTAAATTAGGCGTGCGTGACAAGATTAATTAATTAATCGTTAGATCACTAACCTCCAGATAATATAACTGAAAAAACACACTTCTCACACTTGCATCCTTAGGGTACTCCTCACTTGGTTGCTTCGGAAATGGTCATGTCCCTCGAACGTAGGGATATCTTAGCGAAGACCCTCAATTCTAAAGTCATCATAAAGATCATGGTCCCTTAATGTCCCTCGAAGTTTCCTACGAGAAAAATGATCTTGTCCCTCGATGTTACCTATATGATAACAGTCCCTTCGAATGCTAAGATGTCCTTACGTGTTGCCTTCAATGACCATAGCGTCCCTTTCGATAGTCCCTCAACATTTGACAATAGGGATACCTACTCACTAATAGTAGGATAGCACTATCTAAAGGAAAGGAGGAAAAGAACATCCTTTTTCGAGTAGGTAGACTGTTCTTAAGTACTTGCTCAAAACCTGAAATTTTTCACACTTACACACTTTTCAAAACTATTTTCAAAAACTCTTTATCACACTCTTGAGGACTTATACAAGAGTTACCATAAAGCAAACAAAAATCTTTCAAAACACACAAACACAAACAGTTTTCAAAAATGAGCAAGTACCTAAGAGCCCGTGGAAAACCACAGATGGAAAGGGTGTTAATACATTCCCTTTCCATAATCTACCCCCATTTTTCTGTTATTTTCACCCTTTCTTTTGTTGGATAAAAGAAAAGTCGGTGGAAACTCTTGCTTACCGCGACATTTGCGAACAAAAAATGCAAACCAGTATTAATAGTCGGTTCTGCCACCGTATCACATACAACTACCAATATGTATAGATTGCCAAAATATTAAGGAAATGGCCTCATGAAATCAATGCCCCATACATAAAAAATTTCAATTTCCAAGATGTTGGTAAGAGGCATCTCTTTCCTCATGGAGATGTTTCCCACTCTTTGGCATCTATCACATCTTATTACCAGATCATTAGCATCTTTAAAAACAGAGGGCTAGAAATAACCTAATTATAGAACTTTAGTTGCAGTTTTGGTTCCTCCAAAATGTCCTCCATAAGGAGCTTCATGACAGGCAGACAATATTTGTCGTGCCTCTTCCTGATCCACACATCTTCTTAGCAATTGATCAGCATAATTCTTGTAAAGAAAAGGTTCATCCCAGAAATAGCTTCTGGTAATGTGAAAGAACCTCTTCCTCTGCTGAGAGTTGAATTCAAATGGGACATACCTACTAACCAACTAGTTAACTATGTTAGTGTACCATGGAGTCACGCCTGTAGTTTTCACCAAAATTGTTTCATCAAGAAGCGCCTCCTGGACTTCTCCATCACTCTTATCTTGCACTTCCTCTGGAAATCTTGACAAATGTTCAGCTAACAGGTTTTCAACTCCCTTCTTGTCTCTAATTTCTATATTAAACTCTTTAAATAAGAGTACCCATCTAATAAGCCTCGACTTGGCATCCTTCTTAACAATAAGATACTTGATGGTAGCATGATCCATATAGACAATCACCTTGGTTCCAACCAAGCAGGATATGAATTTATCAAAGGAAAACACAACTGCTAGCATCTCCTTCTTAGTGGTTGTGTAGTTGACTTGATCTTTAATTAATGTTCTACTACCAAAATAGATGGTGTGAAATACCTTTTCGTGCCTCTGGCCCAACACAGTTCCAATTGCAAAGTCACTTGCGTCACACATTAGCTCAAAAGGTTTTGTCCAGTTAGGAACTTTCACAATGGCAGCAGAGATGAGAGCTTTATTCAAGTGGTTGAAGGAGCTCAAAAATTATTTATTGAAGTCAAAAGGCACGTCATACTGCAGCAATTGGCAAAATGGTTTGGTGATCTTTGAGAAATCTTTAATGAATCTTCTATAGAAGCCATCATGCCCCAAAAAGCCTTTAATGCATTTAATGTTCACTGGTGGGGGCAGCTTCTCAATCACTTCTATCGTAGCTTGATCTAGTTCCAAACCTCTCTTTGAGATCTTGTGTCCAAGAATAATTCCTTCCTTGACCATAAAGTGGAACTTCTCCCAATTCAACACCAAATTTTTCTTCTCACACCTTGCTAAAACTAAATCCAAGTTGCCTAAACACTTCTGGAATGACTTCCAAAAATAGAGAAGTCATCCATGAATAATTCCATCGAACTCTCAATAATGTCAGAAAACATAGCCATCATGCACATTTGCAAGATGGCTGGAGCATTGCACAACCCAAAAGGAATCCTTCTGAAGGAAAATGTGCCATATGTGCAAGTGAATGTTGTCTTTTCTTGGTCTTCAGGAGCTATGGCTATTTGGTTGTAGCCCGAGTAACGATCCAAAAATAATAACACTCGTTCCCAACCAATCTATCAAGCATCTGGTCAATGAAAGGTAAGGGGAAGTGATCCTTTCTAGTGGCTTTGTTGAGCTTTCTGTAGTCCATACAAATCCTCCATCCCGTGATTGTTCTTGTTGGGATTGGTTCATCTTTCTCATTGCTGACTACAGTCATGCATCCCTTCTTTGGCACACACTGAATATGACTTACCCACATACTATCATAAATGGAATAGATAATTCCAGCATCTAACCATTTTATAATCTCTTTCTTGACCATATCCTTCATGATGGGTTTGAGTCTTCTTTGGCTCTCAATACTATTCTTGGCATTTTCTTCTAGCAAAATCCTATGCATGTACACAGTAGGGTTGGTCCCTTTTATATTAGAAATTTGCCATGCAATAGCCTTTTTGTGTTTCTTCAGAATATCCAACAGCTGGACCTTTTATTCCTCAGCCAAGTCTGTTGCAACAATGACACGCAACTTTTATTCTGCCTTTAGGAAAGCATATTGCAAGTGGGAAGGCAGTTGCTTCAATTCCAGATCAGGGGGAACTTCTATTGAAGAAGAATATTGCTTCTTATCATCAACTGATATTTTCAAAACTTCCATGGCTTCCTCTTTAATAGTGGGTTTACACATAATTCTATACATGATACCTTCTTGTGAATCATCTTCTTTCTCTAGCTTTCACAGTGTTTGAGTCAAGACTTTGCTTGACTTCAGTAAACTCTTGTGGATAATTCCTTCCCAGTTGAAAATAATAGAACAATCAACAACCTCCTCATCAGGATATTGTAGTGTATTGAGAATATTGAAAACCACTTGTTGTCCATTCACCCTCAATTAAAGTCATCCGCGTAGCAAGGCAAGGTCTTCCCAACAAAATGGGAATGTCCTCATCAGCCTCAACATCCGTAATAATGAAATCAACGGGGAATACCAACTTATCAACCCTTACCAAGACATCTTATATCTTCCCATGAGGGTAGAAAATACTTCTATCTGCCAATTATAGAGTGATAGTTGTAGGTCTGGCTACGCCTATCCCCAACTTTTTAAAGATAGATAAGGGCATAAGGTTGATGCTAGCCCCTAAGTCACATAATTCTTTTCCACATAAAGAGTCTCCAGTGTTACATGGAATGGTGAAACTTCTTGTATCCTTCATCTTGGGAGGCAGTTTTCCTTGAACCAATTGGTTACACTCTTAGGTGAGTGCTACCATAGAAAATTCTCCCACTCTTCTTCTTTTTGTAAGCATATCCTTCATGAACTTTGAATGGATTGGAATTTGTTCAATGGCTTCTATCAAAGGTATGTTGATATGAAGTGTTGTACCCCAAAATTTGCCCTCCCATATTCTTCGAGAAATTGCCAAGTCAAGCTTCAAAATCTCCCCAAGGGTTGCACAGTGCAAGGGTCTCCTAAACAGTCAAAATTAGGGTTTTGATTCTGATCAAGAAAATGAAGTTTCCAAGGGTCCAATCAAGTCCCACATGCCTACAAATATGGTCAAGCATCCTCATACTAAGTTTCAATACTTTCAGCACAAAATTGCACAGTCAAAACCCTAATTGCACTACAGTCAACTGTAGGGGCAAAATGGTCATTTGACAGTCAAAAGTCCAAATTTTTGGTCAACATCTCATTTTGAAGCCACAAACATCATTTGATCAATGCTTGATCATGATTCTCAAAGCTTGGCTCAAAAATCATCAAGATGCAAAAGTTTCCTTATTTGGACAGCTGAAAAAGTCAACTGTAAATTGACCAGGGCATAACTTTCACATGGATTATCAGAAAAATTCCATCCAAAGCTAATTTTGAATAGAAAGACATTTCCTACAATTCATCTTCATACTTCAAGTCCAAGAAATGCTCTCACAAAAAGTTATCAATTTCAACATTATAGGTCATTTTCAAAAGTCAACAAAAAGGGACTTTAAGTCAAAGGCCATAACTTGAGATTGGTAAATCAAAATGACATGGGAACAAAGACATTGGTTAGAGGTCTCAAAGACCTTTCCAAAATGTCCAAGAACATGAGTAAAGCTTAAAAATTGAGCAAGTTATGCCTTGTGGAAGTTTGGAAATTTTTGGATATTTTGAAAAGTCAACATTGATTCAAATGACCTAAAATTGCTAATGGGCCTATTTTTCTTCCATAATTCATCATCCAAAGCATGCACACGACCATTTGGCCCAAAGGGAAGTTTTTCTCCATTTTTATTTATTTATTTGAATTTTTTATTATTAATAATTCATTTAATTAAATAAAATACATGAAAAATACAAAACTAATGAAATAAAATCTTTTTGTGCAGAAAATACTCTCATTGGACACTCAAGATTCGTGCATAATCATTTGTGGAAAGTTTTGGCATGATTGGTATCAAAAAGCATGTGAAAAAGATTTGAAAATCATGGTGAAAAAATCAAATATTGCATTCATCAATTCATGGATCTTGGACCACTTTTATTTGACCTAATTCACTCATACATAAGCAAAGAAGCAAAACCTAATGCCATGGACCAAGAAGCTGCGCCAGAAACCCTTGCACAAACTTGAAATTTTATCAAGAAAACTCAATTCTGAAAACCACATTCTAGGGCGATTCAAGGCCAAATAACTATCCCATTAGCTTCCTCAAGGATCATAGAACGTGTTCCAATCATTCCCTAAGCCCCATACTCAAGAAAACGTGAAATCACCATTGAAGTTGGTAAAGAAAATTTCAGAATCGTTTTCTATCATTCATGCATTGTTAACATGTTTCATTGTTATTTTTGTGTTTAGAATAATGTTTGCAAGCTAATCATATGCTTTGATTGAATTATTATGCACTGTATGCAAAGATGCCATGGCCGTGTTTTAGGGTTTACAGGACTTTGAATTGGGGGTTTTAAAATATGGAAAAATTGGAGCATAAGACTTAGGCCACTCGATTCAGCATGCTCAGACGATCACAAGGCCACCCTCGCACCTAATTTATGGAGCCCCGGGGGCTATTCGCTATTTTCTGATATGTTGCCTAAAAGAACGGTGTAAAAACCGTTGCCTGTTTCTTTTATATTTTCAGGAAAACAAAATCAATGGAGAAGATGATCTCGTGGCAGGCGATGGTTGGCTGGTTCAAAATTTCGCGCTCAAACCCACTAACGCTCTTGTTTTATTTGATATTATTTGTTTGTAGTATTACATACAAAGCGCGTAACATGGCTCAGTGGTGCACGTATAGGCCGGTAACGTCCATGACCTGGGTTCGAGCCCCAGGTCTTCACCCTTTCAATATTGTTTTTCAACTCATATTCCTATGCAGATTCAATATCAAAGCACACCGTATGCCTCCAAAATCAAACATCCACGCGTCCTACTGGATTCAATCAAGGGCTAGGATATGAAGAGCATGGCGTACGTGGGTCAACGCTGATACACGCTAGTGGAAAAAGTCTTACATGCCAATTGCTAATGGGCCCAGATTGCTAAAGCAAACCCTCACAATTAGGGGCAGACCCCCTAGGTTTGCCATTTTTTTATTCTTTCTTTTTCATTATTCCTATTTTTCTTTTTTAATTATTGTTTTGTTTAATTAATTTAATCTTTTCATAAAATATATAAAAAAACACATAAAAAAAATCAGAAAAGAAAAAATAATAAATATTTTTATTTTTAGTATTTTTATAAATAAATTGCATAAATTAGCTAGTTTTTAAATTAGGTTTTAATTTTAACTCTTTTAATAAAAAATCTAAAAAATCTAGAATTAGGGTTTATGATAATTTTTATTACTTTTTATTTTTCTTTCATAAATTAAAATATTAAATATTTATTTTTTATAATTAAAATTGCATGTAAATTAATTAGGGTTAATTTTAGGTTAAAATTTAATCTTCTTTTTAATAAATTAAAAAATAAATAGAATTAGGGTTAGCATTTAATTTCAATTAATTTTTTCCCAATAAAATCATAAAATACCAAAAAACAATTTCTTTTCTCTTAATTAATTAATTTAACCATTTAATTTAATTTTGCAAAAAGGGTCCAACGCCCTCGTTTCGATTTAAATTTCAATTCGCACATTCATTTCTTCTTTCGTATAATATTTATGTATCTCTCCCAAGGCCATGTAACATTTTAATTTTCTTGCACTTTACTTATCTTTAATTCATTATTTTTCTGTCAAATCGGGTCCTGGTTTAATTTTGGCGATGTGGACCTGCGCCTTTTGTAATAGCTTTAGACTTTTACTTTTCTCGCACTATTAACTGTTAATCAAGGCATGAAAGAATGTATGGACAAAAATAAAAACAAACGCTAGATCACCAATAAACATGACAAAAGACAAAAAATAACTGAATCATGACACACAAATCACACACCACCCCTAGGGTACGCCTCATTGTTGCCTTGCCCTTCGAAAGGTGATCGTCGAGTAGAGGATGTCTTAGTAAGTCCTCATGATCCGGGAACCTGGAATGAGGGTAGCTTCTAAGGTGTCTTCCCATTGCTCTGGTGATCACCATGTCCCGAACCTCGAATTGACCCGAACACCTCCAATGGTGGTGCTACCTGCCTCTCAATGGTGGGATGGCACTACTTTAAAGGACATTTACACAGAAGAATTCCTTAGGGTAGGTAGACGACTCTAGATACTTGCTCTAATTTCAAAACAAAATCAAAAATACTTTTCACACCAACACATTTTCAAAAAGCTTTCGAAAGCATTTTTTCAAACGCTCTTGAGGACTGATACAAGAGTCGAACTGAAATTTTCAAAGAAAACTTTTTAAAACCCACAGTTGAAAAGCAAACAAACCATTTTTGAAAACACAAGTGAGCAAGTATCTAAGAGCCCATGGATAACCATGGATAGAAAGGGTGCTAACACCTTCCCTTTCTATAACCTACCTCCCGAACCGAGAGCAATCTCTTTAAGGAATTTTTATGTGCTTTTGTCCTTTCCATTTGGAGAAAATAAAAGACAGTGGCGACTCTTGCTTCCGCGACATTTCGCGAACCAGCTTTAAACAGTCAGTTCCAGATCCACCGATCACAGAACTGGCAACTCTGCTGGGGACTCTTATAAAGTGAGGTGTACCTTAGGACTAAGATCACTGTGTTTTCAATTGCTTTCTTTGCTTGCTTTAAATTGTGGGACTGTCTTGGGAGTTCTATAGATCCTAACCCGGATCTGAGGATACCTTCTTAGAAAGTAGCAACAAGGCTGTGAGGGAACTGTGCGGGGTATACCGACATGGTTGAAACAGTCTGCTACGTTGATGTGGCACTTTGGTGTGTACCGGTAACCCTTGAGTTCAGTCAAGGAGAGTACGGGGCCTCCGCGTGGTGTCGTGAAGCATCAACAGACCTTAGGAACCTTAATTGAACCATCTTGGCCTCTTTAGGGTAGTGAGATAACTGACCTTGGTGCAGTCCGAGGTTGGTTGATACTCGATACTACACTCAATTGAGGGTTGCTTTCCTGGAATATTTCGGTCGCCAGTTCAGTGGCTAAATCGAAACGATGAACAATGAAAGCAATCCCGTGATATTGGGACATTTAGAACTCGATTACTTCTAATAGGACAGGTTGAACCCACCAACTTCAAGAGGGTAATACCCAGACCCCATGTTGGCCTAAACCCTAAGGGCTTCTCTTGTGTGACTTGTGTGCCTTCGTACTTGACTACTTGCATACTTGTTATCTGACACATGAACTACTTGCAGGTTTTGTTCATAGTCCTTAATCGGGACCCATGACAGGGCTTACTAAGTTTCTTGCAGGTTTTGTTTATAGTCCTTAATTAGGACTCATAACAGAGTGTATTGAGTTTTCTTGCAGGTTTTGTTTATAGTCCTTAATTAGGGCTCATAACAGAGTGTACTGAGTTTCTTGCAGACTAGTTTCTTGCAGGTTTTGTTTATAGTCCTTAATAAGGGCTCATAACAGGGTTTATTCATATTACCCCATGCATAGCATGACATCATACCATTGCATACATCCTGCATAAGGACTAATCCATTTCAAGGATCTCAAGGGCTTGTGATGCAGGTCATAATGATTCAAACATCTAGCAAGGGGCAAAGAGGATTTATTTTCCTCTAGCCAAAGTTGTCAGGGGCTATGACCCACTTGATATGGTGAGCTCTGACTCTTGAAGAAGGTTCCCCTAACCGAGGTTGGTTGGAAATCAAAAACAGACATGATGACTAAAAGTCAGGGGCTATGACCCACTGGATATGGTGAGCCTTTGACCCTTGGAAGAAAGACTCTCAACAAATATGAAGTTTCTTCCAATCAAGCTACCAGATCCAAATGCTAACTAATTTTCTTGTTTACCCCGCGAGGTCCTTGAAAACATTACATGCATGTCATACTCATCGTTGCATAACAGGTATCCTTGTTGCAGGTCACTTACCTTTCTCGCTGTTTATTTCAGCAATGGCTTACCCACAAGATAACCAGGACTTTCTTGCTCAAGAGACTCGGTTCAGGGAAATCCTCCTGAATCTATCCAAGGGGCAGGAGGAGCTAAGGACACTTCTCATGGAGACCTTTGTCAGAAACAGTGCTGAGGATGAAAGGCTGAAATGTCTACAAGCTGAGGTAGATACATTGAAGACCCAGATGCTGGGGCAAAGGGCACTCATTCAAGTTTTAGCTCAGGAGCAAGGAGAGTTGAGGGCCATGATCAGTCAACTCCGCCAAGACAGATCCAACATGAAGCAACCAGTCCGAGCCAGGGACCAAGTCTTTGGTCAGCCTCCAAGAGGACAAGAGTCTGGTATGGGGAAAATAGACCTCTACAAATTACTACCACTTCACAGGTCCAACCACAACCTCGCCCGGAGCAAAGGGTTGATCAGAGTGAGCCAAACAAGCCCAGGAGGCAATTTACCCAGCTCAACACGTCGCTGTCCCAAGCCCTACAACACTTGTTAAGACTAAATCTGACTACATTAAGGGACCCTCCTAAGAATCAGAACACAGCGTCACCAAAGTATAATCCCAACGCCCGTTGCACTTATCATTCAGACAGCCCGGGGCATAATACAAACGACTGTTGGTCTCTGAAGAACAAGATTCAGGACCTGATTGACGAAGGAGCAGTGAAATTCACCCAAGATGGTCAGGCCGAGTTCTTCTACTACCCCTGCAAGACTCACCATTTGAAGTGACAAATCCTGAGACTGGAAAACTTTTGTTCATTCGAATGTTCAAGTTGCAGTTTTCTTTTGTTCAAACATTTACTCATGTCAAACATTGTTATTTCATTAATGCATCGCATATGTCTGTTATGAAACAATATATTCGTATTCACTAAATGCAAATTATTTTCATATTTTTTCTGATGTCAACTCTCAATTAATAATGCTAAACCTCTTGAGAGAGGATGACGAAAACGATACCATAATCTTTACAGTATGCTTTTGAACAGACCCCGCTGATGAGGTACAGACATTGTTTCAATCCCTAAACACTGGAGTTATAAGGATGATAATCCCTCGTCAATCCCTCTGAGCCAAAGAAGTAGGAGTTTTTTTTCTTTTCGAAATTTAAAACCCTTAATCATAACCTGGGGCAGGGTAGTTCTCTCAGTTGATCCAAGTGCATAATAAATGGCACCGAAGGAGTCCTTACAAAACAAAGAAAGACAATGATGATTCCGAACAATCACAAGGATAGGCAGTCATTATAAAAAAAGAAAGAAGCCCAATAAGTCAAAATACCCATGAAGGAGACTTACAAAGCTGGGGCATCCCGCTGACTGTAATTCCAAAAAAGGAAACAGTTCAGGCAAAAAAGAAAGGGATAACGAAAATCAGACAAGAAAGAGGTCTTACAAACCCTCAACAAAAAGGAATGACTGCCTATTCAAAATAAGTTATCAACATCCGAATCATCACCGGAAAATCAGAGCAAAGACTCAAACAAGGTCTAACGTATGATCAACTGAGTTTAGGTTTGGAGAACATCACGAAGAGTGGGTGGGTACAAATAATTTGAGCCTTTATCCTTTGTTTCTTAAACCGTGAACCAGGCCACGTTATAACCCTTAAAAGTCCTAGCTGAAGCATGGGTTAGTTCGAAAGCATACTATTACGAAAGGTATCCTGACTCCTTAAGGCCTACGGTAAATACAGAGTTGACATCACGTTTTACAAACATTCACTTGTTTTATGAAAAGAATGCATTTTCAAAATCTTTAAGACAGACATAAGCTTGGCATTTTTAACATAACTTTGTTTGCATATGACTTTTTGTTTGAACAGCAGGGAAATTCGCACGATGAATACCTAGTGAACAAAAGCACTCCCAATCAAGAGGCATGGCATGATCATTGTCCATCATCTGGGGCAGTCCAATCAAGATTCGGAGAATCTCTCAAAAGGCTAACCGGCCTGGGGCAAATCTCCGCCTGAGTCACTTGGGGCATTCCAACAACGAATCTTGCCTGATTAAACATCTTCTGGTTGCATGGCAAAACACTTCTAACAAGGGCAACTCCCTACATTCTGAAAGCACAGATATAGTCGGAAAAATACTACGCATAATCAAAGACCCGCTAGGTTGACACACCTAGGCAAAAATAAGGGCTTCCCGGCGAACCAAAAGGGTTCGGGCAAAAATAAGGGATGAAATGAAGAAATATGTACACCCGGCAAGTCGAAAACTTGAAAAGGCGGCTTGGGCAAAAATGGGTATCCCGGTGGACTGAAAACCCGAAAGGGCGGTCCAGGCAAAAATCAGGGATCAAAGCGTACGACTATGTCCCGACATCTTGTCACTTGCCTACCAGAAGAAGGTTTGTCCATCAACCACTATCAGCGCCTCACAGGTCTTCCTCTCCCACCTCAGAAACAGGGGCAATAAAGAGTCGTCTAAGAGCAATCTAATTGTTCTGTCCTCCAGGGTACCAAGATAGGTTCAGCGGAAGAACGTAACCAGATATCTTAATCCCCCAGAGAGTGAGCCAGCAAGTCAGTGCACTCTCCCCAAGCAAGCTAAACAATCACCCCAAGCAAGCTAAACAATCAAACCTTAAGGAAGTTGGGTATCCTCCAGCAGATCTCAATATTCCCCAGCAGTATACGTATATTCTTAACAAGCATCCCTGGCAGTCTTGGTCTAAAGATTGTTCCCCGGCGGCATATCAACATTCAAAGGAATCACTTCCCCGATACAATTCAAAACTTCCCCAGGAGAGTCCAATCCAGTTTCCCCAGGAAAGTTGGAGTCCATCTCCCCAAGCAGTATGCTTATCCCCAGTAGATTCGGGAAGCTTATCCCTCACAGAGCACGAACGCGTCGTCTGGCTTTATTCAAAGAGTTATTTCCCTACCAGGATATAACTGGGTTATCCTCAGCCAAAAGCCACGGAAAGGTCGTCGTCGACACAGTTCTTTCTTATCCCCAGCGAAGTCTATCAATACTTCCAACACAACAAGGGTATCCCCAGCAAGTAATTATCAACAACTCAGTAAAGTATCTCTCTCCCCACAGAGTATTGCTCCCCAGCAAGATTACTAGAGTACTTGTCTCCCCGCAGAGTAACCCATTCGCCAAGTTTATTCCCCAACGGAGTTATCTTCTCCTACCGGTATTCTTGCAACCATCATCCCCAGCGGAAGTAAAATCTATTCTCCAACATCAGCCCAGGAGTGATCTCCCGGCACCCGTCAAGGATTTACTTTCCTAGACGAAAACATACATTCGTAAAACATCACATACATCGTTATAGCATGCATATACGCATCATATCTTACAAATCTCATTTATATGTTGAGAACATCATTGCTTGATCCATATCATGCATTGCACATGACTGACCTCTATCTTTCAGGAAAGATTCAGTTAAATTCCCAATCATATTTCAAGACCTAGACCGGTTCAGTTAATCGACTCCAAAGATTTCTTATCCAGTCCAAGGCCTTCTCTAGTCCAGCTAAATCGACCCCAAACCGATTTTTATAATGATGATTCAGTAGAGGTTATCAAAGGTTTTTCTCAAACGTCCGCTTTTGAGATTATAATTTCCTATGGTTCTCTCCCCAATGTTGTGGAGATGATAATTCCATTTCAGGTTTTTCTCAAACGTCCGCTTTTGAGATTATAATTTCCTATGGTTCTCTCCCCAATGTTGTGGAGATGATAATTCCATTCCAGGTTTTTCTCAAACGTCCGCTTTTGAGATTATAATTTCCTATGGTTCTCTCCCCAATGTTGTGGAGATGATAATTCCATTTCAGGTTTTTCTCAAACGTCCGCTTTTGAGATTATAATTTCCTATGGTTCTCTCCCCAATGTTGTGGAGATGATAATTCCATCCCAGGTTTTTCTCAAACGTCCGCTTTTGAGATTATAATTTCCTATGGTTCTCTCCCCAATGTTGTGGAGATGATAATTCCATTCCAGGTTTTTCTCAAACGTCCGCTTTTGAGATTATAATTTCCTATGGTTCTCTCCCCAATGTTGTGGAGATGATAATTCCATCCCAGGTTTTTCTCAGACGTCCGCTTTTGAGATTATAATTTCCTATGGTTCTCTCCCCAATGTTGTGGAGATGATAATTCCATCCCAGGTTTTTCTCAAACGTCCGCTTTTGAGATTATAATTTCCTATGGTTCTCTCCCCAATGTTGTGGAGATGATAATTCCATTTCAGGTTTTTCTCAAACGTCCGCTTTTGAGATTATAATTTCCTATGGTTCTCTCCCCAATGTTGTGGAGATGATAATTCCATTTCAGGTTTTTCTCAAACGTCCGCTTTTGAGATTATAATTTCCTATGGTTCTCTCCCCAATGTTATGGAGATGATAATTCCATCCCAGGTTTTTCTCAAACGTCCGCTTTTGAGATTATAATTTCCTATGGTTCTCTCCCCAATGTTGTGGAGATGATAATTCCATCCCAGGTTTTTCTCAAACGTCTGCTTTTGAGATTATAATTTCCTATGGTTCTCTCCCCAATGTTGTGGAGATGATAATTCCATTCCAGGTTTTTCTCAAACGTCCGCTTTTGAGATTATAATTTCCTATGGTTCTCTCCCCAATGTTGTGGAGATGATAATTCCATTTCAGGTTTTTCTCAAACGTCCGCTTTTGAGATTATAATTTCCTATGGTTCTCTCCCCAATGTTGTGGAGATGATAATTCCATCCCAGGTTTTTCTCAAACGTCCGCTTTTGAGATTATAATTTCCTATGGTTCTCTCCCCAATGTTGTGGAGATGATAATTCCATTCCAGGTTTTTCTCAAACGTCCGCTTTTGAGATTATGATTTCCTATGGTTCTCTCCCCAATGTTGTGGAGATGATAATTCCATTCCAGGTTTTTCTCAAACGTCCGCTTTTGAGATTATAATTTCCTATGGTTCTCTCCCCAATGTTGTGGAGATGATAATTCCATTTCAGGTTTTTCTCAAACGTCCGCTTTTGAGATTATAATTTCCTATGGTTCTCTCCCCAATGTTGTGGAGATGATAATTCCATCCCAGGTTTTTCTCAAACGTCCGCTTTTGAGATTATAATTTCCTATGGTTCTCTCCCCAATGTTGTGAATATGATAATTCCTTTCCATGTTTTTCTCAAACGTCCGCTTTTGAGATTATAATTTCCTATGGTTCTCTCCCCAATGTTGTGGAGATGATAATTCCATCCCAGGTTTTTCTCAGACGTCCGCTTTTGAGATTATAATTTCCTATGGTTCTCTCCCCAATGTTGTGGAGATGATAATTCAATCCCAGGTTTTTCTCAAACGTCCGCTTTTGAGATTATAATTTCCTATGGTTCTCTCCCCAATGTTGTGGAGATGATAATTCCATTCCAGGTTTTTCTCAAACGTCCGCTTTTGAGATTATGATTTCCTATGGTTCTCTCCCCAATGTTGTGGAGATGATAATTCCATTCCAGGTTTTTCTCAAACGTCCGCTTTTGAGATTATAATTTCTTATGGTTCTCTCCCCAATGTTGTGGAGATGATAATTCCATTTCAGGTTTTTCTAAAACGTCCGCCTTTGAGATTATAATTTCCTATGGTTCTCTCCCCAATGTTGTGGAGATGATAATTCCATCCCAGGTTTTTCTCAAACGTCCGCTTTTGAGATTATAATTTCCTATGGTTCTCTCCCCAATGTTGTGGAGATGATAATTCCTTTCCATGTTTTTCTCAAACGTCCGCTTTTGAGATTATAATTTCCTATGGTTCTCTCCCCAATGTTGTGGAGATGATAATTCCATCCCAGGTTTTTCTCAGACGTCCGCTTTTGAGATTATAATTTCCTATGGTTCTCTCCCCAATGTTGTGGAGATGATAATTCCATTCCAGGTTTTTCTCAAACGTCCGCTTTTGAGATTATAATTTCCTATGGTTCTCTCCCCAATGTTGTGGAGATGATAATTCCATTTCAGGTTTTTCTCAAACGTCCGCTTTTGAGATTATAATTTCCTATGGTTCTCTCCCCAATGTTGTGGAGATGATAATTCCATTCCAGGTTTTTCTCAAACGTCCGCTTTTGAGATTATAATTTCCTATGGTTCTCTCCCCAATGTTGTGGAGATGATAATTCCTTTCCATGTTTTTCTCAAACGTCCGCTTTTGAGATTATAATTTCCTATGGTTCTCTCCCCAATGTTGTGGAGATGATAATTCCATCCCAGGTTTTTCTCAGACGTCCGCTTTTGAGATTATAATTTCCTATGGTTCTCTCCCCAATGTTGTGGAGATGATAATTCCATCCCAGGTTTTTCTCAAACGTCCGCTTTTGAGATTATAATTTCCTATGGTTCTCTCCCCAATGTTGTGGAGATGATAATTCCATTCCAGGTTTTTCTCAAACGTCCGCTTTTGAGATTATGATTTCCTATGGTTCTCTCCCCAATGTTGTGGAGATGATAATTCCATTCCAGGTTTTTCTCAAACGTCCGCTTTTGAGATTATAATTTCTTATGGTTCTCTCCCCAATGTTGTGGAGAAGATAATTCCATTTCAGGTTTTTCTCAAACGTCCGCTTTTGAGATTATAATTTCCTATGGTTCTCTCCCCAATGTTGTGGAGATGATAATTCCATCCCAGGTTTTTCTCAAACGTCCGCTTTTGAGATTATAATTTCCTATGGTTCTCTCCCCAATGTTGTGGAGATGATAATTCCTTTCCATGTTTTTCTCAAACGTCCGCTTTTGAGATTATAATTTCCTATGGTTCTCTCCCCAATGTTGTGGAGATGATAATTCCATCCCAGGTTTTTCTCAGACGTCCGCTTTTGAGATTATAATTTCCTATGGTTCTCTCCCCAATGTTGTGGAGATGATAATTCCATCCCAGGTTTTTCTCAAACGTCCGCTTTTGAGATTATAATTTCCTATGGTTCTCTCCCCAATGTTGTGGAGATGATAATTCCATTCCAGGTTTTTCTCAAACGTCCGCTTTTGAGATTATAATTTCCTATGGTTCTCTCCCCAATGTTGTGGAGATGATAATTCCATTTCAGGTTTTTCTCAAACGTCCGCTTTTGAGATTATAATTTCCTATGGTTCTCTCCCCAATGTTGTGGAGATGATAATTCCATTCCAGGTTTTTCTCAAACGTCCGCTTTTGAGATTATAATTTCCTATGGTTCTCTCCCCAATGTTGTGGAGATGATAATTCCATTTCAGGTTTTTCTCAAACGTCCGCTTTTGAGATTATAATTTCCTATGGTTCTCTCCCCAATGTTGTGGAGATGATAATTCCATCCCAGGTTTTTATCAAACGTCCGCTTTTGAGATTATAATTTCCTATGGTTCTCTCCCCAATGTTGTGGAGATGATAATTCCATTCCAGGTTTTTCTCAAACGTCCACTTTTGAGATTATAATTTCCTATGGTTCTCTCCCCAATGTTGTGGAGATGATAATTCCATCCCAGGTTTTTCTCAAACGTCCGCTTTTGAGATTATGATTTCCTATGGTTCTCTCCCCAATGTTGTGGAGACGATAATTCCATTCCAGGTTTTTCTCAATGTTTGCTATTTAGATTATAATTGCCTATGGTTCTCTTCCCGATCCTGCGGAGGTGGTAATCCCAAGATTTTCTCAACTGCTGTTGAAGCTGAAGTTATCCAAGGTTCTCTCACCGTTCCTGTTGAGGTAGTAACCATCCCTGGTTCATTCATCATCGTTTGAAGCTCCAGATCCAGCTCCTGTAACCAGTCAGGACACATCTATACAAAGCATCCGAAAACCAGATCCTGCAACATGTCAGGTACTCATTTTTTCTTTTGCAGGTACGCAGGTTCTCGCTAAGGAATCTCTTACGCGATCAACATCCAGATGGCATCTATAAGCCCATCCACCTTCCATCATCTCTTAGCATGGCATCTATAAGCCCATCATCCTATTCATCAATCTCCAAATGGCATCTACAAGCCCATTCCATCATTACATCACTACTATGTGAGCGCAAATTTCTGGGCACTCTAGTGTTCAATCATCTTCTACCCTCGGATTACGAAAGGCACGTCAGCCAATCTGCATCCTCAGGTCTAAGAAGATTGAACAGGGGCAACTGTTGTACCCCAAAATTTTCCCTCCCATATTCTTCGAGAAATTGCCAAGTCAAGCTTCAAAATCTCCCCAAGGGTTTCACAGTGCAAGGGTCTCCTAAACAGTCAAAATTAGGGTTTTGATTCTGATCAAGAAAATGAAGTTTCCAAGGGTCCAATCAAGTCCCACATGCCTACAAATATGGTCAAGCATCCTCATACTAAGTTTCAAGACTTTAAGCATAAAATTGCACAGTCAAAACTCTAATTGCACTACAGTTAACTGTAGGGGCAAAATGGTCATTTGACAGTCAAAAGTCCAAATTTTTGGTCAACATCTCATTTTGAAGCCACAAACATCATTTGATCAATGCTTGATCATGATTCTCAAAGCTTGGCTCAAAAATCATCAAGATGCAAAAGTTTCCTTATTTGGACAGTTGAAAAAGTCAACTGTAAATTGACCAGGGCATAACTTTCACATGGATTATCAGAAAAATTCCATCCAAAGCTCATTTTGAAGAGAAAGACATTTCCTACAATTCATCTGCATACTTCAAGTCCAAGAAATGCTCTCACAAAAAGTTATCAATTTCAACATTATAGGTCATTTTCAAAAGTCAACAAAAAGGGACTTTAAGTCAAAGGCCATAACTTGAGATTGGTAAATCATAATGACATGGGACCAAAGACATTGGTTAGAGGACTCAAAGACATTTCCAAAATGTCCAAGAACATGAGCAAAGCTTAAAAATTGAGCAAGTTATGCCTTGTGGAAGTTGGGAAATTTTTGGATATTTTGAAAAGTCAACATTGATTCAAATGACCTAAAATTGCTAATGGGCCTATTTTTCTTCCATAATTCATCATCCAAAGCATGCACACGACCATTTGGCCCAAAGGGAAGTTTTTCTCCATTTTTATTTATTTATTTGAATTTTTTATTATTAATAATTCATTTAATTAAATAAAATACATGAAAAATACAAAACTAATGAAATAAAATCTTTTTGTGCAGAAAATACTCTCATTGGACACTCAAGATTCGTGCATAATCATTTGTGGAAAGTTTTGGCATGATTGGTATCAAAAAGCATGTGAAAAAGATTTGAAAATCATGGTGAAAAAATAAAATATTGCATTCATCAATTCATGGATCTTGGACCACTTTTATTTGACCTAATTCACTCATACATAAGCAAAGAAGCAAAACCTAATGCCATGGACCAAGAAGCTGCGCCAGAAACCCTTGCACAAACTTGAAATTTTATCAAGAAAACTCAATTCTGAAAACCACATTCTAGGGCGATTCAAGGCCAAATAACTATCCCATTAGCTTCCTCAAGGATCATAGAACGTGTTCCAATCATTCCCTAAGCCCCATACTCAAGAAAACGTGAAATCACCATTGAAGTTGGTAAAGAAAATTTCAGAATCGTTTTCTATCATTCATGCATTGTTAACATGTTTCATTGTTATTTTTGTGTTTAGAATAATGTTTGCAAGCTAATCATATGCTTTGATTGAATTATTATGCACTGTATGCAAAGATGCCATGGCCGTGTTTTAGGGTTTATAGGACTTTGAATTGGGGGTTTTAAAATATGGAAAAGTTGGAGCATAAGACTTAGGCCACTCGATTCAGCATGCTCAGACGATCACAAGGCCACCCTCGCGCCTAATTTATGGAGCCCCAGGGGCTATTCGCTATTTTCTGATATGTTGCCTAAAAGAACGGTGTAAAAACCGTTGCCTGTTTCTTTTATATTTTCAGGAAAACAAAATCAATGGAGAAGATGATCTCGTGGCAGGCGATGGTTGGCTGGTTCAAAATTTCGCGCTCAAACCCACTAACGCTCTTGTTTTATTTGATATTATTTGTTTGTAGTATTACATACAAAGCGCGTAACATGGCTCAGTGGTGCATGTATAGGCCGGTAACGTCCATGACCTGGGTTCGAGCCCCAGGTCTTCACCCTTTCAATATTGTTTTTCAACTCATATTCCTATGCAGATTCAATATCAAAGCACACCGTATGCCTCCAAAATCAAACATCCACGCGTTCTACTGGATTCAATCAAGGGCTAGGATATGAAGAGCATGGCGTACGTGGGTCAACGCTGATACACGCTAGTGGAAAAAGTCTTACAGGCCAATTGCTAATGGGCCCAGATTGCTAAAGCAAACCCTCACAATTAGGGGCAGACCCCCTAGGTTTGCCATTTTTTTATTCTTTCTTTTTCATTATTCCTATTTTTCTTTTTTAATTATTGTTTTGTTTAATTAATTTAATCTTTTCATAAAATATATAAAAAAACACATAAAAAAATCAGAAAAGAAAAAATAATAAATATTTTTATTTTTAGTATTTTTATAAATAAATTGCATAAATTAGCTAGTTTTTAAATTAGGTTTTAATTTTAACTCTTTTAATAAAAAATCTAAAAAATCTAGAATTAGGGTTTATGATAATTTTTATTACTTTTTATTTTTCTTTCATAAATTAAAATATTAAATATTTATTTTTTATAATTAAAATTGCATGTAAATTAATTAGGGTTAATTTTAGGTTAAAATTTAATCTTCTTTTTAATAAATTAAAAAATAAATAGAATTAGGGTTAGCATTTAATTTCAATTAATTTTTTCCCAATAAAATCATAAAATACCAAAAAACAATTTCTTTTCTCTTAATTAATTAATTTAACCATTTAATTTAATTTTGCAAAAAGGGTCCAACGCCCTCGTTTCGATTTAAATTTCAATTCGCACATTCATTTCTTCTTTCGTATAATATTTATGTATCTCTCCCAAGGCCATGTAACATTTTAATTTTCTTGCACTTTACTTATCTTTAATTCATTATTTTTCTGTCAAATCGGGTCCTGGTTTAATTTTGGCGATGTGGACCCGTGCCTTTTGTAATAGCTTTAGACTTTTACTTTTCTCGCACTATTAACTGTTAATCAAGGCATGAAAGAATGTATGGACAAAAATAAAAACAAACGCTAGATCACCAATAAACATGACAAAAGACAAAAAATAACTGAATCATGACACACAAATCACACACCACCCCTAGGGTACGCCTCATTGTTGCCTTGCCCTTCGAAAGGTGATCGTCGAGTAGAGGATGTCTTAGTAAGTCCTCATGATCCGGGAACCTGGCATGAGGGTAGCTTCTAAGGTGTCTTCCCATTGCTCTGGTGATCACCATGTCCCGAACCTCGAATTGACCCGAACACCTCCAATGGTGGTGCTACCTACCTCTCAATGGTGGGATGGCACTACTTTAAAGGACATTTACACAGACGAATTCCTTAGGGTAGGTAGACGACTCTAGATACTTGCTCTAATTTCAAAACAAAATCAAAAATACTTTTCACACCAACACATTTTCAAAAAGCTTTCGAGAGCATTTTTTCAAACGCTCTTGAGGACCGATACAAGAGTCGAACTGAAATTTTCAAAGAAAACTTTTTAAAACCCACAGTTGAAAAGCAAACAAACCATTTTTGAAAACACAAGTGAGCAAGTATCTAAGAGCCCATGGATAACCATGGATAGAAAGGGTGCTAACACCTTCCCTTTCTATAACCTACCTCCCGAACCGAGAGCAATCTCTTTAAGGAATTTTTCTGTGCTTTTGTCCTTTCCATTTGGAGAAAATAAAAGACGGTGGCGACTCTTGCTTCCGCGACATTTCGCGAACCAGCATTAAACAGTCAGTTCCAGATCCACCGATCACATGAAGTTTCTTGAGTATCTCCATAAACTTTCCAAGTTGTTGCTCTTCTTTTTCCTTCCTAATCATTTAGGGAAAAGGAGGTGGTGGTCTTTCTTGAACAAGCTTCATTTCTTTATTGAGCTCTGGCACGACTGCAGGTTGTTTGCCTATTTGAGAAGTCTTTCCAGCTATAGTGTTATCAACAGTCTCTTCATTATTCCTAAATGAGTTCAGTTCCTCATTGGGTCCTTCTTTATCTTCAGAGATGTCCTGCTCAGGCAGGTCTCCACCTTTCTCAGCGCCTTTTGGTGAAGATACTTCACACTCCTTAAACCACTTCTTAACTTTATGACCTTGCAAGTTTCCATATTCTTTACTCCAGGTGTAGTTGTTGGAGTGTTAGTAGATCTAGGAAGTGATCCTATAGGCTTTGAGCTCAAAGCGGTGACTATTTTCCCCACTTGGTTCCCTAGGTTTTTGATACTCACCCCTTATGCTATAAACTGATTTTTAGTCTATTGAATTAATGATTTTAAAACATTTTCCAACTGGTTATTGCCTTGATTTTCCACTGCATAATTTGGTGCAGCAAAACCAGAAAGAACCACTGGTGCTTGGGCACCTTGAGGCTTCGGTTGACCTTGGATATTGCTTCATGAAAAGTTAGGATGGTTACGTCATCTTGGGTTGTAAGTGTTGTTATAGAGGTTGTTGTTTCTGTTGTAGGTGTTGCCAACATAGTTGACTAAAACAGGATTTGCAGAACACTCTTTAAACAGATGTGCACCTCCATAATACGCAAAGGCAACCTTAAGCGCGCCAGTAACCACCTTCGCAGGTCCAGGTTTAGTCACTTATGGATTCATTATCTTTTTCATCATTTGATGAATCTCAGCCACTTGAGTAGCAAGGGATGTAGTCTCGGTGACTTCATGTACCCCAGCAGTGGGCTTCTTTTGAGTAGCATTAGAAGTTGTTCTTGCTACTGCCCATTGATAAGTGTTGGTTGTGATGCTCTCTATCAACATATATCCTTCTTCATATGACTTAGGAAAAATCGCTCCTCCACTGGATGTGTCAAGCATATTCCTTTAGGAAGGAATCAACCCATTGTAAAATATTTCAAGCTGGATACAAATAGGGATGCCATGGTGAGGGCATTACCTAAGTAATTCTTTTAATCTTTCCCAATCTTCAAATAGTGATTCATCATCTCCTTGCCTAAATGAAGTGATCTCGTTTCTCATCTTTTCATTCTTGGAAGGAGGAAAGTATTTAGCTAAGAACTTCTCAGCTAGGTCATTCCATATGGAAATGGAATTAGGTTCCAAGGAATTTAGCCAACTTTTGGCTCTACCCCTAAGAGAATAAGGAAACAACCTCAACCTGAAGGCATCGTCAGTCACGCCTAGAATTTTTGAAGTTACTAGCCACGTCCAGAAATTGCTTCAAGTGCAAATGAGGGTCTGCATTAGAAGAATCAGAATATTGACCAAGAGTTTGCAACATTTGGAACATCATAGGCTTGAACTCAAATTGTGTTTTTGTGATTCTAGCAAGATAATTTTAGTACTCATAGCGTTAGGACCAAAAACAGCATAGTCCCTGATGTTACGATCCTTATCATTGATAATACTGATAATATCGTTATCGGCCATGATAAAGATTACATCTTCTTCTTCTTCTTCTTCTGAATCGTACTAGTTCTTCTAAATTAGCTATATTAGCTGGAAGAGGAACTCCAAATGTGAGTCTAGTAATTCTATTTCTCCTTAGGGCTCTGAGTGCTCTTTCGGGTTCAGGACATACACTGTAAACTGGCCTCAATGATTTGTGCATACAATAATGACAACACCTTTCATGACACAAAACTACAACATAACATTAAAAACTCAAATGCTAAAAATAAAACAATAGAAATAAATACAAAATCATAAATGTAATAAATTACACCCCAGCAACGACACCAAAAATGTGTCAGTTGAAATCCCGATTCTAAATTGTCATATGCAAGTATAGATGTTGTGATTGGAGCAAGTAGTAAGTGTAAAATTATTGTACCCACAGGGAGTAATGTTACTTAGACTTAACTTTGTAAAGTTCTATTCTTTCAAGTTAAGCATGAGTGAGAAATAATAATGTTGATGGTGATATGTTCAGTGTTACTTATAACAAAACTATAGAGAATGCAAATGGTAGTGAAGTATATTAAGATAGATTGAGTTGAGCATAGAACCATTAATATTATTTATGCATTTATGTGTTATATTGTGTGGAGTCATGACAGGCAAGGTCAGAATGATCTTGTGGTGTATTTCTACAATATTCAGAACATGCATGCAAAGGCAAGGGATCAAATCTCTAAGCCTCACTTATAACCCAAGAATATGTACTTTAATAAATCTAATTTCCTTAATGGTTGCATCTCCTTATATCTAAGTAAGCTAGGTCAAGTAAATATATTTATCCTACTTTTTCAACCATTTTTACTCATGAAGTACGCTTGTTGTTGGATCTCTCTCAACACCAAGTTGTTACCTATTTCTAGGTTGATCAATCAAAGAAACAAGTTTTGCAACAAACAACACATGGTAAAGCAAGCATTAACCACATAACATATAACATAAACACACTTTAATATTAACTTCACTTAGCTAAACTACAAAGGTTTTAGCTCATGATGAGTCGAGTACAAACAATAAGCAAAAATCTTACAATAAACATCATAAGGCAAATGACAAAAGATATAAACCTAAGAGAGGACTTGAAGGTCTCCTTGAGATGGATAATCTTCAGGAGGAAGCTTCAGTCACGCCACTGCTCATCAGTTAACACCAGAATGGACGAGGAAAGAAAAACTCTCTCACACTTAACTATCCAAGCAAATAAAACTCTTTATGAATATTTTCTTCGAACAACAGAACTCTCTCTCTCTCTAGATAGCTTCTTTTTATATAGGCCAATGATTATGGTTTATATATTGCATTAGATCATGGGCTTTTGCTTATGAATCACATCAAGCCGAAATGGAATTGCGCCAAAAACCAACAACTGCTAGACAAACAAGGAAGTCCTACAAAGGGGACAGCAGCGGGACACAAGGTAGTGTGTGGCAGAATCTGTAGCAGGCATAGGCGGTGCTGGTCTGACTAGAGTGGGGTACAATTGTACCCTCTTTTATCTTCTAGCTACTCCCTTATCAACTTTTGAGTTTGAATAAATTTATCCTCTTTTTCTGTACCACCAAGTTTTCCCTCCTTTAATTCTCCTTCCACAGTTTCTTTAAGGTCAACAACTTCCCTTATTGAAATTATCTTGCCTAATAATTCTTCTTTAAATTTTTAGCTTGCACAACTTGCAGTAGTCCAGCTCTGCCTTGCCTCTGCTCGACCTGCTAACCCTTGATCACATAAAACACAATTAAAAGCCAAAAAGGGGAGCATTTATTATGCTCTACGGTAAACATTAAATTAACTCTAAAATGCAAGAAATTAAACTAAAAAGCAATTAGAATACTAAAATAGAAAATACTAAAGGCATGAATTAACTCATAAAATGTATGTTAACAATAACTTTTAAAACGTTTATAGCAAGTTACTAGTTAAGCTATTTCCAATGACAATATTCAAAAGGACAAACAAAATCAAACTGTCAAATACTTAGTGTGCAAGTGAATTTTTAGAATTTTCCTTTAATTTGTGTTGATACACAAAAACACTTATAATCAGAAGTGATCATAAGCAATATCAACACTTGGTGCAAATCAAAAACAGTCCGGAAAATTTCCCACAATTCAATTGATAACAAAATGTTATTTGACAAATTGATTGATTAATATTAAAGCAATTAAAAACAATAAGAAAAGAGACGTGAAGATTTTTCTTCATAGTTCCCAACTTTCGTCCTTGCATGTGGCTATGTCTGTGCCTAATTCCAATGGAATTAGGATAATTCTTACTATGCAAAAAAAATTATACAATAGAAGTGTTCAAGAGAAACACCACAAATCCAATGCTTGTTGTTGATTCAACCCCTTCTCCTCTTTTGATCTTGAGAAAGACTAAAACATAATAGATGTAAATTGACTATCTGGATCTTGCTACTCCTTTGCATACTTTATCTCCAAAGATTTCCCACACCGTCAATTTCAACTATTGCAATACAAGACCTCAATTGTAATCTGTCGTTCTCTCTCTACTTACTTTGTGTTCTTTATCTCCAAAGGATCCCTTTCGTTCTTTATCTCTAAAGGACTTCACTTGGCCATAATTACCTCTTGAATGTCTTACACGAAAACCCCCAAACCAAACAATGATCTTAGAGGAACCCGTGATTTTTCCAGATGAAGACCCCTTCAAATATCAACCCAATATTTTTGGCTACACAAGAACCTAATCAGATGTTATCAAACCTCGTCTAGATGGCACCCCAACAAAAGATCGGTACAATGGAATGTTGAGTGTGTATGCATAGGTTGGAGGTTGAAGATGAATAGCAAATGTAGGTTAATTTTATGGTGTCTTCAAGTTGTAAATAATGCATGAGAGATGTATTTATAGTTGTTAAAAATTAGGGCAAAAAGAACTTACTTGGAATTAAAATAATTTACAAAATTGACCAAAACAATCGGTATGTGTTGACCTATATTGTACAAAGGCAATTTTTGCATAGAAAGAGTGTACTTACACATACATCAATATATATTCAGTGACACTATTTTTAAAGATAGATAAAAGGTAACTTAAAGGACAAATATCCAAAATTATATAATTAAGATAAAGTTTCACACATCGTTCAAACACATAAAGAAAATCCAAGGGCATAAAAACCAATAACATAGAGTTCCTCAAATGCAATGCATGACAAGAAATGAAATGACCATAAGCCAAAACAAAATGAAATGCAACACATTAACGTTAATCATGGTCGCCAAGACGCCTTTGATAGGTTCTTCCACTTCTACGCATATCTTCATAAAATGCAGTTGCTTCATCACTTTGCTAGACACCAATTGTATGGAGATGGTTGATTCTTCCTTGGATAATTTCACTTGTCCTTTGGATATTTTCATGAAGAGGCTGAAACTGTACAGTGGAAGTCGAGGAAAATAACTCAAAGTTTGTCTCTTGGTTATCTAATCTTGCATTAACCAACTTGGATTTCTTATTTTGAGTTGTCTGAAAATCAGTGCGCTATTGCGCTTCAGCTGCATGTCATGCCACTTCTTCTTCATAAAGTTGATTTTGTTGAAGCTGCATGTTTTAAAGCATAATAAGTATTTCAGAATAATTTCCTATATCAGAGCCATACTTGTTCTCATGTGAACCAACATCATAGTCATAAGACCCCCCCCCCCCCCCTTCATAGCCTATATAGTTTCCTCCCTGAGCAGTTGTCATAACCGGAAAAAAATAACGAGTCGCCACCATTAATTTGTATCCTAAGGACGGGGAAATAACAGATAACACTAATTTGAAAAAATATTCTAAATTCGTGAGTTGGTTAGATTAAGAGAAGGTTGTAACACCCAAAAATCATAATCAATTATTTAATTAGTTATTTGTGATTATTTGGGAATTATTATGATTTATATGATGCATCACGGTGTTTGGTGATGGTATATTGTGGGGTAGTGTTGGAATAATAATATATGAGGAGTATTTGATTAGTTTATAATTATTTAGAATTTAAATAATTATTTGGGATTTATTGGATTTAATAATAATATTTAGAATTATTATTATAAAGGAAATTATGGTGTAGAAACAAGAAGGGCTAAATGGTAAAGTAATATGGAATAAGTGAGGACGTGATGGGAAGACCAATATTAGGGGTCTAAAGGTTAAGTTTGGTATAAGGAAGGTTTGAGAATTTTGATCACTCATTTTGTACGATAGTTTTTGGGAGGCAGAGGCAGGGCTAGGGTACAAAGAGGTAAGAAGGAGCATAGGAGATTTGGTAGAGCATGAAGAGGATTAGATTGCTAGCAACAATTTCTAAGGTAAGGGGTTTAATCGCATTTATTATAATTGATATCGGGTTAAAGTGTTGGTAGGTTGTTTTTGTGTGTTGATTTTGATGATGATTGATGAAATTGGGGAAAAACCATGTGTTGAATGAATGAATGAATCCTTGATAAATGTGTGATTTTAAGACATTTAAATAAGTGTTATAGGCAGTTAAGAATATTTTATAATCATAGGATTTCGAATTCTGAAATTGATACTTTTTACGGAATCGAATTCGGAGGTCCGGAAGACCTCCAACCATGGAAAATCACTGGGAGGAGAAGTGTTGTCTGGTTAGCATCGTCAGGCGATGCAGAGGCGATGCAAAGGCTCCGTCGGGCGACAAATGGTAGAAGCGATGCAGAAGAAATTTTCAAAACACTGTACCTTGAGTTTCAGGAGTCCGTTTTACGCGTTGTTTGAAGCGCTGGAGAGCTAACGTAATGTACTATATTAAGATTGAATTACATGAGTGTTTTGATGCATGATTCCAATATCTATATGTTTATTAGATTGATTTATTACACGTTGTTATACCATGATGTGTTATTTTAATGATAAATATGATGTTGATTATGATGTTTTACCGTGGTTATTTGTTAATGATGTTGTTGTGACATAAATGATGTGATTCATGATGATAATTTGGTGATATGCGTGTGCAAATATAATACATACTATTATGGTGATTTTATGATGGTTTTGGTAATATATTATATTGTGAAGAACTCATGTTGAAATTGATGAAAGTACTATGTTGAATTTCCATGAGCTGGTTGTTGTACCCCAAAATTTTCCCTCTCATGTCTCAAGAACTCTTAGAATTACTTCAGTCAAGTTTTAAGCCTCAGATCACAATTTTCTAAGAAGAATCATTCAAAATTTCTAAAGGGGGCAAAATGAGCAAAATCGGTGTTTCAGCTGGAAAAGGACACTAAAAAGTCAAACTTTGAATTTTTGACCAAATTTGAGTCCCAAAATCACATTATGTCAAGACATCCAAAAATATGAAATTTGATCATCAAAAATCAAGAGAATCAAAATCCAACTTTGCAAGACTTTGAAATTTTCCTAAGTATTTTCTATACTTGGTTAATTTTATTTACTTCATGACATCTTTTACTACAATTCCAAATAGTTCAAGATGATGCAAGTAATTCAAGTTATTACAAAGTGGCATTTTTGAAAAATTACAAATTCTAAAACTATGTCTTGTTTGAATTCTCTCAACAAAAAAAAAAACCTTACCACAATATTTTTACCCTTGACATAATGTGTATAAAATATTCCACAAGACTAAATTTGTGTCATGCTACAAATTACACTGTCCAAGTTGAACAAAGTGTGTTATGCTACATTTCCACAACACACCAAAACCTGCTCCATTGCTTCCCCATGAGAAACCTTGTGCTATGCTGCACCACAAGTATGCATATGCTGTCCTATACAGTCCAAAACTGCTCTATGCAGTGTGCCCAAACCTACATCATGACAGCCCCAAGATTGCACCAAAATGGCAAAAGAAATTTGTGTGAAGAAATTATCAAAACAGTAGGCAAAAACAATTCAAAATAACTTATTTTGTTTCCCCCCTAAACCTCAGCCAGGGGTCTACAAAAAGGGGAGTCTCATAACACACAAAAGAGATTTTTTTTAGGAGGAGGCAGGAGATTTGAGAGAGAGAATAGAGATTTGTTGAGCAGAAAAACAAGGATCCTTTGTTGACCCTGACTCATTCATTTTCAAACCAACACTAGTTCTTATCCAAAAAAGAAGACCCCAACCCATTACTCCATCATACAAACTCTCCCTTAAGCCAAACACCTCATCACATACAAAGATTGTCCAAACATAAAGCAGTCCTTGTAGTGCTATCATTTTTACCCTCAAAACACCAAAAACATTACGGTATAGTCTAACTTTATTTCAACATTCCAGAGCAGCTTTCTGAAGATTCATTAGGGCCATCATAGCATTTGGAAAAGCATTCAGATTTAAAACAGTCAATACAGCCCAAAGGTAAGTCTTCCTGACTTGATATCTTTTCACACATCATTGATGATTTGCTCTTGAAGATAAGATGTAGTGTTTTATTATCCCTTTAAACTAGGCATTTGCTTATTGTTTAGGCTTATCAAATCATTTCCTGTTTATGTTTATCCATCATATGCTGTAAACTAACCTGTACAGACAAGAAAAACCATGTTTAAGGAAAAAAATGCAGGATGAGTCGACACGTACCCACATGCGTCGACCCTTTCTAGGTGAAAAAATTGAGTATGAGTCAACACATAGCCTTATGCATCGACTCATACTGTAAAAAATCTCCAAAACAGAAACGTGAAAGCTACATAAGTCGACACATACATGTTTCATGTCGATACAAGAAGAAGCATGAGTCAACACATCTCACTATGCATCGACTCATACTGAGTTTTGTCAGATTTTACAAGGACGAGGAAAAGCTATGTGTTGATGCATAACAACATGTGTCGACACATAGCAATTCAAAATGCATTTTTTTCCTTTGTTTTGCACTGTTTTACATTATTTTCATTATTATTCGATATGGTTGTAATATTTCAGTTTCCACTTCATCCCCATTGTTAATTTGTACCCCCACCCCCCTAAAGTGATGTAATAGCTTAGGATTTATTTTCCGCATTTTTACTTGTTTTCGTATATTGCTAGTAATTAGGATGTATGGCAAGACAAAATCAACAAGTAGATAACCTTTCAAATACAAGACAAAATGCATGCAAACTAACACACTTGCACACTAGCATATCTAGGGTAATCTCATTTTGTTGCATTTCGGAAAATAGTCACGTCCCTCGAATATGGGACATTTTAGCAAAGGCCCTTCGATAAAAAAAGATCGTAGTCCGTCGACGACCCACGATGTTGTCTCCGATAAAACGATCTAGTCCCTAAAACGACATTGCTAAAACATCACATAGGTTGCTTTCTATGACTATACAAACGTCCCACACCCGTCCTTTCACATCCAATGATGGGGCTTCTTACCTGTGATCGGTGGATCTGGAACTGACTGTTTAACGCTGGTTTGCGAAATGTCGCGGAAGCAAGAGTCACCACCGTCTTTTATTTTCTCCAAATGGAAAGGACAAAAGCACAGAAAAATTCCTTATAGAGATTGCTCTCGGTTCGGGAGGTAGATTATAGAAAGGGAAGGTGTTAGCACCCTTTCTATCCATGGTTATCCATGGGCTCTTAGATACTTGCTCACTTGTGTTTTCAAAATTGGTTTGTTTGCTTTTCAATGTGGGTTTTAAAAAAGTTTCTTTGAAAATTCCAGTTCGACTCTTGTATCGGTCCTCAAGAGTGTTTGAAAAATTGCTTTCGAAATCTTTTTGAAAAGGTGTCGGTGTGAAAAGTATTTTTTGATTGGTTTTGAAATTAGAGCAAGTATCTAGAGTCGTCTATCTACCCTAAGGAACTCGTCTGTGTAAATATCCTTTAAAGTAGTGCCATCCCACAATTGAGAGGTAGGTAGCACCACCGTTGGAGGTATTCGGGTCAATTCGAGGTTCGGAACATGGTGATCACCAGAGCAATAGGAAGACACCTTAGAAGCTACCCTCATGCCAGGTTCCCGGATCATGAGGACTTACTAAGACATCCTCTACTCGACGATCACCTTTCGAGGCAAGGCAACAGTGAGGCGTACCCTAGGGGTGGTGTGTGATTTGTGTGTCGTTTTCAGATATTTTGTCTTGTTCATGTCATGGGTGATCTACGCTTTTGTTTTTATTTTAACATTCATTCTTGCATGCATTTTTTTAACAGCTAAGAAAGCGCGGAAAGGTAAAGTTCTAAACTATTACAAAGGCGCGGGTCCACATCGCCAAAATTTCCAGGACCCGATTTGTCAGAAAGTAAATGATTAAAGTAAAGTGCGAAAGATATAAAATGTCCGAGTTTACAAGGCTTTGGGAGAGGTACATAAATAATTAAAAGAAACGAGATAAATGTGCGAATTGAATTAAGATTGGAAACGAGGGCGTTGGACCCTTTTTAACGAAATTAAATTAAACGATTAAATTAATGAAAATTAAAATGAAAGGAAATTATTTTTGAGATTTTGGTATTTATGATTTTAATGAGAATTATTAAATGAAATTGAGAATTTAACCCTAATTCTAATATTTATTTATTAAGAAAAACATATTTACATTTAAACCTAAAATTAAATTAAGTATTTACATGCAATTTGATTTATAAAAAAAAAAATAATATTTAGTTATTAATAATGGTGAAAAAAGGATAAAAGTAATTAAACTATTTAAACCTAATTTCTACAAATTTTTAAGTTATATAAAAAAATATTAAGATTTAAACCTAAATTAAAACTAAAATCAATTAATGATGTTTATTTACAAAAAATAACATTAAATAAAAATACTTATTTTTTGTCTCTTTTCTTTGATTTTTATATTGTTTTTATGTTTTTTATGAAAATATTAAATTAAAGGAATTAATAAAAAAAACAATAATTGAGATAAATAAAATAAATAAAAAGAATGAAAATTCAAACCTACGGGGGTCTGTCCCCAATTGGAGGTTTTGCTTAGCATTTTTTGGCCCAAGAAGCTTGGCTTGGTTTGACCTTTCTGGGTGTGTGAGGCATATTTGACCAGGGTATATGGAGCTCCTCAGATCTGTGCCCTTGGATGGTCTTCAGTGGCCACGTGGTGCGTTGAGATTATGAGTGCATGGTAGGCTTTGAAGCTTGAACTGCATAGGAATATATTATGAAAAATATTATGGAATAGAAAGGGGGACCTGGGATCGAACCCAGGTCCTGGAAGTCACCAATATGCTTGCTTGCCACTGAGCCACCAACGCGCTTTTGATTATAATATAACTAACAATTAATATGAAATAAAACAAACGCTAGTGGGAAATTTTAGCGCGCAATTCAAATAAACCAATCAGATGATGCCACAGGGTCTTCTTCTTCCTTATTTCGTTTTTTCGCCTGAAACATAAAAGAGTTAGCAACTTTGAACCGCTCCAAAATGTACAGTTTCCAAGAATAGCGAATAGCTCATCTTGGAGTATAAATTGGGCGCGACCCTATCATTGGGTTCGTATGAAGGTCCTGATTTTGATGGTCTGGGTCTTGTGTTCCAATTTTTCTGGATAAGAGAATCCCTAATTTTGCAAGTCTGAAAACCTAGAATGCTTTAATGGCGATTTCGCGTATGATACACAAAAACTCAATCCAACTACATGGTTAGCTTCAGAATGAGTCAAATAACACAAACCAAACATTAAAAATCAAGAATAACGCAAGAATCATGATAAGTGAGTATGGAAAAAATCAAGAGCAGGGCTCGGTCGTTCTACCAATTCTGGGCGTTAGAGGTCGTGCTTTTGATCCAGGAAGTTTCCCTGATGTCTCAGGAAGGCAATGGACTTATTACTTTGCCTTGAAATGCTTTGGAATCACGATTTCAGTTTTGAATTTTTTTGATCAAAATTGCAAAGTTGTCTTTTGTCTTTCTGCGCAGTTGGGAGATTGTGAGGAGTAGGGTTTGCATTAGTATGTATATGTGAACGATTAGGGTAAGAATTCAGAGCCAAAGGATCAAGGAATTGATGGAGAGGATATTGATTTTCATGGCAAAATATTTTCCAATCTTTTCATGCAAACTTGGTTCCAATCATGTCCAATTATCAAGATTCTTTCCAAATCTGATTATACACAAAATCTTGAGATTGTTTCATGCACAAAAAGATTTAAAAAGTTAGGTTTAGTGTTTTTCACCTATTTATTTTAATTAAATGAATTATTAATGATTAAAAATCCAAATAAATAAATAAAAATGATGAAAAACTTCCCTTTGGGCCAAATGGTCGTGCCCATGCCTTGGATGATGAATTGTGGAAGAAAAAGAGGCCCATTAGCATTTTTAAGACCTTTGAAGCAATGTTGACTTTTCAAAATATCCAAAAATTTCCCAACTTCCACAAGGCATATCTTACTCAATTTTTAAGCTTTGCTCATGTTCTTGGACATTTTGGAATGGTCTTTGAGTCCTCTAACCAATGTCTTTGGTCCCATGTCATTTTGATTTACCAATCTCAAGTTATGGCCTTTGACTTAAAGTCCCTTTTTGTTGACTTTTGAAAATGACCTATAATGTTGAAATTGACAACTTTTTGTGAGAGCATTTCTTGGACTTGAAGTGTGAAGAGGAGTTTTAGGAAATGTCTTTCTCTTCAAAATGAGCTTTGGATGGAATTTTTCTGATAATCCATGTGAAAGTTATGCCCTGGTCAATTTACAGTTGACTTTTCCAACTGTCCAAATATGGAAACTTTTGCATCTTGATGATTTTTGAGCCAAGCTTTGAGAATCATGATCAAGCATTGATCAAATGATGTTTGTGGCTTAAAAATGAGATGTTGACAAAAAATTTGAACTTTTGACTGTCAAATGACCATTTTGCCCTTACAGTTGACTGTAGTGCAATTAGGGTTTTTGACTGTGCAATTTTGTGCTGTAAGTCTTGAAACTTGGTATGAAGATGCTTGACCATGTTTATAAGCATGTGGGATTTGATTGGACCCTTGGAAACTTCAATTTCTTTGTCAGAACCAAAACCCTAGTTTTTGACTGTTATGAGGCCCTTGAACTGTGCAACCCTTGGGGAATTTTGAAGCATTGACTTGGCAAATTTTGAAGAATATGGGAGGGAAAATTTTGGGGTACAACAGTTGCCCCTGTTCAATCTTCTTAGACCTGAGGATGCAGATTGGCTGACGTGCCTTTCGTAATCCGAAGGTGGAAGATGATTGAACACTAGAGTGCCCAGAAATTTGCGCTCACATAGTAGCAGTGTGATGGGAATGGGCTTATAGATGCCATTTGGAGATTGATGAGTAGGATAATGGGCTTATAGATGCCATGCTGAAAGATGATGGATGGTGGATGGGCTTATCGATGCCATCTGGATGTCGATCGCGTAAGAGATTCCTTAGCGAGAACTTGCGTACCTGCAAAAGAAAAATGATTACCTGACCCGTTACAGGAGCTGGTCTTCGGATTCTTTGTATAGATGTGTCCTGACTGGTTACAGGAGCTGGATCTGGAGCTTCAAACAGTGATGAATGAACCGGAGATGGTTACTACCTCGGCAGGAACGGTGAGAGAACCTTGGATGATTACAACTTCAACAGTATCGCTGAGAGAATCTGGGGACAATTACTACCTCCGCAGTATCGGGGAGAGAACCATAGGCGACTACAACCTCAATAGCAATCATTGAGAGAATCTTGGATAACTTCAACCTCAACAACAATCGTTGAGCGAATCTTGGGATGATTACTACCTCCGCAGTATCGGGGAGAGAACCATAGGCGACTACAACCTCAACAGCAATCATTGAGAGAATCTTGGATAACTTCAACTTCAACAACAATCGTTGTGCGAATCTTGGGATGATTACTACCTCCGCAGGATCGGGGAGAGAACCACAGGCGACTACAACCTCAACAGCAATCATTGAGAGAATCTTGGATAACTTCAACTTCAACAGCAATCGTTGAGTGAATCTTGAGATGATTACTACCTCCGCAGGATCGGGGAGAGAACCACAGGCGACTACAACCTCAACAGCAATCATTGAGAGAATCTTGGGCGACTTCTACTGAGTCTTTATCAGGAAAATCTGTTTGGGGTCGATTTAACTGGACTAGAGAAGGCCTTGGACTGGATAAGAAACAGAAAATCTTAGGGTCGATTAACTGAACCGGTCTAGGTCTTGAATATAGCTGAGAACTTAACTGGATCTTTCCTGAAAGGTAAAGGTCAGTCATATGCAATGCATGATATGGATCAAGCAATGATGTTCTCAACATAAATGAGATTTGTAAGATATGATGCGTATATGCATGCTATAATGATGTATGTGATGTTTAGGAATGTTTTTGTCTAGGAAAGTAAATCCTTGACGGGTGCCGGGAGATCATATCCTAGGCTGATGTTTGAAGAATAGATTTTGCCTCCGCTGGGGATGATAGTTGCAAGAATACCGGTAGGAGAAGATAACTTCGTTGGGGGATAAACTTGGCGAATAGATTACTCTGCAGGGAGAAAAGTACTCTAATGATCTTGCTGGGGAGCAATACTCTGTGGGAGAGAAGTACTTTGTTGAGTGGTTGACAATGACTTGCTGGGGATACCCTTGTTGTGTTGGAAGTGTTGATAGACTTCGCTGGGGATAGGAAGACTTCGTCGAGGACGCTCTTTCCGTGGCTTTTGGCTGAGGATAACCCAGTTATATCCTGGTAGGGAAATAACTCTTTGAATAAAACCGGGAGACGCGTTCGTGCTTTGCGAGGATAAGCTTCCAGAATCTACTGGGGATAAGCTTACTGCTCGGGAAGATGGATTCCAACTTTCCTAGGGAAATTGGATTGGACTCTCCTGGGGAAGTTTTTGAATTGTATCGGGGAAGTGACTCCAATGAATGTCTGGTATACCGCCGGGGAACAATCTTTAGGTCAAGACTGCCGGGGATGCTTGTTAAGAATATATATATGCTGCTGGGGAATATTGAGATCTGCTGGAGGATACTCAATTTCCTTAAGGTTGATAGTAGCTTTGCTTGAGGAGAGTATACTGCTTGCTGGCTCACTCTATGGGGAATTAGGATATTTGGTTGTGTTTTTTAGCTGAACCTACCTTGATACCTTGGAGGACAGAACAATTAGATTGCTTAGACAACTCTTTATTGCCCCTGTTTCTAATGTTACCTGTAATTAATTCTTTGTTTCGCATGCAAATATTCATGAGTTAGCAAATTATTGTCAATGCATATATCACAAATTGAACCTTGGACGTTCTTCGCAAAACAAAACAGAAAGGAAAAACAATTGGCAATTTTAACTGAAAAGTGTATTTTTATTGATTTTTGAATTTGCCTGTAAATAGGCGTTTATGTACAAGAGGCTGACGTCCTAGTAAGGGAACGCCGCCGAACAAAAGAGTTTATACAAATTTTGTACAAGGGAAAATAAAACAGCTGTGTGAAATGAATGATCCCACTGGGTTTCAACTCTGCTATTGCCCTTATAACTCCGAGCGTCTCATCACTTGATGACCTTGGTTGAAGATGAAGCTGACTGATCGATGCCGTCTGAACTTGATGTAGATACCGGATTCTGGATGCAAAGTGATCCAATGAGACATAGTATTACGCTTTATCCCTAACTTTTGCCTGGACCGCCCTTTCGGGTTTTCAGTCCACCGGGATACCCATTTTTGCCCAAGCCGCCTTTTCAGGTTTTTGACTTGCCGGGTGTACAGATTTTTTCATTTCATCCCTTCATTTTGCCCGAACCCTTTTGGTTCGCCGGGAAGCCCTAATTTTTGCCTAGGCATGTCAGCCTAGCGGGTCTTTTTCATGCGTAGTATCTTTTTACTATGTCTGCATTGGTGGGGTGAGGAAGGTCGTCACCATCCATGTTGGTTAAAATCATGGCTCCTCCTGAGAACACATGTTTAACCACAAATGGCCCTTCGTACGTAGGGGTCCATTTGCCCCTTGGATCACTCTGAGGAAGGATGATTCACTTGATTACCAGATCCCCAACTTGATATTCCTGTGGTCTGACCTTTTTGTTAAATGCCCTGATCATCCGTTTTTGGTACGTCTGACCATGACAGATAGCAGCAAGTCTCTTTTCATCAATAAGGTTTAGCTGATCAAGTCGTGTCTGGATCCAATCATCTTCGTTCAGATTTGCATCCTTCATTATCCGGAGAGAGGGTATTTGCACTTCGATCGGTAAAACTGCCTCCATACCATAAACCAAGGAGAAAGGAGTTGCCCCGGTTGACGTCCTGGATGAGGTACGGTACCCATAAAGAGCGAACGGTAACATCTCGTGCCAATCTTTATAAGTCACTGTCATCTTCTGCACGATTTTCTTGATATTTTTATTTGCTGCTTCTACAGCCCCATTCATCTTTGGTCTGTAAGGAGAAGAGTTGTGGTGCTGTATTTTGAACTGCTCGCAGAGCTCAGTGATCATCTTGTTATTCAGATTGGTACCGTTGTCTGTAATAATTCTCTCAGGGACGCCGTATCGACAGATCAGGTTGTGCCGAATGAACCGTGCCACAACAGTCTTGGTTACCGTAGCGTAGGAAGCTGCTTCGACCCACTTCGTGAAATAGTCAATTGCTACCAGGATGAAGCGATGCCCGTTAGATGCCGTAGGTTTAATCTCCCCGATCATGTCTATGCCCCACATTGCAAACGGCCAAGGCGCAGTCAGAACATTCAAAGGAACTGGAGGAACATGCACCTTGTCTGCATAAATCTGGCATTTAAGGCATGTTCGAGAATGTTGGTAGCAATCAGCTTCCATTGTAGACCAGAAATACCCTGCCCGAAGGATTTTCTTCGCCATAGTGTGTCCACTGGAGTGTGTCCCGAAGGTCCCTTCATGTAACTCTTCCATGATCCTTTCTGCTTCAGTCTTATCCACACAACGCAGTAAGGTCGAATCATGATTTCGCTTATACAAGATGTCGTTGCTAAGGAAGAACTTTGCTGCGAACCTTCTCAAGAACTTTTTATCATTGACAGAGGCACCTTCAGGGTATTCCTGAGCTTCCAGATATCTCTTCACTTCATGGTACCAAGGCTTCTCAGTCACCAACTCAGTCTCGAGATCACAACAGTATGCCGGTTCGTCCAGTTTCCAGATGATGATCCGGGGAGCCTCATTATCCCATTTGACCTTGAACATAGAAGACATTGTAGCTAACGCGTCCGCCAGCTGATTCTCCTCTCTTGGAAAGTGTTCAAAGGTTATCTTAGTGAAGTGGGGGATCAAGGTCAACACACATTCTCTGTAAGGAATAAGATTCGGATGTTTCGTATCCCACTCTCCTTTGATCTGATTGATCACGAGAGCGGAATCTCTGAAGACACTCAGAAACTTGATCCTTAGGTCGATCGCAACTTGAAGACCCATGATGCACGCCTCATACTCTGCCATGTTGTTGGTACAGTTAAAACATAGTCGGGCAGTGAGTGGAGTATGAGTGCCTTGAGGAGATATAATTACAGCGCCAATACCGTTTCCCAAAGCGTTGGAGGCTCCGTCAAAGTGCATAGACCATCGGGATCCTTCCTCAGGTCCTTCATCCGGTCCAGGTACTTCACAATCAGTTACTATCATGATGCTTTCATCCGGAAACTCGAAGTTCATTGACTGATAGTCATCCACGGCCTGATGTGCCAAGTGGTCTGCCAATACACTTCCCTTGATGGCTTTCTGGGTTGTGTACTGAATGTCGTATTCCGTCAAGATCATTTGCCATCTTGCAATTCTCCCAGACAGAGCAGGCTTTTCGAATATGTACTTTATAGGATCCATCTTTGAGATCAACAAGGTAGTGTGAGTCAGCATATACTGTCTCAGCCGGCGAGCAACCCATACCAAAGCGCAACACGTTTTCTCAAGCAGTGAGTATCGGGTCTCACAGTCGGTAAACTTTTTGCTAAGGTAATAAATGGCATGCTCTTTTCGGCCAGACTCGTCATGCTGCCCCAGCACACACCCCATTGAGTTGTCAAGCACTGTCAGGTATAGTATCAGAGGTCTCCCTTCAACCGGTGGCATAAGGATGGGTGGTTCTTGGAGATACTCTTTGATTCTGTTGAAAGCAGCCTGACATTCATCATTCCAACGTACTACCTGATCTTTCTTCAGCAGCTTGAAGATTGGCTCACAGGTAGCAGTTAGGTGTGAGATGAACCGAGCAATGTAATTCAGGCGTCCTAAAAAGCCTCTGACCTCTTTCTCTGTCCTAGGAACTGGCATCTCTTGAATAGCTTTGACCTTGGCAGGGTCCACTTGAATGCCCTTGTCACTTACAACGAAGCCTAGCAACTTCCCAGATCTTACCCCGAAGGTGCACTTGTTCGGGTTCAACCTCAGCTTGTACAGTTTCAACCGGTCAAACAACTTCTGCAGATGATCTAGGTGCTCTTCCTCAGTCTGGGACCTTGCGATCATGTCGTCAACATACACTTCTATCTCATGATGGATCATGTCATGAAATAAAGCAACCATGGCGCGTTGGTAGGTTGCCCCAGCGTTCTTCAGTCCAAAAGGCATGACCTTGTAGCAGAAAGTGCCCCACTGAGTAACAAATGTAGTCTTTTCCATGTCTTCAGGTGCCATCTTGATCTGATTATACCCTGAGAAACCATCCATGAAAGAGAACACCTTATGCTGAGCAATATTGTCGACAAGGACATCAATGTGAGGTAGGGGGAAGTCATCCTTGGGGCTGGCCCTGTTCAGATCCCTGTAGTCGACGCACATTCTGACCTTACCGTCTTTCTTTGGTACCGGCACCACATTAGCAACCCACGGAGGGTAAGAAGTCACTGCAAGGAACCCAGCATCAAACTGTTCCATAACCTCGGCTTTGATCTTCTCAGACATCTCTGGACGCATACGGCGGACCTTTTGCTTAACCGGAGGGCAGTCTTCCTTAGTAGGCAAGTGATGGACCACAATATCGGTATCCAACCCGGGCATATCTTTGTAGGACCAGGCAAAGATCTCCACATAATCATGTAACATCTTAGTCAACCGTTGCTTCACGCTGAGCTCTAGGTTGGCACCAATCTTTACCTCTTTCTTGTCTGCTTCAGTACCCAAGTTTATTACTTCCACTGGTTCTTCATGTGGCTGAATTGCCCTCTCTTCCTGAAGTAACAGTCTTGCAAGCTCTCCAGGCACTTCACAATCATCTTCACCTTCGTCTTCGGCTAAGTTAATCGGATTTTCGAAGTCATAACTGGCAGTAGCAGAGTCGTTACCAGTGAGATCCAGAGTGGATTGAAACCTGTATGAGTGAGTGTGTGTGTAAATACAGCTGTTTTGAAATATAGATAAAGGAAGGAAAGACAGAAAAGGAGCATAAGATTTGAAATGCGAGAAAACGTCCAAGATTTTCATTTATGATATATGAAATGACAATTTATATGCCCTCACAAATGAAACCACGGTGCCTCGGGTAAGACACCGGGCCATAGAGTTTTAATAGTTGTTTATTACAAATGCCAAAAACATAGGAATTCATTACTCAGTAACAAGAGAAACAGGCAGATTGTCCTTTGCACTCCAATTGCTATGTCCACTGTCAGTTGTCGGGTAGATCCAGCTATCAAACTCAGCTTCACCCACTTCATCTTCGTCCCCAATAGCATTCACTCTATGAGCAGGCAGGGGGAGCTTTCACTATATTAGGCTTCTCAGATGCCTCAAACTGTACCTCCTTGGCATCAATAAGGTCCTGCAGCTTGTTCCTCAAGGCCCAACAGTCATCAGTGGAATGCCCCGGGCTATCGGAGTGATAAGCACAACGGGCATTTGGATTGTATTTCGGAGAGGCAGTGTTTACAACTTTGGGGGCCTCCCTGACAGTCACTAGGTTGGTGGACAGCAACTGCGGCAGGATTTGGGATAGAGTCATGCTCAACCGGGTGAATTCTCTTCTAAGTCTTTCAGCCCTTTGAGGATTGGTTGGCCGAGGAGCGGCAGCAGGCTTAGCAATCATTACCGCACTGACAGATTGGCGGCGCTCAGATTTCTCTTGTCTCCTGGAGCCATATAAAGCACTAGCCTCCTTCTTGAGGGGTTTCTTCTCTGAACCTGTAGATGCACCCTTCGGAATCTTACCAGACTTCAACCCAGCCTCAATTCTCTCTCCAGTCAGAATAAGATCAGTAAACCCTGCAGACGAGTTACCGATAAGATGATTGAAAAATGGCCCAGATAGGGTCCCCAAGAACATGTCTACCAACTCCCGATCAGTCAACGGAGGCTGCACCCTGCCAGCCAAATCCCTCCACTTCTGAGCGTACTCTTTAAAACCTTCACTTGAACCTAACGACATACCCTGGAGTTGGGTACGTGTAGGGGCAAGGTCGTCATTATATTGATACTGCTTATAGAAAGCAGTAGCCAACTCCTCCCAGTTACAAACCTTGGTCCCATCCAGCTGATAGAACCATTCGAGATGAGTCCCTGAAAGACTCTCCTGGAAGAAGTGGATCCACAAATTCTTATCCACTGAGTACGGTTGAATCTTCCGAACATAGGACCTGAGATGTAGCTTGGGACAAGACGCCCCGTCGTACTTAGTGAAAGATGGTGCTTTGAACTTACAAGGAATAATCACACCAGTAGACAAACCCAAATCTCCGAAATCCAGCCCAGGCACTTGTTGGATCTCCATAGCATTCAATCTGTCCTCCAACTGCTTGTATCTGTCTTCTGCCGGAGGATATTGCTCTTCATCAAAATCAGTCTCGTTGTCGGAGACTACCGGACTAGGACCCTTTCCCTCTTGAGGAGTACCCTTGCCAATAGAAGAACCAACCTCTTCATTCTGCAGAGTGTTGCCAAACCTTCGGCCCGAGTTGAACAGAACAGTTCTTCTCTTCTTCTTCTTTTCCTTCTTCAGGAGCAGAGCCTTCAGCTCTTCTTGGCCCTGAGCCAAACCCATGATTAGTTCCTGAAATTGCGCATTCTGCGCCTGAAGAGCTTTGATGGACATCTCAGTTGATGATGAGTCGGGGTTCATGATGCTGAAATAAACAGCGAAGAACGATAAGCAACCTGAAAAGAGGAAAACCTGCTATGCACATGATGAATGGAATGCGCATGATTTATGTTTTCAAAGACAATCGGGAATCAACTTTGTAAACAAAAAAGGAACACACTTCATTAGATTCAACTTTGAAACTGAAATTATTCAACAGGTTGCCCTTAGGCGTTACATGAAAGGAAATACTGAAAAGGGAAGTAAAACTGTAAAAGAACACCCAGAGCTCCTTATTGATCCCATGGTCTCCTCTTCTCAGTACGGATGTAATCATTTAGAGCTCGCTCATTCTCCAACTTCTTTGTCAGCTTCTGGATCTTCAATTCCTGCTCGTTGAACTTTTCCCGGTAAGAATCCCGTTCTTCTTGCAGTTGCGACCAAGACCTCTTTAATGTCTCATAATCAGTAGGTATCTGAGGAGGCAGGACAGTTGGAGGAACACCATCTTTGTCAGGACACTCAAGAATGACGGGTCTGACAGCTTCATATGGCATACCTAACTTCTGAGCACGGATGCGGACCCATTTGTAATAGGCTTCCATAGGTAAAGAAGTCTTTGGCCCCAACTCTTGTGGGTCAGCTTTATGAACTTTGTCCCAAGCCTTGATGAACCTACGACGCAGCTCGTCACTATCCACCTGAAACTCAAAACTGATGTGAGGCACCAACATCTCATGGGGGCCTTCTCTTCTGGCTCTTCCAAACTGACGGAGTGCTAGACATGGATTGTAAGAGATTCCTCCTTGGGTACCAATCAGAGGAACATTAGGGTATTTCCCGCATCGATCAATAACAGCTATCTCATCCAAACCTCTACAAGTCCAAATGATGTCTTTGTCGGTGAGAGACATTAACCTATGAGCCCAACCTCTTCCTTCTTGGTTCTTCAGCACGAACTTAGGGAGGTGCAAAATAAACCACCTCACCAACAAAGGGATACAACACCATAGGGTTCCTCGTCTTCGGGTAGTATGAGCATGAAGTTGTTGCAAGATGTCACCCAAGAGAGTGGGCACGGGATTCTAAGACATAAAGATCCTTATGGCAGTGACATTGATGAAGTTGTCAGGATTAGGAAACAAGACTAGCCCATGGATTAAGAGAGCCAAGATGTCTTCATATGCCCTAAAGTCCAGGTCATTCCAGAAACTGTTAGCCTTACCAATCAGAAACTTGGCCAAGAAACCCTTAACTCCGCTTCTAGCTACCCAGTTGTCCATTACCTCTTGATGTGTCAAGGGAAGAGCTGCAGCAACATCCTCAAGCCTAAGGGTCTTTTCCCAACCAGTGAAGGGAGTCTGATCCAAGATAGGGATACCAAGAAAATCAGAGAACTCTTCCAGGGTAGGGACCAGCTGGAAGTCTTGAAAGGTGAAGCACTAGTACAGAGGGTCATAGAACTGGGTTAGAACACTCATCAACTGTTGATCCCGCTTTGCAGTGACTAAACTGAGAAGGGAACCATGCCTCTGAATGAAGGAAGTGGTATTTGGAATTCTGCTAACCAACTCTTCAAGCAACTCAGGTGATTGAACAAAGTTGAACCAGATAGTATTCCTTCGCACATGCATCATGATGTCCTACAAAATAGAGCAAAGATGAAACCCTCTTGTCTTTGAAATGGTCAGTCCTTATGCAGGATGCATGCAATGCTCATGATGTTATGATAAAGCACACCACAAATAGATACAAAGGCAAACATGGTAAGGCACACAAGTCACACAAGGCAAGCCCCTAAAGTTTAGGCCAGCATGAGGTCTAGGTACTACCCTCTTTCAGTTTGTTGGTTCATACCTGTCCTATCAAAGTAACCGGGTTCTTAGAGGATCCCAATATCATTGACTACCCTCAATCGGTCATAACTCCAGCATCGCAATCTTTTCTTGCAGCCAGAACCATCACGAGAGTTTAGCCTCAATGGGCGTAGCATACTGCTACTATTCTAATGGCCAAGTTGTGTCATTTAAGGTTCTAAGGTTGTTGGTGCTTAATGACTCCTCAGAAGACCCATATTATCCTTGTTGCAACACAAGGGATATCGGTAAAGACCAAGGTGCCACACCAATGTAGCCACTGTTTCACCCGTGTCGGTCTATGCCGGACAGGTCCCTCACAGCTTATGCTACCTAAACAGGGTATCCCCAGATCCGGGTTAGGATCTATGTAACTCCTATGCAACCCACAAATTTAAAGCAGACAAGTCAATACAATTGAAAATACAGTTATGAACTAACCCTAAGGTACACCTCACTTTAAGTTTAATTCCCCAGCAGAGTCGCCAGTTCTGTGATCGGTGGATCTGGAACTGACTGTTTAACGCTGGTTCGCGAAATGTCGCGGAAGCAAGAGTCGCCACCGTCTTTTATTTTCTCCAAATGGAAGGGACAAAAGCACAGAAAAATTCCTTATAGAGATTGCTCTCGGTTCGGGAGGTAGATTATAGAAAGGGAAGGTGTTAGCACCCTTTCTATCCATGGTTATCCATGGGCTCTTAGATACTTGCTCACTTGTGTTTTCAAAATTGGTTTGTTTGCTTTTCAATGTGGGTTTTAAAAAAGTTTCTTTGAAAATTCCAGTTCGACTCTTGTATCGGTCCTCAAGAGTGTTTGAAAAATTGCTTTCGAAAGCTTTTTGAAAAGGTGTCGGTGTGAAAAGTATTTTTTGATTGGTTTTGAAATTAGAGCAAGTATCTAGCGTCGTCTATCTACCCTAAGGAATTCGTCTGTGTAAATATCCTTTAAAGTAGTGCCATCCCACCATTGAGAGGTAGGTAGCACCACCGTTGGAGGTATTCGGGTCAATTCGAGGTTCGGAACATGGTGATCACCTGAGCAATAGGAAGACACCTTAGAAGCTACCCTCACGCCAGGTTCCCGGATCATGAGGACTTACTAAGACATCCTCTACTCGACGATCACCTTTCGAGGCAAGGCAACAGTGAGGCGTACCCTAGGGGTGGTGTGTGATTTGTGTGTCGTTTTCAGATATTTTGTCTTGTTCATGTCATGGGTGATCTACGCTTTTGTTTTTATTTTAACATTCATTCTTGCATGCATTTTTTTAACAGCTAAGAAAGCGCGGAAAGGTAAAGTTCTAAACTATTACAAAGGCGCGGGTCCACATCGCCAAAATTTCCAGGACCCGATTTGTCAGAAAGTAAATGATTAAAGTAAAGTGCGAAAGATATAAAATGTCCGAGTTTACAAGGCTTTGGGAGAGGTACATAAATAATTAAAAGAAACGAGATAAATGTGTGAATTGAATTAAGATTGGAAACGAGGGCGTTGGACCCTTTTTAACGAAATTAAATTAAACGATTAAATTAATGAAAATTAAAATGAAAGGAAATTATTTTTGAGATTTTGGTATTTATGATTTTAATGAGAATTATTAAATGAAATTGAGAATTTAACCCTAATTCTAATCTTTATTTATTAAGAAAAACATATTAACATTTAAACCTAAAATTAAATTAAGTATTTACATGCAATTTGATTTATAAAAAAATAAATAAATAATATTTAGTTATTAATAATGGTGAAAAAAGGATAAAAGTAATTAAACTATTTAAACCTAATTTCTACAAATTTTTAAGTTATATAAAAAAATATTAAGATTTAAACCTAAATTAAAACTAAAATCAATTAATGATGTTTATTTACAAAAAATAACATTAAATAAAAATACTTATTTTTTGTCTCTTTTCTTTGATTTTTATATTGTTTTTATGTTTTTTATGAAAATATTAAATTAAAGGAATTAATTAAAAAAACAATAATTGAGATAAATAAAATAAAGAAAAAGAATGAAAATTCAAACCTAGGGGGGTCTGTCCCCAATTGGAGGTTTTGCTTAGCATTTTTTGGCCCAAGAAGCTTGGCTTGGTTTGACCTTTCTGGGCGTGTGAGGCATATTTGACCAGGGTATATGGAGCTCCTCAGATCTGTGCCCTTGGATGGTCTTCAGTGGCCACGTGGTGCATTGAGATTATGAGTGCATGGTAGGCTTTGAAGCTTGAACTGCATAGGAATATATTATGAAAAATATTATGGAATAGAAAGGGGGACCTGGGATCGAACCCAGGTCCTGGAAGTCACCAATATGCTTGCTTGCCACTGAGCCACCAACGCGCTTTTGATTATAATATAACTAACAATTAATATGAAATAAAACAAACGCTAGTGGGAAATTTTAGCGCGCAATTCAAATAAACAAATCAGATGATGCCACAGGGTCTTCTTCTTCCTTATTACATTTTTTCGCCTGAAACATAAAAGAGTTAGCAACGGTTTTGAACCGCTCCAAAATGTACAGTTTCCAAGAATAGCGAATAGCTCATCTTGGAGTATAAATTGGGCGCGACCCTATCATTGAGTTCGTATGAAGGTCCTGATTTTGATGGTCTGGGTCTTGTGTTCCAATTTTTCTGGATAAGAGAATCCCTAATTTTGCAAGTCTGAAAACCTAGAATGCTTTAATGGCGATTTCGCGTATGATACACAAAAACTCAATCCAACTACATGGTTAGCTTCAGAATGAGTCAAATAACACAAACCAAACATTAAAAATCAAGAATAACGCAAGAATCATGATAAGTGAGTATGGAAAAAATCAAGAATAGGGCTCGGTCGTTCTACCAATTCTGGGCGTTAGAGGTCGTGCTTTTGATCCAGGAAGTTTCCCTGGTGTCTCAGGAAGGCAATGGACTGATTACTTTGCCTTGAAATGCTTTGGAATCACGATTTCAGTTTTGAATTTTTTTGATCAAAATTGCAAAGTTGTCTTTTGTCTTTCTGCGCAGCTGGGAGATTGTGAGGAGTAGGGTTTGCATTAGTATGTATATGTGAACGATTAGGGTAAGAATTCAGAGCCAAAGGATCAAGGAATTGATGGAGAGGATATTGATTTTCATGGCAAAATATTTTCCAATCTTTTCATGCAAACTTGGTTCCAATCATGTCCAATTATCAAGATTCTTTCCAAATCTGATTATACACAAAATCTTGAGATTATTTCATGCACAAAAAGATTTAAAAAGTTAGGTTTAGTATTTTTCACCTATTTATTTTAATTAAATGAATTATTAATGATTAAAAATCCAAATAAATAAATAAAAATGATGAAAAACTTCCCTTTGGGCCAAATGGTCGTGCCCATGCCTTGGATGATGAATTGTGGAAGAAAAAGAGGCCCATTAGCATTTTTAAGACCTTTGAAGCAATGTTGACTTTTCAAAATATCCAAAAATTTCCCAACTTCCACAAGGCATATCTTGCTCAATTTTTAAGCTTTGCTCATGTTCTTGGACATTTTGGAAAGGTCTTTGAGTCCTCTAACCAATGTCTTTGGTCCCACGTCATATTTATTTACCAATCTCAAGTTATGGCCTTTGACTTAAAGTCCCTTTTTGTTGACTTTTGAAAATGACCTATAATGTTGAAATTGATAAATTTTTGTGAGAGCATTTCTTGGACTTGAAGTGTGAAGAGGAGTTGTAGGAAATGTCTTTATCTTCAAAATGAGCTTTGGATGGAATTTTTCTGATAATCCATGTGAAAGTTATGCCCTGGTCAATTTATAGTTGACTTTTCCAACTGTCCAAATATGGAAACTTTTGCATCTTGATGATTTTTGAGCCAAGCTTTGAGAATCATGATCAAGCATTGATCAAATGATGTTTGTGGCTTCAAAATGAGATGTTGACCAAAAATTTGAACTTTTGACTGTCAAATGACCATTTTGCCCTTACAGTTGAGTGTAGTGCAATTAGGGTTTTTGACTGTGCAATTTTGTGCTGTAAGTCTTGAAACTTGGTATGAAGATGCTTGACCATGTTTATAAGCATGTGGGACTTGATTGGACCCTTGGAAACTTCAATTTCTTTGTCAGAACCAAAACCCTAGTTTTTGACTGTTAGGAGGCCCTTGAACTGTGCAACCCTTGGGGAATTTTGAAGCATTGACTTGGCAAATTTTGAAGAATATGGGAGGGCAAATTTTGGGGTACAACATTACCAAAACAATGGTAAGATAGCCACATCTAAAGGAGAAGGAAAAGAACGTTTAAGACCTCTCGAGCAGGTAGATTCGCTCCTAATTACTCGCTTGCTCACAACAAAAAAACATTTTACACACTAACACTTCCATTTCAAAAACATTTTCAAAAAGATAAAACATTTTGTATACGTTCTTATAGAGACAAGAACCATTGCAAAATATCTTTCCAAAAACCACTTTCCAAAATACAATCCACAAACACATCTTTGGACTATATTTCGAAATAAAACTTTGTACGTGTTCTTATAGAAAAGAGAACCATTACAAAGAGATTTTTCAAAACACTATCAAAGCCCACACCACAAGAACATTGTAAAAACAAAAGCAAGTGATCTAGCGAGTAACTAAGAGCCCATGGAAAACCATGGATGAAAAGGGTGCTAACACCTTCCCTTTTCATAATCTACCCCCGAATTCAAGAAAACATCTCTAAAGGTCTTTCCTGTGCTTTTTCACCTTTCCTTTTGGATAAAATAAAAGTCGGTGGAGACTCTTGCTAAACCGCAACATTTGCAAACACAGACGCAAAACTTCAAAGTCAGTTCTCCCACCGTATCACAGAACTGGCGACTCTGCTGGGGAAATACTAAAAAGTTGGGTTACCATAGGGTTAGATCACATCTATTTTCTTTCTATGTTTGACTTGTATGCTTTACATTTTGTTCTTTGTTTGGGCTTGCTTTGATCCTCCACCCGGATCTGGGACACCTCTTTAGGTAAATACCAATAGATTGTGGAAAATGTATGGCGTAGACCGATATGGTTGAAATAATGGCTATGTTAGTGTGACACATTTGTGGGTACCGGTATCCCTCATGGTAAATCGAGGAGAATACGGGGCCGATGAGTGGCGTCATAAAGCACTAATTGACTTTAGAACCCTAATTGAACAAACTTGGCCATTAGGACGTAGTGAGATAACCGGTTTCGGTGTAGAGCTGAAAATTGGTTGATACTCGATATTACACTCATTAAGGCTGGACTTTTGGGATATCTCGGCCGCAAGAAAAGATTGATTGTGCTGAGACAATGCCTAAAAGAAAGGTCAGTGATATTGAGATCCTTTAGAACCCGATCACTATTACTAGGACAGGTTGAGCCAACTAAACTTCAAGAGGGTACTTACCTATAAAACCTCATGCAAGCCTAAAACATATGGATTTGTTTGCTTTGTGTGTATATATTTACTTGTAGATAACATCATAAACATCATAAGCATCATGAGAATGCTCACTAACCATTTCAAGGATTTAGAAATTTATCTTTGTTTTTGTTTTGTAGGTCATGAATTCCGTCCGAAGAAACACCATCTGAATCAGCTTTGTAAAAGCACACCCTCAGCTTCAAGAGTTAGCCTCAAGCGTGCCCAGGGATTCTCCTTTTACCAAGAAATAAGGTCGACTCCTCAGTTTGGCTACATCCGGTTTCCAAGAAGAGATGATGTGTGTGTTGTTCCAATTCTGTGATCCCATACATCATTGTTTCACTTTCACAGACTATCAGTTGGTACCTACACTGGAGGAGTTTTCTCTACTCTTAGGGGTGCTCGTGCTTGATTAGATACCATTCACCAGTCTAGAGGGGATTCCAAAACCTGAAGTCATCACCGAAGCTTTGCATCTGAAGAGAGCCGACATCATAGCCAATTGGGAGACAAGAAGCAGGGTTAAAGGTTTCTTAGCCAAGTTTCTATTGGAGAAGGCTCGTTCATTTTGGGATGACATGGATTTCCAAGCTTTCAAAGACATCCTGGCTCTTCTCATTTATGGTTGGGTTCTGTTCCCCAATTCAGACCAATTCATAGATGTTAATGCCATCAAAGTCTTTCTCTCTTGCAATCCCATACCTACCTTACTGGGAGACATCTTGCATTGTCTTCATACCCGCACCATGAAGAAGAGAGGTACTCTTTTGTGTTAGATTCCCCTACTCGCTAAGTGGTTCACTTCACACCTACCTTAATCAGCATTAAAGAACGAGCAAAGACTGACATGGTCTCAAAGGATAATGTCCCTCGCCCATTCTGACATCCGTTGGTGTTCAAGATCCTTGGAAGACGTCTCTATCATTGACCGATGTGGGGAATTACCTAACGTCCATTTGCTCGGTATTAAGGGAGGCATCACCTACAACCCCTGCTTAGCTCTTCGACAGTTTGGGTATGCCCGAAGAGACGGTCCTCATGAGATGCTCATTCAAGGTCTGGTGTTCGACTATGACCAAGAAGACCAAGGTTACCGCCAGAGATTTACACGAGCTTGGAGAATGGTGAACAAGGTGGACAGTAGGACTCTGGGACATAAGAACTCTATCCCTCTCGAGCCTTATCTTAGGTGGGTACGGGCTCGTGCTCAAAGTCTCCTAATGCCTTACCCTTCCATCCTTCCTGTTATCATAAAGCCTGTTGTTGAAAGAGACGTCCCATACATTGTCCATCATCCTGACATGCCTACCTCTCTCGAAGACTTGCAGAAAGCTTGGGTTCAGTTGAAGGAAGAGCGAGACACCTTTGAAACCCAATTTTACCCCAGTGAGAAGAAGGTTCTGGAACTCACCAAACTGCTTCATGAAGAGCGGAATCTGAATGCCTACATCGCTCCAAAGAGGATGCGTTCGACTTTTCTGTCTTAGGAGTTTTTGTTGTATTTTGTTTCTTTCATTGTAATCCCAAAGAGGCATGATGTATTCAAACTTGGATCTAATATAACGTGTGTTCCTTTTGGTTTGAGCAAACTTAAATCTCTAATTTCCTTGAAATCATTTGCATATTGCATCTTCATTCATCATAACAGCATACAGGTTTCTTACAACAGGTCTCCTTATCCTTCTACTGTTTATTTCAGTGAGATGGATATTAAACAGACAGTGAAAGATCTTCAGGCGCAGAACATCCAGTTTCAACAAATGCTCTTGACTCTGACAAAAGGGCAAGAGGAGTTGAAGACTCTACTGGCCAAAGAGAAGAAGAAAAGAGCGAAGAAACTAACTGGTATTATGATCAAGGGAAGAAGGTTCAAAGGACAAGCCATTCGGAATTTGGTCTTTGCAACATCATCGGGTGAAGGAGATAATCAAGAAGATAAGACCAAGGAAGTGAACAACAACCCAGCATACGAAGAAGAAGAAGAACCTGATTACTCTGAGGAACAATATCCTCCTGCTGATAATAAATACAAGGAGCTAGAGGATCGTTTGAATGCTATGGAGGTCTAGAGGGTACCCGGACTGGATTTTGAAGAGTTAGGACTTGTCTCAGGGGTTGTCATCCCGCAGAAATTCAAGGTCCCCACTTTTGCTAAATATGACGGTGTCTCTTTCCCAAAACTGCATTTGAGGTCATACGTCAAAAAGATTTAACCCCATACGACTGATAAAAATATGTGGGTGAATTTCTTCCAAGAGAGCTTGTCAGGGACGTAGTTGGATTGGTTCTATCAATTGGAAGGGACCAATATTCGCAATTGGGAAGATTTGGATGCAGACTTCTACAAATAATACCAGTATAATGTTGACTTAGCTCCAACTTAGACACAATTGCAAGGCATGTCTATGGGTGCAGGTGAAGGTTTCAAACCTATGCTCAGAAATGGAGGGATCTCGCAGGTAGAGTCCAGCCCCCTCTATCTAACAGAGAATTAGTGGATATGTTCCTAGGCACATTATCAGGTCCATTCTTTAACCACCTGATCGGAAGTTCCTCAGCTGGATTTACTGAACTAATCATGACCGGCGAGCGGGTCGAAGCCGGTATAAAAAGTGGAAAAATTCAAAGAGATGCATACTCGAACACAATCAAGAAACCCTTCATTGGTAAGAAGGAGGCCATTGCCATTTATAACCCAAGAGATCAGAGCAGAGCGGGATACCGTCCAACGGTAAGTGCTGTAATAATACCTAGGCCTGCGGCTACCCCACAACGCAATAATCAGCAAAGGGTGGAAAGACCACAAAGGCAGTTCACCCGGATCAACATGAAATTGACAAAGGTTCTACCCCATCTGCTAAGATCTAACTTGGCAACTTTGAAAGAGGCTCCCAAGAATCCTAATACCTCATATCCTCGATACAATCCGAACGCTTGGTGCGCATATCATTCTGAGGGTCTTGGTCATGACACAAATGACCGTTGGGCACTAAGAAATAAAGTACAAGATCTAATTGAAGCCAAGGAGATTGAGTTCGACGCTCCGGAGAAGCCCAATGTCATAACTTCTCCCATGTCTAAGCACAACCATGGAGTTAACTCCGTTGATACCGATCTGTTTGTGATCTCAGTTGATGAAGTTTCTACTCCTCTTATGACTGTTAAGAAGAATCTGTTGTTGGCTGGTTTATTTCCAGGTTGTGTTGAAGATTGCCATATATGTTCATCCCTGCTTTCGTATTTCTATTTTCTGAAGACTGGTGTCCAATGCTTGATGGACAACAGAGAAATTTTGTTCGAAAAGACCTTCATTCCAACTGTTTCGTGTGAAGATATCGCTATTATAACCATTTCCGCCAGTCCTTCCAAGGTTTCCTCGAGAAACCTGTTAGGATTACACCCACCACGAGAGTCGCTCCGTTGATAATCACATATCCTGGTCCTGTCCCTTACACCTCGGACAAAGTTGTCCCTTGGCATTATGGCACCGATGTTTACTATCATGGCGTTAAACAAAACTGGAAGACCGAAGAAGTTGATCCTGATGTCAGTAACATTATCGGGACCAGCAAGATTACTAGAAGTGGAAAGGTTTTCTCTCATGAGATGTCCCCAAAGACTGTCACTAAGCCTATCGTTATTTAACCTTCTACTCCCGCTAGTACTTCAGTTACTACTCCAGTTGTTACCCCTACCGATAAGTCATCTGGGATTTGAGGCAAAGAAGCTGTAGGTGAGCCTGCTCGGACAGAGGCACCTTGGAAAATTGTCGTGGAGACCTCTAAGTAAGAGATAGAGAAAAATTTTAAGATAATTAAAAATAGTGACTACAAGTCCAAATGATGTCTTTGTCGGTGAGAGACATTAACCTATGAGCCCAACCTCTTCCTTCTTGGTTCTTCAGCACGAACTTAGGGAGGTGCAAAATAAACCACCTCACCAACAAAGGGATACAACACCATAGGGTTCCTCGTCTTCGGGTAGTATGAGCATGAAGTTGTTGCAAGATGTCACCCAAGAGAGTGGGCACGGCATTCTGAGACATAAAGATCCTTATGGCAGTGACATTGATGAAGTTGTCAGGATTAGGAAACAAGACTAGCCCATGGATTAAGAGAGCCAAGATGTCTTCATATGCCCTAAAGTCCAGGTCATTCCAGAAACTGTTAGCCTTACCAATCAGAAACTTGGCCAAGAAACCCTTAACTCTGCTTCTAGCTACCCAGTTGTCCATTACCTCTTGATGTGTCAAGGGAAGAGCTGCAGCAACATCCTCAAGCCTGAGGGTCTTTTCCCAACCAGTGAAGGGAGTCTGATCCAAGATAGGGATACCAAGAAAATCAGAGAACTCTTCCAGGGTAGGGACCAGCTGGAAGTCTTGAAAGGTGAAGCACTAGTACAGAGGGTCATAGAACTGGGTTAGAACACTCATCAACTGTTGATCCCGCTTTGCAGTGACTAAACTGAGAAGGGAACCATGCCTCTGAATGAAGGAAGTGGTATTTGGAATTCTGCTAACCAACTCTTCAAGCAACTCAGGTGAGTGAACAAAGTTGAACCGGATAGTATTCCTTCGCACATGCATCATGATGTCCTACAAAATAGAGCAAAGATGAAACCCTCTTGTCTTTGAAATGGTCAGTCCTTATGCAGGATGCATGCAATGCTCATGATGTTATGATAAAGCACACCACAAATAGATACAAAGGCAAACATGGTAAGGCACACAAGTCACACAAGGCAAGCCCCTAAAGTTTAGGCCAGCATGAGGTCTAGGTACTACCCTCTTTCAGTTTGTTGGTTCATACCTGTCCTATCAAAGTAACCGGGTTCTTAGAGGATCCCAATATCATTGACTACCCTCAATCGGTCATAACTCCAGCATCGCAATCTTTTCTTGCAGCCAGAACCATCACGAGAGTTTAGCCTCAATGGGCGTAGCATACTGCTACTATTCTAATGGCCAAGTTGTGTCATTTAAGGTTCTAAGGTTGTTGGTGCTTAATGACTCCTCAGAAGACCCATATTATCCTTGTTGCAACACAAGGGATATCGGTAAAGACCAAGGTGCCACACCAATGTAGCCACTGTTTCACCCGTGTCGGTCTACGCCGGACAGGTCCCTCACAGCTTATGCTACCTAAACAGGGTATCCCCAGATCCGGGTTAGGATCTATGTAACTCCTATGCAACCCACAAATTTAAAGCAGACAAGTCAATACAATTGAAAATACAGTTATGAACTAACCCTAAGGTACACCTCACTTTAAGTTTAATTCCCCAGCAGAGTCGCCAGTTCTGTGATCGGTGGATCTGGAACTGACTGTTTAACGCTGGTTCGCGAAATGTCGCGGAAGCAAGAGTCGCCACCGTCTTTTATTTTCTCCAAATGGAAAGGACAAAAGCACAGAAAAATTCCTTATAGAGATTGCTCTCGGTTCGGGAGGTAGATTATAGAAAGGGAAGGTGTTAGCACCCTTTCTATCCATGGTTATCCATGGGCTCTTAGATACTTGCTCACTTGTGTTTTCAAAATTGGTTTGTTTGCTTTTCAATGTGGGTTTTAAAAAAGTTTCTTTGAAAATTCCAGTTCGACTCTTGTATCGGTCCTCAAGAGTGTTTGAAAAATTGCTTTCGAAAGCTTTTTGAAAAGGTGTCGGTGTGAAAAGTATTTTTTGATTGGTTTTGAAATTAGAGCAAGTATCTAGCGTCGTCTATCTACCCTAAGGAATTCGTCTGTGTAAATATCCTTTAAAGTAGTGCCATCCCACCATTGAGAGGTAGGTAGCACCACCGTTGGAGGTATTCGGGTCAATTCGAGGTTCGGAACATGGTGATCACCTGAGCAATAGGAAGACACCTTAGAAGCTACCCTCACGCCAGGTTCCCGGATCATGAGGACTTACTAAGACATCCTCTACTCGACGATCACCTTTCGAGGCAAGGCAACAGTGAGGCGTACCCTAGGGGTGGTGTGTGATTTGTGTGTCGTTTTCAGATATTTTGTCTTGTTCATGTCATGGGTGATCTACGCTTTTGTTTTTATTTTAACATTCATTCTTGCATGCATTTTTTTAACAGCTAAGAAAGCGCGGAAAGGTAAAGTCCTAAACTATTACAAAGGCGCGGGTCCACATCGCCAAAATTTCCAGGACCCGATTTGTCAGAAAGTAAATGATTAAAGTAAAGTGCGAAAGATATAAAATGTCCGAGTTTACAAGGCTTTGGGAGAGGTACATAAATAATTAAAAGAAACGAGATAAATGTGTGAATTGAATTAAGATTGGAAACGAGGGCGTTGGACCCTTTTTAACGAAATTAAATTAAACGATTAAATTAATGAAAATTAAAATGAAAGGAAATTATTTTTGAGATTTTGGTATTTATGATTTTAATGAGAATTATTAAATGAAATTGAGAATTTAACCCTAATTCTAATCTTTATTTATTAATAAAAACATATTAACATTTAAACCTAAAATTAAATTAAGTATTTACATGCAATTTGATTTATAAAAAAATAAATAAATAATATTTAGTTATTAATAATGGTGAAAAAAGGATAAAAGTAATTAAACTATTTAAACCTAATTTCTACAAATTTTTAAGTTATATAAAAAAATATTAAGATTTAAACCTAAATTAAAACTAAAATCAATTAATGATGTTTATTTACAAAAAATAACATTAAATAAAAATACTTATTTTTTGTCTCTTTTCTTTGATTTTTATATTGTTTTTATGTTTTTTATGAAAATATTAAATTAAAGGAATTAATTAAAAAAACAATAATTGAGATAAATAAAATAAAGAAAAAGAATGAAAATTCAAACCTAGGGGGGTCTGTCCCCAATTGGAGGTTTTGCTTAGCATTTTTTGGCCCAAGAAGCTTGGCTTGGTTTGACCTTTCTGGGCGTGTGAGGCATATTTGACCAGGGTATATGGAGCTCCTCAGATCTGTGCCCTTGGATGGTCTTCAGTGGCCACGTGGTGCATTGAGATTATGAGTGCATGGTAGGCTTTGAAGCTTGAACTGCATAGGAATATATTATGAAAAATATTATGGAATAGAAAGGGGGACCTGGGATCGAACCCAGGTCCTGGAAGTCACCAATATGCTTGCTTGCCACTGAGCCACCAACGCGCTTTTGATTATAATATAACTAACAATTAATATGAAATAAAACAAACGCTAGTGGGAAATTTTAGCGCGCAATTCAAATAAACAAATCAGATGATGCCACAGGGTCTTCTTCTTCCTTATTACGTTTTTTCGCCTGAAACATAAAAGAGTTAGCAACGGTTTTGAACCGCTCCAAAATGTACAGTTTCCAAGAATAGCGAATAGCTCATCTTGGAGTATAAATTGGGCGCGACCCTATCATTGAGTTCGTATGAAGGTCCTGATTTTGATGGTCTGGGTCTTGTGTTCCAATTTTTCTGGATAAGAGAATCCCTAATTTTGCAAGTCTGAAAACCTAGAATGCTTTAATAGCGATTTCGCGTATGATACACAAAAACTCAATCCAACTACATGGTTAGCTTCAGAATGAGTCAAATAACACAAACCAAACATTAAAAATCAAGAATAACGCAAGAATCATGATAAGTGAGTATGGAAAAAATCAAGAATAGAGCTCGGTCGTTCTACCAATTCTGGGCGTTAGAGGTCGTGCTTTTGATCCAGGAAGTTTCCCTGATGTCTCAGGAAGGCAATGGACTGATTACTTTGCCTTGAAATGCTTTGGAATCACGATTTCAGTTTTGAATTTTTTTGATCAAAATTGCAAAGTTGTCTTTTGTCTTTCTGCGCAGCTGGGAGATTGTGAGGAGTAGGGTTTGCATTAGTATGTATATGTGAACGATTAGGGTAAGAATTCAGAGCCAAAGGATCAAGGAATTGATAGAGAGGATATTGATTTTCATGGCAAAATATTTTCCAATCTTTTCATGCAAACTTGGTTCCAATCATGTCCAATTATCAAGATTCTTTCCAAATCTGATTATACACAAAATCTTGAGATTATTTCATGCACAAAAAGATTTAAAAAGTTAGGTTTAGTATTTTTCACCTATTTATTTTAATTAAATGAATTATTAATGATTAAAAATCCAAATAAATAAATAAAAATGATGAAAAACTTCCCTTTGGGACAAATGGTCGTGCCCATGCCTTGGATGATGAATTGTGGAAGAAAAAGAGGCCCATTAGCATTTTTAAGACCTTTGAAGCAATGTTGACTTTTCAAAATATCCAAAAATTTCCCAACTTCCACAAGGCATATCTTGCTCAATTTTTAAGCTTTGCTCATGTTCTTGGACATTTTGGAAAGGTCTTTGAGTCCTCTAACCAATGTCTTTGGTCCCACGTCATTTTTATTTACCAATCTCAAGTTATGGCCTTTGACTTAAAGTCCCTTTTTGTTGACTTTTGAAAATGACCTATAATGTTGAAATTGATAAATTTTTGTGAGAGCATTTCTTGGACTTGAAGTGTGAAGAGGAGTTGTAGGAAATGTCTTTATCTTCAAAATGAGCTTTGGATGGAATTTTTCTGATAATCCATGTGAAAGTTATGCCCTGGTCAATTTATAGTTGACTTTTCCAACTGTCCAAATATGGAAACTTTTGCATCTTAATGATTTTTGAGCCAAGCTTTGAGAATCATGATCAAGCATTGATCAAATGATGTTTGTGGCTTCAAAATGAGATGTTGACCAAAAATTTGAACTTTTGACTGTCAAATGACCATTTTGCCCTTACAGTTGAGTGTAGTGCAATTAGGGTTTTTGACTGTGCAATTTTGTGCTGTAAGTCTTGAAACTTGGTATGAAGATGCTTGACCATGTTTATAAGCATGTGGGACTTGATTGGACCCTTGGAAACTTCAATTTCTTTGTCAGAACCAAAACCCTAGTTTTTGACTGTTAGGAGGCCCTTGAACTGTGCAACCCTTGGGGAATTTTGAAGCATTGACTTGGCAAATTTTGAAGAATATGGGAGGGCAAATTTTGGGGTACAACATTACCAAAACAATGGTAAGATAGCCACATCTAAAGGAGAAGGAAAATAACGTTTAAGACCTCTCGAGCAGGTAGATTCGCTCCTAATTACTCGCTTGCTCACAACAAAAAAACATTTTACACACTAACACTTCCATTTCAAAAACATTTTCAAAAAGATAAAACATTTTGTATACGTTCTTATAGAGACGAGAACCATTGCAAAATATCTTTCCAAAAACCACTTTCCAAAATACAATCCACAAACACATCTTTGGACTATATTTCGAAATAAAACTTTGTACGTGTTCTTATAGAAAAGAGAACCATTACAAAGAGATTTTTCAAAACACTATCAAAGCCCACACCACAAGAACATTGTAAAAACAAAAGCAAGTGATCTAGCGAGTAACTAAGAGCCCATGGAAAACCATGGATGAAAAGGGTGCTAACACCTTCCCTTTTCATAATCTACCCCCGAATTCAAGAAAACATCTCTAAAGGTCTTTCCTGTGCTTTTTCACCTTTCCTTTTGGATAAAAGAAAAGTCGGTGGAGACTCTTGCTAAACCGCAACATTTGCAAACACAGACGCAAAACTTCAAAGTCAGTTCTCCCACCGTATCACAGAACTGGCGACTCTGCTGGGGAAATACTAAAAAGTTGGGTTACCATAGGGTTAGATCACATCTATTTTCTTTCTATGTTTGACTTGTATGCTTTACATTTTGTTCTTTGTTTGGGCTTGCTTTGATCCTCCACCCGGATCTGGGACACCTCTTTAGGTAAATACCAATAGATTGTGGAAAATGTATGGCGTAGACCGATATGGTTGAAATAATGGCTATGTTAGTGTGACACATTTGTGGGTACCGGTATCCCTCATGGTAAATCGAGGAGAATACGGGGCCGATGAGTGGCGTCATAAAGCACTAATTGACTTTAGAACCCTAATTGAACAAACTTGGCCATTAGGACGTAGTGAGATAATCGGTTTCGGTGTAGAGCTGAAAATTGGTTGATACTCGATATTACACTCATTAAGGCTGGACTTTTGGGATATCTCGGCCGCAAGAAAAGATTGATTGTGCTGAGACAATGCCTAAGAGAAAGGTCAGTGATATTGAGATCCTTTAGAACCCGATCACTATTACTAGGACAGGTTGAGCCAACTAAACTTCAAGAGGGTACTTACCTATAAAACCTCATGCAAGCCTAAAACATATGGATTTGTTTGCTTTGTGTGTATATATTTACTTGTAGATAACATCATAAACATCATAAGCATCATGAGAATGCTCACTAACCATTTCAAGGATTTAGAAATTTATCTTTGTTTTTGTTTTGTAGGTCATGAATTCCGTCCGAAGAAACACCATCTGAATCAGCTTTGTAAAAGCACACCCTCAGCTTCAAGAGTTAGCCTCAAGCGTGCCCAGGGATTCTCCTTTTACCAAGAAATAAGGTCGACTCCTCAGTTTGGCTACATCCGGTTTCCAAGAAGAGATGATGTGTGTGTTGTTCCAATTCTGTGATCCCATACATCATTGTTTCACTTTCACAGACTATCAGTTGGTACCTACACTGGAGGAGTTTTCTCTACTCTTAGGGGTGCTCGTGCTTGATTAGATACCATTCACCAGTCTAGAGGGGATTCCAAAACCTGAAGTCATCACCGAAGCTTTGCATCTGAAGAGAGCCGACATCATAGCCAATTGGGAGACAAGAAGCAGGGTTAAAGGTTTCTTAGCCAAGTTTCTATTGGAGAAGGCTCGTTCATTTTGGGATGACATGGATTTCCAAGCTTTCAAAGACATCCTGGCTCTTCTCATTTATGGTTGGGTTCTGTTCCCCAATTCAGAACAATTCATAGATGTTAATGCCATCAAAGTCTTTCTCTCTTGCAATCCCATACCTACCTTACTGGGAGACATCTTGCATTGTCTTCATACCCGCACCATGAAGAAGAGAGGTACTCTTTTGTGTTAGATTCCCCTACTCGCTAAGTGGTTCACTTCACACCTACCTTAATCAGCATTAAAGAACGAGCAAAGACTGACATGGTCTCAAAGGATAATGTCCCTCGCCCATTCTGACATCCGTTGGTGTTCAAGATCCTTGGAAGACGTCTCTATCATTGACCGATGTGGGGAATTACCTAACGTCCATTTGCTCGGTATTAAGGGAGGCATCACCTACAACCCCTGCTTAGCTCTTCGACAGTTTGGGTATGCCCGAAGAGACGGTCCTCATGAGATGCTCATTCAAGGTCTGGTGTTCGACTATGACCAAGAAGACCAAGGTTACCGCCAGAGATTTACACGAGCTTGGAGAATGGTGAACAAGGTGGACAGTAGGACTCTGGGACATAAGAACTCTATCCCTCTCGAGCCTTATCTTAGGTGGGTACGGGCTCGTGCTCAAAGTCTCCTAATGCCTTACCCTTCCATCCTTCCTGTTATCATAAAGCCTGTTGTTGAAAGAGACGTCCCATACATTGTCCATCATCCTGACATGCCTACCTCTCTCGAAGACTTGCAGAAAGCTTGGGTTCAGTTGAAGGAAGAGCGAGACACCTTTGAAACCCAATTTTACCCCAGTGAGAAGAAGGTTCTGGAACTCACCAAACTGCTTCATGAAGAGCGGAATCTGAATGCCTACATCGCTCCAAAGAGGATGCGTTCGACTTTTCTGTCTTAGGAGTTTTTGTTGTATTTTGTTTCTTTCATTGTAATCCCAAAGAGGCATGATGTATTCAAACTTGGATCTAATATAACGTGTGTTCCTTTTGGTTTGAGCAAACTTAAATCTCTAATTTCCTTGAAATCATTTGCATATTGCATCTTCATTCATCATAACAGCATACAGGTTTCTTACAACAGGTCTCCTTATCCTTCTACTGTTTATTTCAGTGAGATGGATATTAAACAGACAGTGAAAGATCTTCAGGCGCAGAACATCCAGTTTCAACAAATGCTCTTGACTCTGACAAAAGGGCAAGAGGAGTTGAAGACTCTACTGGCCAAAGAGAAGAAGAAAAGAGCGAAGAAACTAACTGGTATTATGATCAAGGGAAGAAGGTTCAAAGGACAAGCCATTCGGAATTTGGTCTTTGCAACATCATCGGGTGAAGGAGATAATCAAGAAGATAAGACCAAGGAAGTGAACAACAACCCAGCATACGAAGAAGAAGAAGAACCTGATTACTCTGAGGAACAATATCCTCCTGCTGATAATAAATACAAGGAGCTAGAGGATCGTTTGAATGCTATGGAGGTCTAGAGGGTACCCGGACTGGATTTTGAAGAGTTAGGACTTGTCTCAGGGGTTGTCATCCCGCAGAAATTCAAGGTCCCCACTTTTGCTAAATATGACGGTGTCTCTTTCCCAAAACTGCATTTGAGGTCATACGTCAAAAAGATTCAACCCCATACGACTGATAAAAATATGTGGGTGAATTTCTTCCAAGAGAGCTTGTCAGGGACGTAGTTGGATTGGTTCTATCAATTGGAAGGGACCAATATTCGCAATTGGGAAGATTTGGATGCAGACTTCTACAAATAATACCAGTATAATGTTGACTTAGCTCCAACTTAGACACAATTGCAAGGCATGTCTATGGGTGCAGGTGAAGGTTTCAAACCTATGCTCAGAAATGGAGGGATCTCGCAGGTAGAGTCCAGCCCCCTCTATCTAACAGAGAATTAGTGGATATGTTCCTAGGCACATTATCAGGTCCATTCTTTAACCACCTGATCGGAAGTTCCTCAGCTGGATTTACTGAACTAATCATGACCGGCGAGCGGGTCGAAGCCGGTATAAAAAGTGGAAAAATTCAAAGAGATGCATACTCGAACACAATCAAGAAACCCTTCATTGGTAAGAAGGAGGCCATTGCCATTTATAACCCAAGAGATCAGAGCAGAGCGGGATACCGTCCAACGGTAAGTGCTGTAATAATACCTAGGCCTGCGGCTACCCCACAACGCAATAATCAGCAAAGGGTGGAAAGACCACAAAGGCAGTTCACCCGGATCAACATGAAATTGACAAAGGTTCTACCCATCTGCTAAGATCTAACTTGGCAACTTTGAAAGAGGCTCCCAAGAATCCTAATACCTCATATCCTCGATACAATCCGAACGCTTGGTGCGCATATCATTCTGAGGGTCTTGGTCATGACACAAATGACCGTTGGGCACTAAGAAATAAAGTACAAGATCTAATTGAAGCCAAGGAGATTGAGTTCGACGCTCTGGAGAAGCCCAATGTCATAACTTCTCCCATGTCTAAGCACAACCATGGAGTTAACTCCGTTGATACCGATCTGTTTGTGATCTCAGTTGATGAAGTTTCTACTCCTCTTATGACTGTTAAGAAGAATCTGTTGTTGGCTGGTTTATTTCCAGGTTGTGTTGAAGATTGCCACATATGTTCATCCCTGCTTTCGTATTTCTATTTTCTGAAGACTGGTGTCCAATGCTTGATGGACAACAGAGAAATTTTGTTCGAAAAGACCTTCATTCCAACTGTTTCGTGTGAAGATATCGCTATTATAACCATTTCCGCCAGTCCTTCCAAGGTTTCCTCGAGAAACCTGTTAGGATTACACCCACCACGAGAGTCGCTCCGTTGATAATCACATATCCTGGTCCTGTCCCTTACACCTCGGACAAAGTTGTCCCTTGGCATTATGGCACCGATGTTTACTATCATGGCGTTAAACAAAACTGGAAGACCGAAGAAGTTGATCCTGATGTCAGTAACATTATCGGGACCAGCAAGATTACTAGAAGTGGAAAGGTTTTCTCTCATGAGATGTCCCCAAAGACTGTCACTAAGCCTATCGTTATTTAACCTTCTACTCCCGCTAGTACTTCAGTTACTACTCCAGTTGTTACCCCTACCGATAAGTCATCTGGGATTTGAGGCAAAGAAGCTGTAGGTGAGCCTGCTCGGACAGAGGCACCTTGGAAAATTGTCGTGGAGACCTCTAAGTAAGAGATAGAGAAAAATTTTAAGATAATTAAAAATAGTGACTACAATATGGTCGAACAACTGAGGCAAACCCCCTCAAAGATATCCTTGTTATCCCTGCTGTTATGCTCTGAGGCCCATGCGAAGGCTTTGATTGCATTCCTCAAAATTGCGCACGTGTCGCAAGAGACTTCAGTTGATCAGTTTAAATATTGCATGGCTAGCCTGACGGCTGACAATGGGTTGGGCTTTTTAGACGCTGACTTGACACCAAAAGGAAGAAAACATAATGATGCTCTGCATGTCTCGATTGAATGCAGGGGCACCACTATGGCTCATGTGTTGGTGGACACTGGGTCTTCGTTGAATGTTCTTCCTAAGAAGGCGTTGGACCGATTGGATTGCGAGTGATTGACTTTAAAGCCTAGAAACATTGTGGTAAGGGATTTTGACGGGTCGAAAAGAACGGTGCATGGGGAAGTGGACATCCCTGTCAAGATAGCCTCTCAGACTTTTAAGTCCACCTTCTATGTGATGGACATCAGGCCATCATACTCTTGTTTGTTGGGTCGTCCTTGGATCCACGAAGTTGGGGTTGTTACTTCTACACTACACCAAATGTTGAAGTATCCGGTGAAGGGGAAGATAGTTACTGTGCACAGCGAAGAGGAGTATATGGTGAGCCACCTGAACTCCTTCAGGTACGTAGAGATATACGGAGAATTTATAAAGACTCCCTGTCAAAACTTTGAAGAGGTTCCCCAGATTTTGGCATCAATTGAGGCCGCTACCAGCATCAAATCTCCTCTGAAGATGGCTTCTCTCAAGGACGCAAGAGCATTAGTTGAAGAAGGCAGGAATACCAATTGCGGACAGCTCCCTAAATTTATTCACAAAACTGACAAGTTTGGCTAGGCTTTACTTCAGGGGCTCAGAGGGCCATTCGGCGCGCTCGAGTTAGAGGACCTCCCTTATGCATCAGCAATCGAGGGGTAATGCTATTGAAGACAGTGAGGAAGACTTTGATATTGACAGCTGGATTTACCCAACTACCAACGGTGGACCGAGTAATTGGACGACTAGAGATTTCATACCAGTTTCTTTTATTCCGCAGTAATTGTCTTAATTGTTTTCTAAGTTTGTAATAAACAATTTAAACTTTTTGGCCGTGTGTCTTACCTGAGGCACAATGGTTCTATCTGTGAGGGTTATTATATGTCATCTCATATATCATCAATGAAGCATTGGACGTTCTTTGCATACAAATTTTGCATTCTCTGTTTTTCTTTTCTGCCTTTGCTTGATCAATACAGCTATGCTCTTACACATACTCACATATCAAACTGCAGATCCATATCCACTATGGATCCCATTGATAACAATCCTGCTATTTCCAGTTATGACTTCGAAAATCCGATCACCCAAGCCGAGGACGAAGGTGAGGACGATTTAGAGGTACCTGGAGAACTTGCTAGACTGCTACAACCAGAAGAGAGGGCTATACAGCCTCATGAAGAGCCAGTTGAGACAATAAACTTGGGCACAGAGGTAGACAAAAAAGAGGTTAAAATAGGTGCAAATCTGAAGCTTAGCGTCAAACAGAGGTTGATACAGATGTTGCACGACTATGTTGAGATCTTTGCCTGGTCCTATGAAGACATGCCTGGTTTGGACACTGATTTTGTTGTACATCGCCTGCCGACTAAGGAAGACTGCCCGCCAGTTAAATAGAAGGTTCGCCGTATGCACCCTAAAATTTCAGAGAAGATCAAGGCAGAGGGCATAAAGCAGTTCGACGCGGGATTCTTAGTTGTCACCTCCTATCTGCAGTGGGTTGCTAACGTCGTTCTGGTACCTAAGAAGGACAGCAAGGTACGAATGTGTGTGGATTACAGAGATCTGAACAGGGAAATCCCCAAGGATGACTTCCCGCTTCCCCACATTGATATTCTGGTTGACAACACCGCGCAACACAAAATATTCTCCTTCATGGATGGTTTCTCTGGCTATAACCAAATCAAAATGGCTCCTGAAGACATGGAAAAGACAACTTTCATTACACAGTGGGGCACCTTCTGCTACAAGGTGATGCCTTTTGGGTTTAAGAATGCTGGGGCAACCTACCAGCGAGCCATGGTTGCTTTATTCCATGATATGATTCACCACGAGATCGATGTTTATGTTGATGATATGATAGCCAGGTCTCAGACTGAGGAAGAGCACCTTGATCATCTCCAAAAGTTGTTCGACAGGTTAAAGATATATAAGCTAAGGCTGAATCCAAACAAGTGCACATTCGGGGTAAGGTCCGGTAAGCTTCTGGGTTTCATCATCAGTGGCAAAGGTATTCAGGTAGACCCCGCAAAGGTAAAGGCTATACAGGAAATTCCAGCTCCACGCACAGAGAAGGAAGTAAGAGGCTTTTTGGGACACCTGACTTACATTGCCCGATTCATTTCACATCTAACTGCTACTTGTGAGCCAATATTCAAGCTTCTAAAGAAAGATCAAGTGGTAAAGTGGAATGATAAATGCCAAACCGCTTTCGAAAGAATCAAGGAATACCTTCAAGAACCACCAATTATGATGCCTCTAGTTGAAGGGAGGCCTTTTATATTATACCTGACAGTGCTAGACAATTCGATGGGGTGTGTGCTGGGGCAGCATGACGAGTATGGTCAAAAAGAGAACTCAATTTACTACCTTAGCAAAAAGTTTACCGACTGTAAGACAAGATACTCACTGCTCGAGAAAACTTGATGCGCTTTGGCATGGGCTGCTCGCCGACTGAGACAGTATATGCTGACTCACACTACCTTGTTGATATCAAAGATGGATCCGATCAAGTACATTTTCGAGAAGCCTTCTCTCTCCGGAAGGATAGCAAGGTGGAAAATAGTCTTAACTGAATACGATATACAATATACAACCCAAAAAGAAATAAAGGGGAGTGTATTGGCTGATCATTTGGCTCATTGGGCAGTGGATGACTACCAGTCCATGAATTTTGAGTTCCCAGATGAGAATATCATGTTAGTAACCAACTGTGAAGAACCTGGACCGAATGAAGGACCTAAGGAAGGATCCCAATGGTCTATGTATTTTGATGAATCCTCAAACGCACTGGGAAACAACATTGGCGATGTAATCATATCTCCCGAGGGCTGTCATACTCCATTCACCGCCCGATTATGTTTCAACTGCACCAATAACATGGAGGAGTATGAAGCATGTATCATGGGTCTTCGAGCTGCTATTGACCTCAGGATCAAGTTCCTAAATGTCTTCGGGGATTCAGCCTTGGTGATAATTCAAATCAAAGGCGAATGGGATACGAAGCATCCGAATCTCATCCCATATAAAGAGCATGTACTGACATTGCTCCCACACTTTGAGGAGGTAACCTTCGAACATTTCCCACGAGAGGAGAATCAGTTGGCAGACGCGCTAGCTACCATGTCTTCTATGTTCAAAATTCGGTGGGACAACGAAGCTCCCCGAATCACCATTAAAAGGTTGAATGAACCAACACACTGCTGCGAGATTGATACTTAGGAGGTAACAGACAAACCTGGGTTTCACGAAGTCAAAAGGTATATCGAGGCTCAACAGTATCCCGAAGGGGCGTCTGTCAACGATAAGAAGTTTCTGAGAAGGTTCGCTACAAAGTTCTTCCTCAGTAATGGAATCCTCTATAAACGCAACCATGACTCTAACTTACTGCGGTGTGTAGACAAGGGCGAAGCAGAGAGGATCACGACAGATCTACATGAAGGAACCTTTGGTACCCATTCCAGTGGACACACCATGGCTAAGAAGATCCTATAGGCAGGATATTACTGGTCCACTATGGAAGCCGATTATTATCAGCACTCTCGAACTTGCCATAAGTGCTAAATATACGCTGATAAGGTGCATGTGCATCCGGTCCCCTTGAACGTCTTGACATCTCCATGGCCCTTTGCAATGTGGGGCATCAACATGATTGGAGAAATCAGGCCCACCGCTTCTAATGGACATCACTTCATCCTAGTAGTCATTGATTACTTCACGAAGTGGGTTGAAGCAGCCTCTTTTGCCACAGTAACCAAGAACGTTATGGCGTGGTTTATCCGACATAATCTGATCTGTCGATACGGTGTTCTAGAGAGAATTATTACCAACATTGGTACGAATCTCAACAATGCAACGATCACCGAGCTCTAAAAACAGTTCAAGATACAACATCATAACTCTTCTCCCTACCGGCCGAAGATGAATGGCACTGTTGAAGCAGCTAACAAGAACATCAAGAAGATTGTACAGAAGATGACAGTGACATACAAAGAATGGCATGAGATGTTACCCTTTGCTCTTCATGGATACCCTACCTCAACACTGACATCGACATGAGTAACACCCTACTCTCTGGTATATGGCATGGAGGCAGTCCTACCCATCGAAGTCCAGATACCTTCTCTCAGGATTATGAAGGATGCGGGTTTGAACGAAGACGACTGGATCCAAACCCGGCTTGATCAACTAAATTTGATCGATGAAAAGAGACTCACTGCTATCTGCCATGGTCAGACGTATCAAAGGCAATTGATCAAGGCCTTCAACAAGAAGGTGAGACGCCAAGAGTATCAAGTCGGGGATTTGGTGATCAAGTGCATCATACTACCGCAAAGTGACCCCAGGGGCAAATGGAATCCCACATACGAAGAGCCATTTGTGGTAAAAAAACGTTTTCTTAGGTGGAGCCATGATTTTAACCACCATGGGTAGCGACGACCTTCCTCACCCTGTCAATGCAGACATAGTGAAAAGATACTACGCATGATAAAAGACCCGCTAGGTTGACTGGCTAAGGCAAAAATAAGTGCTTTCCGGCGAACCAAAAGGGTTTGGGAAAAAATAAGGGATGAAAATGAAAAAATCTGTACACCCAGCAAGTCAAAAACCTGAAAATGCGACTTGGGCAAAAAGGGGTATCCCGGTGGACCGAAAACCCGAAAAAGCGGTCCAGGAAAAAGCTAGGGATGAAAAGCGTATCACTATGTCCCATTGGATCACCCTGCGATCTGACTTCAGTATCAACTGTCAAACTCAAACGACATCATTCAATCTAATCAGCTTCGGACAAGCAGCAAAGTGAGGAGACGCTCGAAGGCATAGTGGCAATAGCAGATTTGAAACCCAATGGGGTTGTTTCACATAGCTGTTTTCTTTTCGTTGTACACAATATTGTATATCCTTCATTTTTACGGCGGCGTTCTCTTACTAGAGTGTTAGCTTACTTGTACAAAAACGCCTGTTATAGGCCAACTTCAACAAATAATACAAGTCATTTTACAAAACTATTTGCTTTTCTTTTTGTTTTGTTTTTGCAAGAACGTCTAATGATTTATTCTTGACATATGCACTTGAATATGATTGTCGTTCATAAATATTTGCATAAGGAAAGAAAGACAATTGCTCATAATTTAAGAAACAGGGACGAAAAACTAGAACGGCAAATCCGATAGTTACTCTGTCCAGCAGGTACCAGAGCAGAGACAGTTTTGGAGCACAGTCATCAAATACATATGACCTTGTAACATCTGTATTCCCCATAGAGTAGAGGTAATCGAAGCCTTGATATCAGCTCTCTCAGAACGAGAAGTAATCTCCCCAGCCAGGGTCGCCCAGAAACCTGACATATGTATCCCCGGGCCAAATTTCATAATCACGAGTGGATCCTCGTAAACTTCCAACTCCCCAAGCAGAGTTTATTTCTCTGGATACAAGAGCTCAATCCCCGAGAGAACCAATTACTTCAGCTATCAGAAGTCCACCTTCCAACAGAGTCATTCTTCCCATGGAGTTACTCTCATACAGGGTCTCTCCTTGGCAAAAATATTCATAAACAGCAGAGGAATAAATCTCTGGCACAGTCATTTCCATTCATTATCCCCAGTCGAGGTTCATAATCGCGGGCGAGTCAGTAAATTTCATTCCCAGCTACGATCAATTTTACATTTCCCTAGGGAGTTGCTGTACAGCCTGGACCTTGACCGGGTGTACATTCTACTTTCACTCCCTGAATCAGGAGTTAATTCCCCTGTGGAGTAATGGACAACCAAAGCTCCTAGACTTTACTTCCCAGGACATGAACCAACATTCCCCGATGAAGTCCTCCTCGACAACAGATACATGATTTCTCACCAAAGAATCCCTTATGCAACCAATCTTTTCTGGATGGAATCTACAAGCCCATCTCCGACAATTCTCCATCATTTCTCCAAATGGCATCTTTTAATCCCATTCTCTGCACAATCAACCGCCATATCATCGAGTGCAAATTTCTGGGTACTCTAGTGTTTAATCATCTTCCACCTCCAAGTCACGAATGGTAGGTTCGCCATTCTAACTCTTCAGGTTTAAGAAGATTGAACAGGGGCAGCTGTTGTACCCCAAAATTTTCCCTCTCATGTCTCAAGGACTCTTAGAATTACTTCAGTCAAGTTTTAAGCCTCAGATCACAATTTTCTAAGAAGAATCATTCAAATTGTCAAAAGGGGGCAAAATGAGCAAAATCGGAGTTTCAGCTGGAAAAAGTCAATCGGATACTAAAAAGTCAAACTTTTACTTTTTGACCAAATTTGAGTCCCAAAAATCACATTATGTCAATACATCCAAAAATATGAAATTTGATCATCAAAAATCAAGAGAATCAAAATCCAACTTTGCAAGACTTTGAAATTTTCCTAAGTATTTTCTATACTTGGTTAATTTCATTTACTTCATGACATCTTTTACTACAATTCCAAATAGTTCAAGATGATGCAAGTAATTCAAGTTATTACAAAGTGGCATTTTTGCAAAATTACAAATTCTAAAACTATGTCTTGTTTGAATTCTCTCCAAAAAAAAACCTTGCCACAATATTTTTACCCTTGACATAATGTGTATAAAATATTCCACAAGACTAAATTTGTGTCATGCTACAAATTACACTGTTCAAGTTGAACAAAGTGTGCTATGCTACATTGCCACAACACACCAAAACCTGCTCCATTGCTTCCCCACAAGAAACCTTGTGCTATGTTGCACCACAAGTATGCATATGTTGTCCTATACAGTCCAAAACTGCTCTATGCAGTGTGCCCAAACCTGCATCATGACAGCCCCAAGATTGCACCAAAATGGCAAAAGAAATTTGTGTGAAGAAAGTATCAAAATAGTAGGCAAAAACAATTCAAAATAACTTATTTTGTTTCCCCCCCAAACCTCAGTCAGGTGTCTACAAAAAGGGCAGTCTCATAAGACACAAAAGAGATATTTTTTTTTGGGAGGAGGCAGGAGATTTGAGAGAGAGAATAGAGATTTGTTGAGCAGAAAAACAAGGATCCTTTATTAACCTTGACTCATTCATTTTCAAACCAACACCAAATATTATCCAAAAAAGAAGACCCCAATCCATTACTCCATCATACAAACTCTCCCTTAAGCCAAACACCTCATCACATACAAAGATTGTCCAAACATAAAACAGTCCTTGTAGTGATATCATTTTCACCCTCAAAACACCAAAAACATTACAGTATAGTCTAACTTAATTTCAACTGTCCGGAGCAGCTTTCTGAAGATTCATTAGGGCCATCATAGCATTTGGAAAAGCATTCAGATTTAAAACAGTCAGTACAGCCCAAAGGTAAGTCTTCCTGACTTGATATCTTTTCATACATCATTGATGATTTGCTCTTGAAGATAAGATGTAGTGTTTTATTATCCCTTTGAACTAGTCATTTTCTTATTGTTTAGGCTTATCAAATCATTTTCTATTTATGTTTATCCATCATATGCTGTAAGCTTACCTGTACAGACAAGAAAAACCATGTTTAAGGCAAAAAATACAGGATGAGTCGACACGTACCCACATGCGTCGACCCTTTCTAGGTGAAAAAATGGAGTATGAGTCGACACATAGCCTTATGCATCGATTCATACTGTAAAAAATCTCCAAAACAGAAATGTGAAAGCTACATGAGTCGACACATACGTGTTTCGCGTTGATATAAGAAGAAGCATGAGTCGACACATACGCGTTTCGCGTCGATAAAAGAAGAATTATGAGTCGACATATCTCAGTATGCATTGACTCATACTGAGTTTGGTCATATTTTACAGGGACGGGGAAAAGCTATGTGTCGATGCATAACAGCATGCGTCGACACATAGCAGTTCAAAATGCATTTTTTCCTTTGTTTTGCATTGTTTTACATTGTTTTCATTATTATTCGATATGGTTGTAATATTTCAGTTTCCACTTCATCCCCATTGTTAATTTGTACCCCTATCCCTCTAAAGTGATGTAATAGCTTAGGATTTATTTTCCGCATTTTTACTTGCTTTCATATATTGCTAGTAATTAGGATGTATGTATGGCAAGACGAAATCAACAAGTAGATAACCTTTCAAATACAAGACAAAATGCATGCAAACTAACACACTTGCACACTAGCATCTCTAGGGTAATCTCATTTTGTTACCTTTTAGAAAATAGTCACGTCCCTCGAATATGGGACGTTTTAGCAAAGGCCCTTCGATAAAAAAAGATCGTAGTCCCTTGATGACCCACGATGTTGCCTCCGGTAAAACGATCTAGTCCCTAAAACGACATTGCTAAAACGTCACATATGTTGCTTTCTATGACTATACAAACATCCCACACCCGTCCTTTCACATCCAACGATGGGGCTTCTTACCAAAATAATGGTAAGATAGCCACATCTATAGTAGAAGGAAAAGAACGTTTAAGACCTCTCGAGTAGCTAGATTCGCTCCTAGTTACCCGCTTGCTCACAAAAAAAAAACATTTTACACACTAACACTTCCATTTCAAAAACATTTTCAAAAAGATAAAACATTTTGTATACGTTCTTATAGAGACGAGAACCATTGCAAAATATCTTTCCGAAAACCAGTTTCCAAAACACAATCCACAAACACATCTTTGGACTATCTTTCGAAACAAAACATTGTACGTGTTCTTATAGAAATGAGAACCATTACAAAGAGATTTTTCAAAACACTTTCAAAGCCCACACCACAAGCACATTGTCAAAACAAAAGCAAGTGATCTAGCGAGTAACTAAGAGCCCATGGAAAACCATGGATGAAAAAGGTGCTAACACCTTCCATTTTCATAATCTACCCCCCGAACTCAAGAAAACATCTATAAAGGTCTTTCCTGTGCCTTTTCACCTTTCCTTTTAGATAAAAGAAAAGTCGGTGGCGACTCTTGCTAAACCGCAACATTTGCAAACACAAACGTAAAACTTCAAAGTCAGTTCTCCCACCGTATCACACTGGTGTATATAATGTTTATAATATTGTGTAGTTATTGTATAGTGATTCTATGTTGAAAACTATGAGGATTGGGACTGTTTTGGTGTAAGATCACAAGAGCATTTGGGACTGAACAGGTGCAGGATCTCAATAGGTAATTGTTTTCTAGTATGCGTCGTTGGGCGATGAAGGAGGCATCTTCGGGCGATGGAACTTTACTAGGCCATCGCCAGGAAAAAGTAGGAGGTGATGGAAGGCATAAAATAGGATGGCTACTGGAGTGCTTCGCTCGCACCTTCGTCGGTCGATGTAGGAGCGAAAGGAGTTTCGTAGGGCGAGCAAGAGTCTTCGTTGGGCGATGGTGTCCAGAATTGAGACATTGAGTTAGACTTTCTTAAAAGAGTCGTAACTTGAGTTTTAGAACCCGGTTTGAGGTGTCATTCAAAGCGTTGGATAGATAACACGATGAACTTTATTTAGGGGTAGGAAAATGAAGAGTAGGAAGTATATGATGGACATGATAATGATGGTTTATAAAAGATGATTAGAAGATAATAATGATGATAACTTATGTAATATGAGGACATGATTATGAGTTGTATGTTATGATGATGCTTGGATACTATGATGATTATTTGATGATAATGATGTTGTGATAATGATATGATTGTTTTTTATAGTAATATGATGTCATGATGACATGATGATAATGATGTTGTGATGATGATATTATTTTTTTAATGATGTTATGTTGATAATTATGTTGATGACCTAAATTGGCATAGTGTTGAAGGCTTATGCCTTGCGGTTGTATAATTGTATTGTTGCATGTTGATGTTGCATGCATTCATTGGTGAGGGCTTATGCTCTATTATTTGTCTGGAACGGCATTGTGTTGAGGGCTTATGTTATGGTGTTGCCCAATTAGCACTATGTTGGAGGCTTATGCCATGTTGGTACCAAATGCATTTAGTTTTTGTTGGTTGCATTTCATTGCACTGCCTTGATTTGATGTCGTGTTGTATGAATGAAGAATGTGTTTTCGATGATTTATGATGAAGATGTGCATATGTTATTATGATACAAAGGTGTGAGTATAATACTTGGTAAATGATGATGTACATATTTCATGATTGGTTTTGTTTATAACTACTATATATTTTCCTTATATCTTTTGTAATGAATTATGATTACTCACCCTTTATGTTTGAATGTTGCCTCCACGTGGGTAATGCGTAGGTGACCGAGAATAGTTCATAGAAACGTGAGGATAGATTGGAGTATTTAGTGTGTTTCTTTTGGATAGCGAGGGTCTTGCTCTGATACGTAACACGCGATTTAGGAACTTGCTATCTTTTTGTATTGTTTTATTGTTACGTACCTTAATTCGAGCTTATGTTGAACCACGCATTTTATGGAGAATGTTGTTACTAAAGTCGTGGTGCTATGAAAATGAATAATTGGATATTTTTGTTGTGTAAATGATTATTTATGAGAAATGAAGTAATAAATTGATTTGAAATGTTATGAATTTTTGAAGATGTGACATCCTACTTGTGTACTCTGATATATTTTCCTATATTATATTATAATTCTTTATATGGGAAAGTGGGGTGTTACAATTGGTATCATAGCAGGTTGGTCCATCCGACCAGGTTGTCTAATGTTGTTTGTTCCTTAGTACGTGACATGTGTGTGGAACACTGCCCGTACTTACTTATTTTTCTAACTTTTTTATCTGCATGAGTTGGTTTGAAACAAGTGGGGGAGAAGTTTTTGCTTCTCTGAGATAGTTAGAAGACAAATTTTAGAACTTGTGAAAGCATTAAGAATATTTAGATTACTTTGTTGTGGTGTTTATTGAGGATATTATGAGTTAATCTAAGTCAGAATAAGGGAATGTTGAACATTGTGATTTGAATTGCAATGTTGAAAGGGAAGAAAATTTATGCTAAGTTATCAAGGTGTAGATCATGGTTTGAGAAGGTGAGTTTTCTTGAGCATGCTATTTCGGGTGATGATATTTATAGATCCATCCCATGTAGATGCATTTCTATATTTAGAGACTCCCAAGTCGGTTACAGAGACAAGAAGCTTCTTAGGATTAACTAGTTATTGTCGCGGCTTGTTTGAGACGAGGTCAAGTACGAAATGTTGTAAACGAATGAATTGAGGGAATGAGATGTTTGGTACTAGGAATGATGTAAAGATATTGGAGAAGCGCGTGGAGATGCAACTTATGATGAATAAGAATTATTAGAGTGATAGAGATTAATTGAACCATGGTGTTGTAGGTAAATTTGAGCATAAGTTCTAAAAAAAATGCTATTATAGTTTAGTAATGATGGTTTATGCACCATCATGGTTGTCGGCTACCTATTGACAAATTGAGGAACTGATCACCCTTAATATCTTGTTGATAGTAGACGGGATCATTTTGGATAGATAGACTTATCTTGTTAGATTAATGGTGTGTAAATTGTTTGACGTTCTATCAAGAGGATATTCACTCATCATTTCGGGTGAACCTAATGAATAAGTGACTGTGAAAGAGTTGGGACTTATTGAACAGTTCAGAGACTTAAGGTTGTATGCAAGCTAACATCAGAGTGGATAGTTGAGGTTATCAAAAGTGAACAATGATTTTCTAGTGGGTATTAAAGAGAGTCAGAGGTTACAGGTGAAACTTGTGGATCTGATGGTTTATAGAAATCGAAATAAGGACAATGACTTTAAGGTAGATAATCAGAGTAGCGCAGCTGAAGCATAATATGGTGCAGTTCGTTATGTAGGTGTGACTTGTTATGAGTTAAGGGTTAAACATCGGGAGCCTACGGGAATAATGTAAACCATTAGGAAATCCAGAATGGAAGTGATAAGTGAGAGGTTTATATATTATTCGAGTCACCGCCATGTCAATAGATGTATCAAGTTACATGTTCAATTGATAAATTGTAGCATTGTTGTACTAATATTGTGTGCCAATGTTGTTAATGTTATGGTTATGTTGATGTTCTTATGACGGTGTTGTTGTGTGATGAAATGATAAAGACGATGTTCTTGTCCTGAAACTCTATGTTCTTAAATTATGTTGTTACCTCGTTGTCGGGGGTTGGAGTTCGAGTAGCTCATGTTCAAGAGTGAACAAGATCGTAGGATGATGGGACAGTGAGTGAATGAACCTATGCATTCATAACTCGGTAGTGTTTCATCTTGTTACATTATTATGGTTAACAATGTGGAGTGTTGAATAGTGATGATCAAAATATTGCCAATCGTGATGCGGGAGTTGGAGAGGAAGATGCGAGAGTCGTATCAAGAGTTGTGTACATCAAGTAAATTTTCGAGGACGAAAATTATTTAAGTGGGGGAGAGTTGTAACACCCAAAAATCATAATCAATTATTTAATTAGTATTTATGATTATTTGGGAATTATTATAATTTATATGATGCATCACAGTGTTTGGTGATGATATGTTGTGGGGTGGTGATGGAATAATAATATATGAGGAGTATTTGATTAGGTTATAATTATTTAGAATTTAGATAATTATTTGAGATTTATTGGATTTAATAAAAGTATATGATTTAATTTTTTAGTTTAGGGAATCACCTTGGTTTTAACCGCGTGCCTACGTATCTCCTTGCGAAGAATAAGAGTCCAATTTCTAAGTTCATATGTTTGGTTAGTGTTTTTTTATAGGATTGCGTAGAATTTCTTTCGAATTATCCTTGAACCTTGTCTGGGTTTTGTAAAAGAGTGATCGTAGAAGCAATTCATAGTTAAGTGTGAAAGTGATACTATTTAATCATTTTTTTGAAAATAACCTTGGATTCTTATTATGTTAGTAAAAAAATAATTTAGATTGGTTAGATATTTTGATATTTTGATTGGTTAAAGAAGAGTTGATCTTCTTTAGAGTTAAATTGTGTTGGGTGAATAAATTGATTGGATTGATAAAGAGTTGATCGTTATCAGAATTAAATCACGTTGAGTGAAATAATTGATTTTAGTCGATACGGAGTTGATATTTATTTGAATTAAATCGCGCTAGGCAAAGTAATTAATTTTGGTTGATAAGAAGTAGATCCTTATTTGAATTAAATCGCGCTAGCCGAAGTAATTGTTTTGATTGAAAAATAAGGTCTCATTTATGTACATGAAATTGTTTTCGGTATTTTTATATAGTAAAGAACAAAACTAATTAATATAAAATAATTAAATTAACACGAATTAGTATTTGAAATTAATTTAATTAATCAAAGTTAATTAATCTCATAAAATTAAACTAATTAAACAAAATCTAATATAGAGTATAATTATAGAATATGATGCTAACTTAGTAAAAAGAGGTGTGAATTTAATACAAGGCTAGAACCAAAGCCCGTGGTCCAAATGACTTAAGTTAACCCTAATTCTAACTTATTACTACCAAAGATGAGAATAAGAGAATTTAAAAAAAAAAAAGGACGTCAGGCGGCTCTGTTCGTTCTCACGTTCAGATAAAGAAATTAGAACATGAAGCAATACCAATATTTTAACTTTTAGTAACTACCAATAAAATATAAACATTTAGCAAATTAATAAAATAAAAAACAAATAGATGGAATATAATATAGGAACCTGAACAACAAATAGAAGCATAATGAGTTTCTTTCCTTCACACACGGTCTTATTTTCTCTATTTTCTTTCTTCAACTTTTCCCAAAGCAAGTGTTCATAAAAAGCTGAAATTGAAACAAAAGCAAATACTAACATCATCATTCAAATAAAAACAAAAGCATGGGTTACAGATAAAAGATGTTGCTCGCACGGTGGTGGATGAAACCGTGGTGATGATTCATGATTGTGTTGTTAGTGATTGTTATTGTTTGACTTGGAAAATTATACAGATTCTTGAATAGAAGGTTGGTGATAATAGTAACAGTAAAAATATAAATTTCTAGATAAAAACTAATTAATAACAATAATAATATAAATTGTTAGTTGATAAAAAATAATAATTAGTAACAATAACAATATAAATTGTTAGATAACAATAATAGTATAAATTGTTAGAAAATAATAACAATATAAATTGTTAGATGGAAAATAATACCATCAGATAGTCATCATATGATCAGAAATAAAACAAATTAAAATTAAAATGAACTGAAAAATAAAAGGGTGGGCTCATATTTAATCATTGACCAAAATAAAGAAATTGTAAATTTTATTGAAAAAAAAAAGTTTTGAAATGAAGTTTGAAAAAAAGTGTAAGAACGATAAAGTTGAATATTGAAATTGTGAACATTGTGAATTGTGTGTGATTGTCTGTTCAAGATAAAAACAAGGTTAAGTGTTTGTTCAAGACAAAACCCTAAAATAAACCAACAAAAGAAATTGCGTAGAAAGAATGTTTATGAAAGAGAGAGACAGAGAATTGTTGATGTCTTGAACTATCAAAATAGAAGTCTATTTATAGATTGAAAAATTATGTTAAAACACCACAAAGAAATTATCCAAAATAAAAAGCCCAAAACTTTCCGATTCTGTCTTGGTCGGCAAGATTAAGAATCTGGACTTCTTTGTGTCCATGTGTAAGATGTGATTTAAAAAAGATTTAAATTGAATAGAATTTTATTTATTTTAGATTTTTTGACTATTTTTTACATTAAATAATGACTTTAATAAAAAAATATTATTTTAAAATATAGAAAAACGAAAATACTATTTAAATAAATAAAAAACATGATTTTTGTGATTAAAAAATAAAAATAAAGTTAGTAACAAATAACAGAAAAAATATCCAAAGTGGAACCTGTGAGATTCGAACCTGTGAACTCATACTTGCAAGCTTTATTCCTTACTAATTGTGTTATATTACTTATTCAAAATAGAAAGCTAATTGAAAGTATATGAAGGCGAGCAAGTATTTACTATTTAAGAAATACAAATAATTTAAAATTAACTATTATATATATTATTTAAAATAGACAAAATAAATTGAAAATGAATATTTATAAAACATAAAATGTTAGTGTAAATAAACCAAATTAATTTATAAAACTCAATTTTGAACATCATTTGATTTTAGAAAATAAGATGGGTAAATTCGGGGTATGACATCTGCCCCTATTTAATTACTCTTCGATTGAAGTGTGCGAGTATACAAAGTTTTCACATGTACATATCAGATGATTATTAAAGAATGGAAGATCTCAAATTTCGATCAAATAACTTTTGAAAGATAAATTTTACAATAAACCAAAAAGTAAACAAGCAAGGATGATGCAATTAACTCATCAATTCCTAGAGCATGAACATAAATGACCTGGATATGACGACGCGGATAACTCATACATATCGTAAGTAACCAAGAGAAGACGATGTTGATAACTCTTTAACACCTGGAAAAAGTAATCGTAGATTTCGTGTATTTACCATAACCTAGAGGGTAGATAATGCGAGCTTGAAAATAAATAAGTCATTGCAGCATCAAGACTGATGCAGCAAGTTATATCATAATTATTGCATATTTACCATAATCTAGGGGGTAAATAAAACAAGTTTGATAACTCATTGTCACTTCGAGACTAACATAATGAATTATATCGCAGATTTTCATACATTTATCATAACCTAGGGAGTAAATGATACGGGTTTGAAAATATCTTACTAACGCTTCGAGACTAACATAGTAAGTTATATCATAGTTTTGCGGAATGTATCCCAACTGAGGGGATAAACGATACAGGTTTTGAAAATAGATCATTTATTGCTTCTTCGAGACTAATGCAACAAGTTATATCGCAGATCATGCATATCTACCACAACCTAGAGGATAGAAAACGTGGGTATCAACTCTATTTATGTCGGGGGACTAATCTAATAGAGTTAGGTCTGGTAACAAACCAGCTAAAGCTTTAAAACTAACATAGCGAGTTATACACAAAATTGCATATTTATCATAACCTAAGGGATAAATGATGCGGGTTTGATGTTTTAAATTTTGAATTTTGAAGAATTGAAATGCTTGGTCACAGATATGATTTGTAGATATTCCGCCTAGTGCAAATATTGGTTTACAGTACCTCTATATATCGTGTCTGTTCTTAACCGAGGTATTCGTAGTAGTGAAAATCACTAAGATTTGAATTTTTGATTCGTGCAGGCAACTTAGCTAGTGAAATAGCCCTAAAGATAATGCATAGTATTCTTGGCCTATGCAGTTTAAAAATGCAATGTATGATTGATATGTATATGTATGATTCCCAATAAATATTTGTTATTGATATGTACTTCGTATGTAAATGTGCCAAGCGTTTGTGAATGAATTGATGATGGACATGCATGAGGCTGCTCATGCTCGTAGGGTTGCCTACAATTAAATGTTGGTTCAAATGCATAGGAATGTTCACATCATTATGAAATTCATGTGGTGCATGAGGCTGCTCATGCTTCGTAAGGATGTTTATGAATAAATTGATAGATGAAGTTATGTGAGGCTGCTCACGTCTTAAATGGTTTAAAATTATGCAATGATATTAATGTCGATAAGGTTATTAGAAAGCAATCAAGGCAGTAAGGTTACTGACATCGGTAAGGTTATCGAGAAACATCAATATGGTGATTGGAAAAAATGAACAATTAATAAAGTTGCTTGCATCAGTAAGGTTACCTGGAAACATTGATCAGGTGATCGAGAAATGAACAACCAGTAAGGTTACTATCATCGGTAAGGTTACCGGGAAACATCGATCAGGTGATCATAAAATGAACAATCAGTAAGGTTACTAGCATCGATAAGGTTACCGGAAAACATCAGTCAGGTGACTGGAAAATGAAGACTCAGTAAGGTTACTTACATCAGTAAGGTTACCGGAAAATATCAATCAGGTGGTTGGTATGCGTTATAATTTATGATTATTTTAACGTGTATTTTGATTGATGCATGAAATGTAATTATTGATCAATGCATCTAATGAGTGATTTGAATATGCAACAATGGATACTGGATTTTGAAATGCCAATGGTTGCTTGGACTTTTGATATGTAGGTGTTGGGTGCCAAGTAAGGTTGGGCTTTGATGAATGTTAGATTCACGATATGGAAATATGAATGAGGTGATATGCATGGCTTGATACTAGAGTGAAGTGACATGATTAATGCATGATGATGACTTATGATGACTTGGATGCTTTTTTACTGGTGCCCCTATGGTGGGTCATGGATGGTTAAGGCATACAGAAGTTGCTTATGTAATAAGGATGTTTGTCACACAATGGTAGGGTGTTACGCTAGCATGATTTCCTATTACTCGCCTCGAACTCAAAGATTGCTGACGTAGGAAAAAGTTTCACTGGGGATTATGAAAGTATGAAGAGAGATTGCCCCTTTATGGCCTGTCTTGCCTCAATTTAATAGTTTTCGTAGAGATTCGCCTCAATGTGAGTTTTTAAGTAGTTCGGGCATATCGCGAACTTGAGATGGATGACCCTACTATTTTGAATTTTTAAACCTTTATGCCCTTGATTATCTCTTGGGATAATTTCCCTTGATGAACCGTTTGGACTGACCTAGAGTTTGAGTCTTGAAAGGTATGCTCCAACATTTGAATTTTGAAAGGTATACGCTGATCATTAGGGTATAAAAGAAATTTCCTAAGGAGGAACTTGGATCTCACCATGCTGTGATTTGAACTTGATAAGGACTGCCCCAGAGTTTGACCCTTTGAAAAGTATGTGATATAACCGGTTTTAAATTGAGAGTCGCCATCCTTAATTTTTATCTTTAGGAAGGGAATATAAAGGATAATCCTAAGTTGGTCATAGGTTCTAAGTTGTTGGACTCGTTCTTAGACGAATGAAAAGTGTTAGGCACCCCTCATCTACCTTGTTCGCAAGGATACTAGGGTTTAGATTTACGGCTTAGGAAATAGGTTTTTAACTTATATTACGGGAACTCGCCATGATTTTAGTCGTATGCCTACGTATCCTCTTATGAGGAATCAGAGTCCCAATTCGTAGTTCGCAGTGGGTTGGTGTTTTTTATGGATTACGAAGATATTTGAATTCCCCTTGTACTTAGTATGGGTGTGTGAATAGCGAAGTTTGTTAGACGAAGTGCACAGTCGATTAAAATACTTTCGTAATCCTTTTCTGAAAATTGATTGTTGAGTTTAATTTATTATGACAAAAAAGAGTTTAGTGTTGGTTAAATATTTTTAATTTATTAATTATAAAAATTTCTTATTAAATGCACGATTAAAAACAAAAATAATTTTAATGCAATAAAATAAATATTTGGATGAATTTTAGAAACTAAATATTTGATTTATAATAATAATAGAATAATATTAAAATTTATAAATATATTAAAATATAAAATAATAATAATTAAACATAAATATAAATAAAAGAAGAAATAAATATAAAATAATTAAAAAGCACAGGGGGTGTAAATTATATTGGGCTAGCAAAACAGGGGAGTATAAGTTGTAGGGCCTTGAGTTCAGATGTTAAATTCAGACCCAAATGCAAGGGGGTTTGAATTTGAACTATGTAGTAAAAGCTGGGTGTGCATTTAGTAAGGGGCTTAGGCCCATAATTGGTTTTGAGAGGCCCGAGATAAAAGGGTGCGAGTTAACATTGCAAATAGTAAAAAAAGGTGACTGAAGTGCAAATAGAATAAGCTTTAGGCCCATATGAAATTCTTTGAGTCCATAAGATCTGGTGAGGGTGGGTGCACGGGCTTTAGTGGGGTTTTGTTATTGAGGCCATTTGAGGATGACCGGAGGGACAAGATACGAGGGTGCATGGCATGGAGCGTGGGACCGCTGTACAGTGTCCCAATCACGTGGCCAGAAATTGGTCACGTGTCATGAATCAGGACAGTAACAGAGGGAGTATATTTTCATTTCCCACTCATTTCTTCCTTCTCTCATTCTCTTTGTTCCTCTTCTTCTTACAACAAAAACAAAAAAATAATCCAAAAACCCTAACTGCCACCATCCTACGGTGATGCTAACCCAGAAGAAAATCCAGAAAACGCAATACCCAAACCCTAACTCTCAAATCACGATTTGCAAACACAACAAACTAAAAAATAAGCTAAGTTCCGCGAGATACTTCTATTGATGTAATTCTCCGAGTCTTTTCTAATGTCTCTCTAGTTCTCACCCTTCTTCCTTTCCTATTTTACAGGTAACGAAGATGATTGGAGGCGACAGACGCGGCGGCGACGATGGATTAAAGATCTTAGGGTTTCTATTCAGAAACCCTAGATCTTTACTCGAAGGAAAAACTATGATTCTCTATCTCCTCTTCTTCTACTTCTTCTCCTTGCAAAAATTATCTAGTCCCTTGTTCTTAATTCTTAGAGGCTTTTATAGGCATTTAGGATTGATAAATTAGGAAAGTTTGTGTTAGATTAGCGTTACAATTTTGTTGATTGAGTTTAATTGGAGCATTTTGCATAAATTAGGGATTTAGATTGATTGTAATTGTAAATTTTGTATTTGATTTTGTTTACAATTCGAAGATTTTGATTTAGTGTAATATTCAATCAATAAAATTGATTTTGGTAATATTCAATTTGATTTGTTATCTGATTCAATATGCATTTTCTGGATTTTGGCTTCTTGGTAGCATCTTAGGATTGAGGAAAAGGAACGGCGGTCGCTGCTGGGAAATTAGGGCAATTAGGGTTTCTTACGCCTTTGACTTCAGTCAAAAAATTTCAAAAATAATAAAAATAATAAAAATAAAAATAATAATGTTAATAATAATATTAATAATAAAAGTAATATTAAAAATAACATCAAATAATAATAATGATAATTATAAAAAATTTGTCAATATAGAAAAAAATATAGTAATAATAATTATGTAACCAAAAAACTCAGAAGTTGACTTCTGAGGCTAATGGTCCCTCCGAAACAGATTGATATGGGCCTTCCATTCTTATTGGGCTTGTTCTGATAATGAAGATGTAATGAACCAAAAATATACCCCTTCCTATTATATAAACGGGCCAATAACTTTACACGGGCCTTTCTTATTTTAGAAAGGTCCAAGAGTTCTCAAATAATGTAAACCCTCCCCTTCTATTTATTCATAAATGGGCCAATATGTTTTAACTAATACACCCCTCGTGTAAGAGAAAACGTATGGGCCCTCAATTCTACATGAGTCTTTTCTGATTTAGAAAGGCCCATTAGTTTTTTTAATAAGGTGAAACCCCCCTGAATTTGATAACAATATAAAGCAAATGATAGCTCTAGGACTTGATAAGGGATAAAAAGGATTGGAAACCTGTAGGACAAATTTGGGGTATGACAGTATGCCTTTAATTAGTTTGTGCTTTGAGATGTGACCCGAGTTGACCAAATCTTAGAATGATTTCCCCTAGTCAATAGGATCTTCATATGATATTCCCATATGATCATTAGGATTTTCCCCTGATTATAGGGGTTTTCTTAGATGTTTTGACCCTAGTCAAGAGCTTCTTGAAAAGGATTCCCTTTGATCAAACCAATTTTGAGATCTCCTTGATGCTAAGTACTGATTTGTAAGCAACATTGTACCTTTTGAAAAGTAATTCTAATGCGATGCACATGCAAGTTTTGAAATCAAAATTTGTTATGAAATAGAAATGGATGATTAGAGATGAAGATGTGAAAGGTAATGGCGTTAACAATAAATTTAACAAACGTTAGGAGTCAGTTTAACATAAATTTTGCTGAGTATGCCTTACATCGTCAACTCAGTATTACTATTAAAAATCATAAGTCAACAACATTCAGTTATGTTTATTCAAATCATTCTCTCTCAAGTTTGTTAAAAAGGGGAAGCGAAATAAAAAAAGAAAAGTTGATATTTATAGAAAGTGATGATAATGAAAGAGTGAATACAACTGGATTAATTCCAAAAACATGCATGATTATTTTATTAGAATTACTGATCAAAAGTACAAATTTTTGATAAATACAACTTAGCAAAAGGGAAATTACAAATTGAAATTATAAAGGCCTAATGATCTAGGGATGAGCCTCCATATTGATCCAATGACTTTGAAGTTGCATGTAAGGATTTTGTTGAAGCTGCATGTTTTGAAGTATAGTAAGGATTTCAAAATAATTTCCTGTATCATAACCGTACTTCTTCTCATGTGAACCAACATCATAGTCATAAGAACCCCTATCATAGCCTCTATAGTTTCCTCCCTGAGCAGTTGTCATAACCGACAAAAAATAACGAGTCGCCACCATTAATTTGTATCCTAAGAAAGGGGAAATAACGAGTAACTCTAATTTGTACAAAGATTCTAAATTCGTGAGTCAATTAAACGAAGGGAAGGTGTTAGGGACCCTTCATCTCTCTTGTTCTCAAGGGGATCCTTTTCTAGGTCGTAGGATAAATAAGAAGTTTCTATTTAAAAGTTAATGTCTCCATATATTGAGAAAATGATTTAATTTTTTAGTTTAGGGAATCACCTTGGTTTTAACCGTGTGCCTACGTATCTCCTTGCAAAGAATCAGAGTCCAATTTCGTAGTTCGTATGTTTGGTTAGTTTTTTTTATAGGACTGCGTAGAATTCTTTTCGAATTATCCTTGAACCTTGTCTGGGTTTTGTAAATGAGTGATCATAGACGCAATTCATAGTTAAGTGTGAAATTGATACTATTTAATCCTTTTTTTCTGAAAATAATCTTAGATTTTTATTATGTTAGTGAAAAAGTCATTTAGATTGGTTAGCTATTTTGATATTTTGATTGATTGAAGAAGAGTTGATCTTCTTTAGAATTCAATCGCGTTGGACGAATAAATTGATCGGATTGATAAAGAGTTAATCTTAATCAGAATTAAATCGCATTGAGCGAAATAATTAATTTGAGTCGATAAGGAGTTGATCCTTATTTGAATTAAATCGCGCTAGACGAAGTAATTGATTTTGGTTGATAAGAAGTAGATCCTTATTTGAATTAAATCGTGCTAGGAGAAATAATTGTTTTGATTGAAAAATAAGGTTTGATTTATGCACATGGAATTGTTTTCAGTATTTTTATAATTAGTAAAGAACTAAACTAATTAATCTAAACTAATTAAATAAAAACTAATTAAATTATTTAAAATTAATTGAATTAACCAAAGTTAATTAACCTCATAAAAATTAAACTAATTAAACAAAATTTAATATAGAGTATAATTATAGAATATGATGCTAACTTAGTAAAAGGAAGTGTGAATTTAATACAATACTAGAACCAAAGTACATGACTCGAATGACTTAAGTTAAATCTAATTCTAACTTATTACTACCAAAGGTGAGAATAAGAGAATTAAAATAAAAAACAAAAGGTCATCAAGCGGCCCTGTTCGTTCTCATGTTTAGATAAAGAAATTAGAACTTGAAGCAATACAAACATTTTGACTTTTAGTAACTACCAATAAAATATAAATATTTAGCAAATTAATAAAATAAAAAACATATAGATGGAATATAATAAAAGAACCTGAACAACAAATAGAAGCAGAATGGGTTTCTTTCCTTCACACACGATCTTCTTCTCTCTATTTTCTTTCTTCAACTTTTCTCAAAACAAGTGTTCATAAAAAACTGAAATTGAAACAAAAGCAAACACTAACATCATCATTCAAATAAAAACAAAAGCATGGGTTACCGATTGAAGATGTTGCTCGCAGAGGGTGGATGAAACCGTATGGATGATTCATGACTGTGTTGTTAGTCATTGTTATTGTTTGACTTGGAAAATTATACAAATTCTTGAATAGAAGGTTGGAGATAATAATAACAGTAAGAATATAAATTGCTAGTTAAAAATAATAATTAGTAACAATAAAAATATAAATTGTTAGATGATAAAAAATAATAATTAGTAACAATAACAATATAAATTGTTAGATAACAATAATAATACAATTTGTTAGATAACAATAACAATATAAATTGTTAGATGAAAAATAATGTCATCAGATAGTCATCATATGGTCAGAAATAAAACAAATTAAAATTAAAAGGAACTAAAAATAAAAGGGAGACCTCATATTTAATCATTGGCCAAAAAAAAGAAATTGCAAATTGTATTGAAAAAGAATTTTGAAATGAATCTTGAAAAAAAAGTGTGAGAATGATAAAATAAAAGATTGAAATTGTGAATGTTGTGAATTATGTGTGATTGTGTGTTCAAGACAAAAATAAGGTTAAGTGTATGTTTAAAACAATACCCTAAAATAAACCAACAAAAGAAATTGCATAGAAAGAATGTGTGTGAAAGAGAGAGATAGAGAATTATTGATGTCTTGAAATGTCAAAATAGAAGTCTATTTATAGACTGAAAAATAAGGTTAAAATACCATAAAAGAAAATTATCTAAAATAAAAAGCCAAAGTTTTCCGAGTCTGTCTTGGTCAGCAAGATTAAGAATCTGGACTTATTTGTGTCCATGTGCAAGATGTAATTTGAAAAAATATTTAAACTTAATAGGATTTTAATTATTTTTATATTTTTTGACTATTTTTTACTTAAAACAATGATTTTAATAAAAAAAATATTTTAAAATATAATAAATATACAAAAAAAAAATACTATTTAAATAAATAAAAAAACATGATTTTTATGATTAAAAGATGAAAATAAAGTTAGTAACAAATAACAGAAAAAATATCCAAAGTGGAACCTATGACCACATACTTGCATTCTTTGTTCCTTATCAATTGTGCTATATTACTTATTTGAAATAAAAAGCTAATTGAAAGTATATGAAGGCGGGCAAGTATTTTCTATTTAAGAAATACAGATAATTTAAAATAATCTTTTTTTTTTTAAATAGACAAAATAAATTGAAAACGAATATTTATAAAAACACAAAATGTTAGTGTAAATAAACCAAAGAAGTTTACAAAATTCAATTTTGAATATCATTTGAACTTAGAAAATAAGGGGGGCAAATTAGGGGTATGACAATAGTCCATGAGTTTTGATGCCAATTTTCTATCCAAGGTTGTTCATAGTCATGTTATTGAGAAACAATTACATTCATGCAGATTTTATCTTCCTCATGATTTGCATCAGCCATTGGAATCATCATTTCCTTGCTCATCAACAACATCATAGTATTCATCATGATCATCATAATTGTAAATTCTTCGCATTGTCTTACGAACCTAGTAATAGTATCTTTCTTTTTTTGAATCCACTAGTATCTTAGATTAGGCATGGTTCTCTCCAACATTGCACCTGGATAGACCAATGGAAGATTTGGGAAGCCAATATTGAAGAAATTGGGTATTTTAGCTATCATAGATGGGTAGCTAAAAATAGTCTCTTTGTTGCATTTCTTGATAGTGAACATTCGAGCAACAAAATAGTATGGACAATTTATCTTAATCTGATTAAGAAGAAGATAAACCAGATGTGATACAGTGGGAGAACTGACTTAAAGGTTTTGCGTTTGATTGCAAATGTTGCAGTTAGCAAGAGTTGCCACCGACTTTTCTTTTATCCAAAAGGAAAGGTGAAAAAGCACAAGAAAGACCTTTGAGATTATTTCTTGAGTTCGGGGGGTAGATTATGAAAAGGGAAGGTATTAGCACCCTTTTCATCCATGGTTTTCCATGGGCTCTTAGTTACTTGCTAGATCACTTGCTTTTGTTTGAAATTTTGCTTTGTGTGGTTTTTGAAAGTATTTTGTAAAGAGACCATTGTTTAGGAAAACTTTGTAATGATTATTGTTCGTAAGAATCTATATAAAGTGTTGATGTTTTGAAAATGTTTTAAAGTTTTGTAAGATGTTTTGAAAGTGTAAGTGCTTGTTTTAAAAACAGCAAGGATGTTTTGTTTTGAAATTGAGTAAGTAATTAGGAGCACTCTACCTACTCAAAAGTCTTTCATGTTCATTTCCTTTTTCTTTGACATTGTTATCTTACCATTGATTTGGTAAGTAACCCTATCTTTGGATGTGAACGGGACGGGCGTGGGTCATCGTATAACCATGATTAGCAATGTTACAAGGTATCTTAGCATTCTCTTTAGGGACTAAGATCATTTGAAAGGCAACATAGACAGCGTCATCGAGGGACTATGATCTTATATTTTGCTTGTTTTTGCTAAGATACCTCACATGTGTAATATGGCTATTTAGTAAGGCAACCAAGTGGATTTACCCTAGAAATGCTTGTGTGCAAGTGTATTGTTTTTCATGCTTGGTTTTGTCTTTGATTAGGGTTTTCTAATTGATTGGTTTTAGTCTTTCCATACAAACCTTAATTACTAGCATTTGTATATAAAGCGATAAATTGCAGAATTTAAAATTACTACGCTATTACAATACTTGTGGGAGGGGGTGTACAAATTATAAATGGGGATTGCAAGAAAATAAAGCCTAATTATCTATTACAACCATATTGAATTGGTACAAGAATTGAATAAATAAATGTACAAAAATGAATAAATATTCAAGAATGTAAATGTAAAGTAAACGGATATTTGTTTGGATTTTTTAGAGAAAAGGGATTTTGATTTTAACCTAATTAATAAAGGGAAAATAATTAATTAAAAGTAAAAACCTAAATTTACTAGGAAAAGAAATTTAATAAAACCCTAATCTAATAATTGATTAAAAAGAAAATTAAATTTGTAAGAAGAAATTTTTTTGGTATTTTTTGTCTTATAAATTATTTATAGTACTGATAAAATATTTTTGGTCTTTTTTGGTTTTGAAAGAGTATTTTTGAATTGTGAAGGAAATAAATTAAAACCCTAGTTTTCTAATTAAAATTACAAATTAATTGGTAAAATAAATAAAGTATGATTAAGTAAAATATTTTTTTTGTGTAAAAAATAAATAAACTTTACAAAATATTAATCTAATGTTTTTATATTTTTTTCTGATTTTTTAATATTAGGTAAAATATTTAAGAAGATAAATAAATAAAATAAGAAAAAAGAAATAAATATGGGCCAGGGTGTGTAAGTGAAACAGGGGGTCAGAAAGTAAAAAAAACAATAAAGCCCAAGGAGGAAGCCCAGCGCTTGTCCAAAAAAAGTCAGAATAGGAAAAATATAAATAAAAAAATCAAAAGGGTACCATTGGGGTTCGAACCCAGGTCCCTCAAGTCACAGGCGTGCGCTTCTACCACTGGGGTGGCTATACATCCGTTTATATAAATCAAAGCATAAATATATATGGCAAACACGTTCCTGAGGCCAACTTCATCTTCAACCTCACGCCCATCCAGAGCCTCTGTAACTTGTTCAAATCTCAACAAAAATGAAAACTGTAAACAAGAAACTTGTAGCAAATTTCCTCACGATTTCAAAAATGCAAAGCAATAAAATTATAGATCAAATATAAGCATGAATTTTAATGGCCCTAATATGAACCCTAAAAATCTCAGAAACTCCAATCTTAAAATTATCTAGGCTCAAGAAAAATTAATGAAAACTATGGACATGGTTAGCTTTAGGGAAATGATATCTACATTTTTCATTCACAAATAAATCATTAATGATGCGTCTATGAAAAGTTCCAAAGTCATAAAACTTACCTTGCAAGAGGGTATCAGGTTTGGAGTTTGAGTAGCTTTCAATTACTTCCAATGATTAGGTTAGCTTCCTCAAGTTCCCAGGAAGCTAATGGGATGCTTAGCTTGAGTTGGTAGTGCTTGGGGAGTCCTGGAGAAGTCCAAGTGCAAAGCTCTATTTTTGAAAATGGAGGATGGTGTTAATGGTGTTACAGTCTTGTAATAGAGTGTGGGATGAGTTCTAAATGATGTCTTTAGGAACCAAAAGGCTTGAAAACACACGAGGGAGATGTGAGTTTCATACTTTTGGTCAGGTTAGGCAACAATGGAGGCATGTCATACAGTTCTGAGCTCTTGATGTTTTTTAGGGGTCAAGAATGCGTGTGATTTGTGGAAAATGGATTGTGTATGTATAAGCAAAAGGTCTTGAGTGGTTTTGAAAGTTAGAAGTACAAGTTACAAACTATTTTCTATGTTACTTGATTTTCAAGAAAAGTGGGAAAACAAGTTTCAAGGGGAAGTACAAGCATGGGCTGAGTGATCGTAAGTGTATAACAAGTTTCTTATGAGTTATGGGACTTGTATGATCATAAGAGAACAAGTGCAAGGCTCAAGAAAAAGTTTTGTGCAAAAAGTTACTTTATCAAAATGGCAATGTGCACTTTCTTCCCAAAATTGATATAAAGCATGACCTTGCATTGAATGCTTGATATGAGACCTCTAACAGCTGTGAAAGAAATTAATTATGGAGTGCCTAACAAGTTTGAGGCCTGCAAAGTAGAGGTTATGAAGCATAACTTTGAATTTTGAATTTGTTCATCACAAAAAGACTTGTAATTCAAGTGATAAAACCCTAACTTCATCTCTTCGATTCTCCCTACTCAAAAATGATCTCAAGGAGTTCGTGGACATTTTGGAAAGCTTGTAATATGCTCTACAACCCATATTTGAATCACTTTTGAATATTCCCCTTGGAACTATATGAAAAAGTTCCATGAAGTTGGATCAAAATCCTGACCAAATTAGGGCAAAATTTTACTAAGTGTTTTGTTCCATGACCATGTATTCTTAAAATTATAACTTGAGATCTAAGCACTTTTGGAAGGATCTGTGTAAATAAATGTTGTATATTTCATGGATATCTACAACTTTCATGTTGGAAGTTTCTTCTGAATCAGCTTGCATCATGGTGAAAATTTTGTTCAAAGTTATGAAAAAATAAGAAATTTCCAATACTTAAAAAAATTTCTAATTTTAGAAATTTGAACTTTTCAAAATGAAATCTTGAATTTTGGATTTCTTGATGAATAAGTTTCATATTTTGACATGTTTTGATGAATTGTGATCTTTGACATTTGATTTTTGTAGGTGTTTAGGTATTGGCTTGAATTTTTGGTAAATCCCAAGTGTATGTGTGAATGTCATGACTGATGTCATAACATTCTAGTTCAGGTTGTACTAACTCATTAGGTACATGTGCAGAAAAATATTGTAATTCAAATACTGATGTTTATAAGTGTGTATCTGAGCATGTTTGCAAAATGATCACATTTTGCTAAATCAGTAGACAGGTTTTCTCAGATGTCATAACAGATGTTATGACATCCTGTTCTGAACTAACAGGGTTGCAGGATTGGATAAGTCTGAGTTTTTTCAGGAAATAACTCAGTCCTTTCTGAACAGAATCCTGCGTTTTCTGAGGAGTAACCTAGCTCAACCCTAACCTGGTTAATAAAGTCCTGTGACCTGGTCTTTAGGTCAAACGGAATCAACCCTAGGTTTTTGGAAACCCTAACTGAAGTAGCAGCTGCTATATATTCAACAGAGCTGCTGTTTTTCAAGACATCCCTGCTGATTGATTAGAAGATCAATTTTGTAATCTGTATAGATTTGTTTATTGTACTCCAAGAAATTATCATTGTGATAAGTGCTTTGGAATAGGTTTCGATTGTAAGGGTTGTGTAGCACTCAAAGCTTTGAAGCAAGAGTGTTTGAATGTCCCTTGACTAAAGCTGTGAAGCAGAGTCAAGTTAGTTGTGTACATCACTCAAAGCTGTGAAGCACGAGTGATTGTGTTGCTTGGTTAAAAAGCTGTGAAGCTTAATCAAGTGTGTGTTTTTTTGAACAGTGTCTTCATCAATTCTTAAGTCAAATTGGTTTATGTATCACTGTTGTGATTGAGGGGGAGTGAGTAGGAACTCAGGTTTAAGTTGTACTTAGATTAGAATTGCATTGGGTAGGTCTTAAGTGAAGGAGATAAACTGGTTGGTTTATTCCTGAATTAACATCTCTTATAGTGGATTCTCTCCCTGGCTTGGTAGCCCCCAGAGTAGGTGTTGTTGCACACTGAACTGGGTAAACAATTGACTGTGTTCTTTACTGCTTTTGTATTTACTGTCATATAGTAAGTCAGATACGGTGTCATAACATTGGACGTGACATTGAGTATCTGCAGCCAGAATTTTCAATTGGTATCAGAGCAGGCACCCTGCCTGTATTACTGGGTGAGATCTAGGGATATCACTTTCTGGCACTATGGACAAAGAAGGAGTTTTTGGAAATAGACCACCCATTCTGGATGGAACCAATTATGACTACTGGAAACCTCGTATGATTGCCTTCCTAAAATCTCTGGACAAAAAGGCTTGGAGAGCTGCTGATAAAGGATGGATTCATCCCACCATAACTGAGAGAGATGGGACAATCAGTCTGAAGCCTGAGGAAGATTGGAGTAAAGAAGAAGATGAGTTAGCTCTGGGAAATTCAAAAGCTTTAAATGCCTTGTTCAATGGAATTGATAGAAACATCTTCAGACTAGTACATCAATATGAAATGGCCAAGGAAGTTTGGGACACTCTCAAAACTACTCATGAGGGCACTTCCAAAGTAAAAATGTCAAGGCTTCAGATGTTGACCACTAAGTTTGAGAATCTAAAAATGATGGAAGATGAAACCATTCATGAGTTTCACATGAAAATCTTGGAGATTGCCAACACCTCAGGAGCACTGGGAGAAAAAATGTCAGAAGAAAAACTGGTGAGGAAGATTCTCAGATCCTTGCCTAAAAGATTTGCAATGAAGGTAACTGCCATAGAGGAAGCCCAGGACATTAGCAAGTTGAAAGTGGATGAACTTATTGGGTCTCTTCAGACTTTTGAGATGGGGATCACTGATAATGGAGACAAGAAGAACAAAAGCATAGCACTTGTATCCAATACTGATGTTGAATACAAGGAGGATGAAGAAGAAAACATATCTGAAGCTATTGCCATGCTTGGAAGACAGTTCAACAGGCTCATCAAAAGAATGGACCCAAAGTCAAGGTCTAATGTTCATAACATTCCCTCTGACATTGACAGTTCCAGCAGAAGACCAAGGTCAGAAGATAAGGGAAACCAAGGCAGAGGTATTCAATGCCATGGATGTGAAGGATATGGACATATTCGAGCTGAATGTCCTACTTTTCTTAAGAAGCAAAAGAAAGGAATGACTGTTACTTGGTCTGACTATGATTCAGAAAGTAATTCTGAAGAAGAATCTGCTAAACTAGTTACTGCCCTAACTAGTGTTTGTACTTCTGAAAGTGATACTAGTGATGAAGAAGTAACATTTGGAGAACTGGCTGATACCTACAAGAAATTGTGTATCAGAAGTGCTGAAGTCTGTGTGCAGAATGAGAAACAATCAAAACTCATTATCAAACTGGAGGCTGAAAAAAGGGCGAATCTTGAAACTATAAGTCATCTAGAAGGAGAAGTTCAATTGCTGAACTCACAACTGAATCAAATGACCAAATCTGTCAAGATGTTGACCAATGGAACAGACAAATTGGAAGAGATCCTTCAGGCTGGACAAAATATGGGAAATAAATCTGGCCTAGGATTTGTGGAAACAAAGAAATTTGGAACTGGGAAGCAAATGTCAAAACGGATGTCTCAACATTACTCTCAACATCAGGGACAGAGACATATGAAGAAGAGGTACCAAAGATGGAAATGTCATCATTGTGGGAAATATGGTCACATAAAGCCCTTCTGCTTCAGACTACATGGATATCCTAATCAGAACTCAGATGTCAAACCTAAGTCTAAAAAGGTACCACATGCTCCTCAATGGAAGAAAAAGGCTACTGCACTGATAGCTCACACTTCCCTGAGGGTCTCTGCAAAGGAAGATTGGTACTTTGACAGTGGATGTTCCAGACACATGACTGGATTCAAAAATCTCCTCAATAATGTTATGCCTCACACCACCAGCTTTGTGACCTTTGGAGATGGTGCTAAAGGTGAAGTCAAAGGAGTTGGTAATTTGGACTGCCCTGGAGTTCCAAGTCTGAATAAGGTACTGCTGGTAAAAGGGTTGACTACTAATATCATTAGCATCAGTCAATTATGTGATCTAGGATTCATGGTCAACTTCTCAAGATCTGAATGTCTAGTATTTAATGAAAAACTAGATGTTGTAATGAGAGGAATCAAATCCAAAGATAACTGTTATGTGTGGCAGCCTGAGAACACTGATATCTCCACTATGAGTCAAATCATCAAAGAAGAAAAAGAGATGAAACTGTGGCAGCATAAGCTTGGAAGAATGAAAAGAGCTATTTCTATGGAAGCTGTCAGAAGAACCCCAAAACTACAGGCTGATAATATATGTGATGTGGAAAATAAACTTGAAGAAGAATGTGTTGTCAGAACCTTAAGTCATCTTGACAAGGATGTTGGAAAGAACAAGTCTCATAAATTCTGTTCTCAAAACATCTGGTCAAAACAGATGCTCCCTGAGTACAATGTTACACAAGATGTTGTGACATTGTGTTGTGACAACCTGAAAACATTCAACATTTCCTTGAACCCTATTGACTTTGAAGAGAAGAAGTCATTTAAACTGGAACATAGTTTCTCTAAGCTTCAGCTGACTGATTCTTCTACCAAGGCGCTTGTTGGAAATAAACTTGAAAATTTGAGGGGCAGGTTGGGTATTCACCAACATGAGAAATTATAGCAATTAGTTTTGCTGAAAACAAGGGTTGAAGGGATTAATTTTATTAAGTCTATATTTAGTGGGTTAATCATATTCATTCACAATTCCTTCAAAAGCCTTAAGAAGTTGAAGAGACTCCCTTTTACCCCCTACCTCTCTCATCCTTGCAACCTGTTTCCTCCTCCCAATAAAAGATTTTTCTCAAACTGCTACTATTACTCAAAGTTAAACAAAATGTCTCAGACATCGTCTTCCACCATGGCGGCTTCGTCTTCCTCATCATCGTCATCATCTGATCAAGATTCTAGGGCAATCACTACATGCATAGAATCTGAAGTTCTTGAGGTCACTCCTCTCAGGGAGATGGCAACTGACCCAGCCAGAGTCAAAAAGCTCAGAACCAGACATGCAGGAAGAGCTCAAGCTACAACCTCTGGTAATTCTTCTCATCCTTCGTCTTCTATACCTAATAGAGAAGGATTAGTTCAAGTACACCAAGCTATTGCTAGGCTGGTTACTAGAATTCTGAGTGGCAACCAATCTGTACCGGGGATTTCTATCCCTTTGAATCAATCAGAAAGTCCAAATGTGGAAGGTTCTGAAAATGTAGATGTCACTGAGGATGTTGTGACACCAAAAGACAACATTCAGAACCCCTCTGAAAAGGCTGCTGATCCACCTATCATTTATGTGGATGAAGATTACTCAGATAATGAACTGATTGCTAATGTGAACCCTAGCATTTCTAGGAGATTGATGAAAAGAAAGAGTAGTCAGAATGTTAAACCTGATGCTAAGAAATCCAAGGCTGAAGGGATGGCTGAGAAAATTCAGACAAAAGGGAAGAAGGCACAGGTGCAGACTGCTAGACAACCAATCTCTAAGAAAAGTAAAGAATCTGAAACTTCTGATTCTGAATCAGAATTTGAGATTGATATTGAAGAAACTCCCATCAGAAGGAAGCTCCCCTCCAGCAAGATTGCTAGAGTGCCTGAAGTGCCAACAGACAACATCTCCTTTCATCATCCTGACAATGCAAACAGATGGAAGTATGTTTGCTTGAAGAGAATAGCCTTGGAGAGAGAACTCAACAATGATGCCTTGGAGTGCAAAGACATCATGGATCTGATCAAGAATGCTGGGCTAATGAAGACAGTGACAAAGTTTAACAAATGCTATGAAAATCTGGTTAAGGAGTTTGTAGTGAACTTGTCAAATGATTGTGCTGATGGAAGGTCAGCTGACTTTGAAAGTGTCTTTGTTAGAGGAAGAAGGGTCAAATTCTCTCCATCAGAAATCAACAAGTTTCTTGGAAGAACAAATAAGGACTGTCCTGATCTAGAGGCAACTGACAATGAAGTTTGTTTAACCATCACAACCAGGCAAGTAAAGTGCTGGCCATTGAAAGGGAAGCTGAATGCTAGTAAACTCAGCATGAAATTTGCCATCTTGCATAAAATAGGTGTAGCAAACTGGGTGCCTACAAATCACAAATCAACCATCTCCACAGGATTGGGGAGATTTATCTATGCTGTAGGAACCAAGACTGCCTTTGACTATGCTGGCAGTTATGCTGTCAAAGGACCAATTGCCTTTCCCTCCCTCCTTTGTGGAATCATCCTTGCACAATACCCTGACATCCTTGTAGCAAGAGATACAGTCTGCAAAAGAGCTCCTGCCCTTGGCATGCACTACAAACTGTTTCAGGGATCTCATGCTCCAGACATTGTCATAACATCAGCTGAGACATCGTCTGCAAAGACCCAGTCCAAGACATCAGATGTCATAGCTGTTTTAAAAGAAACTTGCAAAGATCTGGATGCTAGAAAAAGGACCCTAGAAGCTCTAATTGCCAGGCTAGAAAAGGAGGAAGCTGAAGAAAGCAGAAGGGAAGAAGGTATAGAAGCTGAAGGACAGCTCAACATTGAAGAAACTAGCTCCTCTGAGTCTGATGACAGTGCTTGAAGGTTGATTGCTGCTTGGTGGTGTTGCTGGTGGAGTTTGGAAGTGTGTTCTGCTGTTGTCTGCTGCTGATCTCATTATTTTGTTTTGGAACATGTAACTTTGGCCCATTTGTGGCTAAAGAGGGGGAGAATATTTTGGTACTTGCTTAATTAGTACTTGACATTATATTTTTCTGCTGTCACTTATTTTTGCTGCTATCTATCTCTGATTGTTTAGGGACTTTAGCCAAAAATCTGCCAAAGGGGGAGTTTGTAGGTGTTTAGGTATTGGCTTGCATTTTTTGTAAATCCCAAGTGTATGTGTGAATGTCATGACTGATGTCATAACATTCTAGTTCAGGTTGTACTAACTCATTGGGTACATGTGCAGAAAAATATTGTAATTCAAATACTGATGTTTATAAGTGTGTATCTGAGCATGTTTGCAAAATGATCACATTTTGCTAAATCAGTAGACAGGTTTTCTCAGATGTCATAACAGATGTTATGACATCCTGTTCTGAACTAACAGGGTTGCAGGATTGGATAAGTCTGAGTTTTTTCAGGAAATAACTCAGTCCTTTCTGAACAGAATCCTGCGTTTTCTGAGGAGTAACCTAGCTCAACCCTAACCTGGTTAATAAAGTCCTCTGACCTGGTCTTTAGGTCAAACGGAATCAACCCTAGGTTTTTGGAAACCCTAACTGAAGTTGCAGCTGCTATATATTCAACAGAGCTGTTGTTTTTCAAGACATCCCTGCTGATTGATTAGAAGATCAATTTTGTAATCTGTATAGATTTGTTTATTGTACTCCAAGCAATTATCATTGTGATAAGTGCTTTGGAATAGGTTTCGATTGTAAGGGTTGTGTAGCACTCAAAGCTTTGAAGCAAGAGTGTTTGAATGTCCCTTGACTAAAGCTGTGAAGCAGAGTCAAGTTAGTTGTGTACATCACTCAAAGCTGTGAAGCACGAGTGATTGTGTTGCTTGGTTAAAAAGCTGTGAAGCTTAATCAAGTGTGTGTTTTTTTGAAGAGTGTCTTCATCAATTCTTAAGTCAAATTGGTTTATGTATCACTGCTGTGATTGAGGGGGAGTGAGTAGGAACTCAGGTTTAAGTTGTACTTAGATTAGAATTGCATTGGGTAGGTCTTAAGTGAAGGAGATAAACTGGTTGGTTTATTCCTGAATTAACATCTCTTATAGTGGATTCTCTCCCTGGCTTGGTAGCCCCCAGAGTAGGTGTTGTTGCACACTGAACTGGGTAAACAATTGACTGTGTTCTTTACTGCTTTTGTATTTACTGTCATATAGCAAGTCAGATACAGTGTCATAACATTGGACGTGACATTGAGTATCTGCAGCCAGAATTTTCAATTTTGACCAAAAAGTCAAAGTTTGACTTTTTAGTATACAGTTGACTTTTGATTAGTTGACTGAAAATTCATCTATCAATCCATTTGACTTGATAAATATTTTGAGCCATGTTATTAGGTCAAAATGATTCAATTAGAATCTTGAGATAATTCCTTAAACCAATTGATCATTTGCTAGGTCAAAAATCAGAAATTGCTCTTTCCTAGTCAAAACCCTAATTTTGACCATTTTGCCCTTTTGAAGATATGATCAAATTTCTTGAGGAATTATGGTCCAAACTTGATCAAATGATACATATGGGTTTAAAATGTTGATGTGGATAAAAAATTATGAAGTTTGACTTTAAATTAGCCATAGTTGACTTTTTTCCGCAATACAACTGATTTTTAGGTCAATTGCTCAATTGACTGAGCAAAAGTATGATCCAAAGCTTGAAACTTGACATGAGTAATATTGAGGGTCTATAATGATCCATGAAAGTCATATGGGGTATTGGAAGTTCAAATATCCTTGTGCAATCTCAAACCGTAATTTTGGTCATCAGTGCTTAAGGAGGTGTCTTGAGCTGATCAACCATAGTGCAGTCTTGAGCCGAAGGAGATCTTGTGAGCAAAATTATTAATAGATGAGAGGGAAAATTTTGGGGTACAATAGCTTCCCCTGTTCAATTTTCTTAAGCCTGGAGAGTTAGATTGGCGAGTTTTTTCCATTCGTGACTCGAAGGTGGAAGATGATTGGACATTAGAGTGCCCAGAAATTTGCACTCGATGATGTGATGGTTGATGGTATAGGGAATGGTCTTAAAGATGCCATTTGGAGGGATGATGGAAAATTGTGGAGATGGGCTTGTAGATGCCATCCAGAAATGATTGTTGAACCGTGTCTGTAAGCTGAAACTGAATGAGTATCAGAATGGCATCCGTGTCTGGAGCGTATATGAACTGTATCTGAAGATTGAATCTGAATGAGTATCAGAATGGCATCCGTGTCTGGAGCGTATCTGAACTGTATCTGAAAAGCCTTTAACCATTGTTAATGATAGCTATTAATTAATCTTATCCAGAAAAGGGTAAAGCGTTAGCTAATATGCAAAGTCATGTTGTATGGAATGCATAGTAGATTGTGATACATGCATTCGTGTTATCAATGTTTATGATATATGGATGCGATGTATGCGTATTTGAGCTAATCTGCTGCACTGCTTTTTGGTTTGGGGAAAATAAATCCCTGACTGCTGTTGAGGATTCATAGTGTAAGTCTTCATTTTGTGAAGTTGAAGTGTAGATAAATTTCCACTTAGAGAAATAAACTCTATTGTAAGGAAAATGTCGTGTACTGCCTGTAAAATCCTGTTGGGAAATCCTGAGAAATTGGATGACTTCTACTGGGGATTGATAATTGGAAGCTTTGTTCCGCTGGGGATTAAACTGCACACTGCGGGGGATTTTATGGAAACAGCTTGGAGAGATTTCCCTATCTCTTAAATCCATCAGCGATTGTCTTTTCTATTTTGTTCATTTGTAAACAGCAGTTACATTCAAATGCATATGTTCAAAAATAAATCATTGGACGTTTTTGTAAATAAAACACAAAAATAAAGAAAAAACAGATAGTTTTGCACTTTCAAAGGGATATCTTTGTATTGACTTTAGTAAGTATTTTTAAACAATGAGACAAACATTCTAGTAAGAGAATACCGTCGTAAAAATGAAAATTTGATACAAAGAAAAGATAGCTATGTGAAATAATCCCCTGGGGTTCCCATTCTGCTATAGTCTTCGTGTCTCTGAGCATCTTATCTATTTTTTTCCTTGTCTGAAGCTGATTGAATTGATCAGAACCGTCAAGTTTGCAGGTTGTCCGTAAGGTGATCCAACGAGACATAGTCATACGCTTTAATTCCCTAACTTTTGCCTGGACCGCCCTTTCGGGTTTTCAGTCCACCGAGATACCCTTTTTTGCCCAAGTCTCCCTTTCGGGTTTTCAACTTGTCGGGTGTACAGATTTTTTTGTTTTATCCCTTATTTTTTCCCTAACCTTTTTGGTTCGCCGGGATGCCCTTGTTTTGCCTAGGTGTGTTAACCTAGCGGGCCTCTTATGTGTAGTATCTTTTGACTATATCCGCGTTCACAGGGTGCGGCAGGTCGTTGCCATCCATGGTGGTCAAGATCATGGCTCCACCAGAGAATATGCTTTTGATTACAAATGGTCCTTTGTATGTAGGAGTCCATTTTCCCCTGGGATCACCTTGCGGAAGTATGATGCGCTTGATCACCAAATCCCCGACTTGATATACTTGGCGTCTGACCTTTTTGTTGAAAGCCTTGATCATCCATTTTTGATACATCTGACCATGACAGACAGCAGTAAGCCTTTTCTCATCAATCAAGTTTAGTTGATCAAGTCGAGTCTGGATCCAATTGTCTTCATTCAGCTCTGCATCCTTCATAATTCTCAGAGAGGGGATCTGGACCTCAATAGGCAAGACAACCTCCATGCCGTATATCAGAGAGTAGGTTATTGCCTCGGTTGATGTGTGCGTTGTGGTACGATACCCATGGAGAGCGAATGGTAGCATCTCATGCCAGTCTTTGTATGTGACTGTCATTTTTCTGTATGATCTTTTTGATGTCCTTATTTGCGGCTTCGACGACACCATTCATATTTGGCCGGTAAGGAGAAGAATTGTGATGTTGGATCTTGAATTGTTTACAGAGCTCGGTGATCATTGTGTTATTGAGATTTGTACCATTGTCAGTAATGATTCTCTCTGGCACACCGTACCGACAAATCAGATTATGCCAGATAAATCGCGCCACAACGTTCTTAGTTACAGTAGCAAAAGAAGCCGCTTCAACCCACTTTGTGAAGTAATCGATGGCCACTAGGATGGAGTGATTCCCATTAGAAGCAGTAGGTATGATTTCTCCGATCATGTCAATGCCCCACATTGCAAAGGGCCACGGAGCCGTCAAGACATTTAGAGGAACTAGAGGTACGTGCACCTTGTCAGCATAGATCTGACACTTGTGACAGGTTCGAGAGTGTTGATAGCAATCTGCTTTCATGGTAGACCGGTAATAGCCTGCCCGTAAGATCTTCTTTTCCATCATATGCCCACTGGAATGGGTGCCAAAAGTTCCCTCATGTAACTCAGCCATGATCTTTTCCGCTTCAACCTTGTCCACACACCTAAGTAACACAGAGTCATGGTTGCGTTTGTAGAGAATGCCATTACTGAGGAAGAATTTAGAAGAGAATCTCCTTAAGAACTTATTATCATTAACTGAAGCTCCTTCTGGATATTCTTGAGCCTCGAGATACCTCGTGACTTTATGAAACCAAGGCTGGTCCACTACTTCTTCAGTATTAATCTCGTGACAGTGAGATGGTTCATCCATTCGTTCAATGGTGATCTGGGGAGCCTAGTTATCCCATTCAAGTTTAAACATGGATGACATTGTAGCTAGTGCGTCTTCTAGCTGATTTTCTTCGCGCGCGAAATGCTCGAAGGTAATCTTCTCAAAATGTGGGAGCAATGTCAGTACATGTTCTTTGTAAGGGATAAGATTAGGGTGTTTGGTGTCCCATTCCCCTTTGATCTGGATGATGACCAAAGTTGAATCTTTGAATACATTTAATGATTTGATCCCCAAGTCTATGGCAGCTTTGAGAACAAAAATGCACGCTTCATATTCTACCATGTTGTTTGTACAATTGAAGCAGAGTCTTGCAGTAAAGGGAGTATGACATCCTTCAGGAGATATGACTACAACACCAATACCATTGTCGAGTGCGTTGGGTGCCCCATTAAAAAGTAGGGTCCATTGGGGTCCTTGTTAAGGTCTGTCATATGGTCTGAATTCTTCACAGTTATTCACCATCATGATGTCTTCATCTGGGAATTCGAACTTCATGGGCTGGTAGTCATCCACAGCTTGATGAGCAAGGTAATCAGCTAGTGCACTTCCCTTTATTGCTTTTTAGGTAGTATACTGTATGTCATATTCTGTCAGGATCATCTGCCATCTCGTTATTCTCCCAGAGAGAGAAGGCTTCTCGAAGATGTATTTTATTGGATCCATTTTAGATATCAACAAGGTAGTATGAGTCAGCATATACTGTCTTAGCCGGCGAGCAGCCCATGCCAGAGCGCGGCAAGTTTTCTCGAGCAGTGAATATCTTGTTTCACAGTCAGTAAACTTTTTGCTCAGGTAATAAATAAAATGCTCTTTTCGGCCAGACTCGTCATGCTGCCCCAGCACACACCCCATTGAATTTTCCAAAACCGTCAGATACATGATTAATGGTCTTCCCTCAACTGGTGGCATCAAAATTGGAGGCTCTTGTAAGTACTCTTTAATCTTATCGAAGGCAGTTTTGCACTCATCATTCCATTTGACTACTTGATCTTTCTTCAGTAATTTGAAGATTGGTTCACAAGTAGCTGTCAGGTGAGAAATGTTTCTGGCAATGTAGTTCAAACGTCCCAAGAATCCTCTAAATTCCTTCTCAGTACGAGGAGCAGGCATTTCTTGTATCGCTTTCACCTTGGTAGGATCCACTTCGATACCTTTATTGCTGACAACAAAGCCTAGGAGTTTACCAGACCTCACCCCAAATGTGCATTTATTCGGGTTTAACCTCAGCTTGTACTTCTTTAGTCTCTCAAAGAGTTTCTGTAAATGGTCAAGATGCTCTTCTTCTGTTTGAGATCTAGCTATCATGTCGTCCACATAGACCTCTATTTCGTGATGTATCATGTCGTGAAATAGAGCTACCATGGCAAGCTGATAGGTTGCCCCAGCGTTCTTCACCCCGAATGGCATAACCTTGTAGCAGAATATCCCCCACTGTGTGACAAAGGTTGTTTTCTCCATGTCCTCATGTGCCATTTTGATTTGGTTTTAGCCTGAGAAACCGTCCATGAAGGAAAACACTTTGTGTTGTGTCGTATTGTCAACTAGAATATCAATGTGGGGAAGTGGGAAATCATCCTTAGGGCTTGCCCTATTCAAATCTCTGTAATCCACGCACATTCGTACCTTGCCGTCCTTTTTAGGCACGGGAACAACATTGGCAACCCATTGTGGATAGGAAGTGACGGCCAAGAATCCAGCGTTGAATTGTTTCATGACTTTTTCCTTAATCTTCTCTGACATGTTTGGTCGCATGCGACAGACCTTTTACTTTACCAGTGGGCAGTCCTCTTTTGTAGGTAGACAATGTACTACGATATCTGTATCAAGTCCCAGCATGTCTTCGTACGACCAGGAAAAGTCCTCGACATAATCGTGTAGTAACTGAATTAGACGCTCTTTGACACTTGGTTCCAGATTGGAACCCACCTTGACTTCTCTTTTGTCTTCTTCGGTGCCTAGGTTGATTGTGTCCACTGGTTCTTCGTGGGGCTGAATGGTCCTCTCTTCTTGTTCTAGTAACCTGGAAAGTTCCCCTAACACTTCACAATATTTCTCACCTTCGTCTTCGGCTTAGTAGATTAGATTTTCAGAATCACAGAAGGCCATAGCAGAATCGTTACCCATGGGATCCTGAGTGGATGTAAACCTGCATTGTGAGCGTGAGTGTGTGTAAGAGTATAACTATCTTTGAAAGAAATGAAAATGTAAAAAGAAAAACAATGAGCACAAAGTTTGTATGCAAAAACGTCCATGATTCATTGATGTCATATGGAAATGAGATAATAACCCTTACAAATGGACCATTGTGCCTCGGGTAAGACACAAGGTTTTAAGAGTCTAAATTGTTTTAATATTACAGACCCGACAAAATTTAAAGACAAATTACTATGGGATAAATGTGATCAGGATAAAATCTCTAGCCTCCCAGTTACTGAGCCCTCCACTGAAAGTTGGAAAAATCCAATCCTCCAGGTTATAGATATCTTCATCATCCTCCACGGCGTTGACTTCGCGGTTGCTGATCTTCAAGGGTGTTCCTCCGGCACGAGCACGGCGTACATCTTTCTGGGCTCCTGAAGTGAAACCCAAACCAAACTTGTCAGGTTTGTATGGGATATCTGGGAGTTGGCCCCAAATAGTGCACCCAACTTATTCTATCACTGCCTTGGCATCTTTCAAAGACGACATCTTGAGCGGAGGCCTTGTGATCTTTGGGACTTGAGAAACAGCCTTGGTTACTACCACAGTCTGCGGGACTTCTTCAAAGTGCTGGAATAGACTTCTTCACGTTCTTCTTCTTAATCCTTATTCTTCTACTGCCTCCTCTTTCTATTCTTTCTAACAACAATAGAATAACCTATTTTCTTTATTCCTTATTGGGCTTAAAACTAATAATCCCCCCCTTATTACTTCTATTCCTTTAAAACAAGCCCACATCAAAATAATATCATACTTCTAATATTATTTCACCACTTAATAAAATACTTAAATACAATTAATCACAACACGTCTTCTCAAATATTTCAAAAATAATTTAATTAAATAATTAATTAAATTATGGGCGTTACAACTCTCCCCCACTTAGAATATTTTCATCCTCGAAAATTTACCTCAATCAAACAACTCAGGGTAGGAGTCTCGCATCTTTCCCTCCAACTCCTAAGTCATGCTTTCTCCGGAATCTCCTAGCCAAACCACTTTACCAAAAGCAATCTCTTTTCCCCTCAGAGTCTTTATTTCACGATCCGCGGTCCGTACATGCATCATCTCCACCGTAAGATTATCTCGTACTTGCACATCATCCACATGAATCACATGAGATGGATCTGAAATATACTTCCGGAGTTGCGACACATGAAATACATCATGCAAATTATAAAGATTAGGAGGTAAGGCCACTCCATAAGAAACATTCCCCACTCTATCTGAAATCTGATACGGTCCAATAAAACGAGAAGTGATCTTCTTAGACTTGAATACTCGCCCAACACCAGTCACAGGTGTAACTCTTAAAAACACATGCTCTCCAGTTTGAAATTCTAAATCCTTCCTTCACTTGTCATGATAACTCTTATGTCTACTTTGGGAAGCTTTCATCTTTTCTCGAATCAACATCACCTTCTCAGTAGTTTCACGAACAAGTTTAGGTCCAATTACTACACTTTCACCATATTCATGCCAACATAAAGGAGTTCTACATCTTCGACCATACAACGCCTCAAAAGGTGCCATACCAATACTAGAATGGTAACTATCATTATAAGTGAACTCTATCAACGAAAGATAAGTATACCACGAACCTCCCTGCTCAAGAACACATGCCCTTAGCAAATCTTCCAATGATTGAATCATCTGTTCAGTCTGACCATCTGTCTGAGGATGCTACTCTGAACTCAATCTCAACTTAGAACCCAACGCTTCTTGCAAACTCTTCCAAAAATCAGAAGTAAATCTTGGATCTCTATCTGACACAATGCACAAAGAAACATCGCGTAGCTTCAAATTACACTCGTGTAAATCTCATCCAACTTCGACACTGGAAAGCTGGTGTTAATAGGAATAAAATGAGCTGACTTCGTAAGCCTATCAACAATCACCCAAATCGAATCATGTCCTCTTAAAGTATTAGGCAATCCCATCACAAAGTCCATTGAAATGCTATCCCATTTCCATTCTGAAACTTCTAACGGTTGCATCAAACCTGCAGGCTTCTGATGTTCAACTTTCGACTTCTGACAAGTCAAACATGCATACACAAATCGAGCCACATTACTCTTCATCCCAGGCCACCAAAACAAGCCTTTCAAATCTTGATACATCTTTGTAGCTCCTGGATGAATACTCAACTTACTTCTATGGCTCCCTTCAAGTATCACCTTCTTCATCTCAGCATCATCAGGAATACAAATCCGGTTACAAAATCTCAACACACCTTGCGCGTCTAGCTTAAAATCACTATTCTCAGATTGATCAATCCCAACCATCAAATCTACCAGTTTCACATCCAACTTCTGAGCTTCTCTGATGCTGTTTAGAAATTCATTATTAATCTTCAACATACCCAACATAACACTCTGCAGCGTAAACTCGCAAACTAAGCTCGTATCTCTGAACTACTCAATTAATTCCACTCTTTAACCATCATTGCTGACATATGTAAAGTCTTTCGACTTAACGCATCAGCTACCACGTTCGCTTTTCCTGGATGATAATTCAAACCAAAATCATAATCCTTTAATAATTCCAACCATCTTTGTTGCCTCATATTCAAGTCCTTATGATTGAAAAGATACTTCAAACTCTTATGATCATTAAACACTTCAAATCTAGAACCATAAAGATAATGCCTCCAAATCTTCAACATAAAAACAACTGCAGCAAGCTCTAAATCATGCGTAGGATAGTTCTTCTCATGAGTCCCTAACTGCCTTGACGCATAAGTAACTACCTTACCATTCTGCATAAGCACACCTCCTAAACCCATCTTAGAAGCATCACAATACACCATAAAAGACTCTCCTGGATTAGGCAACGTCAAAATTGGAGCCGACGTCAACCTCTTCTTCAATTCTGTAAAACTTTCTTCGCACTGAACATCCCACACAAAAGCTCTACCTTTACAAGTCAACTTAGTCAACAGAAGTGCCAACTTAGAAAATCCTTCGATAAACCTTCTATAGTAACCAGCTAATCCCAAAAAGCTTCTAATCTCAGTAGCTGACTTCAGAGTCTCCCATTGCAACACAACATCAACCTTCGATGGATCTACCACAATGCCACTACCTGAAATCAAATGACCAAGAAAACTAACCTCCTTTAACCAAAACTCACACTTGGACAACTTTGTATACAACTTCTTCTCTTTCAAAACATGCAATACTACTCTTAAGTGTTCAGCATGCTCTTCTTCTAACTTAGAGTAAATCAGAATATCGTCAATGAACACCACCATGAACCGATCCAAATAAGTATGAAAGATACGATTCATATACTCCATGAATACTCCCGGTGTGTTGGTAACACCGAAAGGCATCACCGAATACTCGTAATGTCCATAACGCATTCTGAAAGCTGTCTTTTGGATATCTTCATCCTTCACTCTAATCTGATGGTAACCCAACCTCAGATCAATCTTACTAAACACACGAGCATCCACCAATTGGTCCATCAAGTCATCTATTCTTGGAAGTGGATACTTGTTCTTAATCATCACTTTATTTAACTGTCTATAATCAAAATAAAGCCTCATACTTCCATCTTTCTTCTTTACTAACAACACTGGAGCTCCCCATGGCGATACACTTGGTCTTACAAACTTCTTCTCAAGTAACTCTTCCAATTGCTTCTTTAACTCTGACAATTCAGATGCAGACATCTTGTATGGTGCCATAGACACAGGTCTGGTACCAGGTACAAGATCAATAGCAAATTCAACTTCCCTCTCCGGTGGTACATCAGGAATCTCATCAGGGAAAACTTCAGGAAATTCACACACCACCGGCAATTCCTCAATTATATCTTGAGTCTCTACAGATAGAGACGCCATCAATGACAACACCTTTGCTCCCTCTTGCATCAACTTCCTTAATTGTCTAGCAGACAACAAACCATCTTCTTCTTCAGGAGTAGAAAACTTCACCGACTTGTCATAATAGTTAATATGAACACAGTTATGCTCTAACCAATTCATACCCAAAATCACATCCAAACCTCTTAATGGTAAACAAACCAAATCTACAGCAAAGTCTCTATCGAAGATCGACAAGGGACACTTAACACACGCAAAAGAAGTAGTCATTGACCCCTTGGCTGGAGTATCGACGACCATTTTTCCACCCATAGAAAAAAACACAAGACCCAATCTTTCAACACAATCAACAGCAATAAAACAATGCGTAGCACATGTATCAATAATAGTAATTAAAGGAGTACCATTAATGAAACATGTACCTCTGATAAGTCTGTCCTCAACAGTTGTCTGATCCTCCACCAAAGCAAACAGTTTACCACTTGTCTGAGCCCTCTACGGTTTCGGACACTGACTACCAATGTGCCCTTCTTCTCTATAATTGAAACAAATCACATCCTTATGTTCACACTCAGATACAACATGTCCGTTCTTGCCACAACGGAAACACCTCTTCACTTCAGTATTGCACACATTACTCTTGTGCCCAGGTTTTCCACACTTAAAGTAAACCACACCAGCGGGAGCATCTACCTCACTAGTCCTCTGACCCTGAGCAACTTTCTGTTTACCTTTACCAACTGGGGCATCATAAGGCTTACCACGATTCTGTTGGTGCTTACCCCTCTTCTCATTGATAATCTTGTAATGAGCATTATTATCCTACTCATAAATCCCGCAACTACCAATCAAATCAGCAAAGACACGGATCTTCTGGTATCCAACTGCCTTCTTGATCTCCGGGCGCAACCTGTTCTCAAACATGATACACTTCGAAAACTCAGCATCTGTATCAGCGTAATGTGGATAAAACTTAGCCAACTCAGCAAACTTGGTAGCATACTCAACAACTGACATATTCCCTTGCTTCAGCTCAAGAAACTCAATCTCCTTCTTACCACAGACATCTTCAGGAAAGTACTTCCTCAGAAACTCCCTTCGGAACACAACCCAAGTGACATTCTCACCTGCAGCTTCCAACTTCTGACAAGTCTCTAGTCACCAGTCATCAGCCTCGACTGCTAGCATATGAGTCCCATGCCGAACCTTCTATGCTGGAGTGCAGTCCATCACACGGAAGATTCTCTCAATCTCTTTAAACCACTCTAATGCTCCGGAAGGATCATACTTTCCCTTGAATGTAGGTGGATTCTCTCTCTGGAGAGTCGCCAAGCTACGAGACCCAGCATTTCCGTCAGCATTCGGCTGATTTTCCATTGCATGAGCCATTGCTTCTAAAGCAACAACAAGTGCAACATTATTCCTTCCATCCATCTCAACTTCTCACTAAAACATAAACAACGGTTAGAACTCAAATTAACAATACTCGATTGTTAGACAACTACGACTCGACGACAAGGTCGGACCAACCTTTAGCTCTGATACCAACTTTGTAACACCCTAATTCTACCCCGGAAAATTATATAAATAAATCAGAGTTATAAAAATCATTCATGCAAACGAATTGGGGTGCCATAAATTCTTCAATAAAAATTCATTGCATTCATCGTGGATATATAACACTTTTAAAAAATCGGATGAACCATCATCATGACATCTTTAATTAAATAATTCAACATCTACGCAGTGGAAATTCTTAATAACATCTCTATCATCATTACAGCAACTTCAAAACAACACAATTTAATAATAATCAACTTAAAGTTCAACAACTGGATAATCAACAATCAAAAGCAACAAGCGTTCATCCTCCCGAGTGTTACATATCAGAGCAATGACACCGACATAAGGCAAACAGAAGGGGTGAGATATCTAACAATATAATAAAGCATATGATAATTAATATATTAAATTAGATCACATAACATCACCACTTCTCATCTCATAATCATTAATAATCACAATAATAATACACATTCACAACATCAATACACAACTTCTTTATGCAATCAAATAATGCGACTCAATACTATGCAAATGCATGTGGTACCATTGGAGCAGAACTCCCATCTCAAAAAAATTCCAATTAATAGAGGCATCAACAAGGCATAAGCCTTCATCTCAATATTCGCCAATACAGGCCATCTCAACGAGCATAAGCTCCATCTCAAAATGCAATGTATGTGACACAATCATGAATGTGGTAACAACATCATAATTAGCAACATCTCAATACAACATCATCGTTGGCTAAAGGCCTACATCTCAAAAGCATCTCAACATCTCTTCATCAACATCTCATATCATCATAATAATTCATCAAACATCATTTATTCATCATAAATTATCAACACAACATTATTAATAACATCTCATCAACAACTCAGCTATACTTTAATACGACAGTAATTCATACTGCTATTTCTGCAATCTTACATCATTACTATCATTACTCCTACTGTTACAACTCAAACAGCAGCCTCTAAGCATCTCATCCTCATCATTTTGCATAAAAACAAACATAATGATCAACACGGGAAATAACTCTAAATCCTAAATTGGCTACTAGGATTACACTTCCTATTCTTAATTTTAACCCTCTAGAATAAAGTTCATCACGTTAGCTATTCAAAGCTTCGAACGACATCTCAAACGGCATCTTAAAACTTAATTTACAGCATTTTCTAAACGATTCTGCCAAAAACAAGACAACATGAGTCGATGCATAACTCCTTGGTTCGACGCGTACTGCACTGAATTCACAACATGAGTCGATGCATTCCCTCATGTATCGACTCACCCTAAGTCTTATACACAACATGTATCGACACATGCTCCTATGGATCGACTCATCCTGAGTCTAAAATCACTCATGTATCGACATAAAACCTCTTCGTGTCGACTCATCCTGAGTCTTTCAACCTTCTTGTATCGACACATAGCATTTGGGGTCGACGCATCCTGTTACATCCTGCATAAATCATGCAATTTTCTCTGTGTTTTCACTACGGGTTCTATACTTTAAGCCCTAAAAACTTAATCTAATCATAGATAATCATCACTTACAATTATCCTATAATCCTACATCAATTAAACAACATTGGAACATCATCATTCATCTAAAATTCATCAATTTCACGTCATACAACATCATAAACATTCAATTCATGAACAAGACAACAATCACCTCTAACCCCACATACCAATCATCATGAACCCAATTATAGAGTCAGAACCCTACCCTTACCTTGGATTGAAGGTTGCTCTATAACTTCTGGTTGAAACCCCGTTCTGTCGTTTTTCCTCTTTTCCAACAGCTTCACGTTCTTCTTCTCAATCCTTATTCTTCTACTTCCTTCTCATTCTATTATTTCTAACAACAATAGAATAACCTATTATTCTTTATTCTTTATTGGGCTTAAAACTAATACACCCCCCCTTATTACTTCTATTCCTTTAAAACAAGCCCACATCAAAATAATATCATACTTCTAATATTATTTCACAACTTAATAAAATACTTAAATCCAATTAATCACAACATATCTTCTCAAATATTCCAAAAATAATTTAATTAAATAATTAATTAAATTACGGGCGTTACACAATGCCTCATTATGCTTCCTCCCCCTTGGCGTTAAATCAGCATCTGAGAAACCTAAACCATTATCTGCGGCCAAGCTGGCTATGCAGTCTTGGAACTGATCAACAAATGTTTCTTGGGGTACGTGGGCAGTTTTAAGGAATTTTACCAAGGCCTTTGCATGAGCCTCGGAATATAACAATAAAGCCAGCATGGAAATTTTTGATGGAGTTTTCCCCAGTTGTTCAACTATATTGTAGTCGCTTCTTTTTATGATCTTTAGAATTTCCTCCATATCTTTTCGGGAGGTCTCAGGGATAGTTACTGATTGTGCCTTCGTCTGGATAGGCTCAACCAGAATACCTTTACCTCGAGTCTTGGTTGACTCGGCAGCAGGAATGTCAGTAGGGGTGATAACAGGGATTGTAGCAGTTTTGTCAATAGGAGTATTAGTGGAGATGATTGCAGGACTGGAAATAGCCTTTGGAGGAGCAACAACAACAAGAATGATTACGAGTCCAGAAACAGCTTTTGGAGGAGCAATTTCTGGAGAGAATACCCTTCCACTTCAGGTAATCTTTCTAGTCCCTGCGATATTACTGATATCGGAATCAACTTTCTCAGAACTTGAATCTTCAGCAGTTGGCCAATCTTGCTTGATACCGTGATAGTAGACATCACCTCCATAATTCCATGGGACGGTTTTGTCTGAAGAATACGGGATTGGTCCAGGCTTTGTAATTATCAACGAAGCTACTTTAGGAACTGATATAATTCTAACGGGTCTTTTGGTGGAGACCCTGGAAGAATTGTCAGAAATGATCACGATGGAAACATCATTATAAGAAACAGTTGGAATTGAAGCCTTCTCGAACAAAATCTCCTTGTTATCTATTAAGCATTGAACACCTGCTTTTAACAACGGACAACTGGTTGGTGAGGATAAACAGAAATGACAACTTTCATCACAGCCTGGGAATACATCGGCATTCAACAAGTTCTTTTTGATAGTCAGGAGTGGGGTCACAAGTTCATCAACTGAAGTAATAAACATATCTTCCTAAATGGCATTAGCATTATGGTCGTGCTTGGGCATAGGGGCACTGATGACATTGGGAATTTCTGGCGCATCGAATTCAATTTCTTTGGCTTCAAGAAGTTATTGTACCTTGTTCTTCAGAGCCCAACAGTTGTTAGTGTCATGGTCGGGACTCTCAGAATGGTATGCACAACGGGTATTAGGATGATAGTGAGGAGAGGTTGTATTAGGATTCTTTGGAGCTTCTTTCAAAGTCACTAGGTTGGACCTTAACAAATGTGGCAATACTTGAGATAATGTCATATTAATTCGGGTGAACTCTCTGACTGGTCTTTCCGTTCTTGGCTGGTTACTTCTTTGCTGGGCAGGTGCGGGTTTAGGAATCATGACAGCCCCCACCATTGGACGGTGTTCAGCCCTATCTTGATTTCTCTGAGGATATACAACAACAACTTCTTTCCTTCCAATGAATGGTTTCCTTACAGCAGCAGAGGATGCTTCTTTTTTAATCTTCCCATTCTTTATCCCGGCTTCCACCCTTTCTCCGGTCAATATCAATTCAGTAAAACCTTCCGATGAACTCCCAATTAAGTGATTGAAGAAAGGACCGGACAAGGTGCCCAAAAACATGTCTACTAATTCTCTTTCAGATAGGAGAGGCTGGACACTTCCTTCTAAGTCCCTCCATTTTTGCGTGTAGTCTTTGAAACCTTCACTTGAAACCATGGCTATACTCTGGAGTTGAGTATGGGTGGGTGCAAGATCAGCGTTGTATTGGTATTGTTTGTAAAAGGTGGCGGCCAGATCTTTCCAGTTATGAACATTGGCTCTTTCTAACTGATAAAACCAATCAAGTTAAGTTCCAGACAGACTGTCTTAGAAGAAGTGTATCCATAAATCCTTGTCAGCGGTATGAGGCTGGATTTTCCTCACATAGGACCGGAGATGCATTTTGGGACATGAAACTCCATTGTATTTAGAGAACACCGGTGCCTTGAATTTTGGGGGAATGACAATCCCAGATACTAGACCCAACTCCTCAAAGTCCAATCCAAGCACTTTTTGAATTTCCATTGCACTTAACCGTTCTTCAAGATGCTTATACTTATCGTCGGCTAGAGGATATTGTTCTTCAGAATAATCTTCTTCTTCCTCTTCCTCTTCTGAATCTGGCTAGACAACTGCTTCCTTGCCTTTCCCATCTTGATTGTCTTTCTCACCAGATGATGTTGCAAGGTCCAAGGTCCTTCTTGCTTGTCCTTGGAATCTTTTTCCCATATTTAGAACTCTGGTTATTTTCTTTGTCTTCTTCTTTTTCTCTTTAACCAACAAGGTCTTCAACTCTTCTTCTCCTTTGGCTAGAGTTTAGAACACCTGTTGAAACTGAGCATTTCGAGCTTGGAGGTCCTTCACCGTTTGCTCGAGATCCATCTTACTGAAATAAACAGTAGAAAGATGAGGAGACTTGTTGCAAGAAACCTGCTTATGTTATGATGAATGGTAAATGCATATGTAATGATTTCAAGGATTTTAAAGATTTCAAATTTGTTTTAGACAAAAAAGAAACACACGTTATATTAGTAAATTAAAGCTTGAGCACATCAATTCCTCTTTGGACAAAACAATACAAAACCTCTAAGATAAAAAGGTAGTATGCATCCTTCTTGATGCGATGTAGGCATTCAGAGTCTGTTCCTCATGAAGTTGCTTAGTGTGCTCCAAAACCATCTTCTCGATAGCGTAGAATTGTGTTTCAAAGGTGTCTCTCTCCCTCTTGAGTTGTATTAAATCTCTTTGTAAGTCTTCAAGAGAGGTGGTCATGTCAGGATGCAGGACAGTGTATGGAATATCTCCTTCCATAACAGGCTCAATGATTACCGGGAGAATAGAGGGATAAGGCATCATAAGACTCTAAGCACGAGTTCGTACCCATTTAAGGTAAGGCTCAAGAGGGATGGAATTCTTATGCCCCAATGTCTTACTATCTACCTTGTTCAACATCCTCCAAGCTCGGATGAATCTCTGGCTAAGACGTTGATCGTCGTTCTCATAGTCAAATACCAAACCTTGGATGAGCATCTCAGGTGGGACATCCCTTCGGGCATAACCAAACTGTCTTAAGGCTAAGCAGGGGTTGTAGGTGATACCTCTCCTAATGCCAAGTAAATGGACATTAGGGAATTTTCCACAGCGGTAGAAATAGTAACATTCTCTATGGATCGAGAACACCGATGAATGTTTGAATGTTTGAGCGTCATCAACCTTTGTGACCACCTTGAACCTTGCTCGTTCTTCAATAAGATTGGGGAAGATGAGAAATAAACCATCTTGCCAAGAGAGGAGTGCAACACATAAGGATACCTCTTTTCCTCATAGTGCGAGTGTGGGGATGTAAATGGATATCCATGGGGACGGATAATATGATATCCGTGTCCGTTCCGTTGGATAAATATGATATCCATATCCACCCCATATCCATGAGGGTATCTACTAAGCGGGTAATCCACGGGTTTTAAGATACCCGTGGATATTTACAGATATCCGTGGATAACATTTTATTCTAAAATTATTTTTAAAAAAATAGTTTTTTCAGTTTTTTTAAAGACACAAAAAATTTATTATCATATAACATTTATACAATTTAGTCTCAATTTAATAACAAAATTTCATCATATTAATATTTGTCTTTTTCACCAAAATATAATAACATCCATATAGAATATCCATAATTTTTAACCAAAACAATATTCATCATAGCATATAATAATTGTTCCAAACAAAATAAAAAGTAATGATGCATATACTTTTCATCAATCATTGTAAAATTCCATATTATGCATTCTTTGCTTCAACAATTCCACTTTGATTTCCTAGCTCCTGAAATAAAACCATAAAAATGTTCAAATAAAAATCTAAATAATCAACATAATAATAATATTTAAAATGAAATCTTTAACATTTCACTAACAATGTCAGCATCCATATCTTCCAATACTGAATTAATTTCAATGACTTTGGCTTTTGATTTTGTATAACCTAAAAAGAAAAAGAATAAGTTAAACTCTAAGTGATCATAATTTTTTTAAGAAGCAATGAATTGTTATAGTTAAAAAAAACTTGCAGTACGAAATTGATATTCAAATTCTAAATAGTTATAATTTTTCTAAGTGTTAACACTAACTATGCTATAAAAAGGTACAGTAGTCTAAAAATTAATCCAAAATTTAACATTAACTTGTAATAAATCATAAAAAGGTAGTACAAGGATTGCATCTCCAATGTTATAACCAAAACAAGTCTTACTTCAAAAACAAACTAACTTGTTATAAGTAATCATTGTAACAAAAACTTATTATTAATTTGATCACCTTTCACATCAGTCCATAGCCAATCTTGGACACACATTAATGCCTCCAAAGCATCTGAACGCAATCTACTATGATGAGGAGTAAGAATCCGACCACTTGTGCTAAAAGATGACTCTGAGGCAACTGTTGAAATAGGAATGGCTAAGAAATCTCTTGCAATCATTTGCAAGATTGGATATTTTAATCCATTAGCCTTCCACCAACCTAAGATGTCAAAATTTTCATCATCCAGCAACACTTTCTCCTCTATATATCCATCAAATTCGGACTTACTAGATGTGACACTTTTTTTTGCACTAATATGTTTTGCAAAATTAGACCTCCAAGCTTCTTTTTTGCCAACAACAATTGCATCAGATACATTTTTAGTTTGATTTGAGGATGAAGAAACATTCTCCTTCTCCTTTAACTTCAAATCATACTCAATTACCATATTTTGGAGAAAAGATTTTATCTTCTCAATTTCATTCTCAGATTCAACTCTATAAATTAGAGGGAAAAAGTAATCTAACAAATCAACTTTATACCTTGGATCTAACACAATGCCTATTGCCATCACTCCATTGACCACCTTCCAATATTTGTCAAACTTAGAAAGCATACTAGAAGCCATATCTTTAATAACACTATCACTAGAACAAAGCCATTCAACCAAAGCCAATTTTATTTCACATACTTTAGGAAAATAAACATTTGCAGTTGGAAACTTTGTACCAGAAAATAATTGTGTAACATCATAAAAAACTTCTAACCTTTCACAAATTTATTTTTCTTTCATCCATTCATTTTCACTAGGAAAAGTTTTATATTGTATGGCAACATTAAGCATTAAGAATGTAGAATTCCACCGAGTCCTACAATCTTGAACCAACTTTTTATCATAAGAGATATTCACTTGAGCACATGTCTCTATGAATTTCTCCTCTCTTTTCGGTGTTGATGTCCAATAGACAACACTTTGTCTTATATTTTCAATGGCACCCGAGATTATAGACAAGACCTCTTTCATAATTAAAGTCAATATATGCGCGGAACAACGCATGTGAAACAATTTACCACCCAATATCAATGACCTAGGTGTAATCTTTTGTAAAATACGCTCAATCATAGCATCATTCGTAGAGCAATTATCAACAGTCAATGTGGATAACTTTGTATCTAGATTCCAATCCATCAAACATTGAGTCAAGGTATCAGCTAGAGTTTTGCTAGTATGAGGAGCAGGCACATAAATGAACCTACCATAAATTAAAATTTCAATAATAACATTACTAACATTATACAAACAATAATAAGAATACCAAAAAAATTATTGTTATTACCTTACAAGCCGACTTTGAAGGGTCCACGAATCATCAATAAAGTGAGTTGTAACTGTTATAATTGTTTTTAAAGAAAACATAAAAAAAAGACCAAATTCTTTTGGAAGATGATAAGACTTAGTAAAATATATAAATATTTAAATAATTTTTATAATTAATTAACAGATACGGATATCCGCGGGTATGGATATTATTAAATCCGTATCCATATCCATTAAATATCGGGTATCTAAATATCCATTTATTTTATCTACGGATATCCATTAAGTTATCCATCTCATATCCGTAACGGATTTTATCCGCGGATACGAATTTTTTTGCCATCCCTATGCGAGTGTGAAAAGAATGTAGGATGTCCCCTAGCAAAGTAGGCACCGGGTTACGAGACATGAAAATCTTGACAGCGTTCACATCTATGAGTTGGTCTGGATTTGGAAACAAAACCATCCCATAGATGAGGAGAGCCACATTTTCCTCAAAAGCTTGCAAATCCAAAGAGTTCCAACTGTTTTGGGCTTTCTCAAACAAGAACTTTGCTAGGAAACCCTTGACACCACTCCTTGTTTCCCAATTGGTTGTGACATCATATGATTGCAAGTGTAGAGATTGATCAATATCTTCCGGCTTTGGATCTCTTTCCATACCGTTGAAAGGTTGTTGATTGAGAATGGGAATCCTCAAGAGTTGGGAGAATTCTTCCAAAGTTGGCACAAGTTGATAATCGGGAAATGTGAAGTAATGGTGTAAGGGATAAAAGAACTGAAAGAGCACCTTCATCATGTCTTCATCAGTGTTGGAGGTGTCCAAGTTTAATAGGCGACCATGTCTTTCGGTAAATGGAAAGTATGATGCGGTGGGAGAACTGATTTGAGGTTTTGCGTTTTGTGTTTGCAAATGTTGCGGTTAGCAAGAGTCGCCACCGACTTTTCTTTTATCCAAAAGGAAAGGTGAAAAAGCACAGGAAAGACCTTTGAGATTGTTTTCTTGAGTTTGGGGGGTAGATTATGAAAAGGGAAGGTATTAGCACCCTTTTTATCCATGGTTTTCCATGGGCTCTTAGTTACTTGCTAGATCACTTGCTTTGTTGTTTTGAAATGTGTTTGGTGTGGTTTTGAAAGTATTTTGCAAAAAAGGCCATTCGTTTAGGCAATATTTGTAATGATTCTCGTTCGTAAGAATGTATACAAAGATGTTTGTCTTTTTGAAAATGTTTTCAATGTTTGTTTGGAAGTGTGTGTGTTTGTTTTAAAAATAGCAAGGATATTTGTTTGAAAATAGAGCAAGTAACTAGAAGCAATCTACTTTCTCAAATGTCTTTCTTATGCATTTTCTTTTCCTTTGACATTGTCGTCTTACCATTGATTTGGTAAGCAACCCTATCTTTGGAGTTTAACGGGACGGGCGCGGGTCATCGTATAACCATGATTAGAAATGTTGCAAAGTATCTTAGCATTTCGAGGGACTAAGATCATTTTGTAAGGAAACTTTGAATAGCGTCATCGAGGGACTATGACCTTTTGATTTTGTTTGTTTTACCAAGATACTTTGCATGCGTAACATGGCTATTTTTGTATAAGGCAACCAAGTGGAGAAACCCTAAGGGTGTTTGTGTGCAAGTGTGTTTAATTGCATGCTTTTGTCTTTGATTTTTTTGGTGGTCTATTTATTGATTTTATCTTGCATTTACATTTGAAAGCGATAAATTGCAGAAATGTAAAGTCCTACGCTATTACAACATTTAGGGGGTGGGGGTACAAATTTATGAATGGGGAGTATCAGCGATAAAAATAAAGAAAATAACAAGGGGAAGAAAAAATAAAAAAAGAAAAGGGTCAGTGTGCTGCTGAGAGGAAGTCAGAAGTTCTGACCTTGGCCTGCTGCAGAACAGCAACCTGTTAGTGAAAATGTATAGGTCAGAGGTTTTGACCCTGGTATGCTGCAAAACAGAAACCTGTTAGTGAAAATGTATGGGGTCAGAGGTTCTGACCCTGCTGGGAAAACAGTAATTTTCAGAAGTTCTGATATTACTGATAACAAAATAGGTTCCAGAAGGCTGGTGCCAATGTTAGAACTTGGTCTCTCTCTATACTTGTCAGAACATCTGCAATTTGGTTATTTCTGCACAAAACAGAAGATATGCTTAGGACAGTGTCAGCAAGTGTCATAGCATTTCAGAAGTCAGAACCAAAAATCTGAGGCAAGTTCTGAACCGATTCATTCTCTACTTAAGCATACAGATGCGTGAAAATCTCAGAACATGCACAACGTCAGAAGCATGATATCTACATTGTGTTTTTGAGCATGCAAATATGATGATGCTTAAGCAATTTGGTGAGGGTCAGCAAGTGCTTACCTTGCAGCTGGAAAAAAGTTCTGTGAACTGGAGTTAGCCTTAACTCTGATGATGTTCTGAACAGGTTCTTTGAATGGATGGATGGAGGGTATATGTGTGGGTCAGAAACTGTATGGGTGTTTCTTAGTCAAGAAATATTTTGAGAGCAAATTGGGTTTGAAAGCAGGAGGTTCAAAGTAAATGGTTTGTATGTTGTGTTTACAGTTTTTTTTTTTGAAATTCTGGGAATTTTGAGCAGAGATTCAAGGTGTTTTCCTTGCTAAAACTTTCTGTTTCTTTTCAGCAATTTTTCTGAACTTGGACCGGGGTTTTTTCAGTGGATAATGGTGTTCTATTTATAGGCAAAGCTTTATGGGTTTTTAAAACGTTAAGTGGCGCCAATATCATGCACTAGATGTTGACTTACTCTTGAAGAAAGTTCATAAAAAGTTGCGATGATTGGTAGCTTTTAGCCTAGGCTGGAATAGTAAGCGAGGATTAAGGAAAAGTGACACCCATAAGCGAAAAGTAGCGCATGAACCCATACCTAAATCTGTACAAAGGTTTTTTATGCTACACGTGGAGAGACCCTTTGGACCAAGACTCAAAAGTGGTTGTGAGAATTAATGAGCATTAAATGGTGATGAGATTTGTCAAAATCAGAAATCTTGTAATAGGGGATTTTGCATCATTGCCTAAATCTAGGCTAGAAGTTCCTTTTCAACGTAGTCTTGAACAATGCACCCAGGTTCTGATCTTGGCATTCTTTTGTCTCAGCAAGTTCTGAGGGATCTCCAAGATTTCCAATAACTTTCTTTGATTTGCCTCTGAAGACTCTAAACTTAGAAATTATGCTTCAGTGTAGCACCAATCTTCTGACCCTCTTACCTTCTGATTCCAGCATGTTCTGAAGGGGCATTCAGATTTTTCATCACGTTTTATAATCTTTTGGCAACTTCTGACTGAGTTGGCGTAGATGCTGAAGAGCTACATTCTGACTGAATGTTATGTGTTGAGCTAAGTTTGCATCTTCTGACTGCTCCTGCCTGGGGGTTGGTTCAGAAGTTCTGAAATATCATTTTTTCTAAAATAATTTAGAAACATTCTAAGTATTTAGAATTTAACTTTTCCAAGGTAAACTTTGACTTTTTAGCTTCTTGATGAAACAAACTTCATATTCCAACATGTCTTGATGAAACATGATTTTTGTGTTTTGATTTTGATCCAAAAACCAAAGTTTGACCTTTCAGCTTGCAAATGAGCATTTTTCCCTTGTAAATGGCTTGCTTGGAAAGAAACGATAATTCAAGGCTTGGATTCGTTTAAGAGAAAACTTTGAAAATCCAGGGTGTTTTTCCTAAGAAATGAGAGGGCAAATTTTGGGGTACAACAGCTGCCCATGTTCAATCTTCTTTAACCTGAGGAGTTAGATTGGCGAGATTTTCCATTCGTGACCCGAAGGTGGAAGATGATTGGACACTAAAGTGCCCAGAAATTTGCACTCGGCGACGATAGGAGGAATGGGCTTAAAGATGCCATTTGAAGAGGTAATAAAATCTTGTTGGGGATGGGCTTGTAGATGCCATCCAAGAATGCTTGTTTAGATGTAGTTTGTGAGTTGAACCTCAGAATGTCGTCCGTGTCTGGAGCGTGTCCGCACTGTATCAAAAGTTGAATGAGTACCAGAATGGCTTCCGTGTCTGAAGCGTATCTGAACTGTATCAGGAGTGTTAAAATTTGAATGAGTATCAGAATGGTTTCCGTGTCTGGAGCGTATCTGAACTGTATCAGTTGTGTTGAAATCTGAATGAGTATCAGAATGGCTTCCGTGTCTGGAGCGTATCTGAACTGTATCAGGTAGTGTCCTTGAATGAGTATCAGAATGGCTTCCGTGTCTGGAGTGTATCTGAATTGTATCAGGAGTGTTGAAATCTGAATGAGTATCAGAATGGCTTCCGTGTCTGGAGCGTATCTGAACTGTATCAGGAGTGTAGAAATATGAATGAGTATCAGAATGGCTTCCGTGTCTGGAGCGTATTTGAACTGTATCAGGTAGTGTCCTTGAATGAGTATCAGAATGGCTTCCGTTTCTGGAGCGTATCTGAAATGTATCAAGAGTTTGCATATTGTTAACGGTAGCTGTTAATCTTATCCTGAAAAGGGTAAAATGTTAACTGAAACACCAAGTTATGTTGCATGAAATGTATGATGCAATGTATTGGTTTTATTTGACGTTTATGATATATGGATGCAATGCATGCGCATGTGAGCTGATTTGTTGTATTGTTGTCGGTTTGGGGAAAATAAATCCCTGACCGTTGCTGAGGATATGTAAGTCTTCATGTCTTGAAGTCGAAGTGTTAATGAATTTCTACTGAGATAAATAAACTCTTGTTGTAAGGGAAATGTTATGTATTGCTCGTAAGATCTGCTTTAGGAAACCCGAGAATCTTGACGACTTCTTCTGGGGATTAACCAATGGGGGTCTTTGTTCCGTTGGGGAGTATTGAAAACTCTGTGGGGAAAAAGTTTTGTTCCTTCTTGGGGAAAAGAATTCGGGAGTTTCGGTCGTCTGCCGCTCTACCAGGGAGTTATCCTTGGTTGGAGAGAATCAGAAGTTAGCTGTTATCCGGTTGGATTTCAGGCTTCAAAATAACTTGCTAAGGAATTTGGATAAATTGGGCGGTTTCCACCGGGGATTGATAAACTAGAAGCTTCGTTCTGCTGGGTAGTTGGGAGTTTTGTTCCGCTGGGGATTTATTGAAAACTCCGTGGAGAGAGAGTTTATGGAATGGCCTTGAGATATTTTCCTATCCTTTCGACCTATCAGTGATTGTCTTTTTTCATCTTGTTTATTTGTAAATTGTAATCATGTTCAAATACATATGTTCATTAATGAATCATTGGACGTTTTTGCAAACAAAACACAATTGTAAAGAAAAGATAAATAGTTTTTGTACTTTCAAAGGGATATCTTTGTATTGACTTCTAGTAAGTATTTTGTACAAAGGAGACAAACATTCTAGTAAGAGAATGGTGCCATAAAACAAGGAAAATTTTATACAAAGAAAGACATCTATGTGTGATAGTCCCATGGGGTTCCCATTCTGCTATAGCCTCCATATCCCTGAGCATCTTGTCTATTCTGTGATAGTCATACACTTTTATTCCCTAACTTTTGCCTGGACCGCCCTTTTGAGTTTTCAGTCCACCGGGAAACCCTTTTTTGCCCAAGTCGCCCTTTCGTGTTTTTAACTTGCCGGGTGTACATATTTTTTATTTTATCCCTAATTTTTGCTTGAACCTTTTGGTTCACCGAGATGCCCTTATTTTTTCTAGGTGTGTCAACCTAGCGGGTCTCTTATGCATAGTATCTTTTGACTATGTCTGTGTTCGCGGGGTGTGGCAGGTCGTTGCCATCCATGGTGGTTAAGATCATTGCCCCACCAAAAAATATGTTTTTGATTACAAATGGTCCTTCATAGGTAGGAGTCTATTTGCCCCTGGAATCACTTTGTGGCAAGATGATACGTTTGATAACTAGATCCCCAACTTGATATGTTTGGCGTCTGACTTTCTTGTTGAAAGCCTTGACCATCCGTTTTTGGTACATTTGACCATGGCAAAGGACAGTAAGTCTCTTCTCATCAATTAAGTTCAGTTGATCAAGTCGAGTTTGGATCCAATCGTCATTATTCAAACATGCATCCTTCATAATTCTCGGAGAGGGGATCTGAACCTCAATGGGTAAAACAGCTTCCATGCCATATACCAAAGAATAAGGTGTTGCCCCCGTTGATGTGCGATCCGTGGTACGATACCCGTGGAGAGCGAATGGTAACATCTCGTTCCAGTCTTTGTATGTGACTGTCATCTTTTGTATGATCTTTTTAATGTTTTTATTTGCAGCTTCGATAGCACCATTCGTCTTTGGCCGGTAGGGAGAAGAATTGTGATGCTGAATTTTGAATTGTTCGCACAAGGTGGTGATCATAGTATTGTTAATATTTGTACCATTATCAGTGATGATCCTTTCCGGGATGCCGTACCGGCAAATGAGATTTTTCTTGATGAAGCGGGCAACAACATTCTTGGTAACAGATGCGAAGGAAGCTGCTTCAACCCACTTTGTAAAGTAGTCAAAGGCCACTAGGATGAAGCGATGTCCATTGGAGGCTATAGGCTTTATCTCCCCAATCATATCAATTCCCCACATAGCAAAGGGCCAAGGAGCCGTCAAGACATTCAGAGGAACCAGAGGTACGTGTACTCTTTCCACATAAATTTGACACTTATGACAGGTCCGAGAGTGTTGATAACAATCTGCTTCCATGGTAGACCAATAATAGCCTGCCCGTAGGATTTTCTTTACCATTGTATGCCCACTGGAGTGGGTGCCAAAAGTACCTTCATGTAATTCAACCATGATCTTTTCCGCCTCAATCTTATCCACACACCGAAGCAGAATGGAGTCATGATTGTGCTTGTACAGGATGCCATTACTAAGGAAGAATTTGGCAGAGAATCTCCTTAAGAACTTCTTATCGCTGATTGAGGCTCCTTCTGGGTATTCTTGAGCCTCGAGATACCTCTTGACTTCATGAAACCAAGGCTGATCCATTACTTCTTCAATATTGATCTCGTGGCAGTGTGCTAGTTCATCCATTCGTTAGATGGTGATCTGGGGAGCCTCGTTGTCCCAATTAAGTTTGAACATAGATGACATTGTAGCTAGAGCATCGGCTAGCTGATTTTCTTCTCGCGGGAAATGCTCGAAGGTAATCTTCTTAAAATGTGGTAGCAATATCAAAACATGTTTTCTGTAAGGGATAAGGTTTGGGTGCTTAGTGTCCCACTCTCCTTTGATCTGACTGATAACCAAAGTTGAATCTCCAAACACGTCTGAGAATTTGATTCCCAGGTCTATGGCAGCTCTGAGACCAAAGATGCATGCTTCGTACTCCGCTATGTTGTTCCTACAGTTGAAGCAAAGTATGGCCGTGAAGGGAGTATGACACCCTTCTAGATATATGAGCACAACGCCGATACTACTACCAAGTGAATTGGATACTCCACCAAAGAACAGGGTCCATCAGGATCCTTGTTCAGGTCTGTCATATGGCCTAATTTCTTCACGACTGTCTAATGTCATAATGTCTTCATCTGGGAACTCAAACTTCATGGACTGATAGTCTTCTACAGCCTGGTGAGCAAGGTGATCATCCAATACACCGCCCTTTATAGCTTTTTGGGTAGTATATTGTATGTCGTATTCTGTTAAGATCATCTGCCATCTAGCTATTCTTCCAGAAAGAGCAGGCTTTTTGAAGATGTATTTTATCGGATCCATCTTAGATATCAACAAGGTAATATGAGTCAGCATATACTGTCTTAGCCGGCGAGCAGCCCATGCCAGAGTACAACAAGTTTTCTCGAGCAGTGAATATCTGGTTTCACAGTCGATAAACTTTTTGCTCAGGTAGTAAATAGCGTGCTCTTTTCAGCTAGACTCGTCATGCTGCCCCAATACACACCCCATTGAGTTTTTTAAAACAGTCAGATACATGATCAGTGGTCTTCCCTCGACTGGTGGCATCAAAATAGGAGGCTCTTGTAAGTCCTCTTTGATTTTGTCGAAAGCAGTCTGGCATTCATCATTCCACTTGACTACTTGATCTTTCTTCAGTAGTTTGAAGATTGACTCACAAGTAGCTGTTAGGTGAGAAATGAATCTGGCAATATAGTTCAGGCGTCCCAAGAATCCTCTGACTTCCTTCTTAGTATGAGGAGCAGGCATTTCTTGTATCGCTTTAACTTTGGCAGGATTGACCTCGATACCTTTGTTACTGACAATAAGACCTAAGAGTTTACCGAACCGTACTCCGAATGTGCACTTGTTTGGATTCAACCTTAGCTTATACTTCTTCAGCCTCTCAAACAACTTTTGCAAGTGATCGAGGTGCTTTTCTTCAGTGTGTGATTGGGCTATCATATCATCTACGTAGACCTCTATTTCATGGTGTATCATATCATGAAACAAAGCTACCATGGCGCGCTGATAGGTGGCCCCAACATTCTTTAGTCCGGATGGCATCACTTTGTAGCAGAATGTCCCCCACTGTGTGACAAACGTAGTTTTCTCCATGTCCTCAGGTGCCATTCTGATTTGATTGTAACCTGAGAATCCGTCCATGAAGGAAAACACCTTGTGTTGGGTTGTGTTGTCAACCTAGATATCTATGTGGGGAAGTGGAAAATCATCTTTAGGGATGGCCCTATTCAAATCTCTATAGTCCATGCACATTCGTACTTTGCCATCCTTTTTAGGCACAGGAACAATGTTAGCCACCCATTGGGGATAGGAAGTGACATCCAAGAATCCAGCATTGAATTGTTTCATGACTTCCGCTTTGATTTTCTCTGACATATCAGGTCTCATGCGGAGAACTTTTTGTTTTACTGGAGGACAGTCTTCTCTTGTTGGAAGACGATGTACCACGATGTCTGTATCAAGTCCCGGCATGTCTTCATATGACCAAGCAAAGATCTCGTCATAATCACGCAGCAGCTGAATCATACGTTCCTTGACACTAGGCTCTAGATTGGGACCCACCTTGACCTCTTTTCTATTCTCCTCGGTACCCAAGTTGATTGTATCCACCGGTTCCTCATGAGGTTGAATAGCTCTTTCCTCTTGTTGTAGTAGCCTGGCCAGTTCCCCTGGTACTTCACAATCTTCCTCACCTTCGTCTTCGGCTTGGTAGATTAGATCTTCAGAGTCACTAAAGGTCATAGCAGTATCGTTACCCATGGGATCCGGGATGGAGGGGTACCTGCATTTGTGAGTGTGGGTGTATGTAAGGGTATAGCCATCTTTTTAAAGGGAAATAAATGTAAAAGAAAAACAATGAGCATAAAAGTTTGTATGCAAAACGTATGTGATTCATTGAATGTCATATGAAGATGACATGACAACCCTTACAAATGGACCATTGTGCCTCGGGCAAGACACAGGGTTTAAAATGTGCGAATTGTTTGTGAATATTACAAATCCAACAGGAATGTAGAAGATAAATGTTGTACCCCAAAATTTGCCCTCCCATATTCTCCAAGAAATTGCCAGGTCAAGCTGCAAAATTCCCCAAGGGTTGCACAGTGCAAAGGTCTCCCATACAGTCAAAACTAGGGTTTGTGTACTGACCAAGAAAATGAAGTTTTCAAAGGCCCAATCAAGTCTCACATGCCTACAAATATGGTCAAGTATTCTCATATCAAGTTTCAAGGCATTCAGCTCAAAATTGCACAGTCAAAACCCTAAATTGCACTACAGTCAACTGTAGGGGCAAAATGGTCATTTGACAGTCAAAAGTTCAAATTTTTGGTCAACATATCATTTTGAAGCCACAAACATCATTTGATCAATGCTTGATCATGATTCTCAAAATTTGGCTCAGAAAATCATCAAGATGCAAAAGTTTCCTTATTTGGACAGCTGAAAAAGTCAACTGAAATTGACCAGGGCATAACTTTCACATGGATTATCAGAAAAATTCCATCCAAGGCTCATTTTGAAGAGAAAGACATTTCCTACAACTCATCTTCATACTTCAAGTCCAAGAAATGCTCTCACAAAAAGTTATCAATTTCAACATTATAGGTCATTTTCAAAAGTTAACAAAAAGGGACTTTAAGTCAAAGGCCATAACTTGAGATTGGTAAATCAAAATGACATGGGACCAAAGACATTGGTTAGAGGACTCAAAGACCTTTCCAAAATGTCCAATAACATGAGCAAATATTAAAATTTGAGCAAGTTATGCCTTGTGGAAGTTGGGAAATTTTTGGATATTTTGAAAAGTCAACATTACTTCAAAAGACCTAAAATTGCTAATGGGCCCATTTTTCTTCCATGATTCATCATTCCAAGCATATGCACGACCACTTGGCCCAAAGGGAAGTATTTTCTCATTTTTATCTATTTATTTGAATTATTATTTATATTAATTCATTTAAATCATTTAAATATATGAAAAATATATAACTTGACCTAATAAATCTTTTTATGCATGTTTTGGACTCAATATTTCGTGCTTGTACAATTATGGAAAGATTTGGCTTGATTGGATGCTAATTGATACAAAAACATGTGAAAAAGATATGGAAAAGATCTTAAGAAATCAAATATTCAAAACAATGAATTACAAGAGATTTGATCAATATTTTTGACCTAATGCATTCACTACAAAGGCTTGATCATAAACCTAATCGTGCTACACTAAAAGCTGCGCAGAAAAGCTCTCTACAAACTTGAAATTTTCTCAAAGAAACTCAAAACTGTAAACCACTTTAGAGGTCGATTCAAGGCACAAAAACTATCCCAATAGCTTCCTCAAGGTTCCCTGAACACATTCCAATCACAAACATCCATCAACACGCCAAGAATTGGTAATACGAACATGAACTGTGAAGAGGAAAACTCATAATCGTGCATCATGATTTAAGCATTTTTACAGCATTTTATTTATAGATTCATGTTCATTGTGATGTTTTAAAGCTAACCATTATGTTTAATTGAATTATTATGCTGTATACGAGATTTCGCCATGTTCGATTTCTAGGATTTACAGGGTTGGAAATTAGGGCTTTTGCAAAGAGGAAAAATTAGGACTCAAGACCACCATCATTGGATTCAGCAGGTCTGGACGAAGAAAACAACGTGCTCGCGCCCAATTTATGACCACTTGAGAGCTAATCGCTATTTTCCAATAGCATGCCTAAAACTACGCGTTTAAAACCGTTGCCTAATGTTCTTGTTTCAGAAAAATAAAAAAACACATGAAGAAGATGGAGTCGTGGCAAGGGGTGATAGGCCTGTTTGAAATTCGCGCGCTGGATCCGCTAACGCGTTGGTTTTTCTTTTTATTATTTGTTTGTTATAATATGTTAACATGCATTGTAGTGGCTCAGCTGGCAAACGTTGATTGCATTGACGTCCAAGACCTGGGTTCGAACCCCAGGTCTGTGTAATTTCAATATTATTTTTCCACAATAATTCCTATGCAGGCACAACATTAATGCGCACCATATTCCATCACCATCAAGCCAGCCACGCGTCTAGCTGCTTCAGATCAAAGGCTCCAGATTGATGAACACCCTAAGCCTGGTCAATCATCCAACACGCTACTCAAAAAAGTCAATGGACCTGAAGCTTGTTGGGCCAGGATTCTTGGATCCATACCTCCAATTTGGGACTACCCCCCCCCCCCTGGTTTGCAATTCTTTTTATTTTTTTCTTCATATTTTATTTTTTCAATTATTGTTTTATTTGCTTTATTGTTTTAATTTAATTAATTATTTTTTTTTACAAAATATAAAACACATAAAAAAAAACTCAAAAAACTCAGAAAAAATATAATGATTATTTATTTTTTTGTAAATAAATTAGCATGTAATTAATTAGTTTTAAATTAGGTTACAATTTTAATTCTTTTCATAATAAAATCTAAAAAATGTAGAATTAGGTTTAGTTAATTTTTATTCTTTTTTAATATTTCTTTTTCACAATATTATTTATTTATTTATTTTTATAATTAAAATTGCATGAAAATTAATTAGGGTTTCATTTAGGTTAAAAAACTCCAATATTTTTCTTAATAACTAAAAAAATAATTAGAACTAGGTTTAACATTTTATTTTAGTTTTAATTAATTCTTTTCCTATTAAATCTTAAAAACATAAAAATACCAAAAAAAACATTTTCTTTTAATTTTAATTCCTTATTAATTTAATTTTGCAAAAGGGTCCAACGCCCATATTTTTAATTGTTTAATTTCGCATACTTATTTCTTTTTCCGCTTAAATAATTATGTATCTCTCCCGAAGCTTTGTAACATTTACTTCTCGCACTTTTTAATTCTTTTAATTATTTATTTTCCGTCAAATCGGGTCCGGTTTAATTTTGGCGATGTGGACCCGCGCCATTTGTAATAGCTTTAGATTTACTTTTCCTCGCAAATATTTCAACTGTTAAACAAAGCATGCAAGAATGAATGGCCATAATAAAAACAAGCGTAGAACACTTTGACATGACAAGACAAAAATAAATGAATCTGACACACAAATCACACACCACCCCTAGGGTACGCCTCACTGTTGCCTTGCCTCGAAAGGTGATCGTCGAGTAGAGGATGTCTTAGTAAGTCCTCATGATCCGGGAACCTGGCATGAGGGTAGCTTCTAAGGTGTCTTCCTATTGCTCTGGTGATCACCATGTCCCTACAAACTCGAATTGACCCGAACACCTCCAACGGTGGTGCTACCTACCTCTCAATGGTGGGATGGCATTACTTTAAAGGACATTTATACAGACGAATTCCTTAGGGTAGGTAGGTTCTCGTAGATACTTGCTCTCTTCAAAACAAACAAAAATCTTTTCGCACCGACACTTTTCAAAAGCTTTCAAAGCAATTTTTCAAACACTCTGACACAAGAGTCGAACTGAAATTTTCAAAGAAACTTTTTAAAACCCACAATTGAAAAGCAAACAAACCAATTTTGAAAACACAAATGAGCAAGTATCTAAGAGCCCATGGATAACCATGGATAGAAAGGGTGCTAACACCTTCCCTTTCTATAACCTACCTCCCGAACCGAGAGCAATCTCTTTAAGGAATTTTTCTGTGCTTTTGTCCTTTCCATTTGGAGAAAATAAAAGACGGTGGCGACTCTTGCTTCCGCGACATTTCGCGAACCAGCGTTAAACAGTCAGTTCCAGATCCACCGATCACAGAACTGGCGACTCTGCTGGGGACAAACTTAAAGTCAGGTGTACCTTAGGGCTAGGTCATAACTATGTTTTCAGTTGTCTTCTTTGCTTGCTTTAAATTGTGGGTTGCTTGGGAGTTCTATAGATCCTAACCCGGATCTGGGGGATACCTTCTTAAGTAGCAACAAGGCTGTGAGGGAACTGTGCGGGGTATACCGACATGGTTGAAGCAGTCTGCTACGTTGATGTGGCACTTTGGTGTGTATCGGTAACCCTTGAGTTCAGTCAAGGAGAGTACGGGGCCTCCGCGTGGTGTCGTGAAGCATCAACAGACCTTAGGAACCTTAATTGAACTATCTTGGCCTCTTTAGGGTAGTGAGATAACTGACTTTGGTACAGTCCGAGGTTGGTTGATACTCGATACTACACTCAATTGAGGGTTGCTTTCCTGGAATATTTCGGTCGCCAGTTCAGTGGCTAAATCGAAACGATGAACAATGAAAGCAATCCAGTGATATTGGGACCCTTAGAACCCGGTTACTTCTAATAGGACAGGTTGAGCCCACCAACTTCAAGAGGGTAGTACCCCAAACTTCATGCTGGCCTAAACTCTAAGGGCTCTTTTGTGTGACTTGTGTGCCTTCGTACTTGACTATCTGCATGCTTGTTACCTGACACTTGTTTCTTGCAGGTTTTGGTTTGCAGTCCTTAATCGGGACTCATAACAGGGTTACTCACATTACCCCATGCATCATGACATCATACTATTGCATACATCCTAACCCATTTCAAGGATCTCAAGGGCTTGTGATGCAGGTCATGATGAATCAAACATCTAGCAAAAGGCAAAGAGGATTTATTTTCCTCTAGCCAAAGTTGTCAGGGGCTATGACCCACTGGATATGGTGAGCCTTTGACCCTTGAAGAGGGATTTTCTGCAACAGGAAGTTTCTTCAATCAAGTTACCGGTTTTCAACTCTAACAAGTTTCTCTATTTACCCCGCGAGATCCTTGAAATCATTGCATGCATATCATACATCTCATTGCATTGCAGGTATCCCTTTGACAGGTTGCTTACCCTTCTTCGCTGTTTATTTCAGCCGATCGTCATGAATCCTGAATCATCAGCTGAGCAGTCTATCAAGGCCCTCCAGGCTCAGAACGCCCAGTTCCAAGGGCGGATCATGAATTTGACCCAGGGGCAACAAGATCTGAAGGCCCTGCTCTTGAAGAAGGACAAGAAGAAAAAGAGGATTGTTTTGTTCAGCCCTAGACGCAGATCTGGGAACACACCGCAGACTGAAACTGAGAGGACTACTCCGTCTGTGAGGGAAAGCAGTCACCATGAGAGAGAGGTGCCTAGTCCAGTGGTCTCCGACAACGAGACAGATTTCAACGACGAACAATACCCTCCGGCTGAGGACAAGTACAAACAGCTGGAGGATAGGCTGAATGCTATGGAGGTTCAACAGGTACCTGGGCTGGATTTTGGAGATCTGGGTTTGTCAACTGGTGTGATTATTCCTCGGAAGTTCAAAGCACCATCCTTTACCAAGTATGATGGGGCGTCTTGTCCCAAGTTACATCTCAGGTCCTATGTTCGGAAGATTCAACCATATACGGTGGACAAGAATTTGTGGATCCACTTCTTCTAGGAGAGTCTTTCAGGGACTCATCTCGAATGGTTCTATCAGCTAGATGGGACCAAGGTTCGTAACTGGGAGGAGTTGGCTACTGCTTTCTACAAGCAGTATCAGTATAATGCCGACCTTGCTCCTACACGTACCCAACTCCAGGGTATGTCGTTGGGATCAAGTGAAGGTTTCAAGGAGTACGCACAAAGATGGAGAGACCTTGCTGGAAGGGTGCAGCCTCCGTTAACTGACCGGGAACTCGTTGATATGTTCTTAGGGACCCTATCCGGGCCATTCTTCAATCACCTCATTGGTAACTCATCTGCTGGATTTACCGACCTCATCCTGACTGGCGAAAGAATTGAAGCTGGTATCAAGAGTGGGAAAATCCAAGAGGCCACACCTTCTGATATTCATAAAAAGCCTTACACGGGAAAGAAGGAATCTAATGCTGCATACAATCAAAAGAGTCGCCGTGATCAACATGCAGGGGCAGTCATGATCTCTGGTTCTGCACCACGCCGTCAACCACAAAGGGGAAACCAGCAAAGGCCGGACGGGCCTAAAAGGCAATTCACCAACATTAACATGCCATGGTCACAAGCATTGCAACACATGTTGAAGATGAACCTGATTGCAGTGATCAACCCTCCTGCCAATCCTAAGACCTCCTCTCCTAGCTACAATCCAGAAGCAAGGTGTGCTTACCATTCTGATAGCCCGGGGCACGATACTGAGGACTGTTGGGCACTGAAGTACAAAATTCAGAATATGATCGATGCCAAAGAGATCGAGTTCGAGCCTGCCGAGACTCCTAACGTGATTACTGCTCCATTGCCAAAACATGGCTAGAGTCGAGAGATTTTTGTTCATTTGAATTCAAAGTTGTATTTTTCCTTTCTTGTTCAGATAAACAATTATCATGTTAAACTATTTTATTTCGTGAATGCATTACACATGTCTGTCTTGATTTAATTATGTTTACTATGCTTAAAACTGATTTCATATTTTTGCGATGGTCAACTCTTAATTGAAAATTCTAAACCTCCTGAGGGAGGATGACGAAAACGATACCGCAATCTTTACAGTATGCTTTTGAACAGATCCCGCTGATGAGGTACAGGCATTGTTTCAATCCCTAAACACTGGAGTTATAAGGAAGATAATCCCTCGTTACCCCCCTTTTGAGCCAAAGAAGTAGGAGTTTTTCTTTTCGAAATTTAAAACCCTTAATCATAACCTGGGGCAGGGTAGTTCTCTCAGTTGATCCAAGTGCATAACAAATGGCACCAAAGGAGTCCTTACAAAACGAAAGACAGTGATGGTTCCGAACAACCAATAAAAGAAGGCAGTCATTAAAAAATCAAAAAGCCCATTAAGTCCAAACCCATGAAGGAGACTTACAAAACTGGGGCATCCCGCTGACTGTAATTCCAAAAAGGAAACAGCTCAGGCAAAAAAAAAAAAAAATAGGGATAATAAAATCAAGAAAGAGGTCTCACAAACCCTCAACCAAAGCAAAAAATGATTGCCTATTCAAAAGAGATCATCAACATCCGAACCATTATTAGAACATCAAAGCAAAGACTCAAGCAAGGTCTAATGTACGATCAACTGAGTTTAGGTTTGGAGAACATCACGAAGAGCGGGTGGGTATAAATAATTTGAGCCTTTATCCTTTGTTTCTTAAACCGTGAACCAGGCCACGATATAACCCTTAAAAGTCCTAGCTGAAGCATGGGTTAGTTCGAAAGCATACTGTTACGAAGGTATCCTGACTCCTGAAGGTTTGCTGTAAAATCTTGAGTTGACACCGCACTGTATTACAAAAAATGCATTTTCAAAATTCAAGACAGACATAGGCTTTTGCATTCTTAAAATAACCTTGTTTGCATATGACTATTTGTTTGAACAGAAGGGAAATTCGCACGATGAACACCTCGTGAACAGAAGTACCTCCGATCAAGGGGCACAGTAGGAGCATTGCCCATTATCTGGGGCATGGCAAAATACTTCTAACAGGGGCAACTCCCTACATTCTGAAAGCGTGGACATAGTCGGAAAAATACTACGCACAATCAAAGACCCGCTAGGTTGACATACCTAGGCAAAAATAAGGGCTTCCCGGCGAACCAAAAGGGTTCGGGCAAAAATAAGGGATGAAAACGGAAAAACATGTACACCCGGCAAGTCGAAAACCTGAAAGGGCGGCTTGGGCAAAAATGGGTATCCCGGTGGACTGAAAACCCAAAAGGGCAGTCCAGGCAAAAGTTAGGGATCAAAGCGTACGACTATGTTCCGGTATCTCATCACTTGGCTACCCAAAGATCTGCCAGTCACCCCCACAGGTATCCTCTTCCCTCATCTCCAAAGCAGGGGCAATAATGAGTTATCCAGGCGATCTAATTGCTCTGTCAACCAAAGTATAACGAAAAAATCAACACAAGGATGATTACCATCTATCTTTACAAATTCCAGATTGTGGGTTAACATCCGAAGCCAAACAGGACAATCATCCACTTAATCAAAATCATGTAACCTTACCCCGGTTCCTCCAGAAATCTTACATGGATTTACCTCCAAGTAACCTAACCCCGGTTCCTCCAGAAGTCTTACATGGACCTATCTCAAGATGACCTAACCCCGGATCATCAAGAAGTTTTTACACAAACTTACCCAAGTAACCTGACCCCGGTTCCTCCAGAAGTCTTACATGGACCTATCTCAAGATGACCTAACCCCGGTTCATCAAGAAGTTTTACACAAACTTATCCTGCTGTAACCTAACCCCGGTTCCTCCAAGAGTCTCACATGGACCTATCTCAAGATGACCTTACCTCGGTTCGTCAAGAAGTTTTACACGAACTTATCCCGGCAACCTAACCCCGGTTCCCCCCCAGAAGTCTTACATGGATTTAGCTCAAGATAACCTCACCCCGGTTCATCAAGAAGTTTTACATGAACTTACCTCACCAAGCAACCCTACACCGGTTCTCTCTCTTCAAGATGCAGTTTTACATGGACTCGTCACCCAGAAACCCTACACAGGTTCTCCCTTTCCAAAAACGAAGTTTTACACGAACTCATCATCAAAATAACCCTACCCAGGTTCCTTCTCCATCTCAGATGCGGTTTTACACAAGCTCATCAGCAGGCAACCCTACATAGGTTCCCTCTTTCAACTTACAAAATTACAGTTCAAAACTTCCCCCGCAGTTCAAAACTCCCCCAGGAGAGTCCAATCCAGTTCCCCAAGAAAGTGGACTCCATCTCCCTAAGCAGTAAGCTTATCCCCAGTAAATTCTGGAAGCTTATCCCTCGCAGAGCACGAATGCGTCGTCCGGCTTTATTCAAAGAGTTATTTCCTCAACAGGATATAACCGGGTTATCCTCAGCCAAAAGCCACGGAAAGAGCGTCGTCGACAAAGTCTTCCTATCCCCAGCAAACTATTATCTACACTCAGCAAGGCATCCATCTTCCCACAGAGTATTGCTTCCCAGCATGGTCGCTAGAGTATCTTTTCTCCCCGCAGAATCTTCCATTTGCCAAGTTTATTCCGCAACGGAGTCATCTTCTCCTACCGGTATTCTTGCAGTTATCATCCCCAGCGGAAGCGAAATTTATTCTTCAACATCAGCCCAGGATACGACTTCCCGGCACCCGTCAAGGATTCACTTTCCTAGACAAAAACATACATAAAACATCACATACATCATTATAACATGCATAGACACATCATATCATACAAGTCTCATTTATATTGAGAACATCATTGCTCGATTCATATCATGCATTGCATACGACTGACTTTTACCTTTCAGGAAAGATCCAGTTAAATGCTTAGATATCCCAAAACCTTCTCTGGTTCAGTCAGATCGACCCTAAGATCTCCCTGATGCTTATCCAGTTGAAGATATTTCAAGACCTAGACCGGTTCAGTTAGATCGACCCTAAGATCTCCCTGATGCCTATCCAGTCAAAGGCCTTCTCTGGTTCAGTCAGATCGACCCTAAGATCTCCCTGATGCTTATCCAGTTGAAGATATTTCAAGACCTAGACCGGTTCAGTTAGATCGACCCTAAGATCTCCCTGATGCCTATCCAGTCAAAGGCCTTCTCTGGTTCAGTCAGATCGACCCTAAGATCTCCCTGATGCTTATCCAGTTGAAGATATTTCAAGACCTAGACCGGTTCAGTTAGATCGACCCTAAGATCTCCCTGATGCTTATCCAGTCAAAGGCCTTCTCTGGTTCAGTCAGATCGACCCTAAGATCTCCCTGATGCTTATCCAGTTGAAGATATTCCAAGACCTAGACCGGTTCAGTTAGATCGACCCTAAGATTTTCCTGATGCTTATCCAGTCAAAGGCCCTCTCTGGTTCAGTCAGATCGACCCTAAGATCTCCCTGATTCTTATCCCAGTAGAAGACACCCAAGATTTTTTTCAACGAGCGTTGTTGAAGTTAAAGTCGCTCAAGGTTCTCTTATCATTCATGCTAAGGCAGTAACCATCCCTGGTTCATTCATTCGCCGTTTGAAGCTCCATACTCAGCTCCTGTAACCAGTCAGGACATATATATACCAAGCATCTAAAAATCAACTCCTGCAACGTGTCAGGTACTCATTTTCTGTTTTGCAGGTACGCAAGTTCTCGCTAAGGAATCTCCTACGCGATCAACATCCAGATGGCATCTATAAGCCCATCATCCTATCCACCAATCTCTAAATGGCATCTATAAGCCTATTTCCATCACACTGCCACTATGTGAGCGCAAATTTCTGGGCACTCTAGTGTTCAATCATCTTCTACCCTCAGATTACGAAAGGCACGCCAGCCAATCTACATCCTCAGGTCTAAGAAGATTGAACAGGGGCAACTGTTGTACCCCAAAATTTTCCCTCCCATATTCTCCAAGAAATTTCCAGGTCAAGCTGCAAAATTCCCCAAGGGTTGCACAGTGCAAAGGTCTCCCATACAGTCAAAACTAGGGTTTGTGTACTGACCAAGAAAATGAAGTTTTCAAAGGCCCAATCAAGTCTCACATGCCTACAAATATGGTCAAGTATTCTCATATCAAGTTTCAAGGCATTCAGCTCAAAATTGCACAGTCAAAACCCTAAATTGCACTACAGTCAACTGTAGGGGCAAAATGGTCATTTGACAGTCAAAAGTTCAAATTTTTGGTCAACATATCATTTTGAAGCCACAAACATCATTTGATCAATGCTTGATCATGATTCTCAAAATTTGGCTCAGAAAATCATCAAGATGCAAAAGTTTTCTTATTTGGACAGCTGAAAAAGTCAACTGAAATTGACCAGGGCATAACTTTCACATGGATTATCAGAAAAATTCCATCCAAGGCTCATTTTGAAGAGAAAGACATTTCCTACAACTCATCTTCATACTTCAAGTCCAAGAAATGCTCTCACAAAAAGTTATCAATTTCAACATTATAGGTCATTTTCAAAAGTCAACAAAAAGGGACTTTAAGTCAAAGGCCATAACTTGAGATTGGTAAATCCAAATGACATGGGACCAAAGACATTGGTTAGAGGACTCAAAGACCTTTCCAAAATGTCCAAAAACATGAGAAAAGCTTAAAAATTGAGCAAGTTATGCCTTGTGGAAGTTGGGATATTTTTGGATATTTTGAAAAGTCAACATTACTTCAAAAGACCTAAAATTGCTAATGGGCCCATTTTTCTTCCATGATTCATCATTCCAAGCATATGCACGACCACTTGGCCCAAAGGGAAGTATTTTCTCATTTTTTATCTATTTATTTGAATTATTATTTATATTAATTCATTTAAATCATTTAAATATATGAAAAATATATAACTTGACCTAATAAATCTTTTCATGCATGTTTTGGACTCAATATTTCGTGCTTGTACAATTATGGAAAGATTTGGCTTGATTGGATGCTAATTGATACAAAAACATGTGAAAAAGATATGGAAAAGATCTTAAGAAATCAAATATTCAAAACAATGAATTACAAGAGATTTGATCAATATTTTTGACCTAATGCATTCACTACAAAGGCTTGATCATAAACCTAATCGTGCTACACTAAAAGCTGCGCAGAAAAGCTCTCTACAAACTTGAAATTTTCTCAAAGAAACTCAAAACTGTAAACCACTTTAGAGGTCGATTCAAGGCACAAAAACTATCCCAATAGCTTCCTCAAGGTTCCCTGAACACATTCCAATCACAAACATCCATCAACACGCCAAGAATTGGTAATACGAACATGAACTGTGAAGAGGAAAACTCATAATCGTGCATCATGATTTAAGCATTTTTACAGCATTTTATTTATAGATTCATGTTCATTGTGATGTTTTAAAGCTAACCATTATGTTTAATTGAATTATTATGCTGTATACGAGATTTCGCCATGTTCGATTTCTAGGGTTTACAGGGTTGGAAATTAGGGCTTTTGCAAAGAGGAAAAATTAGGACTCAAGACCACCATCATTGGATTCAGCAGGTCTGGACGAAGAAAACAACGTGCTCGCGCCCAATTTATGACCACTTGAGAGCTAATCGCTATTTTCCAATAGCATGCCTAAAACTACGCGTTTAAAACCGTTGCCTAATGTTCTTGTTTCAGAAAAATAAAAAAACACATGAAGAAGATGGAGTCGTGGCAAGGGGTGATAGGCCTGTTTGAAATTCGCGCGCTGGATCCGCTAACGCGTTGGTTTTTCTTTTTATTATTTATTTGTTATAATATGTTAACATGCGTTGTAGTGGCTCAGCTGGCAAACGTTGATTGCATTGACGTCCAAGACCTGGGTTCGAACCCCAGGTCTGTGTAATTTCAATATTATTTTTCCACAATAATTCCTATGCAGGCACAACATTAATGCGCACCATATTCCATCACCATCAAGCCAGCCACGCGTCTAGCTGCTTCAGATCAAAGGCTCCAGATTGATGAACACCCTAAGCCTGGTCAACCATCCAACACGCTACTCAAAAAAGTCAATGGACCTGAAGCTTGTTGGGCCAGGATTCTTGGATCCATACCTCCAATTTGGGACTACCCCCCCTGGTTTGCAATTCTTTTTATTTTTTTCTTCATATTTTATTTTTTCAATTATTGTTTTATTTGCTTTATTGTTTTAATTTAATTAATTATTATTTTTTTACAAAATATAAAACACATAAAAAAAAACTCAAAAAACTCAGAAAAAATATAATGATTATTTATTTTTTTGTAAATAAATTAGCATGTAATTAATTAGTTTTAAATTAGGTTACAATTTTAATTCTTTTCATAATAAAATCTAAAAAATGTAGAATTAGGTTTAGTTAATTTTTATTCTTTTTTAATGTTTCTTTTTCACAATATTATTTATTTATTTATTTTTATAATTAAAATTGCATGAAAATTAATTAGGGTTTCATTTAGGTTAAAAAACTCCAATATTTTTCTTAATAACTAAAAAAATAATTAGAACTAGGTTTAACATTTTATTTTAGTTTTAATTAATTCTTTTCCTATTAAATCTTAAAAACATAAAAATACCAAAAAAAACATTTTCTTTTAATTTTAATTCCTTATTAATTTAATTTTGCAAAAGGGTCCAACGCCCATATTTTTAATTGTTTAATTTCGCATACTTATTTCTTTTTCCGCTTAAATAATTATGTATCTCTCCCGAAGCTTTGTAACATTTACTTCTCGCACTTTTTAATTCTTTTAATTATTTATTTTCCGTCAAATCGGGTCCGGTTTAATTTTGGCGATGTGGACCCGCGCCATTTGTAATAGCTTTAGATTTACTTTTCCTCGCAAATATTTCAACTGTTAAACAAAGCATGCAAGAATGAATGGCCATAATAAAAACAAGCGTAGAACACTTTGACATGACAAGACAAAAATAAATGAATCTGACACACAAATCACACACCACCCCTAGGGTACGCCTCACTGTTGCCTTGCCTCGAAAGGTGATCGTCGAGTAGAGGATGTCTTAGTAAGTCCTCATGATCCGGGAACCTGGCATGAGGGTAGCTTCTAAGGTGTCTTCCTATTGCTCTGGTGATCACCATGTCCCTACAAACTCGAATTGACCCGAACACCTCCAACGGTGGTGCTACCTACCTCTCAATGGTGGGATGGCATTACTTTAAAGGACATTTATACAGACGAATTCCTTAGGGTAGGTAGGTTCTCGTAGATACTTGCTCTCTTCAAAACAAACAAAAATCTTTTCGCACCGACACTTTTCAAAAGCTTTCAAAGCAATTTTTCAAACACTCTGACACAAGAGTCGAACTGAAATTTTCAAAGAAACTTTTTAAAACCCACAATTGAAAAGCAAACAAACCAATTTTGAAAACACAAATGAGCAAGTATCTAAGAGCCCATGGATAACCATGGATAGAAAGGGTGCTAACACCTTCCCTTTCTATAACCTACCTCCCGAACCGAGAGCAATCTCTTTAAGGAATTTTTCTGTGCTTTTGTCCTTTCCATTTGGAGAAAATAAAAGACGGTGGCGACTCTTGCTTCCGCGACATTTCGCGAACCAGCGTTAAACAGTCAGTTCCAGATCCACTGATCACAGAACTGGCGACTCTGCTGGGGACAAACTTAAAGTCAGGTGTACCTTAGGGCTAGGTCATAACTATGTTTTCAGTTGTCTTCTTTGCTTGCTTTAAATTGTGGGTTGCTTGGGAGTTCTATAGATCCTAACCCGGATCTGGGGGATACCTTCTTAAGTAGCAACAAGGCTGTGAGGGAACTGTGCGGGGTATACCGACATGGTTGAAGCAGTCTGCTACGTTGATGTGGCACTTTGGTATGTACCGGTAACCCTTGAGTTCAGTCAAGGAGAGTACGGGGCCTCCGCGTGGTGTCGTGAAGCATCAACAGACCTTAGGAACCTTAATTGAACTATCTTGGCCTCTTAAGGGTAGTGAGATAACTGACTTTGGTACAGTCCGAGGTTGGTTGATACTCGATACTACACTCAATTGAGGGTTGCTTTCCTGGAATATTTCGGTCGCCAGTTCAGTGGCTAAATCGAAACGATGAACAATGAAAGCAATCCAGTGATATTGGGACCCTTAGAACCCGGTTACTTCTAATAGGACAGGTTGAGCCCACCAACTTCAAGAGGGTAGTACCCCAAACTTCATGCTGGCCTAAACTCTAAGGGCTCTTTTGTGTGACTTGTGTGCCTTCGTACTTGACTATCTGCATGCTTGTTACCTGACACTTGTTTCTTGCAGGTTTTGGTTTGCAGTCCTTAATCGGGACTCATAACAGGGTTACTCACATTACCCCATGCATCATGACATCATACTATTGCATACATCCTAACCCATTTCAAGGATCTCAAGGGCTTGTGATGCAGGTCATGATGAATCAAACATCTAGCAAAAGGCAAAGAGGATTTATTTTCCTCTAGCCAAAGTTGTCAGGGGATATGACCCACTGGATATGGTAAGCCTTTGACCCTTGAAGAGGGATTTTCTGCAACAGGAAGTTTCTTCAATCAAGTTACCGGTTTTCAACTCTAACAAGTTTCTCTGTTTACCCCGCGAGATCCTTGAAATCATTGCATGCATATCATACATCTCATTGCATTGCAGGTATCCCTTTGACAGGTTGCTTACCCTTCTTCGCTGTTTATTTCAGCCGATCGTCATGAATCCTGAATCATCAGCTGAGCAGTCTATCAAGGCCCTCCAGGCTCAGAACGCCCAGTTCCAAGGGCTGATCATGAATTTGACCCAGGGGCAACAAGATCTGAAGGCCCTGCTCTTGAAGAAGGACAAGAAGAAAAAGAGGATTGTTTTGTTCAGCCCTAGACGCAGATCTGGGAACACACCGCAGACTGAAACTGAGAGGACTACTCCGTCTATGAGGGAAAGCAGTCACCATGAGAGAGAGGTGCCTAGTCCAGTGGTCTCCGACAACGAGACAGATTTCAACGACGAACAATACCCTCTGGCTGAGGACAAGTACAAACAGCTGGAGGATAGGCTGAATGCTATGGAGGTTCAACATGTACCTGGGCTGGATTTTGGAGATCTGGGTTTGTCAACTGGTGTGATTATTCCTCGGAAGTTCAAAGCACCATCCTTTACCAAGTATGACGGGGCGTCTTGTCCCAAGTTACATCTCAGGTCCTATGTTCGGAAGATTCAACCATATACGGTGGACAAGAATTTGTGGATCCACTTCTTCCAGGAGAGTCTTTCAGGGACTCATCTCGAATGGTTCTATCAGCTAGATGGGACCAAGGTTCGTAACTGGGAGGAGTTGGCTACTGCTTTCTACAAGCAGTATCAGTATAATGCCGACCTTGCTCCTACACGTACCCAACTCCAGGGTATGTCGTTGGGATCAAGTGAAGGTTTCAAGGAGTACGCACAAAGATGGAGAGACCTTGCTGGAAGGGTGCAGCCTCCGTTAACTGACCGGGAACTCGTTGATATGTTCTTAGGGACCCTATCCGGGCCATTCTTCAATCACCTCATTGGTAACTCATCTGCTGGATTTACCGACCTCATCCTGACTGGCGAAAGAATTGAAGCTGGTATCAAGAGTGGGAAAATCCAAGAGGCCACACCTTCTGATATTCATAAAAAGCCTTACACGGGAAAGAAGGAATCTAATGCTGCATACAGTCAAAAGAGTCGCCGTGATCAACATGCAGGGGCAGTCATGATCTCTGGTTCTGCACCACGCCGTCAACCACAAAGGGGAAACCAGCAAAGGCCGGACGGGCCTAAAAGGCAATTCACCAACATTAACATGCCATGGTCACAAGCATTGCAACACATGTTGAAGATGAACCTGATTGCAATGATCAACCCTCCTGCCAATCCTAAGACCTCCTCTCCTAGCTACAATCCAGAAGCAAGGTGTGCTTATCATTCTGATAGCCCGGGGCACGATACTGAGGACTGTTGGGCACTGAAGTACAAAATTCAGAATATGATCGATGCCAAAGAGATCGAGTTCGAGCCTGCCGAGACTCCCAACGTGATTACTGCTCCATTGCCAAAACATGGCTAGAGTCGAGAGATTTTTGTTCATTTGAATTCAAAGTTGTATTTTTCCTTTCTTGTTCAGATAAACAATTATCATGTTAAACTATTTTATTTCGTGAATGCATTACACATGTCTGTCTTGATTTAATTATGTTTACTATGCTTAAAACTGATTTCATATTTTTGCGATGGTCAACTCTTAATTAAAAATTCTAAACCTCTTGAGGGAGGATGACGAAAACGATACCGTAATCTTTACAGTATGCTTTTGAACAGATCCCGCTGATGAGGTACAGGCATTGTTTCAATCCCTAAACACTGGAGTTATAAGGAAGATAATCCCTCGTTACCCCCCTTTTGAGCCAAAGAAGTAGGAGTTTTTCTTTTCGAAATTTAAAACCCTTAATCATAACCTGGGGCTTGGTAGTTCTCTCAGTTGATCCAAGTGCATAACAAATGGCACCAAAGGAGTCCTTACAAAACGAAAGACAGTGATGGTTCCGAACAACCAATAAAAGAAGGCAGTCATTAAAAAATCAAAAAGCCCATTAAGTCCAAACCCATGAAGGAGACTTACAAAACTGGGGCATCCCGCTGACTGTAATTCCAAAAAGGAAACAGCTCAGGAAAAAAAAAAATAGAGATAATAAAATCAAGAAAGAGGTCTCACAAACCCTCAACCAAAGCAAAAAATGACTGCCTATTCAAAAGAGATCATAAACATCCGAACCATTATTAGAACATCAAAGCAAAGACTCAAGCAAGGTCTAATGTACGATCAACTGAGTTTAGGTTTGGAGAACATCACGAAGAGCGGGTGGGTATAAATAATTTGAGCCTTTATCCTTTGTTTCTTAAACCGTGAACCAGGCCACGATATAACCCTTAAAAGTCCTAGCTGAAGCATGGGTTAGTTCGAAAGCATACTGTTACGAAGGTATCCTGACTCCTGAAGGTTTGCTGTAAAATCTTGAGTTGACACCGCACTGTATTACAAAAAATGCATTTTCAAAATTCAAGACAGACATAGGCTTTTGCATTCTTAAAATAACCTTGTTTGCATATGACTATTTGTTTGAACAGAAGGGAAATTCGCATGATGAACACCTCGTGAACAGAAGTACCTCCGATCAAGGGGCACAGTAGGAGCATTGCCCATTATCTGGGGAATGGCAAAATACTTCTAACAGGGGAAACTCCCTACATTCTGAAAGCGTGGACATAGTCGGAAAAATACTACGCACAATCAAAGACCCGCTAGGTTGACATACCTAGGCAAAAATAAGGGCTTCCCGGCGAACCAAAAGGGTTCGAGCAAAAATAAGGGATGAAAACGGAAAAACATGTACACCCGACAAGTCGAAAACCTGAAAGGGCGGCTTGGGCAAAAATGGGTATCCCGGTGGACTGAAAACCCGAAAGGGCAGTCCAGGCAAAAGTTAGGGATCAAAGCGTACGACTATGTTCCGGTATCTCATCACTTGGCTACCCAAAGATCTGCCAGTCACCCCCACAGGTATCCTCTTCCCTCATCTCCAAAGCAGGGGCAATAATGAGTTATCCAGGCGATCTAATTGCTCTGTCAACCAAAGTATAACGAAAAAATCAACACAAGGATGATTACCATCTATCTTTACAAATTCCAGATCGTGGGTTAACATCCGAAGCCAAACAGGACAATCATCCACTTAATCAAAATCATGTAACCTTACCCCGGTTCCTCCAGAAATCTTACATGGATTTACCTCTAAGTAACCTAACCCCGGTTCCTCCAGAAGTCTTACATGGACCTATCTCAAGATGACCTAACCCCGGCTCATCAAGAAGTTTTTACACAAACTTACCCAAGTAACCTGACCCCGGTTCCTCCAGAAGTCTTACATGGACCTATCTCAAGATGACCTAACCCCGGTTCATCAAGAAGTTTTACACAAACTTATCCTGATGTAACCTAACCCCGGTTCCTCCAAGAGTCTCACATGGACCTATCTCAAGATGACCTTACCTCGGTTCGTCAAGAAGTTTTACACGAACTTATCCCGACAACCTAACCCCGGTTCCCCCCCAGAAGTCTTACATGGATTTAGCTCAAGATAACCTCACCCCGGTTCATCAAGAAGTTTTACATGAACTTACCTCACCAAGCAACCCTACACTGGTTCTCTCTCTTCAAGATGCAGTTTTACATGGACTCGTCACCCAGAAACCCTTCACAGGTTCTCCCTTTCCAAAAACGAAGTTTTACACGAACTCATCATCAAAATAACCCTACCCAGGTTCCTTCTCCATCTCAGATGCGGTTTTACACAAGCTCATCAGCAGGAAACCCTACATAGGTTCCCTCTTTCAACTTACAAAATTACAGTTCAAAACTTCCCCCGCAGTTCAAAACTCCCCCAGGAGAGTCCAATCCAGTTCCCCAAGAAAGTGGACTCCATCTCCCTAAGCAGTAAGCTTATCCCCAGTAAATTCTGGAAGCTTATCCCTCGCAGAGCACGAACGCGTCGTCCGGCTTTATTCAAAGAGTTATTTCCTCAACAGGATATAACCGGGTTATCCTCAGCCAAAAGCCACGGAAAGAGCGTCGTCGACAAAGTCTTCCTATCCCCAGCAAACTATTATCTACACTCAGCAAGGCATCCCTCTTCCCACAGAGTATTGCTTCCCAGCATGGTCGCTAGAGTATCTTTTCTCCCCGCAGAATCTTCCATTTGCCAAGTTTATTCCGCAACGGAGTCATCTTCTCCTACCGGTATTCTTGCAGTTATCATCCCCAGCGGAAGCGAAATTTATTCTTCAACATCAGCCCAGGATACGACTTCCCGGCACCCGTCAAGGATTCACTTTCCTAGACAAAAACATACATAAAACATCACATACATCATTATAACATGCATAGACACATCATATCATACAAGTCTCATTTATATTGAGAACATCATTGCTCGATTCATATCATGCATTGCATACTACTGACTTTTACCTTTCAGGAAAGATCCAGTTAAATGCTTAGATATCCCAAAACCTTCTCTGGTTCAGTCAGATCGACCCTAAGATCTCCCTGATGCTTATCCAGTTGAAGATATTTCAAGACCTAGACCGGTTCAGTTAGATCGACCCTAAGATCTCCCTGATGCCTATCCAGTCAAAGGCCTTCTCTGGTTCAGTCAGATCGACCCTAAGATCTCCCTGATGCTTATCCAGTTGAAGATATTTCAAGACCTAGACCGGTTCAGTTAGATCGACCCTAAGATATCCCTGATGCCTATCCAGTCAAAGGCCTTCTCTGGTTCAGTCAGATCGACCCTAAGATCTCCCTGATGCTTATCCAGTTGAAGATATTTCAAGACCTAGACCGGTTCAGTTAGATCGACCCTAAGATCTCCCTGATGCTTATCCAGTCAAAGGCCTTCTCTGGTTCAGTCAGATCGACCCTAAGATCTCCCTGATGCTTATCCAGTTGAAGATATTCCAAGACCTAGACCGGTTCAGTTAGATCGACCCTAAGATTTTCCTGATGCTTATCCAGTCAAAGGCCCTCTCTGGTTCAGTCAGATCGACCCTAAGATCTCCCTGATTCTTATCCCAGTAGAAGACACCCAAGATTTTTTTCAACGAGCGTTGTTGAAGTTAAAGTCGCTCAAGGTTCTCTTATCATTCATGCTAAGGCAGTAACCATCCCTGGTTCATTCATTCGCCGTTTGAAGCTCCAGACTCAGCTCCTGTAACCAGTCAGGACATATCTATACCAATCATCTAAAAATCAACTCCTGCAACGTGTCAGGTACTCATTTTCTGTTTTGCAGGTACGCAAGTTCTCGCTAAGGAATCTCCTACGCGATCAACATCCAGATGGCATCTATAAGCCCATCATCCTATCCACCAATCTCTAAATGGCATCTATAAGCCTATTTCCATCACACTGCCACTATGTGAGCGCAAATTTCTGGGCACTCTAGTGTTCAATCATCTTCTACCCTCGGATTACGAAAGGCACGCCAGCCAATCTACATCCTCAGGTCTAAGAAGATTGAACATGGGCAACTGTTGTACCCCAAAATTTGCCCTCCCATATTCTCCAAGAAATTTCCAGGTCAAGCTGCAAAATTCCCCAAGGGTTGCACAGTGCAAAGGTCTCCCATACAGTCAAAACTAGGGTTTGTGTACTGACCAAGAAAATGAAGTTTTCAAAGGCCCAATCAAGTCTCACATGCCTACAAATATGGTCAAGTATTCTCATATCAAGTTTCAAGGCATTCAGCTCAAAATTGCACAGTCAAAACCCTAAATTGCACTACAGTCAACTATAGGGGCAAAATGGTCATTTGACAGTCAAAAGTTCAAATTTTTGGTCAACATATCATTTTGAAGCCACAAACATCATTTGATCAATGCTTGATCATGATTCTCAAAATTTGGCTCAGAAAATCATCAAGATGCAAAAGTTTCCTTATTTGGACAGCTGAAAAAGTCAACTGAAATTGACCAGGGCATAACTTTCACATGGATTATCAGAAAAATTCCATCCAAGGCTCATTTTGAAGAGAAAGACATTTCCTACAACTCATCTTCATACTTAAAGTCCAAGAAATGCTCTCACAAAAAGTTATCAATTTCAACATTATAGGTCATTTTCAAAAGTCAACAAAAAGGGACTTTAAGTCAAAGGCCATAACTTGAGATTGGTAAATCAAAATGACATGGGACCAAAGACATTGGTTAGAGGACTCAAAGACCTTTCCAAAATGTCCAAGAACATGAGAAAAGCTTAAAAATTGAGCAAGTTATGCCTTGTGGAAGTTGGGATATTTTTGGATATTTTGAAAAGTCAACATTACTTCAAAAGACCTAAAATTGCTAATGGGCCCATTTTTCTTCCATGATTCATCATTCCAAGCATATGCACGACCACTTGGCCCAAAGGGAAGTATTTTCTCATTTTTTATCTATTTATTTGAATTATTATTTATATTAATTCATTTAAATCATTTAAATATATGAAAAATATATAACTTGACCTAATAAATCTTTTCATGCATGTTTTGGACTCAATATTTCGTGCTTGTACAATTATGGAAAGATTTGGCTTGATTGGATGCTAATTGATACAAAAACATGTGAAAAAGATATGGAAAAGATCTTAAGAAATCAAATATTCAAAACAATGAATTACAAGAGATTTGATCAATATTTTTGACCTAATGCATTCACTACAAAGGCTTGATCATAAACCTAATCGTGCTACACTAAAAGCTGCGCAGAAAAGCTCTCTACAAACTTGAAATTTTCTCAAAGAAACTCAAAACTGTAAACCACTTTAGAGGTCGATTCAAGGCACAAAAACTATCCCAATAGCTTCCTCAAGGTTCCCTGAACACATTCCAATCACAAACATCCATCAACACGCCAAGAATTGGTAATACGAACATGAACTGTGAAGAGGAAAACTCATAATCGTGCATCATGATTTAAGCATTTTTACAGCATTTTATTTATAGATTCATGTTCATTGTGATGTTTTAAAGCTAACCATTATGTTTAATTGAATTATTATGCTGTATACGAGATTTCGCCATGTTCGATTTCTAGGGTTTACAGGGTTGGAAATTAGGGCTTTTGCAAAGAGGAAAAATTAGGACTCAAGACCACCATCATTGGATTCAGCAGGTCTGGACGAAGAAAACAACGTGCTCGCGCCCAATTTATGACCACTTGAGAGCTAATCGCTATTTTCCAATAGCATGCCTAAAACTACGCGTTTAAAACCGTTGCCTAATGTTCTTGTTTCAGAAAAATAAAAAAACACATGAAGAAGATGGAGTCGTGGCAAGCGGTGATAGGCCTGTTTGAAATTCGCGCGCTGGATCCGCTAACGCGTTGGTTTTTCTTTTTATTATTTGTTTGTTATAATATGTTAACATGCGTTGTAGTGGCTCAGCTGGCAAACGTTGATTGCATTGACGTCCAAGACCTGGGTTCGAACCCCAGGTCTGTGTAATTTCAATATTATTTTTCCACAATAATTCCTATGCAGGCACAACATTAATGCGCACCATATTCCATCACCATCAAGCCAGCCACGCGTCTAGCTGCTTCAGATCAAAGGCTCCAGATTGATGAACACCCTAAGCCTGGTCAACCATCCAACACGCTACTCAAAAAAGTCAATGGACCTGAAGCTTGTTGGGCCAGGATTCTTGGATCCATACCTCCAATTTGGGACTACCCCCCCTGGTTTGCAATTCTTTTTATTTTTTTCTTCATATTTTATTTTTTCAATTATTGTTTTATTTGCTTTATTGTTTTAATTTAATTAATTATTTTTTTTTACAAAATATAAAACACATAAAAAAAAACTCAAAAAACTCAGAAAAAATATAATGATTATTTATTTTTTTGTAAATAAATTAGCATGTAATTAATTAGTTTTAAATTAGGTTACAATTTTAATTCTTTTCATAATAAAATCTAAAAAATGTAGAATTAGGTTTAGTTAATTTTTATTCTTTTTTAATATTTCTTTTTCACAATATTATTTATTTATTTATTTTTATAATTAAAATTGCATGAAAATTAATTAGGGTTTCATTTAGGTTAAAAAACTCCAATATTTTTCTTAATAACTAAAAAAATAATTAGAACTAGGTTTAACATTTTATTTTAGTTTTAATTAATTCTTTTCCTATTAAATCTTAAAAACATAAAAATACCAAAAAAAACATTTTCTTTTAATTTTAATTCCTTATTAATTTAATTTTGCAAAAGGGTCCAACGCCCATATTTTTAATTGTTTAATTTCGCATACTTATTTCTTTTTCCGCTTAAATAATTATGTATCTCTCCCGAAGCTTTGTAACATTTACTTCTCGCACTTTTTAATTCTTTTAATTATTTATTTTCCGTCAAATCGGGTCCGGTTTAATTTTGGCGATGTGGACCCGTGCCATTTGTAATAGCTTTAGATTTACTTTTCCTCGCAAATATTTCAACTGTTAAACAAAGCATGCAAGAATGAATGGCCATAATAAAAACAAGCGTAGAACACTTTGACATGACAAGACAAAAATAAATGAATCTGACACACAAATCACACACCACCCCTAGGGTACGCCTCACTGTTGCCTTGCCTCGAAAGGTGATCGTCGAGTAGAGGATGTCTTAGTAAGTCCTCATGATCCGGGAACCTGGCATGAGGGTAGCTTCTAAGGTGTCTTCCTATTGCTCTGGTGATCACCATGTCCCTACAAACTCGAATTGACCCGAACACCTCCAACGGTGGTGCTACCTACCTCTCAATGGTGGGATGGCATTACTTTAAAGGACATTTATACAGACGAATTCCTTAGGGTAGGTAGGTTCTCGTAGATACTTGCTCTCTTCAAAACAAACAAAAATCTTTTCGCACCGACACTTTTCAAAAGCTTTCAAAGCAATTTTTCAAACACTCTGACACAAGAGTCGAACTGAAATTTTCAAAGAAACTTTTTAAAACCCACAATTGAAAAGCAAACAAACCAATTTTGAAAACACAAATGAGCAAGTATCTAAGAGCCCATGGATAACCATGGATAGAAAGGGTGCTAACACCTTCCCTTTCTATAACCTACCTCCCGAACCGAGAGCAATCTCTTTAAGGAATTTTTCTGTGCTTTTGTCCTTTCCATTTGGAGAAAATAAAAGACGGTGGCGACTCTTGCTTTCGCGACATTTCGCGAACCAGCGTTAAACAGTCAGTTCCAGATCCACCGATCACAATAAATTACTGAGGGACGAAAGTTATCAGAATAAAGTCTCTGGCTTCCCAATTGCGAAGTCCTCAATTGACAGTAGGAAAGATCCAATCCTCTAAGCTGCAACCCTTTTCACCTTCTTCCACTGCATTGACTTCTCGGTTGCTAATCTTCAAAGGTGTTCCTCCGGCTCGGGCACGGCGTACAGCCTTCTGAGCACTTGAAGTAAACCTTAAGCCGAACTTGTAAGATTTATTCGGAATGTCTGGAAGTTGCCCCTAGATGGTGCATCCTCCTTGCTCAACTATAGCTTTGGCGCCCTTCAGAGATGACATCCAGAGTGGAGGTTTTGTAATCTTGGGAAACAGGGACACAGTCTTGGTTACCGCTACCTCTTGGGGAAATTCTTCGAAATGTTGAAAAGGAGTTTCAATGAATTTGCCATCCAATTCCACATACCTGAAGGAATTGAGGTGACTAATCATATACTCTTCCTCTCCATGGACAGTGATAATCTTTCCATGGATCGGATATTTCAGCATCTGGTGTAGTGTAGAGGTGACAGCACCAGCATTGTGGATCCAGGGCCGTCCTAGCAGACAGGAGTAAGAGGGGAGGATGTCCATTACATAGAAAGTTAAGCTGAAAGTATGAGTCCCCACCTTTATGGGGATGTCCACCTCCCCGTGGACCATCCTCTTTGAGCCATCAAATGTTCTCATGACCATGTTACTGGGTTTCAATGTCAGTCCTTCGCAATCCAATCTGTCAAGAGCCTTCTTCGGTAAAACGTTCAAAGATGAGCCAGTGTCCACTAAGAAATGGGCCAGAGTTATTCCTCTATATTCCATAGAGACATGCAATGCCTCGTTGTGCTTTCTTCCCTTCGGTGTCAGATCAGCATCCGAGAAGCCTAGGCCATTGTCCACCGTCAAACTGGCCACACAATCTTGAAATTGGTCAGCAGACGTCTCTTGAGGCACATGGGCTATCTTCAGAAACTTCACCAGAGCTTTCGCATGTGCCTTAGAACACAACAACAATGCTAGCATGGAGATTTTGGAGGGAGTTTTCCCCAACTGTTCAACTACGTCGTAGTCACTCTTCTTTATTATTCTCAGGATCTCCTCCATTTCTTTTTTGAAGGTTTCGGGGATAGTCAGTGGTTGAGCCTTCGTCCGGACAAGCTCTTCTTGAATACTTTTTCCTCGAATTTCAGCAGTAGGGGTGTTGATAGGGATAACAGCAGGGGTTGTGTCGTCTTTGTCAGTAGGAGTACTTGCAGATATGTTTATTGGTACGGAGGTCACCTTTGGAGCAGCTACGGGTCCAAAAACTGCCTTTGGGGGGGGGGGGGGCAATTTCTGGAGAGAAGATTCTACCGCTTCAGGTAATCTTACTGGTTCTGGCAATATTGCTGATGTCAGAGTGTTCTTCTTGGGAGCTTATTTCTTCGGCCGCCAGCCCATCTTGTTTGATACCATGGTAGTAGATGTCTCCACCATAATTCCACGGCACTGTCTTGCCTGATTCATACGGGACCGGCCCGGGCATTGTGATTATAAGAGGAGTAGTTTTTGGAACCGATGTAATCCTAACGGGTTTTTTGGGGACCCTGGAAGAATTGGCGGAGATGGTTATGATTGAAACGTCTTTAACAGGAATAGGTAAAACAGAAGTACTTTCAAACAGAATCTCTTTGTTGTCTATCAAGCATTGAATGCCTGTCTTCAATAAAGGGCAAGAAGTTGGTGAGGATAAGCAGAGATGGAAGTCTTCATTACAACCTGGGAATACACCGGATTTCAACAAGCTTATCTTAATGATTGGGAGCGGAGTCAAGAGTTCATCAAACGTAGTAACAAACAAATCTTCTTCGATGGCATTGGTGTTGTGACCATGCCTAGGAATAGGAGCAGAAATGAAGTTTGGTTTCTCTGGTGCATCAAACTCAATCTCTTTTGCCTCTATAAGATCTTGAATCTTGTTTTTCAGGGCCCCACAGTTGTTGGTGTCATGACCCGGACTTTCGGAATGATATGCGCAGCGAGTATTTGGGTGATAACAAGGGGACGCAGTGTTGGAGTTCTTTGGAGCTTCCTTCAGAGTTGTCAAATTGGATTTCAGAAGATGTGGCAAAACCTGGGCTAGAGTCATATTGATTTTGGTGAACTTCCGGACTGGCCTTTCCACCCTCGGTTTGTTACCTCTTGGTTGATCAGATGTAGGCTTTGGGATCATAACAGCTCCCACCATTGGTCGGTGTTCAGCTCTCCTTTGGTTCCTTTATGGGTAAACAGCTGATACCTCCTTCTTCCCAGTAAAAGGCTTTCTCACAGCTGTTGAGGCAGATGAATCCTTCTGAATCTTTCCATTTTTTATGCCAGCTTCCACCCTCTCTCCGGTTAGTACTAATTCAGTAAATCCAGCAAATGAGCTTCCAATCAGATGGTTGAAGAAAGGTCCTGATAAAGTGCCTAAGAACATGCCCACCAATTCCCTTTCAGACAGAGGGGGTTGAACTCTCCCAGCTAGATCTCTCCATTTTTGCGCGTAATCTTTAAAACCCTCGTTTGAAACCATAGCCATACTCTGAAGTTGAGTACGGGTAGGCGCCAAATCTACATTATACTGGTATTGCCTATAGAAAGCTGCGACAAGATCTTCCCAGTTATGGACGTCGGCCATTTCCAATTGGTAAAACCAGTCGAGTTGTGTTCCAGATAGGCTATCTTGGAAAAAATGCACCCATAGGTCTTTATCGGCGGAGTGAGGCTGGATCTTTCTCACATATGATTGGAGGTGCATCTTAGGACATGACACCCCATCATGCTTTGCAAACAACGGCACTTTTAATTTCGGTGGGATCACAATTCCCGACACTAGTCCCAACTCTTCAAAGTCTAGACCTGGTACTCCTTTGTATTTCCATAGAGTTCAAGCGTTCCTCGAGATGTCTATACTTATCATCAGCTGGAGGATACTGTTCCTCGAAGTAGTCTTCTTCTTCTTCCTCTTCTTCAGATTCTGATGGAACCACTGTTTCCTTTCCTTTTCCTTCATCAGAGGTTGTTGCGAAATTTAAGGTTCTTCTAGTCTGTCCCTGAAACCTTCTCCCCGTGATTACAACACCGGTTGGTTTTTTCTCTTTCTTCATCTTCTCTTTGGCCAACAGGGTCTTTAACTCCTCTTGTCCTTTGGCCAGGGTTGTGAGTAACTGTTGAAACTGCATATTTTGAACTTGAAGATCTTTGACTGTCTGTTCGAGATCCATCTTACTAAAATAAACAACAGAGAGATGAGGGAACTTGTTGCAAAAGACCTGTTTATGTTATGATGAATGATATGTGCATATGCAATGTTTTCAAGGATTTTTAAAGATTCAAGTTCACTTTAGACAAAAAGTAACACACGTTATATAAGGTAGAGTTTGAGTACATCAATGCCCCTTAGGAAAAATAATATAACACTCTAACATAAAAAAGCAGTGCGCATCCTTTTTGGTGCGATGTAGGCATTTAGAGTCTGCTCCTCATGAAGTAGCCTAGTGAGTTCCAACACCTTCCTCTCGCTTGCGTAGAATCGGGCTTCGAAAGTATCTCGCTCTTCTTTGAGATGTATCCAATCCCTTTGTAGGTCTTCAAGAGATGTGGGCATGTCAGGATATAAGATAGTGTATGGAACTTCTCCTTCCTTAGCAGGCTCAATGATTACCGGGAGAATGGAAGGATACGGCATCATAAGACTTTGAGTGTGGGTTCGTACCCACTTGAGGTTAGGCTCAAGAGGGATGGAATTCTTGTGTCCCAGAGTCTTGCTATCCACCTTGTTTCGTATCCTCCATGCTCGGATGAATCTCTGGCGAAGACCTTGATTGTCGTTGTCGTAGTTGAAAACCAAGCCTTGAATCAGCATCTCATGCAGGCCATCCCTTCGGGAAAAACCAAACTTTCTTATAGCTAAGCATGGGTTGTAGGTGATGCCTCCCCTAACGCCAAGTAGAGGGACATTAGGGAATTCCCCACAACGGTCAATAATGATAACATTTTCCTTGGATCGAGAGCACCAATGAATATCTGAATGTTTGAGCATCATTAACCTTTGCGACCACCTTAATCCTTGCTCATTCTTAAAGACTGATTGGGGAAGATGAGAAATAAACCATCTTTTCAGGAGGGGAGTGCAACACATAAGAACACCTCTTTTCCTCATTGTACGAGTGTGAAAAGAGTGGTGGATATCCCCTATCAATGTAGACACCGGATTGTGTGACATGAAGATTTTGATGGCACTTATATCTATGAGTTGGTCAGGATTGGGGAACAAAACTATCCCATAGATAAGAAGGGCCACAATTTCTTTAAAATCTTGCAAGTCTAAGGAATTCCAACATATTTTGGCTTTCTCAAACAGAAACTTTGCTAAGAAGCCTTTGACACCACTTCTAGTTTCCCAATGAGTTGTGATATCAGATGAGTGGAAGTGCAGAGCTTGAGAAATCTCTTCTGGCTTTGGGTCTCTTTTCGTACTGTTGAAAGGTAGTTGATTTAGAATAGGAATCCTCAAGAGTTGAGAGAATTCTTCCAAAGTAGGCACAAGCTGGTAATCAGGAAATGTGAAGCAATGGTGCAAAGGATCAAAGAACTGAAAGAGCACCTTCATCATATCCTCCTCTGTGTTGGAGGTGACCAAGTTGAGTAGATGACCATTCCACTCGGTGAAAGGAGAGATTTCATGGATCTTTGAAGCTAGTTCCCTAAGTCGGGGAGGAATTCTTGAAAGGTTGACTTGGATAGTTTTCCTGCGAAGTGAATCCATATCCTACAAAACAAGAACAAAGATGAATCTCCAAAAATCCTTGAAATGGTTATTGGATGCATATGATGTCCATGATGTCCATGATATTATGTACAAGTATTTATATACGAGCAAAGCAATCAAGTTCTTAGTTTAGGCTTGCATGGGGTTTTATAGGTAAGTACCCTCTTGAAGTTTAGTTGGCTCAACCTGTCCTAGCAATAGTAACCGGGCTCTAAGGAGTTTAATATCACTAGATTGTTTCCTTGTTCACTGTTTCAGCTCAAGGCTCTTTAATGGCGACTGAAATATTCCAAGAAACCAACCCTCAATGAGTGTAGTATCGAGTATCTACCAACTTCAGACTGCACCAAAGTCGGTCATCTCACTACGCCCTAAAGGCCAAGTTGGTCAAGTAATGGTTCTAAAAGTTCGTTAGTGCTTCGCGACATCACTCAGCGGCCCCGTATTCTCCTTGACTACTCAAGAGCTACCGGTACCCACAAATATGTCACACTAACATAGCTATTGCTTAGACCATGTCGGTATACCCCGCATAGTTTCCACAACGTATTGCTATTTACCTATAATGTATCCCCAAATCCGGGTAAAGGATTCAAACCCAAACAAAAACCGTAATGTAAAGCAAGCAAATCAAACAATGTAAGCAAGTAAATATGACCTAACCCTAAGGTAACCCCCACTTTTAAATAAGGACATATCCCCAGCAGAGTCGCCAGTTCTGTGATGCGGTGGGAGAACTGACTTGAGGTTTTGCATTTTGTGTTTGCAAATGTTGCGGTTAGCAAGAGTCGCCTCCGACTTTTCTTTTATCCAAAAGGAAAGGTGAAAAATCACAGGAAAGACCTTTGAGATTGTTTTCTTGAGTTTGGGGGGTAGATTATGAAAAGGAAAGGTATTAGCATCCTTTTCATCCATGGTTTTCCATGGGCTCTTAGTTACTTGCTAGATCACTTGCTTTGTTATTTTGAAATGTGTTTGGCGTGGTTTTGAAAGTATTTTGCAAAAAAGGCCATTCGTTTAGGCAATCTTTGTAATGATTCTCGTTCGTAAGAATGTATACAAAGATGTTTGTCTTTTTGAAAATGTTTTCAATGTTTGTTTGGAAGTGTGTGTGTTTGTTTTAAAAATAGCAAGGATATTTGTTTGAAAATAGAGAAAGTAACTAGAAGCAATCTACTTACTCAAATGTCTTTCTTATGCATTTTCTTTTCCTTTGACATTGTCGTCTTACCATTGATTTGGTAAGCAACCCTATCTTTGGAGTTTAACGGGACGGGCGCGGGTCGTCGTTTAACCATGATAAGCAATGTTGGAAAGTATCTTAGCATTTAGAGGGACTAAGATCATTTTGTAAGGCAACTTTGAATAGCGTCACCGAGGGACTATGATCTTTTGATTTTATTTGTTTTACCAAGATACTTTGCATGCGTAACATGGCTATTTTTGTATAAGGCAACCAAGTGGAGAAACCCTAAGGGTGTTTGTGTGCAAGTGTGTTTGATTGCATGCTTTTGTCTTTGATTTTTTTGGTGGTCTATTTATTGATTTTATCTTGCATTTACATTTGAAAGCGATAAATTACAGAAATGTAAAGTCCTACGCTATTACAACATTTAGGGGGTGGGGGTAAAAATTTATGAATGGGGAGTACCAGCGAGAAAAATAAAGAAAATAACAAGGGGGAGAAAAAATAAAAAAAGAAAAGGGTCAGCGTGCTACTGAGAGGAAGTCAGAAGTTCTGACCCTGGCCTGCTGCAGAACAACAACCTGTTAGTGAAAATGTATAGGTCAGAGGTTCTGACCCTAGTACGCTACAAAACAGAAACCTGTTAGTTAAAATGTATGGGGTTAAAGGTTCTGACCCTGTTGGGAACACAGTAATTTTCAGAAGTTCTGATATTACTAATAACAAAATAGGTTCCAGAAGCGTTGGTGCCAATGTCAGAACTTGGTCTCTCTCTATGCTAGTCAGAACATCTGCAATTTGGTTATTTCTCCACCAAATAGAAGACACGCTTAGGACAGTTTCAGCAGGTGTCATAGCATTTCAGAAGTCAGAACCAAAAATCAGAGGCAAGTTCTGAACCGATTCATTCTCTACTTAAGCATACAAATGCGTGAAAATCTCAAAACATGCACAACGTCAGAAGCATGATATCAACATTGTGTTTTTGAGCATGCAAATCTGATGATGCTTAAGCAATGTGGTGAGGGTTAGCAAGTGCTTACCTTGCAGCTTGAAAAAAGTTCTGTGAACTGGAGTTAGCCTTAACTTTGATGATGTTCTGAACAGGTTCTTTGAATGGATGGATGAAGGGTATATGTGTGGGTCAGAAACTGTATGGGTGTTTCTTACTCAAGAAATATTTTGAGAGCAAATGGGGTTTGAAATCATGAGGTTCAAAGTTAATGGTTTGTATGTTGTGTTTACAGTTTTTTTTAAATTCTTGGAATTTTGGGCAGAGATTCAAGGTGTTTTCTTGCTAAAACTTTCTATTTCTTTTCAGCAATTTTTCTGAACTTGGACCGGGGGTTTTTCAGTGGACAATTGTGTTCTATTTATAGGCAAATCCTTGTGGGTTTTTAAAACGTTAAGTGGCGCCAATATCATGCACTAGATGCTGACTTACTCTTGAAGAAAGTTCATAAAAAGTTGTGATGATTGACAGCTTTTAGCCTAGGTTGGAATAGTAAGCGAGGATTAAGGAAAAGTGACACCCATGAGCGAAAAGTAGCGCATGAACCCATACCTAAATCTGTACAAAGGTTTTTTATGCTACACATGGAGAGACCCTTTGGACCAAGACTCAAAAGTGGTTGTGAGCATTAATGAGCATTAAATGGTGATGAGATTTGTGAAAATCAGAAATCTTGTAATAGGGGATTTTGCATCATTGCCTAAATCTAGGCCAGAAGTTCCTTTTCAACGTAGTCTTGAACAATGCACCCAGGTTCTGATCTTGGCATTCTGTTGTCTCAGCAAGTTCTGAGGGATCTCCAGGCTTTCCAGTAACTTTCCTTGATTTGCCTCTGAAGACTCTGAACTTAGAAATTCTGCTTCAGTGTAGCACCCAATCTTCTGACCCTCTTACCTTCTGATTCCAGCATGTTCTGAAGGGGCATTCAGATTTTTCATCACGTTTTATAATCTTCTGGAAACTTCTGACTGAGCTGGCATAGATGTTGAAGAGCCACATTCTGGCTAAATGTTATGTGCTGAGCTAAGTTTGCATCTTCTGACTGCTCCTTCCTGGAGGTTGGTTCAGAAGTTCTGAAATGTCATTTTTTCCAAAATACTTTAGAAACATTCTAAGCATTTAGAATTTAACTTTTCCAAGGTAAAATTTGACTTTTGAGCTTCTTGATGAAACAAACTTCATATTCTAACATGTCTTGATGAAACATGATTTTTGTGTTTTGATTTTGATCCAAAAACCAAAGTTTGACCTTTCAGCTTGCAAATGACCATTTTGCCCTTGTAAATGGCTTGCTTGGAAAGAAACGATAATTCAAGGCTTTGATTCGTTTAAGAGAAAACTTTGAAAATCCAGGGTGTTTTCCTGAGAAATGAGAGGGAGAATTTTGGGGTACAACAGAGAGTTTTCAGGAATCCTTGATGCTAGATCCTTAAGTTGAGGAGGGATCATTACAAGATTGACTTGAATGGTTTTCCTGCGAATAGAATCCATGTCCTACAAAATAGAACGAAGATAAATCCCAAGATCCTTGAAATGGTTAGTCAATGAATATGATGTTATGATGTTCATGATGTTATGTACAAGTAAATATACACAAACAAAGCAAACAAGTCCTTAGGTTTGTGCTTGCATGGAGTCTCATAGGTAAGTACCCTCTTGAAGTTTATTTGGCTTAAACATGTCCTAGTAATAGTAATCGGGTTCTAAGGAGCTCAATATCACTGGTTTGTTTCCTTGAGCATTGTTTCAGCACAAGCCTCTTTGATGGCGACCGAAATATTCCAAAAAACCAAACCTCAATGAGTGTAGTATCGAGTATCTACCAACTTCAGACTGCATCAAATTCGGTCATCTCACTACGTCCTAAAGGCCAAGTTGGTCAAGTAAAGGTTCTAAAAGTTCATTAGTGCTTCATGACATCAATCAGCGGCCCCGTATTCTCCTTGATTAACTCATGGGCTACCAGTACCCACAAATATGTCGCACTAACGTAACTATTGCTTAGACCATGTCGATATACCCCGCACAGTTTCCACAACGTATTTCTAATTACCTATAAGGTATCCCAAATCTGGGTAGAGGATTCAACCCAAACAAAGAACCATAATATAAAGCATACAAGTCAAACAAAGAAAGCAAGTAAATATGATATAACCCTAAGGTAAACCCAATTTTAGAATTATCCCCAGCAGAGTCACCAGTTCTGTGATACGGTGGGAGAACTGACTTGAAGGTTTTGCGCTTGATCACAAATATTGCGGTTAGCAAGAGTCGCCACCGACTTTTCTTTTATCCAAAAGGAAAGGTGAAAAAGCACAGGAAATACCTTTGAGATTATTTCTTGAGTTCGGGGGTAGATTATGAAAAGGGAAGGTATTAGCACTCTTTTCATCCATCTTTTTCCATGGGCTCTTAGTTACTTGCTAGATCACTTGCTTTTGTTTGAAATTGTGTTTTGTGTGGTTTTTTAAAGTATTTTGTAAAGAGGTCATTGTTTAGGCAAACTTTGGAATGATTCTCGTTCGTAAGAATGTATACAAAGTGTTGATCTTTTGAAAATATTTTCAAGTTTTGTAAGATGTTTTGAAAGTGTAAGTGCTTATTTTGAAAACAACAAGGATCTTTTGTTTTTAAATTGATCAAGTAATTAGGAGAACTCTACCTACTCAAAATTCTTTCATGTTCATTTCCTTTTCCTTTGATATTGTTATCTTACCATTGATTTGGTAAGTAACCATATCTTTGGATGTAAACGGGACGGGCGTGGGTCATCGTATAACCATGATTAGCAATGTTGCAAGGTATCTTAGCATTCTCTTTAGGGACTAATATCATTTGAAAGGAAACATAGATAGCGTCATCGAGGGACTATGATCTTATATTTTGCTTGTTTTTGCTAAGATACCTCACATGCGTAATATGGCCATTTAGTAAGGTAACCAAGTGGATTTACCCTAGGGGTGCTTATGTGCAAGTGTATTGTTTTTCATGCTTAGTTTTGTCTTTGATTAGGGTTTTCTAATTGATTGGTTTTAGTCTTTCCATACAAACCCTAATTACTAGCATTTGTAAATAAAGCGATAAATTGCAGAATTTAAAATTACTACGCTATTACAATACTTGTGGGAGGGGGTGTACAAATTATAAATGAGGATTGGAAGAAAATAAAGCTTAATTATCTATTACAACCATATTTAATTGGTACAAGAATTGAATAAATAAATGTACAAAAATAAATAAATATTCAAGAATGTAAATGTAAAGTAAATGGATATTTGTTTGGATTTTTTAGAGAAAAGGGGTTTTGATTTTAACCTAATTAACTAAAGGGAAAATAATTAATTAAAAGTAAAAACCTAAATTTACTAGGAAAAGAAATTTAATAAAACCCTCATCTAATAATTGATTAAAAAGAAAATTAAATTTGTAAGAAGAACATTTTTTGGTATTTTTTGTCTTAAAAATTACTTATAGTACTTATAAAATATTTTTGGTCTTTTTTGGTTTTGAAAGAGTATTTTTGAATTGTGAAGGAAATAAATTAAAACCCTAGTTTTCTAATTAAAATTACAAATTAATTGGTAAAATAAATAAATTATGATTAAGTAAAATAAAAATTTTTTGTGTAAAAAATAAATAACCTTTTCAAAATATTAATCTAATATTTTTATATTTTTTCTGATTTTTTAATATTAGGTAAAACATTTAAGAAGATAAATAAATAAAATAAGAACAAAGAAATAAAAATGGGCCAGGGTGTGTAAGTGCAACACGATGTCAAAAAGTAAAAAAAGATAATAAGGCCCAAGGAGGAAGCCCGGTGCTTGTCCAAAAAAGTCAGAATAGGAAAAATATTTAAAAAAAAATCAAAAGGGTACCACTGGGGCTCGAAACCAGGTCCCTTAAGTCACAGGCGCGCGCTTCTACCTCTAGGATGGCTATATATCCGTTTATATAAATCAAATCATAAATATATATATATATGGCAAACACGTTCCTGAGGCCAACTTCATCTTCAACCTCACGCCCAACCAGAGCCTCTCTAACTTGTTCAAATCTCAACAAAAATGAAATCTGTAAATAGGAAACTTGTAGCAAATTTCCTCACGATTTCAGAAATGCAAAGCAATAAAATTATAAATCAAAGATAAGCATGAATTTTAATGGCCCTAATCTGAATCCTAAAAATCTATGAAACTTCAATCTTAAATTTCTCTAGGCTCAAGAAAAATTAATGAAAACTATGGACATGGTTAGCTTTAGGGCAATGATATCTACATTTTTCTTTCACAAATAAACCATTAATGATGTCTGTATGAAAAGTTCCAAAGTCAGAAAACTTACCTTGCAAGAGGGTAACGATTTTGGAGTTTGAGTAGCTTTCAGTGAGTTCCAATGATTGGGTTAGCTTCCTCAAGTTCCCTGGAAGCTAATGGGATGCTTAGCTTGAGCTGGAAGTGCCTGGGGAGTCCTGGAGAAGTCCAAGTGCAAAGCTCTGTTTTTTAAAATGGAGGATGGTGTTAATGGTGTGACAGTCTTGTAACAGGGTGTGGGATGAGTTCTAAATGATGTTTATAAACTTTAGGAACCAAAAGGCTTGAAAACGCACGAGGGAGATATGAGTTTCAGACTTTTGGTCAGGTTAGGCAACAATGGAGGTATGTGATACAGTTCTGAGCTCTTGGTGTTTTTTAAGGTTCAAGCATGCGTGTGATTTGTGGAAAATGGCTTGTGTATGTATAAGCAAAAGGTCTTGAGTGGTTTTGAAAGTCAGAAGTACAAGTTACAAGCTATTTGCTATGTTACTTAATTTTTAAGAAAAGTGGGAAAACAAGTTTCAAGGGGAAGTACAAGCAGGGGCTGAGTGATTGTAAGTGTCTAACAAGTTTCTTTTGAGTTATGGGACTTATATGATCAGAAGGGAACAAGTGCAACGCTCAAGAATAAGTTTTGTGCAAAAATTCACTTTATCAAAATGGCAATGTGCACTTTCTTCCCAAAATAGATATAAAGCATGGCCTTGCATTGAATGCTTGAAATGAGACCTCTAACAGCTGTGCAAGCAATTAATTATGGAGTGCCTAACAATTTTGAGGCCTGCAAAGTAGAGGTTATGCAGCATAAATTTGAATTTTGAATTTGTTCCTCACAAAAAGACTTGTAATTCAAGTGATAAAACCCTAACTTCATCTCTTCGATTCTCCCTAATCAAAAATGATCTCAAGTAGTTCTTGGACATTTTTGAAAGCTTGTAATGTGCTCTAAAACCCATATTTGAATCACCTTTGAAGATTCCCCTTGGAACTATTTGAAAAAGTGCCATGAAGTTGGGTAAAAATCCTGACCAAATTAGGGCAAAATTTCACTAAGTGTTTTGTTCCATGACCATGTATTCTTAAAATTATAACTTGAGATCCAAGAACTTTTGTAAGGAGTTGTGTAAATCAATGTTGTATGTTTCATGGATATCTACAACTTTCATGTTGGAAGTTTCTTCTGAATCATCTTGTATCATGGTGAAAACTTTGTTCAAAGTTATGAAAAAATAAGAAATTTCCAATACTTAGAAAAATTTCTAAGTTTAGAAATTTTAACCTTTCAAAATGAAATCTTGAATTTTGGATTTATTGATGAATAAGTTTCATATTTTAAAATGTTTTGATGAATTGTGATCTTTGACATTTGATTTTGACCAAAAAGTCAAAGTTTGACTTTTCAGTATACAGTTGACTTTTGATCAGTTGACTGAAAATTCATTTGTCAATCCATTGGACTTGAGCAATGTTTTGAGCCATGTTATTAGGTTAAAATGATTCAATTAGACTCTTAAGATCATGCCTTAAACCAATTGATCATTTTCTAGGCCAAAAATCAGAAATTGCCCTTTCCCAATCAAAACCCTAATTTTGACCATTTTTCCCTTTTGAAGATATGATCAAATTTCTTGAGCAATTGTGGTCCAAACTTGTTAAAATGATGCATATGGGTTTAAAATGTTGATGTTGATAAAAAATTATGAAGTTTGTCTGTAAATTGGCCATAGTTGACTTTTACCCCGATACGGTTGATTTTTAGGTCAACTGCTCAATTGACTGAGCAAAAGTGTCATCCAAAGCTTGAAACGTGACATGAGTAGTCTTGAGGGTCTAAAATGATCCATGAAAGTTATATGGGGCATTGGAAGTGCAAATATCCTTGTGCAATCTCAAACCCTAATTTTGGTCATCAGTGCTTAAGGAGGTGTCTTGAGCTAATTAACCCTAGTGCAGTCTTGAGCCAAAGGAGATCTTGTGAGCAAAATTCTTGATAGATGAGAGGGAAAATTTCGGGGTACAACACCAGATGTATCTCAGCATTATCAACTCTTGAGAAGCCACCACCCTTAGGACGCAAAATATGTATGACAAACTAGTGCAATATTTGGGGCAATCTCTTGAGGCAGACATTAGTAATTGGTTAATTATTGTTGTTGTCTCTTAGAGCTTTCAACTGTTCATTACAGTGCATTCTCCACTAGAAATTAATATGAACGCTAGAATCCCTAACCTTTGGTTTATTCCCTATTGTGATTCTAATAACAGTGCGCCACATATCATTTGTAAAAGTATAAACTTCACCTCGAATCTCAAAGTTGAATTCAACATTGTCTCTCTTGCGTAATCCCGCATAGAAGATGTGAATCAAATCCTTGTTATATTGATGAGTTAACTGGAGGAAGTAGTTTATTCCTTGATGATTTAGCCTGCTAATAACCTAATGAATATGGAGTTCTTCAGATGTGCTCACTTTGTAGTAATGTTGGTTTGCAACAATTCTTCCACGACATTTTTCTTCAAAGAATTCCATATTCTCTTCACTAAGCAAGTCAAACACAAAATTAGCATTGTTTGAGGAAGAACCAGCTTTCCCTTTACCTCTGCTATCCCCTTTGCCTCTTGAAATTTTTGGAGCCATGAGCAATTCTATCAAAACAGACTTGCACATAAGGTGTTTGTTAGAATTCCTCAACCAAATCAGTTGGAATTTGAGACAAATATGGTATCCTCACAAATGAAGATGATGTTATAGAAAAGATGGATGCACAAAACAACAAGTTTACACACAATATATAGGAATTTATGAATGCAAGATGCAATGGATGAGTGTAAAAGAGATAAAGACACAAAGTAGTGGGTTTTAAATTATGGTCAATTTGGAATATTGAAGGAGAATGAGTGATATTAAGTGAAATGAATGGGTTTTATGGTCCAATTTATGTTGGGAGGAAACATTTTACTGGAATTTTGTAAGGGGAGAAGGAATTTCGTTTAAGTTTATGAGACAAAAGAGTTGTGAAGGAAGATAGAAGATGAAAAGGTGAGATTATGACAAATTTCGAACACACGTGTCGATCAGATCAGATTATGTGTCGACACATCCATATTATGTGTCGACCTATACTGAAGTATTTTCATAACATCACATGAATTTATTTTATGTGTCGACCTATACGATATTAGGGTCGACACATACTGAAGCAAATTGAACATTTATGAAAATTTTGAGTTTATGTGTCGACACATGCATATTATGTGCCGACCTATACTAACTTGAAAGACACCAGATGCTTGTAATACTCAAGATAGAGAAGATTGGTATGTGTAATGTTTTAATTTATGCATGAACAATATACAATATAAAAGTGCACATATATTAAAATAAATACAAATACACATAGTGTACAATTTGATCCATGTCATTTTAAACGTATAAATTGAAATAATCATGGATTCAATAATTTTTTTTGGAAACGAACATAAGAACAAAAAGATATTCAACATGCATTATATGCCAATAAAAAATGATAAACAAGCTAGCTTACTCTAAGAGAAGAAAAATTGAAACATACAACCTCACTGATCAACCAAAGTAAACACAAGCATTTCATGAAAAGCTCAAGAACATGAGCATTAAAAAATGATTAGCGTGCCATGAACAAAATAGATCCAATGCTCCAATAATTTCATCTTCTCAAGATGTTTATAAGATTCTTTATCAATAGGGTTTCTTGTTGATGATACTTGAGAACACATTCATTATTTTTTCCACGAAGTCAAAGAATTTTGAATGTACCACCTACTAATTGTCTTGATGTGTCTACACTTGAAGGCTCATACTTTTGTCATAGAAGTAAAACAATTTTCCTGCAATTTTAAACAAGAAAAACTAGGTACCCAATCTATGTTAGGTCATTAAGGGTGAGTAACATAATTGTTTCACTTAGGAGGCCATTTAAAAATGCCATTAGGGATTGGAATTTTTCTAAGTTTGCATTTGGAAATGGTGTGTCCCTTCATACAACAATAGTGACAAGTTATGTTCCGAGAGATATCACTTTTGTTTTTCAACTTATTCTCAACAAAAATTTATTTTGCATATGGTGATTTAATGGTTTGTTAAACTTTGTTGGATCTATAGCAAACATAACTTTTGGTTGTTGAGCTTTTGTCAATTTCCCTTTAAGAGTTTTGACTTCTTTTTGCCAAATATGACATGTATCTCAACCAAAGTTAAATGGATTGTCATCCATCTTATTTTATAACTTTATGAATACCTACAAGAGTGTTCTTTAGAGCTTCCATTTTATTTTCTGTTTTTAAAATTTTTGCTTCCAAATGAGAAAAGATTTTTCTATTTGAAGACAACTTTTTAAAAGATTCAATAGCTTCTCTATGTAGGTTCTCAAAGGCTTTAAGTAAGTAAAAATGAGATATTCCATTAACATATTTATTTTAGGAAGAGTTTACCTTATCCTTCTTACCTTTTTGACGATAATTAGAGAGATGAGTCTCATCCCTTCTAGATGCTTTGAGTCCCTTTTTCTCATCTTTATAATAATGGCCAGAGAGGCATACTTCATCATAATTAGAAGGTTTGTGTTCCTTATTTATTCTATCATTGGAATAAGTTGAAAATCAAATATTTGTCAAATCTTGATCATCATTAGATTCCTCATTGTTTGAAGATTCAATGTCACTTCCCTAAGCCACACAGGGCTTCCTAGGTTTGTCATGACTCTTGCGTTGATTCCTCTTTTTCTTTTCGTCAAGATTTAAGCCTTTATTTTTGGATTTTTATTCCTTAGAAGATGTAGATTTCCTTTAGGCTCAATGTTTCTTTTGTTGAGACTCTTTTCATTTCCCATTTTCAAGTACTTGTGATACCTTTTGATAAATAAACTCATCTCTTCATATTCCTAATCATAGTTATTACCAACATCTTTATCATAATAATGCTCATCCTTTGAGAAATTTGAACTTGAAGCCATGATAGCTTTTGACTTCAATCCTTCCTCCTTATTAGAGTCTTTCTCTTTGTTCTTCTTTTTCTCAAGCTTCTTTTCATATTTCTCTAAGAAATTGAGTTCTTGCTCGTGTTCTTCTAACTTTCCAATTAAGGTGGTGAGATCAAGTGTTGCGAGATTATTGGCTTCCTTGATCGCGGTAACCTTTGGTTGTCAATCCCTAGTAAGACATCTCAAAACCCTGTTATTACCAATAATATTGGAAATAGGATTACCTAGTAAATTTAAACGTTTGATAAGACGTGAGAACCGCTTTTGCATTTGAGCAATGGTTTCACCATGATTCATGCAAAATAGTTCAAAATCTTGATTCAATGTATAAATCCTAGATTCTTTAACCTTATTAGTTCCCTCATAGGTAACTTGTAGAGCATCCCACATAGCTTTAGCGGTTTGACAATGGGAAATGCGATAGAATTCATCAACACCAAGAGCTGATACGATGATGTTCTTTGCTTTCCAATCGTGTGCCCACTTCTTATTATCATCCTCATTCCATAAATTTTCCATCTTTGGCACGATAACACTATCAACAATATATGTCATCGGTATTGGACCATTTTGAATGGCTTCGCAAACACCTTTGTCATATGAGTTGACATGAATTTGCATACAAGATTTATAATTATAATTTTCTCCCGTGAAAATTGGGGCTCTTTTATAATCCCCTTTAGGGTCGTAAGCCATTTTCTAAAGAATTTTAAAGCCGGAATGAACTGGGATCTTAAAGCCACTTGTTAGACGATGACAACGTGTCTATAGGGGGTGGAATGATACCCAATAAAATTCCAGAAAATTCTAGTTTTGAAAAATTAGTTTTTCCAAGAGTTTGAGCGGAACTGATTTTAAAAATAAGTCGTCTTTACAAATGTTATTAGAAACTCATATATGAAAACTTAAAAACAAATAGAGTATGGCATAAGAATGACAATTAAATTAATACGCTTGAATCACTTTACAACTTATTTAATATTTATAGCAAGTTACTAGTAAAGCTATTTCCAATGGCAATATTCAAAATAACAAACAAAATCAATTTGTCAAACACTTGGTGTGCAAGTGAATTTTTAGAATTTTTCTTTAAGCTGTGTTGATACACAAAATAACTTATAATTAATAGTGATTATAAGCAATATCAACACTTGATGTAAATCAAAAACAATCTAAAAAATTTCCTACAATTCAATTGATAACGCAATGATATTTGACAAATTGATTGATGAATATTAAAGTAAAAGCAATAAGAAAAGAGACACGAGGATTTGTCTTCACAGTTCCCCACTTTTGTCCTTGCGTGTGGGTACGTCTTCCCCTAATTCTAATGGAATTAGGATAATTCTTACTATGCAAAAAATTGATACAAGATAAATGTTCAAGAGAAACTCCACAAACCCAATACTTGTTGTCGATTTAACCTTTTATCTTCTTTTGATCTTGAGAAATACCAAGACACAATAAATGCAAATTGACTATTTGGATCTTGTTACTCCTTTGCATACTTTATCTCTAAAGCTTCCGCACACCGTCAATTTCAACTATTACAACACAAGACATCAATTGTAATCCGCCATTCTCTCGCTACTTCCTTTGCATTATTTATCTCCAAAGGATTGAAGGTAGAGAAAACACAGTAAATGGAGTTTGAATTGGGTTTATAGAAAACATTCTCCTTTAGAAATTCTAATCACTCAAATGTTAAAAGCTATAAAGACAATGAAGAGTAAAGAACACAAGTGTTTTATCCAGATTCACCTTAACAAGGTTAATCATGTCTACCCCTCAAGGTGATTTGCCTTTAACAAGGACTTAATCCTCTATAACCAAAATAATTACAAATGCTCGGGCAACCGCCGGTGACTAACTAACAATGAAACATTTTGTGATCCAACTTAACAAATATAACATTCATTACCCAATAGAATTAGATCACTTAAGATCTCCTATTAGGTTTTTCAACAATGACCAGCAGTCATTGTCTTCTTGAGATTAGACCTTCACTCATTCACTCAAGGAACCTTTCAATGATATTTTCAATGATCTAATTTAATGGATATAACAATCATTGACCCAACAGAATCAGATCACTTAAGATCTACTATTAGGATTTTCTACAATGACTCGCAACCATTGTCTTCTTGAGATCACACCTTCACTCAATCACTCAAGGAATCTTTCAATGATATGTTTAATGATTTAATTTAACAAATATAATAATCATTAACCCAACATAATCTAATCATGTAAGATCTCCTATTAGGATTTTCTACAATGACCACAGCCATTGTCTTCTTGACATCAGAAGTTGTGAAGCATCTTGTAGTGTTCTTCATCTTCATCTTCTTGTTGAGAAAGTTATGAGCAACAACTGCTTAATGCTTCTGAGATTTACCAAGATGTATATGATGATAGTTTATGTAGAATCTTGTATCTTTCTTCTTCTTTTATCTTTCTTTCTTTTCTCTCATTTATGTGTAGTGGTCTTCAGCATGTTTAACATTGCAGCTTTGCCAACTTCAGCATCCAAAACTTTTTAGCTTGATGTCCAAAAGCACTTTACCTCAAATGTTTGATCTTCTTTTATAGCCTTGAGAGAGAGAGAGAGAGAGAGAGAGAGAGAGAGAGACATCGTGAGGATTTAAAAAATCCTTTGTGAATCAACGATTAGTTCCCAACGGATAGAATAAGGTGTAAGAGTTTGGATAGTACATAGTGATATTGTTCGTTGTCTATCACTTTACAACGTTTAACTTTAACCTTATCGTCAAAAGATGTTTTTCTACTTAGCTTGTAGACATAGATTCGTTAAGGGTAGAAAGATAATATGGAAACATTTGTTTATTCCCTACAATCATAATGAGATTGGTTGACAATACAGTATGAAATTATTATCCTTACGCCACCCTAGAGGGTAGATGTTACATAGCAGTTTTTTTACCTTTTGTACACCATCACACATTAACTATTTTGAACTATTTTTAATTTTCTTGGAGTCTTTATAACTTGTCCCATCAGAACCTTGTCTTCAGAGTCTTCAGCACTTGGTCGTAAGAACTTGTTTTTCTTCAGATCATCAGAACTTGTTCAGCAGAACCTCATCTTCATAATCTTCATAACTTGGAACACACAGAAGTAAAGCTTTAGAAGGCTTCTAAAGCTTAACAACAAAGTCACAATCAGAACCTCTTGTACTAATGTTCCTAAGAACCGTTGCATAAGATGAATTCCAGAATCTTGACTTCAATTGAAATACGTAACCAAATGTTTTCTTTTAGTAGTGTTTATGTTCAGAATCTGATGATGTCACACGCCTTGATACCAAAGTTAGAACAGTACAATAGCAACTACACACTAGAATGAAACCATTAGAGTATATCATTTTTATTTTGATACCATGTAAAGTTATCATCAAAGTAATAAGGCCATATGTAGAAACAATTCTTGTTCTTACAATCTCCCCCTTTTTGGTTATGACAAAATCATGTATTTTGGTAAAACAATTTATACAGGGTAATCACCATAACTGACAAATTTAGAGTTAAGCTCTCAGCGCTCCATGAATCTGTTAATCCCATAATTTCATTTAAGCTTGTTCAGAGTCTCCCCCTGAACCCAATACTCACAAAATAAACTTTGAGTTTTCAAAACATAGAAATAGAGAAGGAACACTTCCCTACAACAACTCATCAGAGTCTGCTAGAACATGTGGTCTTCATCTCGGAACCTATTTACTATCAGAACTTGATGAAGAATCAAAACTTGATTTTGAGTCTGATTTAATAATGCCACGTGTCATGTATCAACACTTCTATTTCTTGATTCTAATATCAAAACGAAAACACTATACTTCGTGAGAAGTTCACTACTTATTAAGCATCAGCGTTTGACATGATATTTTCCAATATATCCCACATTCAGACAGTTCCTAACTTATGAATTAAACATACGTTGCAGAAGCACATGTATCAGAGCACATCTTCTGAGTGGCATCTCTATATCAAGCATGCCTCAGAATGTTGACTTGACTTCCTTTCAGGAGAGCTCAGCTTCTGAAGCTTTAAGTCTGAATTCCACACTTTCATAAAGTTCACAACTTCTAAATAATATGATATCAAGCAAGATTACCTTACTTTCAATAAGTTTATAACTTCTGAATTGTGTTTGGTAAATATGTTTGAGTATACATATATTCATAAAGTGTACAACTTCTTATATATGAAATCAGAGTTTATTTCATCCATAAGGTTCTTAACCTTAGACAACAGGATCTTCATATTCAACCTGTCTTAGAATACTCAGTGAACTTATTCAAAGTTCCTGGATTGAAACATCAAACAAACAGTTAATAGTAACAACATTATATATGTTTAAGTTTAATATTCTGACAGTAAATATTATCAAAATCATTTTACTTTCTCCCTCTTTGTCAGAAATTAAAAAGGTAATAAAGAGAAAGAAAAATAAACTTTAAAGATAACCAACAAACTGTTAAACTTCATAAAAAAACAAGATTTTAAGAGATACAATTGTTTTACAAACAGAAGAAAATAAATCTTAAGTTCTAAGAAAAAGTTCTAATCCTAAGATTCCTTGTTAAGCTTTTCCATCAGCTGCTTCAACATCTCAGTCATCTGGTTGAAGGAGGTTGCTTGAGCTAGACTTGTTTCCTCATATCTTTCTAGATGCTTTTGAACAATCCGATTTGATTCTTGCATCTTCTCCATTGATTCCTTTATCCAATAAATTTTCTTTTTAACATACATAACAGGCTTTACATTAGAGCATGAGGCATATTCAGCTGTCACTAAAACAATATCAGAGGTATTGTAAGGGCGCACAACTTCTAAGCCAAGAACCACTTGTCTTATAGGTGTTGGAGTAGGAAGACACAAAGGAGGTGTTGATAAGGTTTCAAGCAGTTCCTTATATTTCTTTTCATCTTCTTGACATTTGAAGGTTTGCATGATGTCAGAGTTGACATCTATTACTCTTCTAAAGTTGATTCATGCAACTTCAACCTTGATAAGATCTATGTTGGATGAAGATACTCAAGATATTATCAAGAGAAGTCAAGGCCATTTGTTGAAACATATGAAATATTTCTGATGGGGTCATTTGCCGGTTAAAGACACGATGAAAAGCATGGTGAAAAGATGTTGGGGATATGCTGTAAGAGGTGAATGATGGAAGATCAACTCGACTTGTTTCTGATTGAAAGCCAGGATGAGAAAATGAGTAGGGTAGTGTGATCGGTGGGAATGAGAACTGACTGTTTTGGAATGCTGGTTCGCGTTTTGCGTTTGTTTTCGCAAAATGTCGCGGTGAGCAAGAGTCGCCACCGTCTTTTATTTTATCCAACAAGGAAAGGACAAAAGCACAGAAAAATTCCTTTTTGAGATATTTCTCTGGTTCGGGAGGTAGATTATAGAAAGGGAAGGTGTTAGCACCCTTTCTATCCGTGGTTATCCACGGGCTCTTAGGTACTTGCTCATTATGTTTTCAAAATTTTGCTTTTCTTTGTGTTTGTGGGTTTGAAAAGAGTTTTTTTTGTTTGAAAGGGGTGTAAGTGCGAAAAGTTTTGTTTTGTTTTAAAAGGAGCAAGTACTTAAGAACATCTACCTACTCAAAAAGGAATTAAACTGTACAAAGGTCCTTTAGACAATGCTATCCCACTATTGATGAGGAGTAGGTAGCACCATCGTTGGAGTTTTTGGGTCAATTCGATTAAGGGACATGTGGTCACTAAAGCAACGTTAGGACGCCTTAGCGGTAACCCTAATGTCTTAGATCATTTTATCCGAGGCAACCGTTCCGAGGCAACTTATGATCTTTGGATAAGAGGGCGACCTCTAAAACTTCCTATACTCAATGACCACGTTCGAGGAAACCAAGTGAGGTGTACCCTAGGAGTGGCATGTGCGAGTGTGTTATTTTTCAGTTATGTTATCTTTGTACATGTTAATGGTGAGCTACTGTTGATTTTAGGTTAAAGTTTAATCTTGTCATGCATTGCCTATTTATCAAACATCTAACAGTTAATGGTTGCGGAAATTAAGTTGCGGAAACTAAATCTACGCTATTACAAGGCGTCGGGTATTTACATCGCCAAAGACAAACCCTTTAAAATTAAATTGCGAAAAGTAAATAAAAGCGGTAAATAAATAAATAAAGTCCTAAGTTAAAAACTATTACATTCCCGAAGCAGTTACAATATTGAAATATGGATCAAAAATAATTCGCACGCGAGAAATTTAAATCGGAGTGTCTTAGGGTTTTGACCCTTTTTATTAAATACAACATATTTTTTTGTTATTTTTTGAATTAAAAATTAACCTAAAATTAATAATTGAATTAATTAATTAAATGAAAATATTTTTGGGATTTTATTTTAATTAAGGAAATAAAATAAGAATGGTTAAAAAGTTAATAAAAATCCTAATTCTATATTAATTTTAATTTAATGCAAAAGATATTAAAATTGTACCTAATTAAACTAAATAAATTAATTAATTGTTATTTACAAAAATAAATAATAAAATTAATGGAATTAATAAAAATATTATTTTTGTTGTTTCTGATTTTTTATGAAAAAGTTAATTGGTTAATTAATTAATTAAGATAATAATAATAATAAAATAGAAATAGAAAAATAATGAAAAAGAAATAAAATGTAAAAAGAAATACTCAGGGGGTGTGGGCCTGATCTGGGAGCATGATTAGCAATTTTTTGAGGCCCAGAACGTCCAGCCTTATTGGACTTTTCAGATCGCCTATGCGCTGGTTGACCAGAGTGTATGGTGGATATCCAGCCTAAGCCATTGAATTTGATTTGCAAGCCATCTGGTAGGTGGATCTTTGAGGAGTATGGTAGTCTCTACGCTTGAGGGTGCACTGGAATAACTGAAACAAAATAACACAAATGTTTTGGGGGACCTGGGATTCGAACCCAGGTCCCAATGCCCATTGACACGCTCCCTTGGCCAACTCATCCACGCTGCTTAGTTGTTAATGGGATGGAAAACAAATAATATAAGATAAACAATTAATTATTCCTGGCAAAAAAATAAAAACGCGCCAATGATTCAAATGAACCAATGGACGCAAGCTACGTCTTTGTCTTCTTCAACGAAGACTAGTTTATTTATCTGCGGATTTTATTCCGCAACTAAATCCATGGCATCATCCTACCATATGCTACAGGCCATATAAATTCCAATGAAGACCACCACTGCATTCGTCTCTCTCCCCGGATCATTCCTATACCCACCATTAGCCTCAATTTAACCTACATAAAAAACGCCTAAAAAACAAGAACAAGAACCCTAGGTTCGAGCATCATGATACAGGTCCTAAAAATACAATTGAATAATACCAAGACGTTCCAAATCAAACAACAAACATAACTATGCCAAGATTTTAAAGAAAAGATGCAAGAATCGAAGATTGGGAATCCATGTTCAGAGGTTGGTTCGTGATGACTTACAATGCAATTTAGGCAATGAGAAGGCTGGATTTTGATTGGTATCGCTTCACTGGATGTCAAGGAAGAGAACTATGTCAAGCTTTTGGACTGAATCGTGCTCCAATGTTGTTTTTTATCTCCCACTTTTCAAGCTTTTTTCCAAACTTTGTATGGCCGTTTCTGCAGTGTTTTTTGCGTATCCTTTGTCTGCCTCACTTGTGTGCATATAATGGAATGAATTTAGGTCAAAACATGGGCCATAATCCAAGTGCATTCAAGGTTTTGAGATATGATATGATCACCATTATCAAGTTTCCAAATATAGGCCAAATCTGATTTTTTTTATGCATGAAAATCCATGATACGAGTTTGATTTGATTCATGATGATAATTGAAAGTTGTACCAATCACAAAGATATGATTTCATCAATTTTTAGATTTTATTTGATTTAATATTGATTAAAAATGAATTAAATCAATAAAAATTAAATAAAATAGAAAAATAAATTAATGGTCATGAAATCAAGTATGGGACACGTGTGTGGCATGACAAGACCATATCAAGTTGAAAAAAGTGGGCCCTTTTGTCAAAAATTGGAGTTTTGAGGATAGTTGACTTTTGGCAAATTTGGAAAAATGCCCAACTTCAACAATGCATAACTTCTTCAATTTTGAAATTTTGGAGGTGTTCTTGGACTTTTTTGGAAACCTTGAGATGTCCTCTAACCAACCCTTTTAGTCTAATCTCATTTTGATATTCCATTCTCAAGTTATAAGCTTTGGCATAAAAGGTGTTTTTGTTGACTTTCAAAAATGACCTATAATGTCCAAATTTGTAACTTTTTGTGAGATCATTTCTTGATCTTGGGGTGTGAATATGGATTGTAGGAAATTGCATCTTCTTCAAAATGAGCTTTTGATGGGTCATTTCTCATAAAGTATGAGAAAGTTATGCTTGGTCAAATTTGAGTTGACTTTTCCTGCAAAACCCTAATTTAGCAACTTTTGAATCTTGATGAATTTTGAGCAATCCTTGATGAATCATGATCAACCCTTGATCAAATGATGAATTATCCTTAAAAATGAGAATGTTGACAAAATAATATTGAGGTTTGACTGTATTTGGGACACAGTTGACTTTTGCCATAACACAGTCGATTTTTGGGCCTCTTGAGCAATTGACTGGCCAAACTTCCTCTGCAAGGCTTGAAATTTGACATGGATGAAATTAAGAACATATTAAGACATTGGGAAGCACTTGAGGCCTTTTGGATATAAGGACCTTAATGCAACACAAACCCTAATTTTGAGGTTGACTGCCTTAGGAGGTGATTTGACTGTCCAAATCTTGAGCCAACTTGAGTAACTTGAAGATTATTCTTGACATGTCTTGAGGAATATGGGAGGGAAAATTTCGGGGTACAACAGTTGCCCCTGTTCAATTTTCTTAAACCTGAGGATATAGATTGGCTTTCGAGCTATTCGTGATCCGAAGGTGGAAGATAATTGAACACTAGAGTGCCCAAAAATTTGCACTCGCATGGTGTAGCATCAACATTGTGATGTCGGGAATGGGCTTACAAATGCCATTTGGAGATTGTTGGCAGGAGGATGGGCTTATAGATGCCATTTGCAGGAGTGTCGATCGCATAAGAGATTCCTTAGCGAGAACCTGCATACCTGTGGTTTGTAGAAAATTCCGCTAGGGAAGTCTAACTTTTGTTGAGATTTAGGAACTTGGTTGTACTTCACTGAGAGAATGCCTCGGCTGAGTCTTAAGAACTTGTCCATAATTCAACTGGGGGGAAACATCTTCATCGAGATCTAGGAACTGTCTCGTGCTTAATGGAGTATACCGTTGAGGTTATAGAACTTGTCCACACTATGACGGAGGAAAACATCAAGATCTAGGAACTGACTCGTGCTCAACAGAGTATACTGTTGAGGTTATAGAACTTGTCCACACTATGACGGAGGAAAACATCAAGATCTAGGAACTGACTCGTGCTCAAGGGAGTATACTACTGAGGTTATAGTACTCGTCCATACTATGATGTAGGGAAACATCTTCATCAAGATCTAGGAACTGTCTCGTGCTCAATGGAGTATACCGTTGAGGTTATAGAACTTGTCCACACTATGACGGAGGAAAACATCAAGATCTAGGAACTGACTCGTGCTCAAGGGAGTATACCGCTGAGGTTATAGTACTCGTCCATACTATGACGTAGGGAAACATCTTCATCAAGATCTAGGAACTGTCTCATGCTCAATGGAGTATACCGTTGAGGTTATAGAACTTGTCCATACTATGACGGAGGAAAACATCAAGATCTAGGAACTGACTCGTGCTCAAGGGAGTATACCGCTGAGGTTATAGTACTCGTCCACACTATGACATAGGGAAACATCTTCATCAAGATCTAGGAGCTGTCTCGTGCTCAATGGAGTATACCGTTGAGGTTATAGAACTTGTCCACACTATGACGGAGGAAAACATCAAGATCTAGGAACTGACTCGTGCTCAATGGAGTATACCGTTGAGTTTATAGTACTCGTCCACACTATGACGTAGGGAAACTGTCGAGATTGAGAACCTTATCTGAAATTCTACCGAGGATAATTCAATTGAGATTTAAGAACCGGTCAGGTCTGTGACGTAATTAAGAACTTTAACTGTATGTTTCCTGAAAGGTAAATGTCAGTCATATGCAATGCATGATATGGATCATGCAATGATGTTCTCAAAATAAATGAGATTGTATTCGTATGATGCGTATATGCATGTATCATGATGTATGGGGATATAATGTTTTAGCTGGGGAAAATAAATCCCGGAGCTGCTGGAGAATAGAGCTTGAGTTCTTCGTTTCCGCTGGGGATGATGGACGAAGATGATAAACCTGTAGGAGAGAAGAACTCCGTTGGGGGAATAAACTGATGAAGAGATTACTCCGAGGGGAATTACTCTGTGGGGAAGAGACGTTCTGCTGAAGATTTCAATGATAACTCCACTGGGTATTCTGTTGATAAGCTCTGTTGGGAATTTTAATGATGAACTCCACTGGGGATAGAAAGAACTTCGCTGGGGATGATCTTTCAGTTGCAACTTGCTGAGGATAACCCAGTTAGACTCTTGTGAGGATAACCTTCTGAATTTTGCTGGGGAGATTTATTTGTGCTCTGCAGGGGATAAGCTTCCAGAATCTACTGGGTGAGATGATTCAACTCTGGCGGGGAAGCCTTTTTTAGACTGCACTGAGGAAATGACTCCACTGGGGTATCTTGTATTCCGCCGGAGAACATTCTTATATTTCATTTGAGGAATATTAAGACTGTCGGGGGTATTCTTATACTTGTTGGGGAATGTCTTTATACTCCACTGAGGACTATTAAGACCTTCTGGGGATACCAAACCTTTTCAGGGCTGATGGTAGATTAACTCTTCTCGGGGAGAGTGTTGCTGATTCGTACATAGCCTCAAGTCTCAGTGGGGAGAGCTACCATTACTGTTTTACTCTGCGGGGAGTGACGGTATCTTGGTAATATTCTTCAGATGAACCTACCTTGGTACATTGGTGGACAGAGCAATTAGACCACTCGGACAACTCTGATTGCCCCTACTTCTGATATCACCCGTAATTCGTCCTTTGTTTCGCATGTAAATATTTATGAGCAGCAATTAATGTCAAATGCATATATCAAAAATGAACATTGGACGTTCTTTGTAAAACAAAATAGATAAAGGAAAAACAATTTGAAATTTGTCTCAAAATGAATTTGTATTGATTTTGAAGTTTGGCATGTAAATAGGCATTTTTGTACAAGAGGCTGACGTCCGAGTAAGAGAACGCCGCCGAACAAATAGAATTTATACAATTTGTGAAAGAAAAAAATAGCTATGTGAATAATCCCACTGGGTTCCTACTCTGCTATTGCCTTTATATCTTCAAGCGTCTCATCACTTTGCTGCTTAGTTGAAGATGAATCTGATTGATTGGTGTCGTCTGAGCCTGATAGTTGATACCGATGTCTGGATGCGAGGTGATCCAATGAGACATAGTGTTACGCTTTGATCCCTAACTTTTTCCTGGACCGCCCTTTCGGGTTTTCAGTCCACCGGGATACCCATTTTTGCCCAAGCCGCCTTTTCAGGTTTTCGACTTGTCGGGTGTACAGATTTTTTCATTTTCATCCCTTATTTTTGCCCGAACCCTTTTGGTTCGTCGAGAAACCCTTATTTTTGCCTAGGCCAGTCAACCTAGCGGGTCTTTGATTATGTGTAGTATCTTTTTACTATGTCTGCATTGATGGGGTGAAGAAGGTCGTCACCATCCATGGTGGTTAGAATCATAGCTCCTCCTGAGAAGATGTTCTTAACCACAAATGGCCCTTCGTAAGTAGGGGTCCATTTGCCCCTGGGATCACCTTGAGGTAGAATAATGCGCTTGATTACCAGGTCCCCCACTTGATACTCTTATCGTCTGACTTTCTTGTTAAATGCCTTGATCATCCGTTTTTGGTACGTCTGACCGTGACAAATAGCAGTAAGTCTTTTTTCGTCGATTAGATTCAGTTGATCAAGTCAGGTCTGAATCCAGTCATCTTCGCTCAAACCTGCATCCTTCATGATCCGGAGAGAGGGTATCTGAACTTCAATAGGCAAGACTGCTTCCATACCATATACCAAGGAATAGGGTGTTGCCCTTATTGACGTTCGTGCTGAGGTACGGTACCCATGAAGAGTAAATGGTAACATCTCGTGCCAATCTTTGTAGGTCACTGTCATCTTCTGCACAATATTCTTAATGTTCTTATTTGCTGCTTCGACAGCTCCATTCATCTTCGGCCGGTAGGGAGAAGAGTTATGATGCTGTATCTTGAATTGCTCACAGAGCTCAGTGATCATCTTGTTGTTAAGATTGGTACCATTGTCCATAATGATCCTCTCTGGTACACCGTATCAATAGATTAGGTTATGTCGGATGAACTGTGCCACGACGTTCTTGGTTACCGTAGAAAAGGAAGCTGCTTCAACCCACTTTGTAAAGTAATCGATCGCTACCAGGATGAAATGATGCCCGTTGGATGCCGTAGGTCTGATCTCGCCAATCATATTAATGCCCCACATTGCAAAAGGCCAAGGTGCTGTCAGAACATTCAGAGGAACTAGAGGAATGTGCACCTTATCAACATAGACCTGGCACTTGTGACATGTTCGAGAATGTTGATAACAGTCAGCTTCCATGTGGACCAGTAATATCCTGCCCGAAGGATCTTCTTTGCCATGGTGTATCCACTGGAATGAATCCCGAAAGTACCTTCATGTAGATCTGCCATGATCCTTTCTGCTTCATTCTTATCCACACAACGTAGTAAGGTCAAATCATGGTTACGTTTGTAAAGAATGCCATTGCTGATGAAGAACTTGGCTGAAAACCTCCTCAGAAACTTCTTGTCATTAACAGATGCACCCTCGGGGTATTCTTGAGCTTCAAGGTATCTCTTCACCTCATGATACCAGGGCTTTTTTATTGCCTCTTCAGTCTCAAGATCACAGCAATGTGCAGGTTCGTCCAATTTTTCAATAATGATCCGGGGAGCCTCGCTGTCCCAATTGACTTTGAACATAGAAGACATCGTAACTAGCGCGTCCGCCAACTGATTCTCCTCTCTTGGGAAGTGTTCAAAGGTTATCTCCTCGAAATGGGGAAGCAACGTCAACACATACTCCTTATAAGGGATAAGATTCAGGTGTTTCGTATCCCACTTGCCTTTGATCTGACTGATCACGAGAGCGGAATCTCCGAAGACACTTAGAAACTTAATCCTTAGGTCAATTGCAGCTCGAAGACCCATAATGCACGCTTCATACTCCGCCATGTTGTTGGTGCAGTTGAAACATAGTCGGGCTCTAAATGGAGTATGAGAGCCTTTACGAGATATGATTACAGCGCCAATGCCATTACCCAAAGAGTTTGAAGCTCCATCAAAGTACATAGACCATCGGGATCCTTCCTCAGGTCCTTCATCCGGTCCAGGTGTCTCACAATCAGTCACTACCATTATATTCTTGTTCGGAAATTCAAAGTTCATGGACTGGTAATCATCCACTGCCTGATGTGCCAAATGGTCTGCCAATACACTTCCCTTGATTGCTTTTTGAGTTGTGTACTGGATGTCATACTCAGTCAAGATCATCTGCCATCTTGCTATTCTTCCGGACAAGGCAGGCTTTTCGAAGATATACTTGATTGGATCCATCTTTGAAATCAACAGAGTAGTGTGAGTCAGCATATACTGTCTCAGCCGGCGAGCAGCCCATGCCAAAGTGCAGTAAGTATCGGGTCTCACAGTCGGTAAACTTTTTGCTAAGGTAATAAATAACATACTCTTTTCGGCCAGACTCGTCATGATGCCCCAGCACACACCCCATTGAGTTGTCAAGTACTGTCAAGTATAAGATCAGAGGTCTCCCTTCAACTGGTGGCATTAGAATAGGTGGCTCCTGGAGATACTCTTTGATCCTTTCGAAATCAGCCTGACATTCATCATTCCAACGTACCACTTGACCTTTCTTTAGTAGCTTGAAGATTGGTTCACAAGTAGCAGTCAGGTGAGAGATGAATCGAGAAATGTAGTTCAGTCTTCCTAGAAAGCCTCTGACCTCCTTCTCTGTCTTGGGAGCTGGCATCTCTTGTATGGCTTTCACTTTGGCAGGGTCCACTTGAATACCTTTGTCGCTCACGATGAAACCCAGAAGCTTACCAGACCTCACCCCGAAGGTGCACTTGTTCGGGTTCAATCTCAGCTTGTACAACTTCAATCTGTCAAACAGCTTCTGTAGATGGTCAAGGTGTTCCTCCTCAATCTGGGACCTCGCAATCATGTCGTCGACGTAAACTTCAATCTCATGGTGGATCATGTCATGAAACAAAGCAACCATGGCACGCTGATATGTTGCCCCAGAATTTTTCAACCCAAAAGGCATGACCTTGTAACAAAAGGTACCCCACTGAGTGACAAAAGTGGTCTTCTCCATATCCTCGGGAGCCATCATAATTTGATTATAACCGGAGAAGCCGTCCATGAAGGAGAATACCTTGTGCTGAGCAGTATTGTCAACCAGAACATTGATGTGAGGTAGAGGGAAGTCATCCTTAGGGCTCGCCCTGTTCAAATCCCTGTAGTCAACATACATTCGAACCTTACCATCCTTCTTTGGTATCGGAACCACGTTGGCAACCCACTAAGGGTAAGAAGTCACTGCTAGAAAACCGGCGTCAAATTGTTTCATAACTTCGGCCTTGATTTTCTCAGACATCTCTGGGCGCATACGGCGAACCTTCTGTTTTACCGGAGGGCAGTCTTCCTTGGTAGGCAGGCGATGAACCACAATGTCGGTATCCAACCCAGGCATATCTTCGTAAGACCAGGCAAAGATCTCAACATAGTCATGCAGCATCTGAATCAACCGCTGCTTCACACTAAGCTCCAGATTTGCACCGATCTTGACTTCCTTCTTGTCTGTTTCAGTACCCAGATTCACTGTTTCCACTGGCTCTTCATGTGGCTGAATGGCCCTCTCTTCCTGGAGTATCAGTATTGCAAGTTCGCCCGGCACTTCGCAATCATCTTCACCTTCGTCTTCGGCTAAGTTGATCGGATTTTCGAAGTCATAACTGGCAGTAGCGGAGTCGTTACCAGTGAGATCCAGAGTGGATGCAGACCTGTATACGTGAGTGTGTGTAAAATAGCTGTTTTGCAATACATAATAAAGAAAAACAAGGAGCGCAAAAATTTGAAATGCAAGAAACGTCCAATGCTTTTATTAATGATATATGAAAATGACACACAAAATCCCTCACAAATGAAACCACGGTGCCCCGGGTAAAACACCGGGCCATAAAGTTTCAAAACATTGTCTGTTACAAGCTCAAAACAAAGAGTTCATTACTGGGTAACAAAAGTAATAGGGATGAATTCCTTTGCTGTCCAATTGCTTGGTACACCGTTAGTCGTAGGATAGATCCAACTGTCGAATTCAGACTCCTCCACATCATCTTCAATGGCATTTACTCCCGAGTCGCTGATGAACACAGGAGGTCTTCCAATCCTTGCACTTCGAACAACCCTTTGAGCTTCTGCAGTGAAACCCAAACCAAACTTATTAGTATTCTGTGTAAAATCAGGAAGTCGGCCCCAATTTGCACACTCACCCTTCTCAATAACATCCTGGGAATCCTTTAAGGAAGCCATCTTCATAGGAGAATCTTCAACCGCAGTCTCAGCTGATGCCAGTGTCTGAGGAACCTCTTCAAAATGCTGAAATGGGGTCTCAATGAACTCCCCATCCATCTCTACGTATCTGAACGAGTTGAGGTGGCTGACCATGTACTCTTCCTCCCCTTGAACTGTCACAATCTTCCCTCTGACAGGGTACTTTAGCTTCTGGTGAAACGTTGAGGTTACGGCCCCGGCTTTATGGATACATGAACGACCCAGCAAACAAGAATAGGATGGCCGAATGTCCATCACGTAGAATGTAGAATTGAAGACCTGAGAACCAACTTTAATTGGAATATCAACTTCACCATGCACCATCCTTTTAGACCCGTCAAAGGCCCTGATAATGATGTTACTTGGCTTTAGCTCCAACCCTTCACAATCCAACCGGTCTAGAGCTTTCTTGGGCAAGACGTTCAATGAGGAACTAGTGTCAACCAATACATGTGCAAGAGTAGTGCCCCTGCATTCAATGGAGACATGCAGGGCATCATTATGGTTCTTCCCTTTAGCAGTCAAATCAGCGTCGGAGAAACCCAAACCATTATCAGCAGTTAAATTGGCCACACAATCGGTAAACTGATCCGCTGATGTCTCTTGTGGCACGTGGGCAGTCTTCAGGAAGGTAATCAGAGCCTTGGCATGGGCCTTTGAACACAACAACAGTGACAACATAGAAATCTTGGATGGGGTTTGCCCCAGCTGCTCAACTACGTTATAATCACTCTTCTTAATAATATTCAGAATCTCTTCCATCTCCTATTTGGAAGCTTCAACAGTAATGGTCTTTGGTGCCTCCGTCTGGGCAGGCACATTAGTGGTGATCCCTTTGCCCCGAGCGTTAGATGACTCGACGACAGGGGTAAGGATTGGAACTTGGTCAGGAATAATGATAGGTACACTTGCAGGTGTAATGACAACAGGTCTTCGGACAGTTGGTGGAGCAATATCAGGTGAGAAAAGTATGCCGTTGCGGGTGACTTTAGCAGGCCCAATAATGTTGCTGACGCCGGTATCAGCATCCAACTCTTGCTTAACTCCAAGAACATAAACATCTGCCCCATAGTGCCAAGGGACAGCTTTTTTAGAGGTGTAGGGGATGGGCCCCGGAACAGTGATGATTACAGGTGCGATCTTCGGAGTAGATGTAATCCTAACAGGCTTCCTCGAGGGAGCCTTGAAAGAATTGTTGAAAATGGTAATGATGACAACTTCTTCAATAGGAACGGATGGAACAACAGCTTTTTCAAACAGGATCTCCTTATTATCCATCAGGTTTTGGATACTTGACTTCAGGAATGGGCAACCAGTAGGTAAAATAGAACACATATGGCAACCTTCGCCACAACCCGGAAATAAACCGGCTAGCAACAGGTTCTTCTTGACAGTCATCAGAGGGGTAACAATATCATCCACGGAAATTACAAACAAGTCTTCCTCAACAGCATTTACTCCATGTTTGGGCATGGGAGCAGTCGCAACATTAGGCCTTTCGTGCGCCTCAAACTCAATCTCCTTTGCATCAATTAGGTCTTGCACTCTGTGGTACTTGGATTCTTCGGAGCTTCTTTTAGAGTCACCAAATTGGTCTTCAACAACTGTGGCAGAATCTGAGACAAAGTCATGCTGAGACGAGTGAATTGCCTTCAAGGTCTCTCGTCTTTTTGTTGATTGTGATACTGAGGGGCACCAGCAGGTTTTGAAATAACAACCGCATTGACAGTTTGGCGGTGTTTAGGTCTATTCTGTCTTCTCGAACTGTAGACAGCACTGGACTCTTTCTTAAATGGTTTCTTCTCGGTGCTTGATGAGGCACCCTTTTGTATCTTCCCAGCCTTAATACCGGCTTCAATCCTTTCACCGGTCAAAATAAGATCTGTAAACCCAGCTGAAGAGCTTCCAATTAGATGGTTAAAGAACGGACCAAACAGGGTCCCCAAAAACATGTCAACAAGCTCACGATTAGCCAACGATGGTTGCACCCTTCCAGCAAGATCTCTCCATTTTTTAGCATACTCTTTGAATCCTTCACCCGTTCCTATTGACATACCCTGGAGTTGGGTACGCGTAGGAGCGAGGTCAGAGTTGTACTGATATTGCCTATAGAATGCAGTAGCCAAATCTTCTCAGCTGCGGATACTGGCTCCATCTAGCTGATAGAACCACTCAAGCTGAGTCCCTGAGAGATTGTCTTGAAAGAAATGGATCCATAGGTTCTTATCAGCAGTGTAAGGCTGGATCTTCCTCACATATGACCGGAGGTGTAGCTTCGGACAGGAAACTCCGTCATACTTGGCAAAGGCAGGTGCCTTGAACTTATGGGGGATCACCAACCCAGATGATAGACCTAGATCTCCAAAGTCCAGACAAGGCACCTTCTGAATTTTCATAGCGCTCAAACGGTCTTCCAGCTGTTTTTACTTATCCTCATCAGGAGGATACTGTTCTTCATCATAGTTCGTCTCGTTGTCGGAGACCATAGGGCTATGAGCCCTCCTTTCTTGTGGACTATCTTTCCCTCCAGATGAGGTGGTCAGATCAACTTCATTCTGCAGCCCGTTTCCAAACCTGCGTCCAGTATTGAACAGGATGGTCCTCTTCTTCTTCTTCTTCTTCTCTTTTAGAATCAAGGTCTTCAGGTCCTGCTTACCCTTAGTTAGATTCATGAACAGCTCTTGAAATTGGGCATTCTGGGCCTGGAGGGCCTTGATAGCTTGCTCAGTTGAAGGTTCAGCAGACATGATGATTGCTGAAATAAACAGCGAAGAAGATAAGAGACCTGTAATGGGGTACCTGTTTATGAAGTGCATGGGATGAAATGCGTATGATTTATGATTTCAAAAACAATCGAGATTCAAATTTGTAAACAAGAAAGGAAACACACTTTATTAGATTTAAACTTCCAAATTTAAATTGTTCAACAAACTGCCCTTAGGCGTTACAAGAATGGAAATACTGAAAAGTAAATAAAAACTGTAAAAGAAATCATTAACGGTCCATCAATGCTCCCATGGCCTCTTCTTCTCAGTGCGGACATAATCATTCAGGATCCGCTCGTTCTCCAGTTGCCTAGTCAGCTTCTGGATCTTCTGCTCCTGTTCATTGAACCTCTCCCGATAAGAATCTCGTTCTTCTCGCAGTTGCATCCAAGACCTCTTCAGTGTCCCAGTATCAGTGGGCATATAAGGGTGGACAATAGTTGGAGGAACCCCCTCCTCATTAGCAACTTCAAGAGTAACAGGCCTGACAGCTTCATATGGCATACCTAACTTCTAGGCACGGATGCGGACTCATCTGAGGTATGGCTCCATTGGCAGATAAGTCTTTGGTCCCAACTCATGTGGGTCAGATTGGTGAACTCTATCCCAAGCCCTTATGAATCTACGACGCAGCTCATCGCTATCTCCCTGAAAATCAAAGATGATATAAGGCATTAACATCTCATGAGGCCCTTCTCTTCTGGCTCTTCCAAACTGACGGAGAGCTAAACATGGGTTGTAAGAAATCCCTCCATGGGTTCCGATTAATGGAACATTAGGATACTCTCCACAGTGATCAATGACAGCCACCTCATCCATACCTTTGAGAGTCCAGATAATGTCATTATTAGAAAGGGACATCACCCTATAAGCCCAGCCCATTCCTTCTTTGTTCTTCAGTACGGACTTAGGGAGGTGCGAAATAAACCACCTCGACAATAAAGGAGCACAGCACATCAAAGTTCCCCGCTTTCGGGCAATACGAGCATAAAGCTGATGAAGGATATCACCCAAGAGAGTGGGTACCGTATTCTGAGAGATGAAGATCTTGATGGCATTAATATCAACAAAAGTGTCAGGATTCGGAAACAATACTAGACCATAAATCAAAAGAGCCAGAACATCCTCGTACGTCTTGAAATCTAAGCTGTCCCAGAAGTAATTAGCTTTGTCAACCAAAAACTTAGCCAGAAAACCCTTAGCTCCACTTCTAGTCTCCCAGTTAGCCATTACCTCCTCTTTGGTTAAGTGAAGGGATACAACAATCTCTTCAGGCCTGAGGGTCTTTTCCCAACCAGTAAATGGAGTCTGCTCCAAAACAGAGATACCAAGCAGCTCAGAGAACTCTTCTAGGGTAGGAACTAGCTGGAAGTCCTGGAAAGTAAAACAATGGTACAGTGGATCATAGAATTGGACCAAAACACTCATAATTTGTTTGTCCAATTTTGAAGTGACCAAACTGAGAAGAGAACCATGCCTTCTAATGAAGGAAGTAGTGTCTGGAATCCTGACAAACAAATCTTTAAGCAGGGTAGGTACTTGGACAAAGTTGATCCGGATAGTATTCCTACGCATGGGCATCATGATGACCTACAAAACAGAGCAAAGATGAAACCCTCTTGTCTTTGAAATAGGTTAGTCTTTATGCAAAATGTATGCAATGTTATGATGTCATGATAAAGGCATACCACAAGTATCCACAAAAAGCAAACATGGTAAAGGCACACAAGTCACACTGAGAGCCCTTAGATTTCAGGCTAGCATGGAGCTTAGGTACTACCCTCTTTCAGTTCAGTTGGTTAAGACCTGTCCTAAAAAATAGTAACCGGGTTCTAGAGGATCTCAATATCACTGACTACCCTCAATCGGTCATAATTCCAGTTTAACAACCTTTTCTTGCGGCCGGAATCATCACGAGAGTTTAGTCTCAATGAGTGTAGCATACTGCTACTGTTCTATGGCCAAGTTGGTCAATTTAAGGTTCTAAGGTCAGTTGGTGCTTAATGACTCCTTAGAAGACCCATATTCTCCTCGTTCCAACACAAGGGATATCGGTACAGACCAAGGTGCCACACCAACGTAGCTACTGCTTCATCCATATCGGTCTACTCCATACAGATCCCTCACAGTTTATTGCTACTTACCTAAAGGGTATCCCCAGATTCGGGTTAGGATCTATAGAACTCCGATACAAGCCCACAAAATTAAAGCATACAAAGAATACAATTGAAAACATAGTGATCTAATCCTAAGGTACACCTCACTTACATCCTCAGCAGAGTCGCCAGTTCTGTGATCGGTGGGAATGAGAACTGACTGTTTTGGAATGTTGGTTCGCGTTTTGCGTTTGTTTTTACAAAATGTCGCGGTGAGCAAGAGTTGCCATCGTCTTTTATTTTATCCAACAAGGAAAGGACAAAAGCACAGAAAAATTCATTTTTGAGATATTTCTCGGGTTCGGGAGGTAGATTATAGAAAGGGAAGGTGTTAGCACCCTTTCTATCTGTGGTTATCCACGGGCTCTTAGGTACTTGCTCATTATGTTTTCAAAAATTTGCTTTTCTTTGTGTTTGTGGGTTTGAAAAGAGTTTTTTTTTGTTTGAAAGGGGTGTAAGTGCGAAAAGTTTTGTTTTGTTTTAAAAGGAGCAAGTACTTAAGAACATTTACCTACTCAAAAAGGAATTAAACTGTATAAAGGTCCTTTAGACAGTGCTATCCCACTATTGAGGAGTAGGTAACACCATTGTTGGAGTTTTCGGGTCAATTCGATTAAGGGAAATGTGGTCACTAAAGCAACATTAGGACGCCTTAGCGGTAACCCTAATGTCTTAGATCATTTTATCCGAAGCAACCGCTCCAAGGAAACTTATGATCTTTGGACAAGAGGGCGACCTCTAAAACTTCCTATACTCAATGACCACGTTCGAGGCAACCAAGTGAGGTGTACCCTAGGAGTGGCATGTGCGAGTGTGTTATTTTTCAGTTATGTTATCTTTGTACATGTTAATGGTGAGCTACTGTTGATTTTAGGTTAAAGTTTAATCTTGTCATGCATTGCCTATTTATCAAACATCTAACAGTTAATGGTTGCGGAAATTAAATTGCGGAAAATAAATCTACGCTATTACAAGGCGTCGGGTATTTACATCGCCAAATACAAACCCTTTAAAATTAAATTGCGAAAAGTAAATAAAAGCGGTAAATAAATAAATAAAGTCCTAAGTTAAAAACTATTACATTCCCGAAGCAGTTACAATATTGAAATATGGATCAAAAATAATTCGCGCGCGAGAAATTTAAATCAGAGTGTCTTAGGGTTTTGACCCTTTTTATTAAATAGAGCATATTTTTTTGTTATTTTTTGAATTAAAAATTAACCTAAAATTAATAATTGAATTAATTAATTAAATGAAAATATTTTTGGGTTTTTATTTTAATTAAGGAAATAAAATAAGAATGGTTAAAAAGTTAATAAAAATCCTAATTCTATGTTAATTTTAATTTAATGCAAAAGATATTAAAATTGTACCTAATTAAACTAAATAAATTAATTAATTGTTATTTACAAAAATAAATAATAAAATTAATGGAATTAATAAAAATATTATTTTTGTTGTTTCTGATTTTTTATGAAAAAGTTAATTGGTTAATTAATTAATTAAGATAATAATAATAATAAAATAGAAATAAAAATAATGAAAAAGAAATACTCAGGGGGGGCCTGATCTGGGAGCATGATTAGCAATTTTTTGAGGCCCAGAACGTCCAGCCTTGTTGGACTTTTCAGATCGCCTATGCACTGGTTGACCAGAGTGTATGGTGGATATCCAGCCTGAGCCATTGGATTTGATTTGTAAGCCATCTGGCAGGTGGATCTTTGAGGAGTATGGTAGTCTCTACGCTTGAGGGTGCACTGGAATAACTGAAACAAAATAACACAAATGTTTTGGGGGACCTGGGATTCGAACCCAGGTCCCAATGCCCATTGACACACTCCCTTGGCCAACTCATCCACGCTGCTTAGTTGTTAATGGGATGGAAAACAAATAATATAAGATAAACAATTAATTAAGCCTGGCAAAAAAATAAAACGCGCTAATGATTCAAATGAACCAATGGACGCAAGCCACGTCTTCGTCTTCTTCAACGAAGACTGGTTCATTTACCTGCGGATTTTATTCCGCAACTAAATCCATGGCATCATCCTACCATGTGCTACAGGCCATATAAATGCCAATGAAGACCACCACTGCATTCGTCTCTCTCCCCTGATCATTCCTATACCCACCATTAGCCTCAATTTAACCTACATAAAAAACGCCTAAAAAACAAGAACAAGAACCCTAGGTTCGAGCATCATGATACAGGTCCTAAAAATACAATTGAATAATACCAAAATGTTCCAAATCAAACAAAAAACATAACTATGCCAAGATTTTAAAGAAAAGATGCAAGAATTGGAGATTGGGAATCCATGTTCAGAGGTTGATTCGTGATGACTTACAGTGCAATTTAGGCAATGAGAAGGCTGGATTTTGATTGGTATCGCTTCACTGGATGTCAAGGAAGAGAACTATGTCAAGCTTTTGGACTGAATCGTGCTCCAATGTTGTTTTTGATCTCCCACTTTTCAAGCTTTTTTCCAAACTTTATATGGTCGTTTCTGCAGTGTTTTTTGCGTATCCTTGGTCTGCCTCACTTGTGTGCATATAATGGAATGAATTTAGGTCAAAACATGGGCCATAATCCAAGTGCATTCAAGGTTTTGAGATTTGATATGATCACCATTATCAAGTTTCCAAATATAGGCCAAATATGATTTTTTTTATGCATGAAAAGCCATGATACAAGTTTGATTTGATTCATGATGATAATTGAAAGTTGTACCAATCACAAAGATATGATTTCATCAATTTTTAGATTTTATTTGATTTAATATTGATTAAAAATGAATTAAATCAATAAAAATTAAATAAAATAGAAAAATAAATGAATGGTCATCAAATCAAGTATGGGACACGTGTGTGGCATGACAAGACCATATCAAGTGGAAAAAAGTGGGGCCTTTTGTAAAAAATTGGAGTTTTGAGGATAGTTGACTTTTGGCAAATTTGGAAAAATGCCCAACTTCAACAATGCATAACTTCTTCAATTTTGAACTTTTGGAGGTGTTCTTTGACTTTTTTGGAAACCTTGAGATGTCCTATAACCAACCCTTTTGGTCTCATCTCATTTTGATATTCCATGCTCAAGTTATATGCTTTGGAAAAAAAGGTGTTTTTGTTGACTTTCAAAAATGACCTATAATGTCCAAATTTGAAACTTTTTGTGAGAGCATTTCTTGATCTTGGGGTGTGAAGATGGATTGTAGGAAATTGCATCTTATTCAAAATGAGATTTGGATGGGTCATTTATCATAAAGTATGAGAAAGTTATGTTTGGTCAAAGTTGAGTTGACTTTTCCTACAAAACCCTAATTTTGCAACTTTTGAATCTTGATGAATTTTGAGAAATCCTTGATGAATCATGATCAACCCTTGATAAAATGATGAATTATACTTCAAAATGAGAATGTTGACAAAAAAATATTGAGGTTTGACTATATTTGGGACACAGTTGACTTTTGCCCTAGCACAGTCGATTTTTAGGCCTCTTGAGCAATTGACTGGCCAAACTTCCTCTGCAAGGCTTGAAATTTGACATGGATGAACTTAAGAACATATTAAGACATTGGTAAGCACTTGATGCCTTTTGGATATAAGGACCTTAATGCAACACAAAACCCTAATTTTGAGGTTGACTGCCTTAGGAGGTGATTTGACTGTCCAAATCTTGAGCCAACTTGAGCAACTTGAAGATTATTCTTGACATGTCTTGAGGAATATGGGAGGGAAAATTTTTGGGTACAACAGGTAGGTTATGTTGGAAGTTGACAAGGTATCCAAGATCATGTAAAGGATTAGGTTTTTGTCGAGGAAGATATGGTTCACAAAAATCAGTGTGAGTAGGTGATTCAATTTCCTTCACAGAGTTAGATGACACCTCAACCATATCAAGAGAGTTAGAGGATATTTATCTATCAAGAGTTTCAACAAGGTTTGCAACTTGATGAGGATTTTTGAAGGATGAGGCAGATAGTGTAGGAAGAATGCTTTGAAGATGACTAGGTTTACCAGAAAAGGGCATATGCGGTTTTGGTGAGGTAGAGCATGAATCTTCTTCACTGGACGAATTATCAAACTATTGTTTAAGGTCCTCACATTTTTGACAAATGGTGGCACGCACTTCAGAAACATATGGACATTTATCTTTGTATCCATAACTCTTAGGAATACTAAGGATGCGTTGAAGGTTCTTTGGGAGACAATGGCAGGAGGATCAAGAAGGATTAATACGACGGGTTTAGGGGACATACTTATTGATACATCTATGATCAAACATTCTTTTATATGATTGAAAATAACTTATGGTCCGTCTGTAGTAGTGAACACGTAATTTCCTTCTTTTTTTGGTGCATGATTGTTTGCAAAGTTTGGCACAAAATCTTCTTATGGAGGGATAACAATCAGAAACATAGTTTTTAAATTTCTTCCATAAATGAATTTCCAGCTCGAGGAGTCGGATACTCATGCATGTTCAATTGAACGAGAGAGTCAACTAATCCATAGTTGATTAGGAGAGCGGTGATGAGTCTTCCCAGAGGTATCCATTTGATAGGACACTCTAAATGACTTATGGAGCCATTGATAGCATTTATCAAATGCTTGAAGAGAATGAAGGGAATAATTGTAACACCCCATTTCTACCCAATGAATTATATAAATCAGAGTTACAAAATTTCTAACAAAAAAATCGAATGCTACACTTTCAACTTAGAAACAACAATATTCAATCACCTATAGTTCAGATACATAACACATAAAATTCGGATGAACCGACAATAACCTGTTTAGTTTCTAACAATAAAAAATCTTTTATAATTAAGCAGCAGAATCACAATTTTCAACTCAAAAGACATAACATCATTGTCCAACTGAAAACAACTTTAAAACAATAAGTACTTAACAAAAATAACTTAAAATTCATAAACGAAAGTAAAATCAATAATAAAGAAACAAACATTCATCCCCCGGGTGTTATGTATCAGAGCGACGACACTGACTCGAACCACTGAAGGTAAATAGCCTTCACTATGGATTACCTGCACGTTACCAACATGGGGTAACATTCAAATAGAAGGGGTGAGATATCGAACAATATAATAGAATGCATGATAAATAGTATATTAGAATTAGTTCATACAAAATCACCACTTCACAGCTCTTCAATAATATTTAACATAATCAATTCATCCACACAACAACTCAGGATGTAACATGAAATACGACTTGTTTTTATGCACATGCATGTGGTACCAACGGAGCAAAACTCCTAACTTAATAATCTTCCAATTAATAGAGGCATCAACAAGGAATAAGCCTTCAACTTTATATTTTCCAATTCAGGCCAACTTACCGAGCATGAGCTCCCAACTTAATATGTTATGTATGCGACAATAATATGAATGTAGTAACAACAACAACAACATTAATTCAACAACAACTCAACACAATTCAACATTGGTCATAAGACTGCAACTTAATATCTTCCAATAATTAGAGGCATCTCAATGAAATTCATCATCACCTGTAAATTATCAAATTACAGCAAAGTATACAGTTTACTGCTAGTCAATTATTAATTACATTATCCCTCTTACTACCAACTTATATTTTCTAGAATTGATTAATCGTATAGGGACCGAATATCTTAAGAATTCTAATTATTATACTGAGATTACTAAACTAAATTAAATAACTAAATAGTATGCACATGAACGAGTTAATGACAGTGTGTACTCCTCGACACAATGGCCATGCCGCTCGGCACCTTCCCCTCATGTTGTATCGGCCGATAACCCCATACATCTCGGCACATCGTGCAACCTTGTGTTGCTTGACACAACTACCTGTTCCCCTCGGTGCACCTTATAGCCTTGTGCCGCTTGACATCTAGCACCTATGCTCCTTGGAACATCTTGCAACCTTATTCTGCTCGACGCAATTACCTGTGCTCCTCGACACAACGCGTCTTCACATTTTTGCACAAAATTCGTCCAGTCTATGATGAACGTTAACCTAGCTGTTGTACCCCAAAATTTGCCCTCCCATATTCTTCAAGAATTGCAAAGTCAAGCTTCAAAATCTCCCCAAAGGTTGCACAGTTCAAGGGCCTCCTAAGCAGTCAAAATTAGGGTTTTGGTTCTGATCAAGAAAATGAAGTTTCCAAGGGTCCAATCAAGTCTCACATGCCTACAAATATGGTCAAGCATCCTCATACAAAGTTTCAAGACTTTCAGCACAAAATTGCACAGTCAAAACCCTAATTGCACTACAGGCAACGGTAGGGGCAAAATGGTCATTTGACAGTCAAAAGTCCAAATTTTTTGTCAACATCTCATTTTGAAGCCACAAACATCATTTGATCAATGCTTGATCATGATTCTCAAAGCTTGGCTCAAAAATCATCAAGATGCAAAAGTTTCCATATTTGGACAGTTGAAAAAGTCAACTGTAAATTGACCAGGGCATAACTTTCACATGGATTATCAGAAAAATTCCATCCAAAGCTCATTTTGAAAAGAAAGACATTTCCTACAACTCCTATTCACACTCGAAGTCCAAGAAATACTCTCACAAAAAGTTATCAATTTCAACATTATAGGTCATTTTCAAAAGTCAAGAACATGAGCAAAGCTTAAAAATTGAGCAAGTTATGCCTTGTGGAAGTTGGGAAATTTTTGGATATTTTGAAAAGTCAACATTGATTCAAATGACCTAAAATTGCTAATGGGCCTCTTTTTCTTCCACAATTCATCATCCAAGACATGCACACGACCATTTGGCCCAAAGGGAAGTTTTTTTATTATTTTTATTTATTTATTTGAATTTTTTATTACAATTAATTCATTTAAACTAAATAAAATATGAAAAAATACTAAACTAATGAAATCAAATCTTTTTGTGCAGAAAATACTCTCATTGGACACTCAAGATTCGTGCATAATCATTTTTGGAAGGTTTTGTCATGATTTGATATCAAATTGCATGAAAAAAGATTGAAAAACTAATGCCATAAAAAATCAAATATTGCACAATCAATTCAAGGATTCTTTGATCAAGTTTCCAACCCTAAATCATTCATACATATACAAGCAAGCTAACCCTCGTGCAAAAAGGACTCCAAGCTGCGCAGAAAAAGCCATATGCAAACTGGAAATTTATCAAGAAAAGTCAAATCTGAAAACTAAGTTCTAGGACGATTCAGAGCCAAATAGTTGTTCCATTAGCTTCCTTAAGGATCATAGAACGTTTTCCAATCATTCCCTAAGTCCCATACTCAAGAAAACACGAAATCACCATTGAAGTTGGTAAGAAAAATTCCAAAATCGTTTTCCATCATTCATGCGTTTTTAACATATTTCATTGTTGTTTTTGTGTTTAGAATGATGTTTGCAAGCTACCTGCGTAATTTGATTGGAGTTTCATGCTAAAACGAAGGATCCACCATGAGAGCATATTAGGGTTCCGTGGAAATTGATTTAGGGGTTTCCAAACCTGGAACAATTAGGCCATGAGAGATGCATCATTGGAATCGTGAGAAAGAGACGATTCTAATGGCCCTAGTCCGAACAATTTATACATGACCATGTGCTATTCGCTATTTTCTCTAATGATGCCTTTTAGAACGGTTCAAAACCGTTGCCTATGATTTTTTGTATTTCAGGAAAAAACAAGCCAACGAGGAAGACGCTTAGGTGGCTATCAGCGGTTGGTCCGTTTGAAAGTTCGCGCTAAGAATCCACTAACGCGTTTGTTTTGTTTTATATTGATTGCTTATTATATAGTATACAAAGAAAACAAAATGGAGCAGTTGGTGAAGCGCTTGGTTGGTAATCATCAGGACCTGGGTTCGAATCCCAGGTCCTCACCCTTTCCTTATATTTTTCCTTTAAACATATTCCTATGCAGATTCAACTTTGGGTTCCACCATGCACTCAATATCCAGGCCCTCCACGTGTTTACCACTATCAATCCAAGGAATACAATCTGAAGAATAGGATAGACTCCAGTCAATGCACCACGCGCTAGCATAAGAAGTCAAACAGGGCCTTGCAATAAGTGGGCTTGATTGCTGTTTATACCTCCAACTGGGGACAGAACCCCCCAAGGTTTGCAAGTTTCTTTTATGTTTTTTTTTTATTCTTTTCTTTATTTCAATTAATGTTTGTTAATTAATTTCTTTAATTTAAATATTTTTATAACAAATATAAAAAACAATAAAAAATCAAAAAGATAAAAAATAAGCTTTTATTTAAATATCATTTTGTAAATAAAGTCTTTATTAATTCTAGTTTTAAACTTAGGGTTAAATTTTAATATTTTTCTCAATCAATTTAAAATTTGGTAGAATTAGGGTTTATAATAATTTTTATCCCTTTTTCTTTTCTTTCATAATAATTAAATATTTAATATTATTTACTTTTATAAATTAAAATTGCATGTAAAATAATTAGGTTTAATTTTAGGTTAAAGTTTAATACTTTCTTAACAAATAAAAAATTTAGAATTAGGGTTAGCATTTTATTTTAATTAATTCTTTTTCATAAAAAAAAATCATAAAATACAAAAATACCAAAAAAAAAAGGACAATTTCTTTTCATTTTAACTTTATTAATTTAATAATCGTTTAATTTAATTTAATTAAAAAGGGTCCAACGCCCTCGTTTCAACTTTAATTCCAATTCGCATATTTATTTTCTATTCTTTATAATATTTATGTATCTCTCCCAAGGCCATGTAATATTTATTTTTCGCATTTTTTAATTCTTTATTTTCCTGTCAAATCGGGTTCTGGAAATTTTGGCGATGTGGACCCGCGCCTTTTGTAATAGCTTAGAATCTTTTACTTCTCGCACTTTTAACTGTTAATCAAGGCATGCAAGAATGAATGGACAAAAATAAAAACAAACGCATAGATCACCTTGACATGAATAAGACAAAATAACTGAACATGACACACAAATCACACACCACCCCTAGGGTACGCCTCACTGTTGCCTTGCCTCGAAAGGTGATCGTCGAGTAGAGGATGTCTTAGTAAGTCCTCATGATCCGGGAACCTGGCATGAGGGTAGCTTCTAAGGTGTCTTCCCATTGCTCTGGTGATCACCATGTCCCGAACCTCGAATTGACCCGAACACCTCCAACGGTGGTGCTACCTACCTCTCAATGGTGGGATGGCACTACTTTTAAAGACATTTACACAGACGAATTCCTTAGGGTAGGTAGACGACTCTAGATACTTGCTATAAATTCAAAACAAATTCAAAAAATACTTTTCACACCGACACATTTTCAAAAGCTTTCGAAAGCAATTTTTCAAACACTCTTGAGGACCGATACAAGAGTCGAACTGGAATTTTCAAAGAAACTTTTTAAAACCCACAGTTGAAAAGCAAACAAACAATTTTTGAAAACACAATGAGCAAGTATCTAAGAGCCCATGGATAACCATGGATAGAAAGGGTGCTAACACCTTCCCTTTCTATAACCTACCTCCCGAACCGAGAGCAATTTCTTTAAGGAATTTTTCTGTGCTTTTGTCCTTTCCATTTGGAGAAAATAAAAGACGGCGGCGACTCTTGCTTCCGCGACATTTCGCGAACCAGCGTTAAACAGTCAGTTCCAGATCCACCGATCACAGAACTGGCGACTCTGCTGGGGACATTTACAAAGTGAGGTGTACCTTAGGGCTTAGTTCATAATTGTGTTTTCAATTGTATTGACTTGTCTGCTTTAAAATTGTGGGTTGCATGGGAGTTACATAGATCCTAACCCGGATCTGGGGATACCCTGTTTAGGTAGCATAAGCTGTGAGGGACCTGTCCGGCGTAGACCGACACGGGTGAAACAGTGGCTACGTTGGTGTGGCACCTTGGTCTGTACCGATATCCCTTGTGTCGCAACGAGGAGAATATGGGTCTTCTGAGGAGTCATTAAGCACCAACAACCTTAGAACCTTAAATGACACATCTTGGCCATTAGAACAGTAGCAGTATGCTACGCCCATTGAGGCTAAACTCTCGTGATGGTTCTGGCCGCAAGAAAAGATTGCGATGCTGGAGTTATGACCGATTGAGGGTAGTCAATGATATTGGGATCCTCTAAGAACCCGGTTACTTTGATAGGACAGGTATGAACCAACAAACTGAAAGAGGGTAGTACCTAGACCCCATGCTGGCCTAAACTTTAGGGGCTTGCCTTGTGTGACTTGTGTGCCTTACCATGTTTGCCTTTGTATCTATTTGTGGTGTGCTTTATCATAACATCATAACATCATGAGCATTGCATGCATCCTGCATAAGGACTGACCATTTCAAAGACAAGAGGGTTTCACCTTTGCTCTGTTTTGTAGGACATCATGATGCCCGTGCGAAAGAATACCATCCGGTTCAACTTTGTTCATTCATCTGAGTTGCTTGAGGAGTTGGTTAGCAGAATTCCAAATACCACTTCCTTCATCCAGAGGCATGGTTCTCTTCTCAGTTTAGTCACTGCAAAGCGGGATCAACAGTTGATGAGTGTTCTGACCCAGTTCTATGACCCTCTGTACCAGTGCTTCACCTTTCAAGACTTCCAGCTGGTCCCTACCCTGGAAGAGTTCTCTGATTTGCTTGGTATCCCTATCTTGGATCAGACTCCCTTTACTGGTTGGGAAAAGACCCTCAGGCTTGAGGATGTTGCTGCAGCTCTTCCCTTGACACAGCAAGAGGTAATGGACAATTGGGTGACTAGAAGCAGAGTTAAGGGTTTCTTGGCCAAGTTTCTGATTGGTAAAGCTAACAGTTTCTGGAATGACCTGGACTTTAGGGCATATGAAGACATCTTGGCTCTCTTGATCTATGGGTTAGTCTTGTTTCCTAATCCTGACAACTTCATCAATGTCACTGCCATAAGGATCTTTATGTCTCAGAATCCTGTGCCCACTCTCTTGGGTGACATCTTGCAACAACTCCATGCTCGTACCACCCGAAGACGAGGAACCCTATGGTGTTGTATCCCTTTGTTGGTGAGGTGGTTTATTTCGCACCTCCCCAAGTTCGTACTAAAGAACCAAGAAGGAAGAGGTTGGGCTCATAGGTTAATGTCCCTCACCGACAAAGACATCATTTGGACTTGCAGAGGTTTGGATGAGTTAGCTGTTATTGATCGATGCGGAGAATACCCTAATGTTCCCCTGATTGGTACCCAAGGAGGGATCTCTTACAATCCATGTCTAGCACTCCGTCAGTTCGGAAGAGCCAGAAGAGCAGGTCCCCATGAGATGTTGGTGCCTCACATCAGTTTTGAGTTTCAAGTGGATAGTGACAAGCTGCGTCGTAGGTTCATCAAGGCTTGGGACAAAGTTCATAAAGCTGACCCACAAGAGTTAGGGCCAAAGACTTCTTTACCTATGGAAGCCTACTACAAATGGGTTCGCATCCGCGCTCAGAAGTTAGGTATGCCGTATGAAGCCGTCAGACCCATCATTCTTGAATCTCCTAACAAAGATGGTATTCCTCCAACTATCTTTCCTCCTCAGATACCTACTGATTATGAGACATTGAAGAGATCTTGGTCGCAACTGCGAGAAGAGCGGGATTCTTACCGGGAAAAGTTCAACGAGCAGGAATTAAAGATCTAGAAGCTGACAAAACAGTTGGAGAATGAGAGAGCTCTGAATGCCTACATCCATACTGAGAAGAGAAGACCATGGGATCAATAAGGAGCTCCGGATGTTCTTTTCAGTTTTATTTCCCTTTTCAGTATTTCCTTTCATGTAATGCCTAAGGGCAACCTGTTGAATAATTTCAGTTTCAAAGTTGAATCTGATGAAGTGTGTTCCTTTTTGTTTACAAAGTTGATTCTCGATTGTCTTTGAAAACATAAATCATACGCATTCCATTCATCATGTGCATAGCAGGTTTTCTCCTTTTCAGGTTGCTTACAGTTCTTCGCTGTTTATTTCAGCATCATGAATCCTGACTCGTCATCAACTGAGATTTCCATCAAAGCTCTTCAGGCGCAGAATGCGCAATTTCAGGAATTAATCATGGGTTTGGCTCAGGGCCAAGAGGAGCTGAAGGCTCTGCTCCTGAAGAAGGAAAAGAAGAAGAAGAGAAGAATTGTTCTGTTCAACTCGGGCCGAAGGTTTGGCAACACTCTGCAGAATGAAGAGGCTGGTTCTTCTATTGGCAAGAGTACTCCTCAAGCGGAAAAAGGTCCTAGTCCGGTAGTCTCCGACAACGAGACAGATTTTGATGAAGAGCAGTATCCTCCGGCTGAAGACAGATACAAACAGTTGGAAGATAGGTTAAATGCTATGGAGATATAACATGTACCTGGGCTGGATTTCGGAGATCTGGGTTTGTCTACTGGTGTGATCATTCCTCGGAAGTTCAAAGCGCCATCTTTCACTAAGTACGACGGGGCGTCTTGTCCCAAGCTACATCTCAGGTCCTATGTTCGGAAGATTCAACCGTACTCAGCGGATAAGAATTTGTGGATCCACTTCTTCCAGGAGAGTCTTTCAGGGACTCATCTCGAATGGTTCTATCAGCTGGATGGGACCAAGGTTCGTAACTGGGAGGAGTTGGCTACTGCTTTCTACAAGCAGTATCAATATAATGCCGACCTTGCCCCTACATGTACCCAACTCCAGGGTATGTCGTTAGGTTCGAGTGAAGGTTTTAAGGAGTACGCTCAGAAGTGGAGGGATCTGGCTGGCAGGGTGCAGCCTCCGTTGACTGATCGGGAGTTAGTAGACATGTTCTTGGGGACCCTATCTGGGCCATTTTTCAACCATCTTATCGGGAATTCGTCTGCAGGGTTCACTGATCTGATTCTGACTGGAGAGAGAATTGAGGCTGGGTTGAAGTCTGGAAAGATTCCGAAGGGTGCATCGGCTAGTTCTGAGAAGAAACCCTTCAAGAAGGAGACTAGTGCTATATATGGCTCCCGGAGACCAGAGAGATCTGAGCGCCGCCAATCTGTCAGTGCGGTAATGATTGCTAAGCCTGTTGCCGCTCCTCGGCCAACCAATCCTCAAAGGGCTGAAAGACCCCGAAGAGAGTTTACCCGGTTAAGCATGACCCTATCCCAAATCTTGCCGCAGTTGCTATCCACCAACCTAGTGACTGTCAGAGAGGCCCCTAAAGGTGTAAACACTGCCTCTCCGAAATACAACCCAAATGCTCGTTGTGCTTATCATTCTGATAGCCCAGGGCATTCCACTGATGACTGTTAGGCATTAAGGAATAAGGTACAAGACCTTATCGACGCGAAGGAAATATAGTTCGAAGCGCCTGAGAGGCCGAATGTGGTTACTGCTCCTATGCCTCAGCATGGGGTAAATGCTATTGATGAAGAAGTATACGCTGTTTCTGTGGATGATCTTGCTACTCCTCTGAAGATTGTCAAGAGGAACCTGCTGCTGGCCGGTTTATTTCCGGGTTGCAGTGAGGGTTGCCTGTTCTGTGCTGTTTCCCTATCTGGTTGTCCCTTGCTGAAGTTAGGCATCCAAAGCCTAATGGATAGCAAGGAGATTCTGTTCAAGAAGTCTGCTGTTCAGTTGGTTCCGGTAGAAGAAGTTTCTGTGGTTACCATCTTTAATAACCCAATCAAGGCTCTCCCGAAGAAGCCTATTCAAATCATGACCGTCGCACCTGTTGTTATCACTGTTCCGGGGCCTCTTCCCTACGTATCTGATAAAGCTATCCCCTGGCACTATGGGGCAGACGTATATGTGAATGGAATTAAATAAGAATTCAACACTGGCGCCAGTATCTGTGATATCACTGGCCCAACCAAGGTTACCCGCAGTGACAGGCTCTTCTCGCCTGACATTGCACCGCCTGCTACCCGAAGACCCCTCCTTATAGCACCTACAAGTGCACCTGTTCCTGCTGCGGATCAAGTTGTTTCCCCTGCTGCCGAGTCATCCAATGCTCGGGGTAAGGGAGTTGAAGATGAGCCTGCCCGGATGGAGGCACCGATACCTGTAAATGCTGAGGCCTCCCAACAAGAGATGGAGGAAATCTTAAAAATTATAAAGAATAGTGACTTCAATGTTGTGGAACAGCTGGGGCACACGCCCTCCAAAATCTCCATGCTCTCTTTATTGTTGTGCTTCGAGGCTCATGCTAAGGCCTTAATCTCGTTTCTCAAGACGGCCCATGTGCCACAGGAGACATCTGCAGTCCAGTTCACTGATTGCGTAGCAAATTTGACAGCGGACAATGGCTTAGGTTTCTCAGATGCTGACCTGACTGCGAAGGGAAGAGACCACAATGATGCTCTGCATGTCTCTATCGAATGCAGGGGCACTACTCTGGCGCATGTATTGGTGGATACTGGTTCTTCCTTAAATGTGCTACCAAAGAAGGCTTTAGACCGTTTGGATTGTGAAGGCCTGGAATTAAAACCCAGCAATATCATCGTTAGGGCCTTTGACGGTTCGAAAAGGATGGTTCATGGAGAGGTTGACATTCCTATTCGTGTGGGCTCTCAGGTGTTTGACTCTACATTTTATGTGATGGATATCCATCCATCGTACTCTTGTCTACTGGGTCGACCTTGGATCCATAAGGCTGGGGCAGTGACCTCTACCTTGCACCAGAAGCTGAAGTACCCTGTCAGAGGGAAGATCGTCACCGTGCAGGGAGAGGAGGAGTATATGGTGAGCCATCTGAATTCCTTCAGATACATTGAGATGGATGGGGAGTTTATTGAAACCCCCTTTCAGCATTTCGAGGAGGTGCTTCCAATTTCAACAGCAGCAGAAACAGCGGTCGAGGAGAATGTTCCGTTGAAGATGGATTCCCTGAGGGATGCCCGGGCTGTGGTTCAAAAAGGTGACTGTGCTAACTGGGGCAGGCTTCCCGACTTTACACAGAAAACTGACAAGTTTGGGCTAGGTTTTACTGCAGAGGGTCAGAAAGCTATGCGGAAGGCGAAGACCAGAAGACCTCCTGTGTTCATTACAAATCTAGGAGTGAATGTCGTTGGTGAAGACAATGAAGTGGATGAAGCAGAATTCAATAGCTGGATCTACCCGACGACCGAAGGCGGATTGACCAATTGGATTGTTAAGGACCATACTCCTGTTACTTTTGTTACGCAGTAATAAACTTCCTTGTTTTGTTATTTTGTAATAAACAATAATAAACTCTATGGCCCGGTGTCTTACCCGAGGCACCGTGGTTTTATTTGTGAGGGCATATAAATTGTCATTTCATATATCATAAATGAAAATCTTGGACGTTTTCTCACATTACAAATCTTATGTTCCTTTTCTGTCTTCCTTTCCTTTACATATTTTTCAAAACAGCTGTATTTACACACACACTCACTCATACAGGTTTCAATCCACTCTGGATCTCACTGGTAACGACTCTGCTACTGCCAGTTATGACTTCGAAAATCCGATCAACTTAGCCGAAGACGAAGGTGAAGATGATTGCGAAGTGCCTGGCGAGCTTGCAAGACTGTTACTTCAGGAAGAGAGGACAATTCGACGACACGAAGAGCCAGTGGAAATAATAAACTTGGGTACTGAGGCAGACAGGAAAGAGGTAAAGATCGGTGCCAACCTAGAGCTCAGCGTGAAGCAACGGTTGACTAAGATGCTACATGATTATATGGAGATCTTTGCCTGGTCCTACGAAGACATGCCCGGGTTGGATACCGATATTGTGGTCCATCACTTGCCAACTAAGGAAGACTGCCCTCCGGTTAAGCAAAAGGTCCGCCGTATGCGTCCAGAAATGTCTGAGAAGATTAAAGTCGAGGTTATGAAACAGTTTGATGCTGGGTTCCTTGCAGTGACTTCTTACCCTCAGTGGTTTGCTAATGTGGTGCCGGTACCAAAGAAAGACGGTAAGGTCAGAATGTGTGTCGACTACAGGGATCTGAACAGGGCCAGCCCCAAAGATGACTTCCCCCTACCTCACATTGATGTCCTTGTTGATAATACAGCTCAGCATAAGGTGTTCTCTTTCATGGATGGTTTCTCAGGTTACAATCAGATCAAGATGGCACCTGAAGACATGGAAAAGACTACATTTGTTACTCAGTGGGGCACCTTCTGCTACAAGGTCATGCCATTCGGGTTGAAGAACGCTGGGGCAACCTACCAACGTGCCATGGTTGCTTTATTTCATGATATGATCCATCATGATATAGAAGTGTATGTTGACGACATGATCGCAAGGTCCCAGACTGAGGAAGAGCATCTAGATCATCTGCAGAAATTGTTTGACCGGTTGAAACTGTACAAGCTGAGGTTGAACCCGAACAAGTGCACCTTCGGGGTAAGATCTGGAAAGTTGCTAGGCTTCGTGGTAAGTGATAAGGGCATTCAAGTGGACCCTGCTAAGGTTAAAGCTATTCAAGAGATGCCAGTTCCCAAGACAGAGAAGGAAGTCAGAGGCTTTTTAGGACGCCTGAATTACATTGCTCGCTTCATCTCACACCTAACTGCTACCTGTGAACCAATCTTCAAGCTGCTGAAGAAAGATCAGGTAGTACGTTGGAACGATGAATGTCAGGCTGCTTTCGACAGAATCAAAGAGTATCTCCAAGAACCACCTATCCTTATGCCACAGGTTGAAGGGAGGCCTCTGATACTATATCTAACAGTGCTTGACAACTCAATGGGGTGTGTGCTGGGGCAGCATGACGAGTCTGGCCGAAAAGAGCACGCCATTTATTACCTTAGCAAAAAGTTTACCGACTGTGAGACCCGATACTCACTGCTTGAGAAAACTTGTTGCGCTTTGGTATGGGCTGCTCGCCGGCTGAGACAGTATATGCTGACTCACACTACCTTGTTGATCTCAAAGATGGATCCTATAAAGTACATATTCGAAAAGCCTGCTCTGTCTGGGAGAATAGCAAGATGGCAAATGATCTTGACGGAATACGACATTCAGTACACGACCCAGAAAGCCATCAAGGGAAGTGTATTGGCAGACCACTTGGCACATCAGGCAGTCGATGATTATCAGTCAATGAACTTCGAGTTTCCGGATGAAAACATCATGATAGTAACTGATTGTGAAGTACCTGGACCGGATGAAGGACCTGAGGAAGGATCCCGATGGTCTATGCACTTTGACGGAGCCTCCAATTCTTTGGGTAACGGTATCGGCACTATAATCATATCACCTCAAGGCACTCATACTCCACTCACTGCCCGGCTATGTTTCAACTGTACCAACAACATGGCCGAGTATGAGGCGTGCATCATGGGTCTTCAAGCTGCGATCGACCTAAGGATCAAGTTTCTGAGTGTCTTCGGAGATTCCGCTCTTGTGATCAATCAGATCAAAGGAGAGTGGGATACGAAACACCCGAACCTTATTCCTTACAGAGAATGTGTGTTGACCTTGATCCCCCACTTCACGAAGATAACCTTTGAACACTTCCCGAGAGAAGAGAATCAGTTGGCGGACGCGTTAGCTACAATGTCTTCTATGTTCAAAGTTAAATGGGATAATGAGGCTCCCCGGATCATCATCTGGAAACTGGACGAACCGGAATACTGTTGCGATCTCGAGACTGAATTGGTGACTGAGAAGCCTTGGTACCATGAGGTGAAGAGATATTTGGAAGCTCAGGAATACCCTGAAGGTGCATCTGTCAATGATAAGAAGTTCCTGAGAAGGTTCGCGGCAAAGTTCTTCCTTAGCAACGGCATCTTGTACAAGCGAAACCATGATTCAACCTTACTGCGTTGTGTGGATAAGACTGAAGCAGAAAGGATCATGGAAGAGCTACATGAAGGGACCTTTGGTACACATTCCAGTGGACATACAATGGCAAAGAAGATCCTTCGGGCAGGGTATTACTGGTCCACAATGGAAGCTGACTGCTACCAACATTCTAGGACATGCCATAAGTGCCAGATTTATGCAGACAAGGTGCATGTTCCTCCAGTTCCTCTGAATGTTCTGACTGCGCCTTGGCCGTTTGCAATGTGGGGCATAGACATGATCGGTGAGATTAAGCCTACGGCATCTAATGGACACCGCTTCATCCTAGTGGCGATTGATTATTTTACGAAGTGGGTCGAAGCAGCATCCTATGCTACAGTAACCAAGACTGTTGTGGCACGGTTCATTCGGCATAATCTGATCTGTCGGTACGGCGTCCCGGAAATAATTATTACAGATAACGGTACCAATCTGAATAATAAGATGATCACTGAGCTCTGCGAGCAGTTCAAAATACAGCACCACAATTCTTCTCCTTACAGACCAAAGATGAATGGGGCTGTAGAAGCAGCAAATAAGAACATTAAGAAAATCGTGCAGAAGATGACAGTGACTTATAAAGATTGGCACGAGATGTTACCGTTCGCTCTACATGGGTACCGTACCTCAGCTAGGACGTCAACTGGGGCAACTCCTTTCTCTTTGGTTTATGGTATGGAGGCAGTCTTACCGATCGAAGTGCAAATACCCTCTCTCCGGATAATGAAGGATGCAAATCTGAACGAGGATGATTGGATCCAGACACGACTTGATCAGCTCAACCTCATTGATGAAAAGAGACTTGCTGCTATCTGTCATGGTCAGACGTATCAGAAACGGATGATCAGGGCATTTAACAAAAAGGTCAGACCACAGGAATATCAAGTTGGGGATCTGGTAATCAAGCGAATCATCCTTCCGCAGAGTGATCCAAGGGGCAAATGGACCCCTACGTACGAAGGGCCATTTGTGGTTAAGCATGTGTTCTCAGGAGGAGCAATGATATTGACCAACATGGATGGTGACGACCTTCCTCACCCCGTTAATGCAGACATAGTAAAAAGATACTACGCATGAAAAAGACCCGCTAGGCTGACATGCCTAGGCAAAAATTAGGGCTCCCCGGCGAACCAAAAGGGTTCGGGCAAAATGAAGGGATGAAAATGAAAAAATCTGTACACCCGGCAAGTCGAAAACCTGAAAAGGCGGCTTGGGCAAAAATGGGTATCCCGGTGGACTGAAAACCCGAAAGGGCGGTCCAGGCAAAAATTAAGGATAAAGCGTAATACTATGTCTCATTGGATCACCTTGCATCCAGAATCCGGTATCTACACCAAGTTCAGACGGCATCGATCAGTCAGCTTCACCTTCGTTTAGGTCATCAAGTGATGAGACGCTCGGAGTTATAAAGGCAATAGCAGAGTTGAAACCCAGTGGATCATTCATCTCACACAGCTGTTTCATTTTCTCTTGTACAAAATTTGTATAAACGCCTTTGCTCGGCGACGTTCTCTTACTAGGACATCATCCTCTTGTACACAAAACGCCTATTTTCAGGCCATTCAAAATCAATACAAATATATTTTAAAAGTGCCAATTGTTTTTCTTTTTCTGTTTTGTTTTGCGAAGAACGTCCAAGGTTCAATTTGTGATATATGCATTGACAATAATTTGCTAACTCATGAATATTTGCATACGAAACAAAGGATTAATTACAGGTAACATTAGAAACAGGGGCAATAAAGAATGGTCTAAGCAATCTAATTGTTCTGTCCTCCAAGGTACCAAGGTAGGTTCAGCTAAAAAACATAACCGGCATATCTCAATTCCCCAGAGAGTGAGCCAACAAGTCAGTGCACTCTTCTCCAAGCAAAGTTATCGGATCTTAAGGAAGTTGAGTATCCTCCAGCAGATCTCAACAGTCCCCAGCAGCATATATATCCTTAACAAGCATCCCCGGCAGTCTTGGCCTAAAGATTGTTCCCCGGCGGTATATTAAACATTCAAAGGAATCACTTCCCCCGCAATTCAAAACTTCCCCAAGAGAGTCCAATCCAGTTTCCCTAGGAAAGTTGGAATCCATCTCCCCAAGCAGTAAGCTTATCCCCAGTAACTCTGGAAGCTTGTCCTCGTAGAGCACGAACGCGTCGTCCGGCTTTATTCAAAGAGTTATTTCCCTACCAGGATATAACTGGGTTATCCTCAGCCAAAAGCCACGGAAAGAGCGTCCTCGACGAAGTCTTCTTATCCCCAGCGAAGTCTATTAACACTTCCGATACAACAAGGGTATCCCCATCAAGTTACTATCAACAATTCAGCAAGATATCTCTCTCCCCACAGATTATTGCTTCCCAGCAAGATCGTTAGAGTACCTTTCTCCCCGCAGAGTTATCCATTCGCCAAGTTTATTCCCCAACGGAGTCATCTTCTCCTACCGGTATTCTTGCAACTAGCATCCCCAGCGGAAGCAAAATCTATTCTCCAACATCAGCCCAGGAGTGACTTCCCGGCACCCGTCAAGGATTTACTTTCCTAGACAAAAAATATATTCATAAATATCGCACCTCCATACATCATTATAACATGCATAGACGCATCATATCTTACAAATCTCATTTATGTTGAAAACATCATTGCTTGGTCCATATCATGCATTGCATATGACTGACCTTTACCTTTCAGGAAAGATTCATCTAAATTCTCAATCATATTTCAAGACTCTAAGGCCTTCTCTGGTCCAGTTAAATCGACCCCAAACAGATTTTTCTGATAAAGACCCAGTTGAAGACATTCCAAGACCTAGACCGGTTCAGTTAATCGACTCCAAAGATTTCTTATCCAGTCCAAGGCCTTCTCTAGTCCAGCTAAATCGACCCCAAACAGATTTTTCTGATGAAGACTCAGTAGAAGTTATCCAAGGTTTTTCTCAATGATTGCTATTGAGACTGTAATTGCCTATGGTTCTCTCCCCGATCCCGCGGAGATGATAATCCCATTCCAGGTTTTCTCAATGATTGCTATTGAGACTGTAATTGCCTATGGTTCTCTCCCCGATCTTGCGGAGATGATAATTCCATTCCAGGTTTTTCTCAATGATTGCTATTGAGACTGTAATTGCCTATGGTTCTCTCCCCGATCCTGCGGAGATGATAATTCCATTCCAGGTTTTCTCAATGATTGCTATTGAGACTGTAATTGCCTATGGTTCTCTCCCCGATCCTGCGGAGATGATAATTCCATTCCAGGTTTTCTCAATGATTGCTATTGAGATTGTAATCACCTATGGTTCTCTCCCCGATCCTGCGGAGCTGATAAGTCCATCCAAGGTTTTCCCAATAATTGCTATTGAGGTTGTAATCGCCTATGGTTCTCTCCCCGATACTGCGGAGATGGTAATTCCCACCAAGATTTCGCTCAATGATTGTTGTTGAAGTGAAGTTATCCAAGATTTTCTCAACGATTGCTGTTGAGGTTAAGGTCATCCAAGGTTCTCTCACCGTTCCTGCTGAGATAGTAACCACCCCTGGTTCATTCATCATCTTTTGAAGCTCCAGATCCAGCTCCTGTAACCAGTCAGGACACATCTATGCAAAGAGTTTGAAGACCAGCCCCGTAACAGGTCAGGTAATCATTTTCTTTTTTGCAGGTATGCAAGTTCTCGCTAAGGAATCTCTTATGCGATCAACATCCAGATGGCATCTATAAGCCCGTCCACCTTCCATCACCTCTTAGCATGGCATCTATAAGCCCATCATCCTATCCATCAATCTCCAAATGGAATCTATAAGCCCATTCCCATCATCACACTGCTACTATGTGAGCGCAAATTTCTGGGCACTCTAGTGTTCAATCATCTTCTACCCTCGGATTACGAAAGGCACGTCAGCCAATCTGCATCCTCAGGTCTAAGAAGATTGAACAGGGGCAACTGTTGTACCCCAAAATTTGCCCTCCCATATTCTTCAAGAATTGCAAAGTCAAGCTTCAAAATCTCCCCATAGGTTGCACAGTTCAAGGGCCTCCTAAGCAGTCAAAATTAGGGTTTTGGTTCTGATCAAGAAACTGAAGTTTCCAAGGGTCCAATCAAGTCTCACATGCCTACAAATATGGTCAAGCATCCTCATACAAAGTTTCAAGACTTTCAGCATAAAATTGCACAGTCAAAACCCTAATTGCACTACAGGCAACGGTAGGGGCAAAATGGTCATTTGACAGTCAAAAGTCCAAATTTTTGCTCAACATCTCATTTTGAAGCCACAAACATCATTTGATCAATGCTTGATCATGATTCTCAAATCTTGGCTCAAAAATCATCAAGATGCAAAAGTTTCCATATTTGGACAGTTGAAAAAGTCAACTGTAAATTGACCAGGGCATAACTTTCACATGGATTATCAGAAAAATTCCATCCAAAGCTAATTTTGAAGAGAAAGACATTTCCTACAACTCCTCTTCACACTCCAAGTCCAAGAAATTCTCTCACAAAAAGTTATCAATTTCAACATTATAGGTCATTTTCAAAAGTCAACAAAAAGGGACTTTAAGTCAAAGGCCATAACTTCAGATTGGTAAATCAAAATGACATGGGACAAAAGACATTGGTTAGAGGACTCAAAGACCTTTCCAAAATGTCCAAGAAAATGAGCAAAGCTTAAAATTTGAGCAAGTTATGCCTTGTGGAAGTTGGGAAATTTTTGGATATTTTGAAAAGTCAACATTGATTCAAATGACCTAAAATTGCTAATGGGCCTCTTTTTCTTCCACAATTCATCATCCAAGACATGCACACGACCATTTGGCCCAAAGGGAAGTTTTTTTATTATTTTTATTTATTTATTTGAATTTTTTATTACAATTAATTCATTTAAACTAAATAAAATATGAAAAAATACTAAACTAATGAAATCAAATCTTTTTGTGCAGAAAATACTCTCATTGGACACTCAAGATTCGTGCATAATCATTTTTGGAAGGTTTTGTCATGATTTGATATCAAATTGCATGAAAAAAGATTGAAAAACTAATGCCATAAAAAATCAAATATTGCACAATCAATTCAAGGATTCTTTGATCAAGTTTTCAACCCTAAATCATTCATACATATACAAGCAAGCTAACCCTCGTGCAAAAAGGACTCCAAGCTGCGCAGAAAAAGCCATATGCAAACTGGAAATTTATCAAGAAAAGTCAAATCTGAAAACTAAGTTCTAGGACGATTCAGAGCCAAATAGTTGTTCCATTAGCTTCCTTAAGGATCATAGAACGTTTTCCAATCATTCCCTAAGTCCCATACTCAAGAAAACACGAAATCACCATTGAAGTTGGTAAGAAAAATTCCAAAATCGTTTTCCATCATTCATGCGTTTTTAACATATTTCATTGTTGTTTTTGTGTTTAGAATGATGTTTGCAAGCTACCTGCGTAATTTGATTGGAGTTTCATGCTAAAACGAAGGATCCACCATGAGAGCATATTAGGGTTCCGTGGAAATTGATTTAGCGGTTTCCAAACCTGGAACAATTAGGCCATGAGAGATGCATCATTGGAATCGTGAGAAAGAGACGATTCTAATGGCCCTAGTCCGAACAATTTATAAATGACCATGTGCTATTCGCTATTTTCTCTAATGATGCCTTTTAGAACGGTTCAAAACCGTTGCCTATGATTTTTTGTATTTCAGGAAAAAACAAGCCAACGAGGAAGACGCTTAGGTGGCTATCAGCGGTTGGTCCGTTTGAAAGTTCGCGCTAAGAATCCACTAACGCGTTTGTTTTGTTTTATATTGATTGCTTATTATATAGTATACAAAGAAAACAAAGTGGAGCCGTTGGTGAAGACCTTGGTTGGTAATCATCAGGACCTGGGTTCGAATCCCAGGTCCTCACCCTTTCCTTATATTTTTCCTTTAAACATATTCCTATGCAGATTCAACTCTGGGTTCCACCATGCACTCAATATCCAGGCCCTCCACGTGTTTACCACTATCAATCCAAGGAATACAATCCGAAGAATAGGATAGACTCCAGTCAATGCACCACGCGCTAGCATAAGAAGTCAAACAGGGCCTTGCAATAAGTGGGCTTGATTGCTGTTTATACCTCCAACTGGGGACAGAACCCCCCAAGGTTTGCAAGTTTCTTTTATGTTTTTTTTTATTCTTTTCTTTATTTCAATTAATGTTTGTTAATTAATTTCTTTAATTTAAATATTTTTATAACAAATATAAAAAACAATAAAAAATCAAAAAGATAAAAAATAAGCTTTTATTTAAATATCATTTTTTGTAAATAAAGTCTTTATTAATTCTAGTTTTAAACTTAGGGTTAAATTTTAATATTTTTCTCAATCAATTTAAAATTTGGTAGAATTAGGGTTTATAATAATTTTTATCCCTTTTTCTTTTCTTTCATAATAATTAAATATTTAATATTATTTACTTTTATAAATTAAAATTGCATGTAAAATAATTAGGTTTAATTTTAGGTTAAAGTTTAATACTTTCTTAACAAATAAAAAATTTAGAATTAGGGTTAGCATTTTATTTTAATTAATTCTTTTTCATAAAAAAAAATCATAAAATACAAAAATACCAAAAAAAAAGGGACAATTTCTTTTCATTTTAACTTTATTAATTTAATAATCGTTTAATTTAATTTAATTAAAAAGGGTCCAACGCCCTCGTTTCAACTTTAATTCCAATTCGCATATTTATTTTCTATTCTTTATAATATTTATGTATCTCTCCCAAGGCCATGTAATATTTATTTTTCGCATTTTTTAATTCTTTATTTTCCTGTCAAATCGGGTTCTGGAAATTTTGGCGATGTGGACCCGCGCCTTTTGTAATAGCTTAGAATCTTTTACTTCTCGCACTTTTAACTGTTAATCAAGGCATGCAAGAATGAATGGACAAAAATAAAAACAAACGCATAGATCACCTTGACATGAATAAGACAAAATAACTGAACATGACACACAAATCACACACCACCCCTAGGGTACGCCTCACTGTTGCCTTGCCTCGAAAGGTGATCGTCGAGTAGAGGATGTCTTAGTAAGTCCTCATGATCCGGGAACTTGGCATGAGGGTGGCTTCTAAGGTGTCTTCCCATTGCTCTGGTGATCACCATGTCCCGAACCTCGAATTGACCCGAACACCTCCAACGGTGGTGCTACCTACCTCTCAATGGTGGGATGGCACTACTTTTAAAGACATTTACACAGACGAATTCCTTAGGGTAGGTAGACGACTCTAGATACTTGCTATAAATTCAAAACAAATTCAAAAAATACTTTTCACACCGACACATTTTCAAAAGCTTTCGAAAGCAATTTTTCAAACACTCTTGAGGACCGATACAAGAGTCGAACTGGAATTTTCAAAGAAACTTTTTAAAACCCACAGTTGAAAAGCAAACAAACAATTTTTGAAAACACAATGAGCAAGTATCTAAGAGCCCATGGATAACCATGGATAGAAAGGGTGCTAACACCTTCCCTTTCTATAACCTACCTCCCGAACCGAGAGCAATCTCTTTAAGGAATTTTTCTGTGCTTTTGTCCTTTCCATTTGGAGAAAATAAAAGACGGTGGCGACTCTTGCTTCCGCGACATTTCGCGAACCAGCGTTAAACAGTCAGTTCCAGATCCACCGATCACACTAGCCTTACAATATTCTCTTCGACCAATAATTTTTGACCAACCGCATAGAATAACATAGCAACGGGGCAACTATATCTCCTAACATATTCATCACTCGTACAAGACAGTCATATAGAAAATTCTTAAACGACTACAACACGAAAATGGGCAACTTTCAAGAACAGGCCAAGAAAATTAACACAGAACAATTATACCTATGACCAAACCCCTATAAAATATTCATCATAAGCCCCATTATAAGGTCAGAACCCCACCTTTACCTTGGATTAAAGGTCGCTCGACAACTCTCCGACCAGAACCTTGCTTTGCTCTTCTCCTTATTCCTCTTCTCTGCACTTCTCACGACCAATTTTCCAACAACTTCTCAATTAACCCTATTCCTTATTTAAATAGAACCTCACAATGTTATTCTTAACGGGCTTAACAACACGCCCCCTATATTTCTACTTCCAACCATTAAAATAGGCCCAACATAATTATTCTATTATTCTACTAATTCTAATATTATTACTATTATTAATCAACTAATTAATTAACTAGTAATAATTTAGAAACCTATTCCAACAATTCACAACATCTCACAACTTCAACGAATAATTCTAAAATAATTTAATTAAATAATTAATTAAATTAATGGGTGTTACAATTCTCTTCCACTTAGAATATTTTCGTCCTCGAAAATTTGCCTTGTTCAAACAACTCCGGATAAAAGTTCTGCATCTTGCTTTCCAACTCCTACGTCGTGCTTTCTCCGGCCACTCCTAACCAGACTACTTTCACCAGGGCAATCTCCTTGCCTCTTAGAGTCTTCATTTCATGATCTACGATTCGCACAGGCATCGTCTCCATAGTAAGATTATCCCGTACTTGCACATCATCCATATGAATCACATGAGATGGTCTAAAATATACTTCCAGAGTTGTAACACATGGAACACATTTTGCAAATTCGAAAGATTAGGTGGTAAGGCCATTCTATAAGCAACATTCCTGACTCTGTCAGAAATCTTATACGGACCAATAAAACAAGGGGTGAGCTTCTTAGACTTCAACGCACGCCTAACACTAGTCACATGTATAACTCTCAGAAACACATTGTCACCTGCTTGAAATTATAAATATTTCCTTCGTTGTCATGATAACTCTTTTGTCTACTTTGGGAAGTCTTCATCTTTTCTCTAATCAACTTCACCTTCTCAGTAGTCTCTCGAATAATTTCAAGTCCAAGTACTACACTTTCTCCAGATTCATGCCAATATAAAGGAGTTCTACATCTCCGACCATACAATGCTTCAAAAGGTGCCATTCCAATACTAGAGTGGTAACTGTTATTATAAGTGAGCTCTATTAATGGAAGATAAGTATCCCACGAACCTCCCTATTCAAGAACACGTGCTCTCAACAAATCTTCTAACGAATGAATAGTCCTCTCCGTTTGACCACCCGTATGAGGGTGATACACCGAACTCAACCTCAACTTAGAACCCGGCGCCTCTTGCAAACTCTTCCAAAAATCTGAAGTAAACCTTGGATCTCTATCCAAAACAATACACAAAGGAATACCATGCAGTTTCACAATTACACTAGTGTAAATCTCCGCCAACTTTGATACTGGAAAACTGATTTTAATAGGAACAAAATGAGCCATATTTGTAAGCCTATCAACAATCACCTAAATCGAATAATTTCCTCTTGAATTATTAGGTAATCCTGTTACAAAGTCCATTGAAATTCTATCCCGTTTCCATTCTGGAACTTCTAACGGTTGGATCAACCCTGCAGGCTTCTGATGTTCAACTTTCGAATTCTGACAAGTTAAACATGTATACACAAACTGAGCCACATCACTCTTCATTCCAGGCCACTAAAACAAATTCTTCAAATCTTGATACATTTTTGTAGCTCCCAGATGAATACTCAACTTGCTTCTGTGACTTTCCTCGAGAATCACTTTCTTCATCTTCGCATCATCAGAAATACAAATTCGATTATGGAATCTCAATACACCTTGCACATATAACTTGAAATCACTATTCTCAGAATGATCAATTCCAACCATAGAGTCTACCAATTTCACATCTAACTTCTGAGCTTCTTTGATACTGTCCAATAATTCATTTTTAATTTTCAACATCCCCAACATAACACTTTATGGTGTCACCTTGCAAACCAAGCTCATACCTCTGAACTATTCAATTAATTCCAACTCTTTAACCATCATTTCTGACATATGTAAAGTATTTCGACTTAACGCATCGGCCACCATATTCTCTTTTTCTGGATGATAATTCAAACTGAAATCATAATCCTTTAACAACTCTAACCATCTCCGTTATCTCATGTTTAATTCTTTCTGATCAAATAGATATTTTAAACTCTTATGATCGCTAAATACTTCAAATCTAGAACCATAAAGATAATCTATCCAACTCTTCAATACAAAAACAATTGCAACAAGCTCTAAATCTTGCGTAGGATAGTTCTTTTCATGAGTCCTCAACTGCCTTGACGCATAAGCAACTACCTTTTCATTCTGCATAAGCACACCTCCAAAACCCATTTTGGAAGAATCACAATATACCACAAAAGGTTCTCCTGAATTAGGTAATGTCAAAATTGGAGCCGACGTCAATCTTTTCTTCAATTCTTTAAAACTTTCTTCACACTAAACATCCCACACAAACGCTTTACCTTTACAAGTCAACTTAGTCAATGGAAGTTCCAACTTAGAAAAACTTCGATAAACCTTCTATAATAACCAGCTAGTCCCAAAAAGCTTCTAATCTCGATAGCCGACTTTTAAGTTTCCTATTGCAACACATCATCTAATTTAGATGGATCTACAGCAATGCCACTACCTGAGATAACATGACCAAGAAAACTAATCTCCTTTAAGCAAAATTCAAACTTAGACAGCTTTGCATACAACTTCTTTTCTTTCAAAAATTGCAATACTTTTCTTAAGTGTTCTACATGCTCTTCTTTCGATTTAGAGTAAATCAAAATGTCATCAATGAACACCACTACAAACCAATCCAAATAAGTATGAAAGATACGGTTCATGTATTCCATGAATACTCCTGGCACATTTATAACACTGAAAGGCATCACCGAATACTCATAATGTCCATAACGCATTCTGAAAGCCGTCTTATGGATATCTTTATCCATCACTTTAATCTGATGATAAACCAACCTCAAATCAATCATACTAAACACTCGAGCACCCACCAATTTATCCATCAAGTCGTCTATTCTCAGAAGCGAATACTTGTTCTTAATCGTCACTTTATTCAATTGTCTATAATCAACACAAAGTCTCATACTTCCATCTTTCTTCTATACTAGAAACACTGGAGCTCCCCACGGTGATACACTTGTTCTTACAAATTTCTTTTCAAGTAACTCTTCCAATTGCTTCTTTAGTTCTGACAATTCAGATGCAGACATCCTGTATGGTGCCATAGAAACAGGTTTGGTACCAGGTACCAGATCAATAGCAAATTCAATATCTCTCTCTGGCAGTATATTAGGAATTTCATCAGGGAAACCTTCAGGAAATTCATGCACCACTTGTAATTCCTCAATTATAGCTTGATTCTCGACATATAGTGACGCCATCAATGAGAACATGATGTTGAGTAAAATTAAATGTAAGTATTGTGTATTATCGTATCCGCAGGGATTGGAGCGATATCAAAACCGTTCAACGATTTTTATATTTCTCAGCATAAATTTCAAGAAGTTTGTTTGATATGTTACGAAAAGTAAAATGCGTAAGTAACGAAAGATAAATTCCAGTGGAATAGACTTGTTGGGAGTTAGTTTTCATTCACCGATTCAATATTCAAAACTCAGATCAATTATACATAGTCTATGCTTGTTTCATTATCATCACGTATCACATACAAATAAAGCTCATGTCTAAACTTTGATGCGATTTCTACCTTATGGTTTAATCGATAATTTCTTAGCTTATTAAACAATACAGTAGCATTACAATTCGATACTTTAGTGAATATTTAACCTAAATCTATGTCTAGAATTTAGAGTTTAATAGTTGTTATCATGGATCGAGATTAAAACCGTACTTGTCAATATCAATTATATCCATGGAATAAACAGTAAACCAAAGATAACAACGATAATGATTCAAACATAAATTGCATATAACACCATGATCAAAGTAAATACATATTGTTTCGGAGAACTACGACCAATCCCAACAAGAGAGGGATTTAGCTACTCATGGTAGCTTGAAGCACATTTGAGGAATTGAGTTGAAACGACATCAATGATGATTTCTCGACTCTTGATGTGTATCCAGCCCTTCTACCTAAAACCTCCTCTATTCCTAATGCTATTATAATTATATATTGTATTACAAGATACAAAGTGGAACCCCCCGTTGAGCTGAGTTTCTGGTATATTTATAGCAGTTTAGGCCGCTTGAGTTTGCTAAGCGAACTATACTTTGCTAAGCGAAGTTCTTGCTTCTGAGATAAGTTTTCAAATCAACTTGGAAACTTGAGACCGCCGAAGTTCGCTAAGCGAAGTTTGGATCACTTAGCGAAGTTGCTTTCTTTAGCCTGAAGTCTTCAAAATATATTTTCTTGACCGCCCTGTTTCGCTAAGTAAAGTGATACTCGCTTAGCGAAGTTTCTTTCTTCAGCGTGAAGGCTTTTTGACCGCCCTGTTTCGCTAAGCGAAGGCCCGATTCATTAGGTGAACTACTTCGCTTCTCCTTGCTACTGGCGAAACTTTGCAGATTTTCTTATGTCTTGTGTTTGCTACGCGAAGTATTCCTTGCTAAGCAAATTGGTCTATTCGCTATTGCTCGCTTAGCAAAGTGTCTGCTAGCTGGTTTTTGCTTTAGGGAACAAATCCTGCACAAAACGAACCAAACCAAGTAGACTTGCATAATAACATTAATATTCAATATTTGAGGTTTTTATGTTATAATCTTGACATTTAAGTAAGATAAATGCTATGTTTTAATAGGATATTTTTACATGATTTAAGCATTTATCAGAACATTGGAGCCTCATCTTACATCAACTGCCACAACTGTTTAGCAGATAACAGACCATCTTCCTTTCCTTCAGGAGTAGAAAACCTCCCAGACTTGTTATAACAGTTAATATGAACATAGTTATGTTCTAACCAATTCATACCTAAAATCACAACTAACCCACTTAAAGATAAACAAACTAAATCAACGTCAAAGTCTATGTCAAAGATCGACAATGGGAACTTTAAACACACAAAAGAAGTAGTCACCGATCCCTTGACTGGAGTATCTATGACCATCTCTCCATTCATAAAAGAAAACACAAGCCCCAATCTTTCAACACAATCAGCAGCAATAAAGCAATGAGTAGCACCGGTATCAATAATAGTAATTAAAGGAGTACTATTAATGAAACATGTACCTCTGTTGAGTTTGTCCTCATTAGCCGTCTGACTCTCAGCCAAAGCGAACACTTTTTCACTGGTTTACGCCTTCTTTGGTTTCTGACACTGACTACCAATGTGTCCTTCTTCACCATAATTGAAGCAAATCATATATTTATGCTTACACTCAGATATAGCATGTCTAGTCTTACCACAACAGAAACACCTCTTCACCTCAGCAGTACACACATTACTCTTATGACCAGGTCTTCCACATTTGAAACAAACCACACCAGCAGGAGCATCTCCCTTACTAGTTCTCTGACCATGAGCAACTTTCTGTTTACCTTTACCAGTTGGGGCATCGTAAGGCTTACCACGGTTCTGTTGGTGCTTACCCCTCTTCTCATTGATAATTGTATAGTGAGAATTATTATCTTTTTCATAGATCCTACAACTATCAGTCAAATCGGCAAAGACATGAATCTTCTGGTATCCAACTGCCTTCTTGATCTCTGGACACAATCCAATCTCAAACTTGATGCACTTTGAAAACTCGGCATTTGCCTCGCTGTAGTGCGGGTAAAACTTAGCCAGCTCAACAAACTTTGCAGCATATTCAGTAACCGACATGCTCCCTTGCTTCAGCTGAAGAAACTCAATTTCCTTCTTACCAAGAATGTATTTAGGAAAATGCTTCCTCAGAAACTCCCTACGAAACATAGCCCAAGTGATATTTTCACCCGCAACCTCCAATTTCTGACAAGTCTCTAGCCACCATTCATCAGTCTTGATTGCTAGCATATGGGTACCATATCGAACCTTCTGCACTGGAGTGAATTCTATCACACAGAATATTATCTCAATCTCTTTCAACCAATCTAATGCTCTGTCAGATCATACTTACCCTTGAAGGTAGGCGGATTCTCCCTCTGGAAGGTCGCCAAGCAACAAGATCCAGTATTCTTGTCAGTGTTCGGCTGATTCTCCATACCATGCGTCATAGCTTCCAAAGCAGCAACAAGTGCAGCGTCATTCTTTCCAGCCATCTCAACTTATCACTTCAACATAAACAACGGTTATAACCAAAGTTAACAATACTCAATTGTTAGACAATACTACGACTCGACAACTTGGTCGGATGGACCGACCTGCTCTAATAAAACTAATGTAACACCTTATTTCTACCCATCGAATTATATAAAATCAGAGTTACAAAATTTCCAACAAATAAATAGAATGTTACAGTTTCAACTTAGAAACAACAACATTCAATCACCTATAGTTCATATACATAACACATGAAACTCGGATCAACCGACAACAACCTGTTTAGTATCTTACAATAAAACAACTTTTATAATTAAGCAGCGGAATCACAATTTTCAACTCAAATGAAATAACATCATTGTCCAACTGAAAACAAATTCAAAACAACAAGTACTTAATGAAAACAACTTAAAATTAAGCAACGAAAGTAAAATCAATAATAAAGCAACAAACGTTCATCCCCCCCGAGTGTTACGTATCAGAGCGACAATACTGACTCGAACCACTGAAGGTAAACAGTCTTCACTTTGGATACCTGCACGTTACCAACATGGGGTAACATTCAAATAGAAGGGGTGAGATATCGAACAATATAATAGAATGCAAAATAAATAGTATATTAGAATTAGTTCATACAAAATCACTACTTCGCAGCTCTTCAACAACATTTAACATAATCAATTAATCCACACAACAACTCAGGATGCACCATGAAATGCGACTTGTTTTATGCATATGCATGTGGTACCAACAGAGAAAAACTCCCAACTTAGTAATCTACCAATTAATAAAGGCATCAATAATGCATAATGTGATCGGTGGATCTGGAACTGACTGTTTTAAAGCTGGTTCGCGAAATGTCGCGGAAGCAAGAGTCGCCACCGTCTTTTATTTTCTCCAATAGGAAAGGACAAAAGCACAGAAAAATTCCTTAAAGAGATTGCTCTCGGTTCGGGAGGTAGGTTATAGAAAGGGAAGGTATTAGCACCCTTTCTATCCATGGTTATCCATGGGCTCTTAGGTACTTGCTCAATGTGTTTTCAAAATTGTTGTTTGCTTTTCAATGTGGTTTCAAAAATATTCTTTGAAAAGTTTCAATTCAACTCGTACGTCAGAGTGTTTGAAAAGTTTGTTTTGAAAGTTTTTTGAAAGTGTGTCGGTGTGAAAAGATGTTTTGATTTTGTTTTGAAATTAGAGCAAGTACCCTTGAGAACCTACCTACCCTAAGGAATTAGTCTGTGTAAATGTCCTTTAAGGTAGTGCCATCCCACCATTGAGAGGTAGGTAGCACCACCGTTGGAGGTGTTCGGGTCAATTCGAGTTTTAGGGACATGGTGATCACCAGAGCAATGGGAAGACACCTTAGAAGCTACCCTCATGCCAGGTTCCCGGATCATGAGGACTTACTAAGACATCCTCTACTCGACGATCACCTTTCGAAAGGCAACAGTGAGGCGTACCCTAGGGGTGGTGTGTGCGAATTGTGTGTCATTTTCAGTTTATTATTTGTCTTGTCATGCATTGGTGATCTATCGATTCGATTTTTATTTTTGGGCATTCATTCTTTCATGCATGTTTATTAACAGTTATATATTTGCGAGAAAATAAATCTAAACTATTACAACTGGCGCGGGTCCACATCGCCAAAAAAACCGAACCCGATTTGACTGAAAATAAATAAAGCGAATAAATAAAGGTGCGAGAATTTTAAATTACATGGCTTTGGGGCATATACAGAATTATTTAAACAATATAAAACAAATGCGCGAAATAAAGAGATTAAACAAAATTAGGGCTTTGGACCCTTTTACAAATAATTAAAATTAATCAAGGAATCTAAAATTAAAAATTAAGTGAAAAATAATGTTTTTGTGTTTTTAGGTTTAAAAGAAAAAGAGAAAAATTATTTAAAATTAAAATGCTAAACCCTAGTTCTAATGTTTTTTTAAGTTTTTAAGAAAGAGATTTAATTTCTAACCTAATTTAATTTTAAACTAATTTATGTACAATTTTTGATTTACAGAAAATAAATAATAAATAATAATATTGTGAGAAAAAAGGAAAAAAATTAAAAAAGGATATAAAAAATTAATAATTAACCTAATTCTACATTTTTTGGATTTTTATTATGAGAAAAGAATTAAAATTAAAATTAAAACCTAATTAAACTAAATGAGTTACATTTTAATTTGTTTAAAAAAGGAATCAAAATTAATTATATTTTTTTGTCCTTTCTGTATTTTTAATGTTTTTATATTTTTTGTAAGAATTAATTAAATCAGAAAATAAAACACAAGTAGATTTAAAAATAATAGAATATAAAGAAAATTAGAAAAAAAAGAAAAAAAGATAGAACCAGGGGGGTGTGGTCTCAAATTTGGAGGTGTAGATTTGAAAGCCTGGCCCAATTATTTGTGAGAATTTGTTGACTTTTTTGATCCAGTGTGATGCCTTGGACTGAAGCGTAGCATATTTCCCAATCCTTGCCTTTGGTGTGGGTGCTCAGGGACACGTGGATGAGCTGATGCTGAAGTGCATGGTGAGTCTTAATGTGAGGCCTGCATGCAATTACCAAATGAAAAATAATATGGAAATTTTACAAGGCCTGGGATTCGAACCCAGGCCATAAGCATTGCAAGCGTAACAGCTGTACCACTGAAGCATTTGTGTTTCATTTAATATATAACATAATATAAATAATATAAATTAAATCCAACGCCAAAAGACTAAAGCGCGCGCGAATTCGAATTGCCCAGTCTGCTTGTGCCACGCCATCATCCCTTCCAATTTCCTGAAACACAAACAAATAAAGCAACGGTTTTGAAACGTTGCATTAGGTAAGCTACAAAAAAATAGCGAATAGCTTGTTTCCTAATATAAATTAGGCGCAAGCATGTAGATCTCTTCGTCCAGATGTATGGAGTGTGATGGTGTTGCTCTGAAGCTCTAATTTTACCTCTACTCAAAATCCCCAATTTGAGAAAGCTGTAACCCTAGAATTCTCACATGGCAAGTTCTCACACATGGCACAAAAATGAAATCAAACGCAAGGGTTAGCTCAGAAACATCATCATGAGTATGAATATCTAAAAAAAACTGCAAGAATGTGCTTGATTCGTGCTATATGATTTCAAAATTTTTAAGATGCAGTTGGACTCGTGGATACCAGTTCAAGGAGTTTTGGAAGATGTTATGATTTGGGATACGTTCAGAATTGTCTCAGGAAGCTATTGGTACAAAAATTAAGGCTTGAAAAGATGCCTAGCACTGATTTCAGTTTTGCATTTTATGGCCAAAATTTCAAATGTCCAATGGCTTTTTCAGCGAGCTTTTTGCTGCACTATGGTTAGGGTTTGACTCAATGCATCTTATGGAATGGAATTGGTTTGTTTCTTGACCTAAATTCAAGCTTGGGAAAGAATTGGCCTTAGGGTTTCTTCCATTAACCATTTTCCTTCTTTTTAGCCAAAACCTAGACCTAGTATGCAAATGAACCTTAGCCTGATTTTTTGAGTTGGTTCATGATGCATAGAAGTTGTCCAAATTCATATGACATTATTTCATTGATTTTTAAATTTTATTTGAATTTTCAAAGAATTAAAATGAATTAAATCATCAAAAATTAAATAAAATAAAAAAATCAATATTTGGTCTTGAAATCAACCATGGAACACGTGTGTAGCATGACAAGGATGAACAAAGTGAGAAAAATGGGGCCCTTTTGTCAAAATTGGATTTTCAAGGATAGTTGACTTTTGCCATTTCACAAAAATTTCCCAACTTCTACAAGGCATAACTTGCTCAATTTTTAAGATTTTCTCATGTTCTTGGACATTTTGGAAAGGTCTTTGAGTCCTTTAACCAATGCCTTTGGTCCCATGTCATTTTGATTTACCAATCTCAAGTTATGGCCTTTGACTTAAAGTCCCTTTTTGTTGACTTTTGAAAATGACCTATAATGTTGAAATTGATAAATTTTTGTGAGAGCATTTCTTGGACTTGAAGTATGAAGATGAGTTGTAGGAAATGTCTTTCTCTTCAAAATGAGCTTTGGATGGAATTTTTCTGATAATCCATGTGAAAGTTATGCCCTGGTCAATTTCAGTTGACTTTTTCAGCTGTCCAAATATAGCAACTTTTGCATCTTTGATGATTTCTGAGCCAAATTTTGAGAATCATGATCAAGCATTGATCAAATGATGTTTGTGGCTTCAAAATGATATGTTGACCAAAAATTTGAACTTTTGACTGTCAAATGACCATTTTGCCCCTACAGTTGACTGTAGTGCAATTTAGGGTTTTGACTGTACAATCTTGAGCTGAATGCCTTGAAACTTGATATGAGGATGCTTGACCATGTTTGTAAGCATATGAGACTTGATTGAGCCTTTGAAAACTTCCTTTTCTTGATCAACACACAAACCCTAGTTTTGACTGTATGGAGGCCTTTGCATTGTGCAATTCTTGGGGAATTTTGTAGCTTGGCTTGGCAATTTCTTGAAGAATATGGGAGGGCAAATTTTGGGGTATAACAGTTGCCCCTGTTCAATCTTCTTAGACCTGAGGATGGAGATTGGCTGACGTGCCTTTTGTAATCCGAGGGTAGAAGATGATTGGACACTAGAGTGCCCAGAAATTTGCGCTCACATGGTAGCAGTGTGGTGGGGGAATGGGCTTATAGATGCCATTTAGAGATTGATGGGTAGGATGATGGGCTTATAGATGCCATCTGGATGTTGATCGCGTAAGAGATTTCCTTAGCGAGAACCTGCATACCTGCAAAAGAAAATGAGTACCTGACACGTCGCAGGAGCTGGTTTTCAGATGCTTGGTATAGATATGTCCTGACTGGTTACAGGAGCTGGGTCTGGATCTTCAAACGGTGATAAAGTTGTCTCTACTGACAGGTTGTTTCCAAGGACTAGTGGTCTTTAACGATGGGTGTCTATAGCGACTAGTGTCTATGACGAATGTCTATAACGACAAGTGTCTACACTGACGAGTGTCTATCACGACGAGCGTCTATCACAACGAGTGTCTATCACGACGAGTGTCTATCACGACGAGTGTCTATCACGACGAGTGTCTATCACGACGAGTGTCTATCACGACGAGTGTCTATCACGACGAGTGTCTATCACGACGAGTGTCTATCACGACGAGTGTCTATCACGACGAGTGTCTATCACGACGAGTGTCTATCACGACGAGTGTCTATCACGACGAGTGTCTATCACGACGAGTGTCTATCACGACGAGTGTCTATCACGACGAGTGTCTATCACGACGAGTGTCTATCACGACGAGTGTCTATCACGACGAGTGTCTATCACGACGAGTGTCTATCACGACGAGTGTCTATCACGACGAGTGTCTATCACGACGAGTGCCTATCACGACGAGTGTCTATCACGACGAGTGTCTATCACGACGAGTGTCTATCACGACGAGTGTCTATCACGACGAGTGTCTATCACGACGAGTGTCTATCACGACGAGTGTCTATCACGACGAGTGTCTATCACGAGGAGTGTCTATCACGACGAGTGTCTATCACGACGAGTGTCTATCACGACGAGTGTCTATCACGACGAGTGTCTATCACGACGAGTGTCTATCACGACGAGTGTCTATCACGACGAGTGTCTATCACGACGAGTGTCTATCACGACGAGTGTCTATCACGACGAGTGTCTATCACGACGAGTGTCTATAACGACGAGTTGTATCAGAGGGATCTTTAGGCATTGATTTAAACTGGATTTGTATTCTTTGACCGGATTTGTCTCTTATGACGGGATTTGTCTTTTCTGACGGTGTTTTGTCTATTTTGACATAGCTGATCATTCAACTGTATCCTTCCTGAAAGGTAAAGGTCAGTTATATGCAGTACGTGATATGAATCAAGCAACGGCATAAATGCAATTGTATGACATGATGTGTACATGCATGTGTCATGATGTACGAAAATGTGATGTTTATGAATGTATGCTTTCGTCTAGGAAAATAAATCCTTGACGGGTGCCGGGAAGTCACTCCTGGGCTGATGTTGGAGAATGAGCTTTTGCTTCCGCTAGGGATGATAAGACTTTACTGAGGACGGTCTTTTCCGTGGCTATTGGCTGAGGATAACCCAGTTATATCTTATTAAGGAAATAACTCTTTGAATAAAGCCGGACGACGCGTTCGTGTTCTGCGGGGAGTGAAAATATCTGGGTCGCATTCTTTAGCCGAACCTATGATGGACAGAGCAACCGGATCTTTTAGACAACTCCTTATTGCCCCAGTTTCAGTGGGAGGAGGCACTTGTGGGAGTACTTGACGAGTCTTCTGGTAGGCAGGTGCCGAGATGCTGGGACATACTCGTACGCTTTGATCCCTAACTTTTGCCTGGACCGCCTTTTCGGGTTTTCAGTCCACCGGGATACCCTTTTTTGCCCAAGTCGCCTTTTCAGGTTTTCGACTTGCCGGGTGTACAGATTTTTTCATTTTCGACCCTTATTTTTGCCCGAACCCTTTTGGTTCGCCGGGAAGCCCTTATTTTTGCCTAGGCCAGTCAACCTAGCAGGTCTTTGATTATGCATAGTACTTCTTTGGACTATGTCTATGCTCTTGGAGTGTAGGGAGTTGTCACTGTCGATAGCGTTGTGTTACCATACTACCAGAAGATGTTTGATCATGCAAGATTTGTTGCTGGAATTTATGTCCAATGCCCCAAGTGATTCAGATGGAGATTTGCCCCAGGCTATTTGGCCTTTGAGAGATTCTCCGAATCTTGACTGAACTGCCCCAGATGATAGACCAGGATCATGTCGTGCCCCTTGATTGGAGATACTCTTGTTCATTAGACTTTCGTCATGCGAATTTCTATGCTGTTCAAACAAAAAGTCATATGCAAACAAAGTTATGTTAAAAATACAAGGCTTATGTCTGTCTCAAAGATTTTGAAAATGCATTCTTTTTTCCTAAAACAAGTGAATGTTTGTAAAACATAATGTCAACTCCGTATTTACCGTAGGCCTTCAGGAGTCAGGATACCTTTCGTAACAGTATGCTTTCGAACTAACCCATGCTTCAGCTAGGACTTTTAAGGGTTATAACGTGGCCTGGTTCACGGTTTAAGAAACAAAGAATAAAGGCTCAAATTATTTGTACCCATCCACTCTTCGTGATGTTCTCCCAACCTAAACTCAGTTGATCATACGTTAGACCTTGTTTGAGTCTTTGCTCTAATTTTCTGGTGATGGATAACTTATTTTGAATAGGCAGTCATTCCTTTTTTGTCGAGGGTTTGTGTGACCTCCTTTTTTGATTTTGTGATCCCTATTTTTTGCCTGAACTGTTTCTTTTGTGATTACAGTCAGCGGGATGCCCCAGTTTTGTAAGTCTCCTTTATAGGTTTTGACTTAATGGGTTTTTATTTTTTTTGAGATATAATGACTGCCTATCTGTATGATTGTTTGGAATTATCACTATCTTTTGTTTTGTAAGGACCTCTTCGGTGCTATTCGTCATGCACTTGGGTCAACTGAGAGAACTACCCTGCCCCAGGCTATGATAAAGGGTTTTAATTTTCGAAAAGAAAAACTCCTACTTCTTTGGCTCAAAGGGGTTGACGAGGGATTATCTTCCTTATTACTCCAGTGTTTAGGAATTGAAACAATGCCTGTACCTCATCAGCGGGGTCTGTTCAAAAGCATACTGTAAATTATGGTATCGTTTTCGTCATCCTCCCTCAAGAGGCTTAGAATTATTGATTGAGAGTTGACATCAGAACAAATATGAAAATAATTTGCGTATAGTGAATACGAATATATTGATTCAAAATAGACATAAGCGATGCATTAATGAAATAACAATGTTTTAACCATGAGTAAATGTTTGAACAAAAGAAAATTGCAACTTGAACATTCGAATAAACAAAAATTTCTAGTCTCAGGGCTTGTCACTTCAAATGGTGAGCCTTGGAGGGATGGTAGAAAAATTCAGCCTGACCATCTTGTGTGAATTCCAGTGCTCCTTCATCAATCAGGTCCTGGATCTTGTTTTTCAAAGCCCAACACTCGTTTGCATTATGTCCTGGACAGGCAGAGTGGTAGGCACACCTTTTATTGCGATCATAAGCAGGATGTGCTGTGTTAAGGTTCTGGGGCTGAGCCCTTAATGTGATCAGGTTCAATCTCAACAGGCGTTGTAAAGCTTGAAACAGCGACATATTGAGCGGGGTGAACTGCCTCCTGGGTTTGTCTGTCTGAAGTTGGTGAAGTTGCTGCTGAATTGGTGATACTGGAGCCATATGAGGAGCTTTCTCCTTGCCTCTTTGTCTTAAAGGTGGTGGAACGATGATTGGCTTTTTACCCTTAGATGTTTGCCCCAGTTGGTTACCCTGAAGCAGTTTGTTGATGAGAACCCCGAGCTCATCTTGTCTTTGAGTTAAACCCTGAATGGCAGTCATCTGCCCCAGCATCTGGGCTTTCAATGCATCCACCTCAGCTTGTAGGTGTTCCAGCCTTTCATCCTCAGCACTGTTCCTGACAAAAGTCTCCATGATAAGTGTCCTTAGCTCTTCCTGCCCCTTGGATAGATTCAGGAGGATTTCCCCGAACCGAGTCTCTTGAGCAAAAAGGTCCTGGTTGTCTTGTTGTGAAACCATTGCTGAAATAAACAGCGGGAAAGGTAAGTGACCTGCAACAAAGATGCCTGTTATGTAAGGATGAGTATGATATGCATGCAATGTTTTCAAGGATCTCGCGGGGTAAACAAGAAAATTTGTTAGCATTGGAATTTAGAGCTTGATTGAAGGACACCCATGTTATTGAGAACTCTTCTTCAAGAGTCAAAGGCTCACCATATCAAGTGGGTCATAGCCCCTGACTTTAGTCATCATGTCTGTTTTTGATTTCCAAGAAACCTTGGTTAGGGAACCTTCTTCAGGAGTCAGAGCTCACCATATCAAGTGGGTCATAGCCTCTGACAACATTGGCTAGAGGAAAATAAATCCTTTTGCCCCTTGCTAGGCAGTTGGTTCATCATGACCTGCATCACAAGCCCTTGAGATCCTTGAAATGGGTTAGGATGTATGCAATGGTATGCAATGGTATGATGTCATGCTATGCATGAGGTAATGTGAGTAACCCTGTTATGAGTCCCAATTAAGGACTGCAAAAACCTGCAAGAAACTTAGGATACCCTGTTATGAGTCCTAATTAAGGACTACAAACACAACCTGCAAGAGACAAATAAGCATGCAAGTAGTTCAAGTAGGAAGGCACACAAGTCACACAAGAGAAGCCCTTAAAGTTTAGGCCAGCATGGAGTCTGGGTGGTACCCTCTTGAAGTTGGTGGGTTCAACCTGTCCTAATCAAAGTAACCGGGTTCTAAGGTTCCCAATATCACGGGATTGCTTTCATTGTTCATCGTTTCGATTTAGCCACTGAACTGGCGACCGAAATATTCCAGGAAAGCAACCCTCAATTGAGTGTAGTATCGAGTATCAACCAACCTCGGACTGCACCAAAGTCAGTTATCTCACTACCCTAAAGAGGCCAAGATGGTTCAATTAAGGTTCCTAAGGTCTGTTGATGCTTCATGACACCACATGGAGGCCCCGTACTCTCCTTGACTGACTCAAGGGTTACCGGTACACACCAAAGTGCCACATCAACGTAGCAGACTGTTTCAACCATGTCGGTATACCCCGCACAGTTCCCTCACAGCCTTGTTGCTACTTTCTAAGAAGGTATCCCCAGATCCGGGTTAGGATCTATAGAACTCCCAAGCAACCCACAATAATTAAGCAAGCAAAGAAAGCAATTGAAAACACAGTGATCTTAATCCTAAGGTACACCCCACTTTAAGTTTATCCCCAGCAGAGTCGCCAGTTCTGTGATCGGTGGATCTGGAACTGACTGTTTTAAAGCTGGTTCGCGAAATGTCGCGGAAGCAAGAGTCGCCACCGTCTTTTATTTTCTCCAATAGGAAAGGACAAAAGCACAGAAAAATTCCTTAAAGAGATTGCTCTCGGTTCGGGAGGTAGGTTATAGAAAGGGAAGGTATTAGCACCCTTTCTATCCATGGTTATCCATGGGCTCTTAGGTACTTGCTCAATGTGTTTTCAAAATTGTTGTTTGCTTTTCAATGTGGTTTCAAAAATATTCTTTGAAAAGTTTCAATTCAACTCGTACGTCAGAGTGTTTGAAAAGTTTGTTTTGAAAGTTTTTTGAAAGTGTGTCGGTGTGAAAAGATGTTTTGATTTTGTTTTGAAATTAGAGCAAGTACCCTTGAGAACCTACCTACCCTAAGGAATTAGTCTGTGTAAATGTCCTTTAAGGTAGTGCCATCCCACCATTGAGAGGTAGGTAGCACCACCGTTGGAGGTGTTCGGGTCAATTCGAGTTTTAGGGACATGGTGATCACCAGAGCAATGGGAAGACACCTTAGAAGCTACCCTCATGCCAGGTTCCCGGATCATGAGGACTTACTAAGACATCCTCTACTCGACGATCACCTTTCGAAAGGCAACAGTGAGGCGTACCCTAGGGGTGGTGTGTGCGAATTGTGTGTCATTTTCAGTTTATTATTTGTCTTGTCATGCATTGGTGATCTATCGATTCGATTTTTATTTTTGGGCATTCATTCTTTCATGTATGTTTATTAACAGTTATATATTTGCGAGAAAATAAATCTAAACTATTACAACTGGCGCGGGTCCACATCGCCAAAAAAACCGAACCCGATTTGACTGAAAATAAATAAAGCGAATAAATAAAGGTGCGAGAATTTTAAATCACATGGCTTTGGGGCATATACAGAATTATTTAAACAATATAAAACAAATGCGCGAAATAAAGAGATTAAACAAAATTAGGGCTTTGGACCCTTTTACAAATAATTAAAATTAATCAAGGAATCTAAAATTAAAAATTAAGTGAAAAATAATGTTTTTGTGTTTTTAGGTTTAAAAGAAAAAGAGAAAAATTATTTAAAATTAAAATGCTAAACCCTAGTTCTAATGTTTTTTTAAGTTTTTAAGAAAGAGATTTAATTTCTAACCTAATTTAATTTTAAACTAATTTATGTACAATTTTTGATTTACAGAAAATAAATAATAAATAATAATATTGTGAGAAAAAAGGAAAAAAATTAAAAAAGGATATAAAAAATTAATAATTAACCTAATTCTACATTTTTTGGATTTTTATTATGAGAAAAGAATTAAAATTAAAATTAAAACCTAATTAAACTAAATGAGTTACATTTTAATTTGTTTAAAAAAGGAATCAAAATTAATTATATTTTTTTGTCCTTTCTGTATTTTTAATGTTTTTATATTTTTTGTAAGAATTAATTAAATCAGAAAATAAAACACAAGTAGATTTAAAAATAATAGAATATAAAGAAAATTAGAAAAAAAAGAAAAAAAGATAGAACCAGGGGGGTGTGGTCTCAAATTTGGAGGTGTAGATTTGAAAGCCTGGCCCAATTATTTGTGAGAATTTGTTGACTTTTTTGATCCAGTGTGATGCCTTGGACTGAAGCGTAGCATATTTCCCAATCCTTGCCTTTGGTGTGGGTGCTCAGGGACACGTGGATGAGCTGATGCTGAAGTGCATGGTGAGTCTTAATGTGAGGCCTGCATGCAATTACCAAATGAAAAATAATATGGAAATTTTACAAGGCCTGGGATTCGAACCCAGGCCATAAGCATTGCAAGCGTAACAGCTGTACCACTGAAGCATTTGTGTTTCATTTAATATATAACATAATATAAATAATATAAATTAAATCCAACGCCAAAAGACTAAAGCGCGCGCGAATTCGAATTGCCCAGTCTGCTTGTGCCACGCCATCATCCCTTCCAATTTCCTGAAACACAAACAAATAAAGCAACGGTTTTGAAACGTTGCATTAGGTAAGCTACAAAAAAATAGCGAATAGCTTGTTTCCTAATATAAATTAGGCGCAAGCATGTAGATCTCTTCGTCCAGATGTATGGAGTGTGATGGTGTTGCTCTGAAGCTCTAATTTTACCTCTACTCAAAATCCCCAATTTGAGAAAGCTGTAACCCTAGAATTCTCACATGGCAAGTTCTCACACATGGCACAAAAATGAAATCAAACGCAAGGGTTAGCTCAGAAACATCATCATGAGTATGAATATCTAAAAAAAACTGCAAGAATGTGCTTGATTCGTGCTATATGATTTCAAAATTTTTAAGATGCAGTTGGACTCGTGGATACCAGTTCAAGGAGTTTTGGAAGATGTTATGATTTGGGATACGTTCAGAATTGTCTCAGGAAGCTATTGGTACAAAAATTAAGGCTTGAAAAGATGCCTAGCACTGATTTCAGTTTTGCATTTTATGGCCAAAATTTCAAATGTCCAATGGCTTTTTCAGCGAGCTTTTTGCTGCACTATGGTTAGGGTTTGACTCAATGCATCTTATGGAATGGAATTGGTTTGTTTCTTGACCTAAATTCAAGCTTGGGAAAGAATTGGCCTTAGGGTTTCTTCCATTAACCATTTTCCTTCTTTTTAGCCAAAACCTAGACCTAGTATGCAAATGAACCTTAGCCTGATTTTTTGAGTTGGTTCATGATGCATAGAAGTTGTCCAAATTCATATGACATTATTTCATTGATTTTTAAATTTTATTTGAATTTTCAAAGAATTAAAATGAATTAAATCATCAAAAATTAAATAAAATAAAAAAATCAATATTTGGTCTTGAAATCAACCATGGAACACGTGTGTAGCATGACAAGGATGAACAAAGTGAGAAAAATGGGGCCCTTTTGTCAAAATTGGATTTTCAAGGATAGTTGACTTTTGCCATTTCACAAAAATTTCCCAACTTCTACAAGGCATAACTTGCTCAATTTTTAAGATTTTCTCATGTTCTTGGACATTTTGGAAAGGTCTTTGAGTCCTTTAACCAATGCCTTTGGTCCCATGTCATTTTGATTTACCAATCTCAAGTTATGGCCTTTGACTTAAAGTCCCTTTTTGTTGACTTTTGAAAATGACCTATAATGTTGAAATTGATAACTTTTTGTGAGAGCATTTCTTGGACTTGAAGTATGAAGATGAGTTGTAGGAAATGTCTTTCTCTTCAAAATGAGCTTTGGATGGAATTTTTCTGATAATCCATGTGAAAGTTATGCCCTGGTCAATTTCAGTTGACTTTTTCAGCTGTCCAAATATAGCAACTTTTGCATCTTTGATGATTTCTGAGCCAAATTTTGAGAATCATGATCAAGCATTGATCAAATGATGTTTGTGGCTTCAAAATGATATGTTGACCAAAAATTTGAACTTTTGACTGTCAAATGACCATTTTGCCCCTACAGTTGACTGTAGTGCAATTTAGGGTTTTGACTGTACAATCTTGAGCTGAATGCCTTGAAACTTGATATGAGGATGCTTGACCATGTTTGTAAGCATATGAGACTTGATTGAGCCTTTGAAAACTTCCTTTTCTTGATCAACACACAAACCCTAGTTTTGACTGTATGGAGGCCTTTGCATTGTGCAATTCTTGGGGAATTTTGTAGCTTGGCTTGGCAATTTCTTGAAGAATATGGGAGGGCAAATTTTGGGGTATAACACATAAGCCTTCAACTTTATATTTTCCAATTCAGGCCAACTTACCGAGCATGAGCTCCCAACTTGATATGCTATGTATATGACAACAATATGAATGTAGTAACAACAACAACAATAATTCAACAAAAACTCAACAAAATTCAACATTGGCCATAAGCCTGCAACTTAATATATACCAATAATTAGAGGCATTTCAACAAAATTCATCATCACCTGCAAATTATCAAATTACATCAAAGTATATCGTTTACTGCTAATCAATTATTAATTACATTATCCCTCTTACTACCAACTTATATTTGTTAGAATTCATTAATAGTATAGGGAAAGAATATATTAAGAATTCTAATTATTATACTGAGATTAATAAACTAAATTAAATAACTAAATAGTCTGCATAGGAACGAGTTAATAACGACATATGCTCCTCGATACAGTGGCCATGCCGCTCGGCACCTTCCCCTCATGCCTCTATATCGTCCGATAACCCCATACATCTCGGCACATCACGTACCCTTGTATCGCTCGATACAACTACCTGTTCCCCTCGGTGCACCTTGCATCCTTGTGTCGCTCGACATCCAGCACCTATGCTCCTCGGCACATCTTGCAACCTTATGCCGCTCGACGCAATTACCTATGCTCCTCGACACAGCGCGTCTTCACATTTTTGCATAGAATTCGTCTAGTCTATGATGAACGTTAACCTAGCAACGGGGCAACTATATCTCCTATTAACAGATTCATCACTCGTACAAGACAGTCATACCAAAAATTCTTAAACAACCACAACACAAAAACGGGCAACTTTCAAGAACAGGCCAAGAAAATCAATGCATAACAATTATACCTACGACCAAACTCCTATACAATATTCATCATAAGACCCATTATAAGGTCAGAACCCCATCCTTACCTTGGATTGAAGGTCGCTCGACAACTCTCTGACTGGAACCTTGCTTTGCTCCTCTCCTTATTCCTCTTCTCTGCACTTCTCACGACCAATTTTCCAACAACTTCTCAATTAACCATATTCCTTATTTAAACAAAACCTCACAACATCATTCTTAATGGGCTTAACAACACACACCCTATATTTATACTTACAACAATTAAAATAGGCCTAACATAATTATTCTATTATTCTAATAATTCTAATATTATTACTATTATTAATCAACTAATTAATTAACTAGTAATAATCTAGTAACTTATACCAACAATTCACAACATCTCATAACTTCAACGAATAATTCGAAAATAATTTAATTAAATAACTAATTAATTAACGAGCGTTACAAGATTAACCTTTATTTTCGATGCCAAGTTGTATAAAATTTCTTTTATATCATTGTTGATTATGGGCATCTCATTTGAGAGAGGTTTTTGATAGATGCATTCCAAAATTATTATGCCCCAGATATTGAGAGAAGGTTGAAGATCCTTGAACAATTTGGAGCTCTTCTTTTCCAAAAATAATTTTTAGGATACATTCATTATGTGTTTCCTGCTAATGCTCTTGTCGTTTAAGATGTATCACTTTAATCCAGTTCTGTCATGATTAAGTAGTTGAGCAATGGATTTTTCAGTAATCACGACTAGCATTCGAACAATGTTTGTTATGATTTCTTGTCTGGAATCATTTTCCATAATTCATAATTGTTTCACTAATTCAGGAAAGCTGGGAACTTTTAGAACTTCAAAGAAGTTTTCCCATCTTTTCAAGGAAACATCTAATGAAAGAACATAGCCATTTTCCTTGAGATTTTCAAAGTTCACAATAACTTCAGATAGAACTAGTAGTTGAGATGTAGGAATTGAACATTGAAGTTCAGGAAAGTCGATATCTATTTTCTCTAGATGAGCTGATGAGCCAGCAGTTGATTTCTGAGAAGCCATTGATGATGATGAACTAATTTGAACCCATATGAAGAAATTTTAAGGTTTTGAGGATTTGGGGCTAAAAGTAACGAGAGTGTAGAAAGTACAGTGAGATTTGTATGAGAGGTGAACTGAGTGATTTTTTGAATTTGTAATGATTATTAAAACTTTGAGTAGAGCAAAAATTTGACAAGGGGTAAGGCAAATAGATTTTTCATCTAGTCTCAGGATTATCTCACTTCAACGAATCACATCAATCATCATGCGTGTTTCGAAAGACAGCCCATCTAATGCATTTAGATTTTTCAATTTTCAAGGGATAAACTTGATTTTAAAACTAAGATAGTTTCTTCCTTGAGCACTTCTAATTATTTGAAAATATAAAAAGTTCTTTATACTAGACGCAAAAAGATTTTAGTTAATTTTACTTATTATTTATTTTTACTAATACTTGAAAGAAAAATAACAAAAAGGAAATACTCTATCAGAAGACATGTAAATTCTAACTTGGCATATCCTACTTGTGAAGAGTTTTCCTTCATCATTGATCTTGTTTCTGATCAGCCATTTTGTGGAGCACTTCTAGTATTTCACAATTAATTCTTTGTCCTGATGATTCTTCAACCAGAGTAGATGTTATCACAGACACTGAGCTTGAGAACATTTCTTCAGAAGGTTTAATGAGAAATTAGGTTTAGTCAGGTACACCCAGAAATGGTTCTTCAGAGATGGTAGCATTTTCCTGAACTTCTGTAGAGGAGTCTGATTAACAGAATTTTCTTGAAGAGCATCTTTGGATTCTCTTACTTCTTGAACTTCAGAAGAAACTCCATTACTTCTGAGAATACGCACACTGGCTTAACTCCCAGCATATGACTTCTTTTCTATTTGACTTCCTTCGATCGAAATAGTTTCTGAATATCCATCAGTTTTTCTTGTGATTCTAAACATTTTACTGGACATAATATTCTTCTGAGTATCATGGACAAAACTACTAAACTTTCAACAGATTCTTCTTCAAACTTTTGAAGCAACTATCTTTTAGAAGCTTTTTCCTTCTTTAAAGCTTTTTACAAATCTACTCAGATGATGTTGATTTGATCGATAGCAGCTTGCAACGATTGTCATTTGGATGAAAACTTAATTTGATGATCTGTAGTATTGATTATTGGCATTTACTTCTGATGGAGAACTTCTGATGTTGAGAATATGAATTCCTTTTCCATCAGGTACTTGACTCTTCAGAATTCTGAGAACTTGTTTCTAGAGATTCTGTGTTCATTTCTGATTTTTATTTTTATTTCTTCTCAGAAAGCATTTTGAAAATAAATCCTTTCAATAATTTGAGTAAATGATATCCAAAGAATTTTATCTCACTGGATCTCTCTACATGGTTAAATGTTTGATTCTTGAATCAATAACAGAGTCGGACTTTGATACCAATTGAAGGTAGAGAAAACACAAGAAGGGGGGTTGAATTGTATTTATAGATAACATTCCCCTTTAGAAATTCTAATCACTCAAATGATAAAATCTATTAAGACAATGAAGAGTAAATAACATAAGTGATTTATCCAGGTTCACCTTAAAAAGTTTAATCTCATCCATCCCTCAAGGTGATTTTCCTTTAAAAGGACTTAATCCACTATAACTAAATTGATTACAAATGCACGGGAAACCTCCAGTGACTAACAGACAATGACACATTCAGTGATCCAACTTAATATATATAACATTCATTGACCCAATAGAATCAGATCACTTAAGATCTCCTATCAGGGTTTTCCATAATGACTAGCAGCCACTGTCTTTTTGAGATTCGACCTTCACTCAGTCACTCAAGGAACCTTTCAATGATATATTCAGTGATCTGATTTAACGAATATAATAATCATTGACCCAATAAAATCATATCACTTAAGATCTCATATCAGGATTTTCTACAATGACCTGTAACCATTGCCTTCTTGAGATCAGACATTCACTCAGTCACTCAAGGAACCTTTTAATGATATGTTCAGTGATTCGATTTAATGAATATAATAATCATTGACCCAACAGAATCGGATCACTTAAGATCTCCTATTAGGATTTTCTACAATGACTACAGTCATTGTCTTCTTGAGATCAGAAGTTGGGTAGCATCTTGTAGTGTTCTTCATCTTCATCTTCTTGTTGAGCAAGTTACGAGCAACAACCCCTTGCTTCTTCTAAGATCCACCAAGATGTATATGATGATAGTTTATGTGACATCTTGTAGATTTCTTCTTCTTTATCTTTCTTTCTTTTCTCTCATTTATGTGTAGTGGTCTTCAGCATGTTTAGCATTGCAGCTTTGATAACTTCAACATCCACTGTGTTATTTCTCTAAAATTATGATTGGCATACATTTTGGAAAAACCAACTTGGCAGCAACATGTCGAACAAGATGACCTAAATTGCAATTTTCTACATGTCAAATAAGATGTCCCAACCAGGAGGATAGGACATCTTGTCTGCAGCAGCTCACAATTATATTTCAGCTGAGATGTTAGTTACTGAATATTCAGGGAATATTTGGTTAGCTTATGTGACATCTGAGATTGACAAATCAGAGATTCTATGTTGATTTTCAAAGAAATATAGAGTTTCTAAATATGGATACATTTTAGGAAACTAATGATTGAAGACCTATTTTCTTGGAGAAGAATTTGCAGACTTTGTGCAGCCTCACTACTGTATTTTTGAAGCCCAACCCAGTCCAGAATAATGATATAAATAGACTCGTGCATACCTAGTTTTAGGTGGAAGTTACATGTGTGTTTTGTTATGGTTTTTAGAATCCTTATTATTGGGTTTAAGTTATGTCATATGTTCACAAGCTTTTAAGCATTAAACATTTGTGTGTCAGATGCTCATAAGTTGTTAAGCATTGAGTAATCGTGTCAGTTCTTATAAGCTTTTAACCATTGAGGATTGTGTGTCTTGGAATAGTGACTTCTTGTTTTGGTTCTCTATTGTGTTTAGAGTTTCTCCAGTCGCTGCGTGTGATTGAAGAGGTATTTGAGGAGGGCCTCATACCTAGGCGTATCTTAGGTAGAATTTAAGCAAAGGGTGGTGATTATGTGCGTAGGTTGTAAACAGGTGTGTTTGTTGTGTGTTCTACAAATTAATACTATCTAGTTGATTTCGTCCCTGGCTTGGTAGCCTCAAGAGTATGAGAGTTTCTCTGAATTGGGTAAACATATATGTGTTATTTACCTTCAGCATTGTGTATTTTGTTCATATATCTTGTTGTTGCATGTTGAAGTCGAATCCGGTGTCTCAGCGTCACTTAGTGCATCCGGGATCTGACAGCCATAATTTCAATTGGAAACCAACTATGATAGTTGGAAACCTCGTATGGAGATGTTTATAAAGTCCATGGGCAACAAGGCCTAGAAAAATATTGTCAAAGGATGGGAACCACCAAAGGTTGTGGGTGCAGATGGAAAGCTTATTGTTGTGCTGAAGCCTAGAAAAGATTGGAATGATGTTGATGAGTTATCAGCCCAAGGAAACTCCAAAACATTGAACGCCGTATTCAATGGAGTTGATAACTTTTTTTCAAGCTGATAAAGAATTGTAAGCATGCTAAAGTTTCTTGGGAGACCTTAAGGAATGTCCATGAAGGAGATTCTAAGGTAAAGATGGAAAAACTTCAACTTCTCTCAACAAAATTTGAGAACTTGAAGATGAAGGAGGATGAAAGTATTCAGGACTTTCACATGACTGTTCTAAACATTTCTAATAACTCAGAAGACCTGGGAGAGAATATATCAGAGGATAAGTTGATCAAGAAGATGCTCATATATCTTCCAAAAAGGTTTGACATGAAGGTGATTTCTATTGAATAATCCCATGATATAAGCACTCTGATCATGGATGAACTTGTAAGCTCCCTTAAGACCTTTGAATTAGCTATCAATGAAAGGTATGAAAAGAAGAAGAGTATATATTTTTCCTCTAATATTGAAGACTCATAGGATAAAGGAAATGTTAATTCAGAAGGAGTATCTGAAGACCTTCTGTTATTAAGAAGACGGTTCAACAAGTGTTGAGGAAGTCCAGGGTAAATGCTAAGAACATGTCATTCAACATCAACAAAAATCAGGACCATGGAGGAAAGTCTAGGATTGGAGAAAAGCAAATTTAGGGAAAAGGACTTTGGTGCTATGAATGTGGGGATTTTGACACATAAAATCTGAGTGTGCCACTTATCTCAAGAAGTAAAAGAAATTTTTATCTGTGTCTCGGTCAGAGGAAGACTCTGAAAGTGATTATGAAGAGGAATCAGTCAAACAAGTGAATACCTTGACTTGAGTTTATGATTCTGAGTAAGAATTAGATGATGAAGAACTTACTTTTGAGGATCTCGTTGCCTCATACAGGGAGTTGTGTATCAAAATCGATGAAGTATGTCAACAAGGAGAAGAGAAAAAGAGAGTCATTGCTCAACTACAGGTTGAGGAAGTAAAACATTTATCCATTATTTCTAATATGAAGGAGGAAATTGTATTACTAAATTCAAAACTGGACAATATGACTAAATCTGTAAGAATGTTAAATAATGGTTCTGATGCTCTGTGTAACACGGTGGGAGAACTGAGTTAGGTTATTTTTTGTTTGATTGCAATTGTTGCGGATAGCAAGAGTCACCACCGACTTTTCTTTTATCCAAAAGGAAAGTTTGAAAAGAACATGAAAGACCTTTCGAGATTATTTCTTGAGTTCAGGGGGTAGGTTATGAAAAGGGAAGGTGTTAGCACCCTTTTTATCTGTAGTTATCTATGGGATCTTAGTTGCTTGCAAGATCACTTGCTTTTGTTTGAAAATGTGCTTGTGGTGTGGATTTTGAAAGTATTTTTGAAAACGTCTTTGTAATGGTTCTCGTTTCTATAAGAACATGTACAAAGTGTTGTTTGGAAAATAGTTCAAAATGAAAGTGTTGGTGTATAAAAATATTTTTTTTGTGAGCAAGCGACCAACTAGGAGAAACCTACCTACTCAAAAGGTCTTAAATGTTCTTTTCCTCCTCCTTTAGATGTTGCTATCTTACCATTGATTTGGTAAGAAGCCCCGTCGTTGGATGTGAAGGGACGGGCATGGGACGTTTTGTATAGTCATAAAAGGCAACCTATAGGACATTTTAGCAATGTTGTTTAGGGACTTGATCATTTACCGAATGCAACATTGAGGGTCATCGAGGGACTACGATATTTTATCGAGGGTCTTTGCTAAAACGCCCATATTCGAGGGACATGACTATTTTCCGAAAGACAACAAAGTGAGATTACCCTAGAGGTGCTAGTGTGCAAGTGTGTTTGATTGCATGCATTTTGTCTTGCATTTAAAGGTTATCTACTTGTTAATTTTATCTTGCCATACACTCTAATTACTAACAATGTATGAAAGCAAATAAAAACGCGGAAGATAAATACTAAGCTATTACATCATTTTAGGGATGGGGATACATATTTACAAATGGGGATTGCAAGAATTTAAATCCTAATTATCTATTACAACCATATTGAATTGTACAATACAAGAAAATGGAAAGGATTTGTTTTGAAAATGGTTTTTTGTCTAAATAAATTAAAGAAGAAATAATTAGTTAATAAAAAGGAAATATTTTTATGTCCTTTTTTTATATTAAGAAAAATAGTATTGATGCTGAAAATAATAAGAAAAAGAAAGAAAAGGAGAAATAACAAAAACAGGATCAGCACGTTGTTGAAAACATATTGAGAGGGACCAGAAGTTCTGATGATAGGCATGTTGTAGCTCAGAAAGAAATGTTAGAGGAAAGCCAGAAGTTTTGGGTTGCTGCACGCTGAAGTTCAGAAAGAAACGTTAGAGGAAGCCAGAAGTTCCGGGTTGCTGCGCGCTAAAGTTCTGAGTGTTGAAACAGTAAGGAAAACTTGGAAATTCTGTGTACTATGTTACAATAGTGAGAAGGACCTAGAAGTTCTGCAAGTTGTGTTACAACAGTGAGAAAAAACCTAGAAGTTCTGTGTTGTGTTAAAACAGTGAGAAAACCTAGAAGTTCTATGTTGATGAGAAAGACCTAGAAGTTTTGTGTGTTGTTAAAACAGTGAGGAAAAAACCTAGAAGTTCCTGTGTTGTGTTAAAATGATGAGAAAGACCTAGAAGTTTTGTGTGTTGTTAAAACAGTGAGGAAAAAACCTAGAAGTTTTGTGTTTTGTTAAAACAGTGAGAAAACCTAGAAGTTATGTATGTTGTGTTACAAGAGTGGGAAAAAACACCTAGAAGTTCTGCGTGTTGTTAAACCAGTGAGGAAGAAAACTCAAAAGTTTTGTGTTACACTTCACCTCCTTGTTTACATTAGCTAGAGCATCTTCAACTTGTTCAGTTCTCAACAACAGCAAAATAGAATAATAAAAGCACAAAAGTTTATAGAAGTTATATTCCTAATTATGAGCCTACTTTTCTTCAAGAAGTTCTGATCCATAGTTTTCTACTTAGGCAATGGCATATACAGTCTCAACACTATGATATCTACATTTTTAATGATGTTCTGAATGAAAAGTTCAAAGTTAGGATGACTCACCTTGAATCGGAGGCGTGTGTTTGGGACTTGAGTTGCTGCCTTCGAATGTTCTGTGATCAACAAGAAACGGAACAGAAATGCTATGTTTTTTTATAAAAGGGAAGAACAAAGGTATTGTTTTTTGAGAATTATGGGTTTAAGAATGTTTGAATGTTTTCTTTTATCTCTTTTTTATATTTGATCACTCTCTCTTTCCAAAAGCCTGCCCCTTAGACGTATGGTGGAACAACTTATTTATATATGAGTTTGCTGTGATTTTTGGGGGGGAAAACAAATGGGATTTGAACCTTTTTAGCATATTGTTCCCTTGCTTTTTAAATACAGTTTTTATGTGCTAAATTTGTGCAAATATGGGGGTTGAGAAAAATGCAGGCGTGGAATGGATAAGCAGCAATTTGGAGTGTTGTGGCAGTTGGATGTAGGACTGTGCTATAGCAATGCAGCAAATTGTTCAAAACGAGGTTTTGGGGCTTGGTTATGTTCTGATCGAAGAGTGGAAAGACCAGAGTGAGATTCGAAGGGTGATGTTATGATCGAAGAATAGAACATAGTCTCCATGTGCTGAAGAACGAGATTTAAAGAGTCATGTTTTGATCGAAGAACATAGCTTCCACATGTTATGATCGAAGAGTTATATTCAGAATCATTTTTGCAAATTCTGATTACACTTGCGTGAAAACTGGCCCAGAAGTTCTGGAATTGTCATATTCTCTTAACACTTAGAAAATTTTCTAAGTGTTAAGAAATTTTGACTTTTTCAAAGTAATTTCTGACTTTTGATTTCTTGATGAACCAATTTCTTGTCCTGATGAAATATGATTGTTGAAACTTGATTTTGACCAAAAAGTCAAAGTTTGACTTTTCAATATACTTTTGACCATTTTGCCCTTATGAATGACTTTCTTGGAAAATTGTAATCCGAGACTTGAAACATGACAAAAGCAAACCTGAGGGTCCAAGATGATCCTTTGAGAAATGAGAGGGAAAATTTTAGGGTACAACAGCTTCCCCTGTTCAATCTTCTTAAACCTGAAGAGTTAGATTGGCGAATCTACCATTCGTGACTTGAAGGTGGGAGATGATTGAACACTAGAGTGCCCAGAAATCTATACTCGGATGATTTTGAGGTTGAGATGTAAGAAATGGGCTTAAAGATGCCATCCAAAGGTGATTGTTGATAGAAATTAGACTAAGTCTAAGCTTGACTTCAACTGGGACAAGAATCAGAATAAACCTTTAGTTGATTTAAAACTGAACCTAGCAGAAGTCTTGAATGATCTTTAACTGGAAAGAATCAGGATATATCTTTAGAGTGATTTATCTGAACCAGGGAAAGCGTCTATTAGGAAAGAATCGGGATAAACCATTGAGAGGTTTAAACTGAACCATCAGAGGTCTTGGATATTTTTTAACTGGAAAGAATCAGAATAAATCTTTGGAGTGATTTGTCTGAACCAGAGAGAATGTCTTCGGGAAAGAATTAGGATAAACCATTGAGAGATTTAAACTGAACCACAGAAAATGTCTATGGGAAAGTATCAGGATAAACCATTGAGAGATTTAAACTGAACCAGTAGAGGTCTTGGATATTCTTTAACTGGAAAGAATCAGAATAAATCTTTGGAGTGATTTGTCTGAACTAGAGAGAATGTCTTCGAGAAAGAATCAGGATAAACCGTTGAGAGATTTTAAATGAACCAGAGAAAATGTCTACGAGAAAGTATCAGGATAAACCATTGAGATATTTAAACTGAACTAGTATAGGTCTGGAAAGAATCAGAACAAATCTTGGAGCGATTTATCGGAACCAGAGAAAATATCTACGAGAAAGAATTAGGATAAACCATTGAGAGATTTAAACTGAACCAATAGAGGTCTTGAATATTATTTACCTAGAAAGAATCAGAATAAATCTTGGAGCAATTTATCTGAACCAGAGAAAATGTCTACGGGAAAGTATCAGGATAAACCATTGAGAAATTTAAACTGAACCAATAGAGGTCTTGAATATTCTTTAACTGGAAAGAGTCAGAACAAATCTTGGAGCGATTTATCTGAACCAGAGAAAATGTATACGGGAAAGTATCAGGATAAACCATTGAGAGATTTAAACTGAACCAGTAGAGGTCTTGAATATTCTTTAATTGGAACGAATCAGAATAAATCATGGAGTGATTTATCTGAACCAGAGAAAAAATTCTACTGGCAAGGAATCAAGATAAACCATTGAGAGATTTAAAATGAACTAGCAGAGGTCTGAAGGAAGTATTTATCATGTAGATAGTCACCTAGTCTTGTCTCGAGAATTGATCTACAATCGATTTGTTCACAAATATTTATCCTGTTTGGTTTCAGGTATTAAGCTTGATGATGATAGATGATGAAGGAATCATGGACGATTACTACTCCAAAAGATAATGAAGGAACATTGGATGATTACTACCTCAACAAATGATGAAGGAATCTGGGATGATTGCTACCTCAGCGGATAATGAAGGAATCTTGGACGATTACTACCTCAGCAAATGATGAAGGAATCTTGGATGATTGCTACCTCGGAAGGTGATGAAGGAATCTTGGATGATTAATACCTCAGCGGATAATGAAGGAATCTTGGAAAATTACTACCTCAACAGATAATGAAGAAATCCAAGCTTGATTTTGTCTTGGAGCAGTTTACAGATAATTAATGACACTTATTTGTTGATTTCTTCCTGAAAAGGTAAAGAATTAGTTGTATGCAATGTCATGATGCATGGCGTAATGATGTTTCTCAAAGTAAATGAGATTATGTTGTATGCATGAAATGTTGTTAGAATGTAATTTTGTCTTTGGAAAAATAAATCCTTGACAAATGTTGTGGAGCTTTGGGAAGCTGAATCCCACGCGGCCGTTAGGAATGAAGAGTATGCGCACTTTTCCAGACCTTGCTTTTAGAATGTTTCCGCTGGGGATTTTTGTTTTTTTGTTTAAGGAGAACTCCGTTGGGGAATGTTGATTTTGCTTGAGAAGAAACATTTTGTGGAGAGTGTTGATTTCCGCTTGGGAAAAAGAGTTCAGGAGTCTTCATTGTCCATTGCTCTACTGGGTGGCTATTGGGGATTGTAGAGAAGTCTCCTAGGGAAGAGGAGTTGTGGTCCCTTGATTTGTGATAGTCTGGGAAGCAAATTCAAGCTGGGGAATCTTGCCCTTTATTGGGTAAATAAACCTTGTCGCCAGTCTGCTGGAGAGGCGTTTCCTTTTGGTATAGCTCCTCGAAGGTTCTTGAGATCAACTCAGTTGGGAAGAAGTTTTCAGAGATTGAAACTCTGGCTGGGGATCATCTTATGAAAAGGACTTTATGGGAGATTTGTCACTGCCCCTAGTAGCAAGTGTTTGTAGTATTGCCAGGAACTGTTTGCTTGACTGTATATAATCCTTTGTTGGAGTTCATATTCAATGCCCCAAGTGACTCGGATACAAGCCTGCCCCTGGTTATTCAACATTTCTTGAGAGATTTCTTGAATCTCGACTTGACTGTCTCAGATGTGTTGGACAATGGTCATGCCATGCCCCTTGATTATGAGATATTTGTCAATGGAACGTCTTTCTATTTGAAGTGATTCTGTTTATTGAGAGAGCTTTCATTTGCTGAATATTCGTCGTGTGACTTTCTCTGTTGTCAAACAATTATCCATATGCAAACAACAGTATTCAAAATAATGCAAAGTTTATGCCTGTCTTGAAGTTTTGAAAATTCGTTTTAGCAGATAAAAGAATTTTGCAAGTATGTGAATTCAAATCAGGATTTAGAGTAAGCCTTACAAGAGTCAGGATACCTTTTGTAACAGTATGCTTTCGAACTAACCCATGCTTCAATTAGGAATTTGACAGGTTGTATCTTGGTCTAGGTTCACAGTTTAAGAAACAAAGGATAAGGCTCAAAGTGTAATTGTACCCGCCCGTTCTTCGTGATGTCCTTCAGTCCTAAACTCAATTAATTGTGCGTTTGAACTCCAATTGAGTCTGGAAAGGCGTTTTGGTGATGGTTCAGACAAGTTAAGTTTGTTGGAAGGCAGTTATTTTTGCCATGTTTTCCATGTTGTTAAGGATTTGTAGTGACCTCTTTTTGATTTATTATCCCTGATTTTGCCTGACTGTTCTTGTTTTTGAGATTACAGTCAGTGGGATGTCCCAGTTTTTTCTTAAGTCTCCTTCGTAGGTTTTGACTTAGTGGGCTTTTCTTTTGAGAGATAATGGCTGCCTATTTAACAGGGAACCATCACCATCTTTTGGTTCAGAAGGAATGTTTTTTATGTTATTTGTTGTGTACGAAGTGAAAGTTTGCGACTGAATGCGCGTTTGAATTAACTGAGAGACTAACCTGCCCCAGGTTTTGATTAAAGGTTTCAATTTGTTTAAAAAAGAAAACTTCTACTTCTTTAGCTCGAAGGGGTTGACTAGGGATTATCCTCCTTATAACTCCAGTGCTTAGGAATTGAAAGAACGCTTGTACATCGCCAACAAGGTTTGTCCAAAAGCATATTGTATGAGATTATGGCATTGTTTTCGTCATCCTCCCTCTAAAGCTTGCAACTTTTTGAAACAAGAGTTGAATATCATAAAGTAAGTAAAAAGCATAGTTTAAATATAATGAAAATGAATGGATTGGTGTAAGACAAACATATTTAATGCATTAATGAGAGTAACCAAAGTCTAACATAAAGATTAGTATTTAAGCAAACAAAGAAATTACAACTGAGAATTCGAATAAACAGAAAATTTCCTCGCCCAGATCGTCGCTTCATGTGGATGCCCTTAAGGGGTGATAGAAAATATCTAGTTGACCATATTGTGTAAATTCCAACACTCCTTCGTCTATTAAATCTTGAATTATGTTCTTCAAAGCCCAGTAACCATTCATATCATGCCTGGGACTATCAGAATAGTATGCACATCTCTCCTTGGGATGGTAACTAGGAGAAGCAGTGTTAGGATTCTAGGGAGGAGCCTTTAATGTGATTAGCTCTGCTTTCAACATGTGTTGTAGCACTTGAGCTAGCGACATGCCGATCCTGGTAAATTGTCTCTTAGGTGCGACCTCTTTGCGCTTATTCCCCTGTTGTTGTTCGCGAGGTTGTTGTTGGGTTCGTGATGTGGCTACAATTTGGGAAGATTTTCTCTCCCTCGAACCGGCTTCTTGTCTCATGAGAGGATGAATGATGACTTGATCCCCAATCTCGACGGTTTGTTTCATCCAGTTGCAACTGTCTTGACGAAGTTTGTTGATGAGGGTCCTTAGCTCCTCTTGTCCCTGAGCTAAGTTTTAGATAAGTGACATCTAGCCCACCAGTTGTCCCATCATTTGGATTTTCATTGTTTCCATTTCAGTTTGTAGTCGTTCCAACAGGTCATCCTTGTTGTCCTCAGGATTCCCCATGATCATGCCCTAGTGAGAAGTGCTTTCACTTCTTCTTGCCCCTTGGATAGGTTCAAGAACATTTCTTGGAGTTAAGCGTATTGAGTCTGAATGTCCTTGATAGTCTATTCTAGAGCCATCTCTACTGAAATAAACAGTAAGCAGATGAGAGACCTGTGTGGGAAAAGCCAGTCATGATATGATGCATGATGTGTAGATGCAATATTTTCAAGGACTTAGAAAATTTTAATTTGTTTTAGACAAAAAAGGGTCAAACATCAATTGTATTAATACATATAAATTGATTACAACCATGCCCCTTGGGATTACATGGATGAAATAAACTCCTAAGACAAAAAGGTCGAACGCATCCTCTTTGGTGCAATGTAGACGTTCAGATTTTGCTCCTCATGAAGCTATCTCGTAAGCTCCAGGACCTTTTTTTCACTCGCATAGAACTGGGCCTCGAAGTTGTCTCGTTCCTCCTTCAGTTGGATCCAAGCTCTTTGTGAGTATTCAAGAGAAGTAGGAATGGTAGGGTGAGAGATAGCATAAGGAACATCTCCTTCAACTAATGGCTCCATGATGATAGGAAAAGTGGAAGGGTATGGCATACCGAGTCTTTGAGCACGAGTTCGTACCCACTTAAGATAGGGCTCCAAAGGAATGGAGTTCTTATGCCCCAATGTCTTGCTATCCACTTTGTTTACCATCCTCCAAGCTCGTATAAATCTCTGACGGTATCCTTGATCGTCACTCTCGTAGTCAAACACCAATCTTTGGATGAGTGTATCGTGAGGAACATCTCTTCGTGTATAGCCAAACTATCGTAATGCAAGAGAAGGGTTATAGGTGATACCTCCCGTAATGCCAAGCAAAGGGACATTGGGGAATTCCCCACAACGGTCAATGATAGTAGTATCCTCTAAGGATCGAGATCACCGACAAATGTTAGAGTGTGTGAGGGGCATCATCCTTTGAGACCATGTTAATCCTTGCTCGTTCTTCATTAATGATCGAGGTAGGTGCAAAGTAAACCACTTAGTGGGTAGGGGAATGCAACACAAGAGAGTACCTCTTTTCTTCATTGTGCGAGTGTGGAAACAATGTGAGATGTCTCCAAGAAAAGTAGGTATAAGATTACGAGAGAGGAATACCTTGATGGCATTCATATCTATGAATTGGTCCAGATTGGGAAATAGAACCAAACCATAGATTAGAAGAGCCAAGACATCTTCAAAGGCTTGGAAATCCATGTCTTCCCAGAATGAACGAGCCTTCTCCAACAGAAACTTGGCTAGGAACCCTTTAACTCCACTTCTTGTCTCCCAATTTTCTATAATGTCGGCTCTTTTCAGATGCAGGGCTTCGGCAATGACTTCAGGATTTGGAGTCCCTTCTAAACCAGTGAACGGTAATTGATCAAGCACAGACACTCCCAACAGTTTAGAGAACTCCTCTAGTGTAGGGACCAACTGATAGTCAGGAAAGGTGAAGCAATGATGTATGGGATCAAATAATTGGAAGAGCACACACATCATTTCTTCTTGGAAATTGGAAGTAGCCAAACTGAGGAGTCGACCATATTTCTTAATAAAAGTATAATCTCCAGGCACCCTTGATGCTAACTCTTGGAGTTGAGGGTGTGCTTTCACGAATCTGATCTGGATGGTATTCCTTCGGACGAGATTCATGGCCTACAAAACAAAGCAAAGATAAATTCCTAAATCCTTGAAATGGTTAGTGAGAATGCTTATGATGTTATGATGTTTATGATGTTATACAAGTATGCAAAGCAAGCAAGTTGTTATGTGCATACAAAGCATACAAGTCCTTAGGTTTAGTCTTGCATGGGGCTTGTAGGTAAGTACCCTCTTGAAGTTTAGTTGGTTCAACCTGTCCTAGAAAGTAACCGGGTTCTATGGGATCCCAATATCACTGACTTTTCTTTTAGGCATTGTCTCAGCATAATCAATCTTTTCTTACGGCCGAGATATACCAAAAGTCTGGTCTCAATGAGTGTAGTATCGAGTATCAACCAATTTTCAGCTTTCCACCGAAACCTGTTACCTCACTACTTCCTAATGGCCAAGTTGTTCAATTAAGGTTCTAAATTCAGGTAGTGCTTCATGACGCTGCTCAGCGGCCCCGTATGCTCCTCGATTCAACACAAGGGATACCAGTACCATAAAATGCATCACACTAATGTAGCCATTATTTCAACCATATCGATCTACGCCATACAGTTTCCACAATCTATTGCTACTAACCTAAAAAGGTGCCCTAGATCCGGGTAGAGGATCAAAATAAACCCAAACAAGAAACCATAATATAAAGCAAGCAAGTTAAATAATGAAAATCAAATAAAGGTGATCTAGCCCTAAGGTAACCCCACTTTTAAATTTTCCCCGGCAGAGTCGCCAGTTCTATAACACGGTGAGAGAACTGACTTGGGTTGTTTTACGTTTGATCGCAATTATTGTGGAAAGCAAGAGTCGCCACCGAATTTTCTTTTATCCAAAAGGAAAGGTTGAAAAGAACAGGAAAGACCTTTCGAGATTATTTCTTGAGTTCGGGGGGTAGGTTATGAAAAGGGAAGGTGTTAGCACCCTTTTCATCTATAGTTATCTATGAGCTCTTAGTTGCTTGCTAGATCACTTGCTTTTGTTTGAAAATGTGCTTGTGGTGTGGGTTTTTAAAGTATTTTGAAAATTTCTTTGTAATGGTTCTCATTTCTATAAGAACGCGTACAAAGTGTTGTTTCGAAAATAGTTCAAAATGAAAGTGTTGGTGTATAAAAATGTTTTTGTTGTGAGTAAGTGAGCAACTAGGAGCAACCTACCTACTCAAAAGGTCTTAAATGTTATTTTCCTCCTCCTTTAGATCTTGCTATCTTACCAATGATTTGGTAAGAAGCCCCATCGTTAGATGTGAAGGGGCGGGCACAGGACGTTTTGTATAGTCATAGAAGGAAACCTATGGGACGTTTTAGCAATGTTGTTTAGGGACTGGATCATTTACCAAAGGCAACATTGAGGGTCATCGAGGGACTACGATCTTTTATCGAGGGTATTTGCTAAAACGCCCATATTCGAGGGACATGACTATTTTATGAAAGGCAACAAAGTGAGATTACCCTAGAGGTGCTAGTGTGCAAGTGTGTTTGATTGCATGCATTTTGTCTTGCATTTAAAGGTTATCTATTTGTTGATTTTATCTTTCCATACACTCTAATTACTAACAATGTATGAAAGAAAATAAAAATGCAGAAAATAAATCCTAAGCTATCACATCATTTCAGGGATGGGGATACATATTTACAAATGGGGATTGCAAGAATTTAAATCCTAATTATCTATTACAACCATATTGAGTTGTACAATACAAGAAAATGGAAAGGATTTGTTTTGAAAAAAAAAATTTGTCTTAATAAATTAAAGAAGAAATAATTAGTTAATAAAAAGAAAATATTTTTTATGTCCTTTTTTAATATTAAGAAAAATAGTATTTATTTTGAAAATAATAATATTAAGAAAGAAAAGGAGAAATAACGAAAACAGGATCAGCACGTTGCTAAAAATAGAACTGAGAGGGATGGTTTGTTCTGATGCTAGGCATGCTGTATCCCGGAAAGAAACATTAGAGGAAGCCAAAAGTTCTGGGTTGCTACGCGCTGAAGTTCTGAGTGTTGAAATGGTGAGGAAAACCTAGAAATTATGTGTACTGTGTTACAACAATGAGAAGGACCTAGAAGTTCTACAAGTTGTGTTACTATAGTGAGAAAAAACCTAGAAGTTCTGTGTTGTGTTAAAACAGTGAGAAAACCTAGAAGTTTTGTGCTTATGAGAAAGACCTAGAAGTTCTGTATGCTGTTAAAACAGTGAGGAAAAAACCTAGAAGTTCTGTGTTATGTTAAAACGATGAGAAAGACCTCGAAGTTATGTGTGATGTTAAAATAGTGAGGAAAAAACCTAGAAGTTTTGTGTTGTGTTAAAACAGTGAGAAAACCTAGAAATTTTGTATGTTGTGTTACAACAGTGAGAAAAAACACCTAGAAGTTCTGCGTGCTGTTAAAACAGTAAGGAAGAAAACTCAGAAGTTATGTGTTACACTTCACCTCCTTCCTTACATTAGCCAGAGCATCTGCAACTTGTTCAGTTCTCAACAACAGAAAAACAAAATAATAAAAGCACGATAGCTTATAGAAGTTTTATTCCTAATTCTGAGCCTAGTTTTCTTCATGAAGTTCTGATCCATAATTTTCTACTTAGGCAATGGCATATACAGTCTCAACACTATGATATCTACATTTTTAATGATGTTCTGAATGAAAAGTTCAAAGTTAGGATGACTCACCTTGAATCTGAGGCGTGTGTTTGGGACTTGAGCTGCTGCCTTTGAATGTTCTGTGATCAGCAAGAAATGGAACAAAAATGCTATGTTTTTTTTCAAAGGGAAGAACAAAGGTATTATTTTTGAGAATTTTGGGTTTAAGAATGTTTGAATGTTTTCTTTTCTCTCTTTTTTGTATTTGATCACTCTCTCTTTCCAAAAGTCCTCCCCTTAGACGTGTGGTGGAACAACTTATTTATAGATGAGTCTGTTGTGATTTTTGGGGGGGGAAATGGGATTTGAACCTTTTTGGTATACTGTTCCATTTCTTTTTAAATACAGCTTTTATGTGCTAAATTGGTGCAAATATGGGGTTTGAGAAAAATGCAGGTGTGGACTGGATCAACATCAATTTGGAGTGTTGTGGCAGCTGGATGCAGGACTATGCCATAGCAGTGCAGCGGACTGTTCAAAACGAGGTTTTAGGGATTTGTGATGTTCTGATCAAAGAGTGGAAAGACCAGAGTGAGATTCGAAGGATGATGTTCTGACCGAAGAATAGAAAATAGTCTCCATGTGCTGAAGAACGAGATTTAAAGAGTCATGTTCTGATCGAAGAACACGACTTCTACATGTTCTGATCGAAGAGTCATGTTTTGGATCATTTTTGCAAATTCTGATTACACTTGCATGAAAACTGGCCCAGAAGTTCTGGAATTGTCATATTCTCTCAACACTTAGAAAATTTTCTAAGTGTTTGGAAATTGTGACTTTTTCAAAGTAGTTTCTGACTTTTGATTTCTTGATGAACCAATTTCTTGTCCATATGAAATATGATTGTTGAAACTTGATTTTGACCCAAAAGTCAAAGTTTGACTTTTCAATGTGCTTTTGACCATTTTGCCTTATGAATGACTTTCTTGGAAAATTGTAATCCGAGACTTGAAACATGACAGAAGTAAACCTGAGGGTCCAGGATGATCCTTTAAGAAATGAGAGGGCAAATTTTGGGGTACAACACTCTGGATGAGATTCTTGAAGCTGAAAGGAATGCTGGTAATGTTAGAGGTCTTGGTTATGATATTCAAGGTGTGAAGAACAAAAAAGTAAATCATGAAGTAAAGTTTGTACTCCCAATGAAGGACCAAGAGAAGAATATGTCAGATCTCATGCCCCAACATCATCATATACATTAAACAAGATACAAGGGAGGCAGGAATCATAGATGGAAATGTTCTTATTGCAGAAAGGTTGGTCACTTGAAACCTTACTGCTACAAGTTATATGGTTATCCCAAATTTGTACCACAATCTAGAAGAAGACAAAGTGTGAATAAATAAAAAGGGTGAATTTCTAAAAATGGTACGTCTAAGGAAGTAAATCACATCTCTCTCAAAGCTTCAGCTGGAGAAGTGTGGTATTTTGATGGTGGTTGTTCTAGACATATGACAAGTGTCAAGAAATTATTAGTGGGAATCAAACCATCTTCCACTAAAACTCTAACTTATGGAGATGGATCAAAAGGTAAAGCAATGGGTGTTGGAAAGTTGGAGTATGTGGGACAACCTATCCTTGATGACGTGCTATTTGTTGAAGGATTAAATGCTAACCTGATAAGTATAAGTCAAATATGTGATCAAGGTCTCATAGTTAACTTTACTAATTTTGAATGTCTGATAACAAATGAGAAGGATGAGGTTATCATGAAGGACAATAGATCAAAAGATAATTACTATATGTGGAGTCCTGAAGAAACAAAGTGCTTTGTAACATGTCTGAGGGCCAAGAAAGCTGTTAGAAGAAGTATTAAGCCAAAACATATGTTGTTTGCATATAAAGTCATATAATATGTCCATGACATTATTCTTTCTAAAAGGTCAGGGTCAAAGAAGAGTTGTACTATTGTTCATAAAGCTTTCGCGAACAAAGTGTACTTCGGTAACAAGGAGAATGCAGAGAAGTGAAAGAATGTGGAACAAATAAGGGTTGGCCTGGAAAGGGAACTGGGAAAGGATTTTCAGAAGTGTATTGAGATTGTGGATCTCATAAAGGCATCTAGCTTGATAAAGACTATTACCAAATTTGGTCCTTACTATGAAAGATTTGTCAAGGAGTTTATGGTGAATGTACCTGATACATGTAATGATATGAAAATGAAGACTATGGAAATGTCATATTCAGAAGAAGAGTATTGTTATTTTATTCTAAAGTAATCAACAAGTTTCTAGAGAGGTCTGAAGATCCTCAAGCTGAGTTAGAAGACTCAGATAATCAAATATGCAGGGAGATAACGGGTGGTCAGGAGAAGCACTGGCCAAATAATGGAAAGTTGTCAGTTAGACGACTTAGTGTAAAGTATGATATCCTTCATAGGATTGCTACTATAAATTGGGTACCCATACAACACACCTCCACCATTTCTATTGGACTTGGTAGGTTCATCTATGTTGTTGGGAAAAGGTTAGAGTTTGATTTTGGAGCATATATATTCGAGCAAGTCTTAAAGCAAGGAGCTTCAACTACTGTGAAGATGCAAATTTTTTTTCCCTCACTCATATGTGGCATAATCTTGGAATAAGATCCTGGTATCCTATTGGATACAAATAGTGTGAAGAAAATAGGAACTCCCTTATCCCTGCATCATAAATTGTTCGGTGGAACACATGTCCCAGACATTATTGTAACATCGTTGCGGGTACCCATGCCTAAAACATCAAAAGGAAAGATAATTTCTCAATTGTAGGAGCATGTCAGGGAATTGGAGAACTCCTTCAGAATCAACACAACTAGGAAGGTCGAGTTTGAAGGCTTAATTAAAGCCTTGATGGAGGAACCTAAAAAGGAAGATGAATGTGCTGATGATAGGAAGAGTACCTCTAGAAGATGTTTCTTTATGGGAAACAATTTGATTTCATGGTTCAACAAGAAACATAATTGTGTTTTTTTGTCTACTGCTGAAGCTGAGTACATAGTAGTAGGAAGCAACTGCTCTCAACTAGTGTGGATGAAGAAAATGTTGTCTGAGTATAATGTCACACAAGATGTCATGACGTTATTTTGTGACAATTTGAGTGCTATTAATATTTCCAAAAATCCTATTCAGCATATTAGGACAAAGAACATTGACATCAGGTACCACTTCACCAGAGAACTTATGGAGGACAAAGTCATAAATCTTGAGCATGTTAGTACTGAGAATAAGCTTGATGATATCTTTACAAAAGCTTTTGATGCACCTTAGCTTGAGAACCTAAGGAGGAGACTTGGGATCTTTATATGTGAAGAATTATAGCAATTACTGTTGGTGTTGCATCTGTTGATGAGGATGTTAAAGATGGTGTTGCACCTGATGAACATTCTGCCAGTGCATGATAGTTGGTCATGGGATTTTGTTTGGATCTGTCTTATGATTCTGTTTATTTTGATTATGATTTTGTACGAGTTGAATGCCCGTGATATTTTTAGTTCTTTTTGCATCCTACCTCTTAAACTTTAGGTGCTTAAATTTTTTTTGCTAATATTGTCTACTTACCTTTGTCATATTATGGGGAGTAGTGTGACATTGAGGGTGCTGAAGTTGGTACTACAGCTAAAGGGGAGAGTTCATAATTCTTTGTTAAGATAACAAGTGTTGAGGGGGAGTACCTGTTGTTCTGGATTAGGGTGCTTTGAAGATATGCCAGACATGATGTCTTGATATCATGGCATTGAGAACTTAGGTTCTCTATTTGTGCTTGTAGTTGTGTCTCTGATTTTTTTATTGCTTCTAAATTTGCTAATGTGTTTTCCGCTGATGTACATCTGATGTGTGTGTTTGATTTATTTTCAAACATATTTTATGGTGTTCTTTGTGCAAGGGTTATTTGGTTGTTTATCCAAAATGTGCCAAATAGGGAGATTGTTATTTCTCTAAAATTATGATTGGCATACATTTTGGTAAAACCAAACTTGGCAACAACATGTTGAACAAGATATCCCAACTTGTAGTTTTCAACATATCGAATAAGATGTCCCAACTAGGCGGATAGGACATCACGTCTAAAACAACTGATAGTTATATTTCACCTGATATGTTAGTTACTGAATATTTAGGGAATATTTAGTTATCTTATGTGGCATCTAAGATTGACAAATCAGAGATTCTATGTTGGTTTTCAAAGAAATAAAAAGTTTCTAAATACGATACATTTTATAAAACTAATGATTGAAGACCTACTTTCTTGGAGAAGAATTTTTTGATTTTGTGCAGCCTCACTACTACATTTTTGAAGCCCAACCCATTCCAGAATAATGTTATAAATAGACTCATGTATACCTAGTTTTAGGTGGAACTTACGTGTGTGTTTTGTTAGGGTTTTTAGAATCCTTATTGTTGGGTTGTAAGTTATGTCAGATGTTCATAATCTTTTAAGCATCGAACATTTCTGTGTCAGATGGTTATAAGCTTTTAAACATTGAGTATTTATGTGCCAGTTCTCATAAGCTTTTAAGCATTGAAGATTCTGTGTCTTGGAAGAGTGACTTCCTGTTTTTGTTCTCGATTGTGTTTAGAGTTTCTCCAACCGCTGAGTGTGATTGAAGAGGGATTTGAAGAGGGCCTCATACCAAGGCGTGTTTTAGGTAGAAATTAAGTAAAGTGTAGTGATTAAGTGCGTAGATTGTAAATAGGTGTGTTTGTTATGTGGTCTATAAATTGATACTATCTAGTTGATTTCATCCCTGGCTTGGTAACCCTAGAGTAGGAGAGTTACTATAAACTGGGTAAACATATATGTGTGTTATATACCTTTAACACTGTTTATTTTGTTCATATATCTTATTGTTGCATGTTGAAGTCGGATCCAGTGTCTCGACATCACTTAGGACATCCGAGATCTGACGATAATAATTTCACACGGCTTTTCAGCTTGACGGCCAAGAGCACTTTACTTCAAATCTTTGATCTTATTTTATAGCCTTGAGAGGGAGATGTTGTAAGGATTTAAAAGACCTTGTCCTCAATCAAAGTTTACTTTCCAGCAGATATAATAAGGTGTAAGAGTTTGGACAGTACATAGTGATAGTATTCATTGTCTGTCACTTTACAATGTTTAACTTTAACCATATCTTAAATAGATGTTTTTATACTTAGCTTGTAGATATAAATCCGTTAAGGGTAGAAAGATAATATGGGAAACAGTTATTTGTTCTCAACGGTCATAATGAGAGTGGTTGACAATACAGTACGAAAGGACTGTCCTTACGCCATCCTAGAGGGTTAAGGTCACATAGAACTTTTTGTACCTTTTGTACACCATCACACGTTAACCATTTTGAACTTCTTCTAATCTTCAGAGGCTTCATGTAATTTGAATGTATGAAGCTTGTTGTAGAAGAATCACTCTTAAGTCTTAGAACCTAAGTCTTGGAGTCTTCAGAACTTGTCCCATTAGAATCTTATCTTCAGAGTCTTCAACACTTGGTCGTAAGAACTTATTTTTCTTCAGATCATCAGAACTTGTTCAACAGAACATCGTCTTCATAATCTTCAGAACTTAGAACACATATAAGCAAAGCTTTATAAGGCCTACAAAGCTTAACCACAAAGTCACGATCAGAACCTATTGTACTAACATTCCTAAAAAACGTTGCATAAGTCGAATTGCAAAATCTTGACTGCAATTGTAACACATAACCAAATTTTTTCTTCCAATAGTATTTATGTTCAGAACCTGATGACGTCATACGCCTTGATACCATATTTAGAACATTACAGCAGTAGCTGAAACAACCGGCTGAACAAATCATCGAGATGAAATCAATGAAGTCGCCATCGAACGTTTTTTATCCCACGGGAAGGGAAAGGTAAAATCGAGTAAACATGAAAAGGGTGAAATCACGATCAAACGACTGAGAGATCAGGTAAGGGAGTCTATTACGTGAGGGGAAGGTATTATCACCCCACACGCCTGTAGTACTCTATAATATCCACTCTTGTTGTTCTAATCAAAGGGTGTGTTCAAATCTAAACTTAATAGCTAAAAAGAAATTGCAAAGAGGGAATGCATGCAAAAGAAAAGAGAAAATAATGTAGGGAAAATAAAGTTGTGCTTGTTCGGGCCCTACACCAATGCCTACGTATCCCTTTTAAGGAATCAGAGCAGTCGTAGTTAGGCTCAAAAGTTTCTATTGGTTTGTATTTCTTAATGAACAATATTAATTTCACCTTCTGCCGCAACTCGACCTTTGGAGACTTGCGCATCAGCACAGACGTGAATTAACATGTTCTTTTTAAAAAGTTTGAAAGAAAGGCCCGAAGACGGGAAAAGTTTGTATTGGTTGATATTTTTTACCTTGAAAAAGGATTTGAAATTTTTTAGGTGTTTTATGATTTTCCAAGAAAAAAAGTTTGTCTTAATGCATGGATGCAAAAGAAAAGAAAAACATCTAAGGGAGACTAAACTAAATCTATCCCTAATATTATTATAAAATGATTGATCCTAAGGTTGAGCTCGAAAGCTACTCTAACCGAGTGATAAAGGAGCACGGTATAGAAAACAAATAAGCAAACAAATAAGAAAACAAGTACTTTGGCAAAAGCACACAAACATGAGTAGCACATACTGACTCAAATGGATAGGAGAAACAAGAGAAATGCTTTAGCTAAGGGGAGTAGATCACCCGAAGAAAACAAGTGGGAGACAGATGTAAAATAAAAATGTGATGTCCAAAGCGACTGAACACCTAACTAAGATATAGGAGATCGTGGTAGGCGACAAAAGGCAATATGAACAATCACGGAGTGTCAGCATCGGCCAATGCGAACTCCTGAAAAAGTGTGGGGGTTGGTTGCGAACCTTTCTCCATATGACTGACTCGATACACATGATTTATATAATTCTTAAGCATCGACGTACAACGTGAGCTAAGGATGACATGGACTAGAATGTGGGGGGGGGGGGGGGGTCGATTGTGAACCCTCTCTTCTCGCCTCCTTTTGAGGACTTCAATAAGGGGTGGGGGATTAGATGCGATCACAACTGTAAACACACGTGCAAAACACCTACTTTAAAGGTAGGATTTTAGACAAACACAAATAGCGTAAAAAAAGTGGTTCCTGCTACAGGACTTTAAACAGCAACTTCGAACGCACGCTCTTTATTTCCTACTTCTCATGATATCTATAAAGCAGCAACGTTCCTACTTCTCATGATATTTAGAAATCAGTAAAGTGTTGAAATGAGATAAACAAGACAAAATACCAAACGGATATCAATCTGTAGCAAAGCGTATCAAAACAAAGAAATCCGATGATATACGTGAAAGCTTCACCAATCAAAGAAAAGAGTCAAAAATCAAATGCTCGGAATAAGCATCGAAGCATCGTGGATGTGAAAATAAATCACAATTGGAAACTCAAGCATATTCACACGCCATACAATAAACCTGCATAAGACTCAAATCTCAACAAGAAAAGGTGAATTGCAAGTCTCGAGTAATCGGATAATCAAGAATTAATTCCTAAAAATCAAATAAAAAAATCTAACAAATTTTATTGATTTTATTATTTTTATCATGTAAAAAAAGTTCAAACAAATTTAAACAACTGACAAAATTATTTAAAAGAAATTACTAAAAGAGTGAACTCAAGGGGTGAAAGCCAATAATCTAGAGGCGTAGAAGAAATTTGGGCGCTAGCCCCAGCACCAACTGACCAAGAGCATGCTTTTTGTTCCAACTATCTCAAGTGTGCCAAAAACCAGTTGTTATGGGCTTTGGGGGGCACAAGCCAGAATCCAAAAGTGGATCATTAATCCAGGCGCTAGGCCCATTAACTATGGTCCATGAAGAGGTTTTTTCCAAGGCAATATTGTTGTGCCAAAAAACAAACACATGCCTTAAGATTTCGGCCCAACCGGTCTAATAGGTCTATTCCATATAAGTTCAATTGTTATTTTAAATTTGCACCAAATAAAATAAACACAATAAAGATAAAAAATGAAACGCAAGCGTTTGATTCAATGAGGTTAAGGTTAACTTGGTATGACTTTCAGTCTTCTCAAACGCGAAATCCCTCTTCTCTCAAGCGAAAAGATCTGCCTTACAACCTTCATCTTTGATGAGCATGCAACGGCCATCCGTGTCCGACACCGTTCTTCTTCCTTGCCTGTTTGATTTTAATACAGTGGCGTCGTTCCTCTCAAATTCGCTGTCGTCTCATCATCTCACCTTCGTCCTCTTGCAACAAGCTTGGATCTTCCTCTGAGTTCATCTTGAACAGGATCCCTAACGCACTCAATATGCCAGCAATTCAAGAGGCGATTTCTAGGGGATTTACTACTACCCTTCATCTTCTACCGATTCTCATCAAGAAAAGAAAAGAAATAGATAAACTAATGCGGAAACTTGGCGTTGCTTACCTAATGGAAGAACTGTCCGATGCATCTTCAAGAGAATGATGATGATAAGAAAAATCTGTATAAGCTCAGGTATACGTTAAGATTTCGTCAATTCTTCTCTGATTTCGTTTCTGTTATGCTTACCACTCAAGCATTCATCGTTATTGTTGTGTTTGCGAGGTTGTTATAGCATTGATGCAATGAAGATGCGAGATCGAGAGAAATCATAGCCTTGATGCGATGTCATTTGTTGCGATTTGCAATGATGAGGATGAAACGCGAAGTTGCGGCTTGGAGATGCAAAGCTGAGAGATGATGATGATTGTAGAGATTTGGAGGGTTACCGAGGAAGAGCAGAGAGAGATTGGAATCTTTTTTGTAGTGATTTTATTGGTGAGATATTAAAGGTGGTGAAGGTGGAGGTTGAAGGGGATAGATCAGAGAGTACAAAGATTTTTCTGTGGAGATTTTCTTGTGTGATTCTTCTTTAAGGTTGAATATGGAAGATGAAGATGAGAGGAGAAGAAATAGTATTTTTGGTGATTCTTCCAAAAATAGGAGAATGAACGTGATGGTGATGAAGAGTGAAGATTGGGAGAGGAAGGAGAGAGAATTTTGGAGAGTGGTCCTTCTATAGCATTGAAGAATGAAGATGAAGAAGGTAAGTTTCTACTTATATCTGTTAGAAAGTTGGTTAGAAATCTATGAATTTAGTTATGAGGTTAGGATTCTGTTAGAGTTAGTTAGGAGTTAGTTTGGATCACGTTTCTTTTTTTTTGTTAGAAGCTGGTTAAGCTGAGCTGGCGGCTCTGTTAGTTATAAACAGTTAGTTTTAGTTGGAATTTAGTTGAAATATGAAAATATGCTATGAGTTGTAAGGTGAACCTTTCCTGTCACGCTTCTGATAATTTCCCTTTTATTTTTTATTTAATTTTCCCCCTGTTTTTGTGCAGGTTATCTAAACTGGTTTAGTTATTTGGATTTCTGCAGGATAGATTTGGTTCTGGGTTTTGCTAATTTTCTTTGGATATTTTATTCTGCGAGTAGACATTAGCGTGTAGATATGATTTTGTGGTGATTGTAGTTAGTTTTCTGAATTGTCTTTTCGTATTAGCTTGGCTTGGATATTTGGTTTTAGTGAACTGTCTAAGTGTGTTCTCTTGATTTTTGATGGACCGATTAAAGGAATAACTTTGGTTTTGATTCATGTTAGGGCCATGGTTTTTTGTTGATATGAAGTTTGGTTTATATTCCAGTTTTCGAAAGATTTTGTTTATGATTCGACAAGTCAAAATCACTTGAATGGTGGTGATGCAAGAGCATATGATGGACACATGGGCAGCCATAAGAAATACATGTTTTGTGAATGACTTGTAAGGATATATGTATGTTTTATTTTTTAGGTTTAGTGGAATGTTGGTTTATGGCATTGAACTGAAATGGTGAGGCTATTTGGATTGTTGGTGATTAGCCTTCTGCAGATTATGGTTTTATTAGCATCCTGCAATATGTTTATGTGAAACTGGTTTTTATGGTTTTTTAGCTTGACAAGGCATGAAGAGGTCATATATTCAGTGGTTGTGGGGGGGGAACATTAGTAGCAACATGGTGGTTATGGTTTAAGACCTCGTGACAGAAATAGTTTTTATCTCTTGAGGCTTGATGAACATGGTATTAAAAATGACTTTTTGTGGATTTAAATAAGACATCTTCAAAACATCTTTCTAGGTTTTCAGTTTTTCTTTTAATTAAAATGGTATTTGGTGGAATGATGATATGATGAAGTCTGAGGTCATGATGCCTTAATCTTGTGAGTGAAACATTTGTCTTGTGAACTTAGCAATTTGCACTTGTAACTTATGATTCCAAGAAACACTTATGAATAAGGTTTCCAAACTTACATGAATCAAATTCTCGAAAACAAACCAAATTTTTTTAATTCCATTTGATTATCCTGTGAACACTTTACTTCAAGACTCAACGAATGAATTTCAACCAACTTGCATATTCAATAAATAAGTCTTGAACTTTAAGATATGACATAACATTCAATCAAATCAAGAATATTCATGCATGAACTTAGTCAAGAAAAAAAATTCTCCATATTGTCTTTGTCCAAAATCAAAGCCTTTATTTATATTCTTCTGACTCACTTAATGCTCCCTAGCATCATATCTTGTATTGTGCTTCAACTTTTGTAATTCAAATCACAAACATGTCCACTTAAAAATGTAAGGCTAAAATCCTTAAGAAATTCCTTTGAAGAAGATAATTCCTAATGCACAATATAAGGCTCTTTGAGAAAGTCCCTTGATTAAAAACAAACTCTAATCTCATGATCTTTGAGGAAAAACTCGATTGGAGCACAATTACTAAAAACCTGGCTTTGATCGCACATAGGAAAATAAACCATGATAGCCTCGTAGCTTGATGAAGAAAGAAATTCTCAATAATCCAGCTCACAACCCTAACTCCACTACTCAATGCTTGAATAAGAACACCTTAACCACTGTAAAACCCTAATATTGTGCGACCACTGAACTTTAAACCTTAGGCGCTTTATTGAATGAAATGTATGCCGTGTTAGTGACCTAAATCCTAATGAATGCAAAAGCCTAAGTCAATAAAAGAAATTAGGAGGGTAAATTTTGGGGTGCAACGATAGCTACACACTAGAACAAAACCATTAGAGTATACAATTGTTCTTTATGATCCCATGTAAATTTATCATCAAAATCTTACGACTAGATGTAGAAACACTTCTTGTTCTTACAAGGATCCCTTGTGTTCTTTATCTCCAAAGGACTTCTATTGGCTGTAATTACCTCTTGAATGTCTTACACAAAAACGCCTGAATCAATCAATGATCTTAGACGATAAACCCATAATTTTTCAAGATGAAGACTCCTACAAATCTCAACCCAATATCTTCTGCTACACAAGAACCTAATCGGACGTTACCAAACCTCGTCTAAATGACACCCCAACAAAAGATCGTTACAATGGAACGTTAACGTGTATAGGCTGGAGGTTGAAGATGAATAGCAAATGTAGGCTAATTTTATGGTATCATCAAGTTGTAAATAATGTGTGAGAGATGTATTTATAGTTGTGGAAAGTTAGGGCAAAAAGGACTTACTTGGAATTAAAAGAATTTACAAAATTGACCAAAACAATCCGTATGTGTCGACCTATATATCGTATGTGTCGACACATACGTTAATTTTAAGTTGTACATGTCAACCTGAAAGACTGTATGTGTCAACCCAACCAAGTTCGAGGCTACAAGTTTTAAAACAACAGTAAATGCGTCGACCTGAAAATTCTATGTGTCGACACATAAAAATACGAATTTCTACAATTTTTGAAATGCTTCAGTAGGTGTCTACCTGTACGATGTATGTGTCGACCTAACCAAATCAAAGGCTAAATGCTTATTTACTGAATTACATGTGTCGACCTGAAATGCAAATGTATCGACACATGCAATTCAATTTTGTGTGAAAACCACTTTTTAATGCATGAGTCAATTTTCAATATGATTCCAACATATCCTAAGACTTCTAAATGAAAAGGGTTCCACACTAAACTTAGAGATAATATCCAATTACTGAAATTCTAGGTTCTCGCATTTTTGACACCAATCAAAACAAATATGAAGGCAAGTTTCACTCACAGTAACCTCTAACTTAGCCTTGACAGCTTCTTTAACAACTACCATTTCCTCGGCCATATTCTCAGCAGCCGCACTAACTCCATGCGCCTTTTTGGAAACTTAACCAAATTAACCATATGCTTAGGTATAGAAGTATAGACCAGAGAGAATGGTGATTTCCCTGTATTTGAATGCACAATGTTGTTGTAAGCAAATTCGACCCGAGGCAAAACTATATTCCACTATTTCGGCTTGTCACCACAAACACTTCGAATCATATTTCCAATGTTTTGTTGGTTACCTCAGTCTGTCTATCTATTTAAGGATGAGTTGTAGAACTCCTATTCAGCGTGGTTCTAAATAATCTTCAAAGAGTAATCCAGAAATGGCTGAGAAATTTGGTGTCCCTGTATGAAGTAATTGATTTAGGAACCCCGTGAAGACGCATAACCTTCCTGAAAAACAATTTGGCTATGTTCGACACATCAACAGTCTTCTTACAAGAAATGAAGTGGTTCATCTTGGAGAATCTATATACTACAACAAACACATAATCTACACCTCTTTGTGTACAAGGCAAGCCCAACACAAACCATGGCTAAATCTTGCAAAATATTACCAGGAATAGGTAAAGGCATATAAAGACCAGTATTTTGAGACTGAACCTTAGAAACCTAACAAGTATAACACCTCTTGCCTATAGTACCAGTATCCCTCCTCAATTATGGCCAATAATATCTCTCCTACAGACTAGCAATAGTCTTGTCTCTACCCAGATGACCGCTAAGACCATCATCATGCATGACTCAAATTAACTTCTCTCTTAAAGAGGAGAAAGGAATACATAGTCCATCCCCTTTAAAAAGATAGCCATCTCGACTATGAAAATCTGTACAAGGATGTTTTTCACTACACTTGGCCCATAACTCCTTGAACTCAACATCACTTTCATATAACTTTTTCAGGAAATCAAAACCTATTATCTCTTGCGCTAAGGTAATTATCAAGAAAGACCTCCTACTCAATGCATTTTCTACCTTTCTAAGAGTCCCGAACTTATGCTGCATAATAAAAGGAAATTTATATAGAAAACTCACCCACCGAGCATGCATCTTATTTATTACCTTCTAGCTATGAAGAAACTTCAAAGCTTGATGGTCATTTAATAGAATGAACTCCCTTTGAACCAAATAATGTTTCCACTGGCGTAGAGCTCTAAAGACTGCATAGAATTATAAGTACTCAATTTCTTGTGAGCATCGCTTAATTTTTCATTGAAAAAGGCAACTGGTTTCTTCTCTTGAGACAACACAACTCCTATTCCCACTCCCATAGAATCACATTCAACTTGGAATACCTTTTCAAAATTGGGAAGTGCTAATACCGGTGCGGTACATAACTTCTCCTTAATTAGTGCAAAACTATGCTTTTGCTCAAACCCCCAATAGAACTTCCCTTTCTTCAAACGTTGAGTAATATGCGCAACGATAATACTGAAATCTTTGATAAACCACCTGTAGAAGATGGCCAAACCATGAAAGTTACGAACCTCTGTCACAAATTTATATGCAGGACACTCCCTTATATCACTCACCTTATCTTCATCAACTTGAATCCCTTCTTCACCAACAACAAAGCCGAGAAAAAGTAATTTGTTGGTGTTGAATGTACATTTTTTTCAGATTCATGTACAACTGGTTCTCCTGTAAGACTTGCAACACTTTCCTCATATGGTGCAAATGTTCTTTCTTTATCTTACTACAAATCAGAATATCATCAAAATAAACCACCACAAAAGAACTAGTAAACAGACGTAGAACCTGATTCATCAACGGCTTGAAGGTGCAATGGGCGTTTGACAAACCAAAGGGCATCACCAACCACTCATAAAATCCATATTTTATCATGAAAAAGTTATTTTCCATTCATCTCCATGTTTGATTCTAATCTGATGATATCCACTACATAAATCTATCTTCGAGAATGTAAGACCCAAGGCCAATGGGGGCAGAGGGAGTGGTTATCGGTGCACGAGGCTAGACAATGAGACACTCCTGAGGACGAAGAGGGCAAGAAGTGGTCTCTGAATTCACATCAGAATGAGAGGGATCCTGAGGTTGTGCAGGTGTAGCGGTAGAAATTTTGAGACTAAGCCATTGGATTGATTTAACTCGTACAAATCAAATAAAAATCGCCACCGCGCTTTTGTTTCCAGAGGAATGGGAAAAGAGAGAATAACCCAAAAAAGAGGGGGAGAGAATCTAAGTTCGAGGGGTTGGTTATGCAAAGGGAAGGTATTAACACCCTAAACATCTACGGTACTCCGCAGGAACCTCTTTGAAAATTTATGTACTTTGGCTATAAAAGATGTATAAAAAATAGATAGTGGAGATGAGAAAAGAAGTATTTTTTACAATTTTTGCACCTTCCGCGGTTGCGAACCTTTATTTCCTACGTACTACCTTTTGTGCAATAGGGGATCAGGGTACTCGTAGTTCACCTTTAAAAATTTTAAAACACAAGTGTGTTGGTTAATTTAAGAGATGAGACACAATCGTCGTATCCGAGTGGAAGAATACACTTACTACCCACGATTATGAGAAAGGAGAATTTGCATCATCTCAAAGTGAAGGATATAGCTTGAATTTTAAAATAAACAAAGCCTCGCTCAACACCCAAGTGGAAAATATCTCACTTCACTATATATCGTAGAAGTATAGTAGTTCGCATCACTACAAGGATTGACAAGAGTCTAATCTTTTGAGAAAAAGTTTTAAGGTAAAAAGCCAAAGTGGCAAAATGTTTTGAATGAGATTGATTGACTTTTAGTCTTCTCACAAAAATGTCAAAATATTATTAAGTTGATTAAAGTTTGATTAAGAAAATATTTTTGAAAGTGCATGGACCTAAGTCCAAGTTTATTGTGAAAGTGATTCAAGTTTGGAAAACAATAATAGTTTTGAAAAGGAGGGAGAATATTTTTGAAATTAAAGAAGGTGGGAGGAGATGAAGGGACTATCCTAAAGCATAAGGTAGAAGTTGGGGGAAAAAACATTCTAACTAATAAGAAGCCAACACTTGACACAATGAGTCAATGTAGAATTCTCATTCTTTGGATTTGAAACCAAACAAGCAAATATAATAAACCTCTTAAGAAAACTAAGCTTCAAATGCATTAAGTCTCCTCAAAAATTGGGCAGGGTAACGGTTGTATACAAATGAATTCTCAATCACAGACAAAGCACATAATCATAATAACCTACACACAAAGAAACAAACAACCCAATGTCTTAGGGTAAACCCCGAGAACTCCAGACAAAATAGTAATAGAAATCACCAAGGTCTCCAGGTAGGTCAAGGTCTCTAATCCTAAGTCCAAGAAGTCCATAACTCCAAAATGCCAAGGATAGTAACCAAATAGTCCAAGTGCATTTAAATTTTTTTATTGTTCAAGTTGGTTATTACGTATCTTCAAAAAGAAAATGAAAAGCTCAAGTGATCAAAATAAAAATTACATAAAAGTAAATGCTCAAGTGAGCAAAGATGAAAAATAGCATGAAATGTAAATGCTAAAATAAATAGTGTGTAAAAGTAAAGGCGTAAAGTAAAAGCATAAAAATAAAAGTCAATTGTTAATGAGTTAGAAATTAGAGGTTAGTTGAATGACCATCTTGAAACTTGCATTTGAAAACTAATTTAAAAGATTGATAAAATCAAAGTCTCTCAAGAACAAGTTTCATTTACTTTTTGTCAAGTATATCATTCATTTCAAATTCTCAAGGCAACAACAAATGACCAACGATGTTTAAATGATTCACTTAGTCCAAAATTTATGAAGATTCATTAGATGATTGATAAGACCAAATCCTCCTAACAATGAACTTCAAGGTTATTGGATCAAAAGTTTTAAATTAAACATACTTAGGCTTGCAAGCATATGTTTGGGCCATGAATGATCATATCTCGATTCGGGACAAAATTTAGCACTATATTAAGCAATCCTAAGTGGACTTATATAGAAGTCGCACCTATTTTGAGACCGGTCAATAGAAATCTATGTGTCATATGATTGGAGAGATGATATGTAGATCATCCTCTAACAACATGTAGCACATGTAAGAAAAGGATAAGATGAAGAGGGAGGGAAAATATTTGAATAAAAAATTTTTAATCAAACTATCATTAAAATCATCCATCCATTTAGGTGGAGTTAAACTCAACACCCAAGATCCAATGATGTTAATGAAGTTCATGATCAACAATCACATAGCCAGAATATATTTAAAAAAATTGCAATTAATGAATAAAATAAAAAGGAAAAATTATTTTTAAATTATTTTTTTTAATGAAAATAAAAGGTAAAATAGCAAATTATATTCAAAGTATCAAACAAAAATTAAAAGAGACCATAGAAAAGTAAGAAATGATCTCAAATATTTTTTATAAAATTTTTGGTAATTTTTTAAAACAAAAAAGTATTTTTTTAAACTAATTAAAATCACTCAAATAAATGAAAAAAAGATCAAAAATAGTAGAAGTCAAAATAAAATTCTAGAAAAAATTCACAGTCAGAAATAAGGAAAATGATTTTTTTTTTTAAAAATTAGAATTTAAAAATATCAAAAAGTATTTTTAAATAATTAGAAACAAATCAAAATAAAGAAAAACTTATAAAAAATATCAAATCTGAAAATAAAATCATGAACAAACAAAAATAAAAAAGAGAATATTTGAAAATATTTTTGTGAATTTTTTCATAATTTTTGAATCAGAAATGAATTTTTTATGATTTTTTTGAAGTTTGGTGTAAAAACAGAAAATAAAATAAAATTTAAAAAAATGTGGACCATTGGATGAGAGTTAAAGCGTGCTATTAATCAGATCCAGAGGATCATGCACGTTTTGCATATCATGGTCAGCTTTGGAAATTGCATCGGATCACCTTTTAATATTTAAAAACAACTAAAATTCTGGCGCGTTTGATGGAGTCTGACTAATAGATGTAATCAGATCCAAGAGCTCTCAAAGCGCGCGTATGATAAAGCAAACACACTGGATTGAATTTAAAAAAATACATGTCACACCTTCATTGGTTGAAGCATGACACGTAGGTCGTCTTCAACCTCCAGACGCCCTAGATCGGGGTTCCTCAAACTGTAAAATTCGAGGACCTGACCGGTACCATTAGATTCGTCTTTTCAAGACGATTCTAATGGTACCATCGGGCCAAATTTATATAAATTGAGCAAGGATTAAATTGAGAAAATGCATAAATAATAGCGAGCACGAAATTCTGGAATATCTCACTCAAATCTCAATGAAATTGCAAATTATAAAAAGCATGAGAATCAGAAGGATGCAAAGGGTAGACTAGTCTTTTATTTGGATCGATTTGACCACGAAATCTACCTAAACGAAGTAGCAAAAGGTGGCTCTGAAACCGGACTTCTGTAGATCAATATAGGTCACAATTCTTGAAGGTAAGAGCATGGTTAGCTTTAGAGAATTCAATGAAGCTAACTGAATGGAGCTTTTGGTGTTTTGGAGTGAGAATGCAAGAAATCAGAAATTCAAATTCAGAGTTCGTATGGGATCTGAACAAGGGTCAATTGGCTATCAAAAGCTTGCGAAAATGAGTGGAATAGAGCCTATATTTATAGGAGAAGCAAATGGAATCAAGAGGAGGGGTGAATGATGCAATTTCCCTTGAGTTCATGCACACCAGTGATCATGAAGAAAGTGTGATCACATGTGCATCAAAACTCAATCAAACAATGCGTTTTATCATTCTAGATGATCCAAACATATTTTATAATCATGTTTAAGTGAAAACGCGTGGAAATTTGGTGATTAGAAGCCAAATTATGAATTTTGTAATCTGACTTGAAGTCAAACTTCAGTTTCAAGGTACCAACTTTGAATCAATTGTATTCATAGCTCAAAGGGTCTTAAGTCATGGTTCTTGAAGCATTTGAAAGATAAGGTCATAATCTTTGCAATGTGCCAAGAATGGGATCAGATGGATGTTTGAGCCAAAATTTGTGATGAGTTAAAGTTGAGAAAAAGATGTTGACTTTTTGTACTTAGAAAAATTCTAAGTTTTTCTTCAAAAGTGACCTATAATGTTTTGATTCCAAACAAGTCCTTCTTCAAAAATCTTGCTTTGATCAATGATGCTGTCTTGAAATAGAATTCTCAAAGAGCATTGTGAAACTTGAATCACTCAAAAATATCAATTATTGAAAAAGTTATGGCCTTGTAAAATTGGTGAAAATTCATGAGGTGACCTATAATCTTTTGAGTTCTTAGGGCATCTTCCACTCATTTTCAAGCTTTACACATAAAAGAAGAGTTGAAGTTCACACCCTTAAGATCATTATGGAAAAGTAATAGGCTCAAGGAGATAAAAATTGACCAAGTTATGATCTTTTGAAGTCACATAAGGGAATTTGATGACCTATCTAGAGGACTTGTAATCTTTCCTCATCATTAGGAATCTTCCACACAAAATTTGCTTGAAACTCTTGAAGTGATTAAATGATAACCCTTTAAAGAGAAAAATATCTTTGGAATCACTCAAAAATCTCAAAAGATGAGCAAGATATAACCCTTAGAAGTACAAAACTCTAGCTCCTCAAGCCCCAAAATTACTTGGAAACCCCTTTCAATTTTGACAAACTTTCTTGCACAATTACTCTTGCCATGTGAATAGAAGTTGTTGTGGATGATAATAAGAACCCATAGCAACAAAACCAACTTTCAAATATTAGGAAATGAGAGAGTTATGCACTTGTGATCATGGAATCAAGAGCTTGTCCAATTAGGTCAAACCTCTTCAATAAACCCTTGCATCTTTTGACTTTATTTGACAAATTGAGGCATGATGAATCATAGTAGACCTTATCCTGATGTACTTTAAAGAATCCTCAGTGATAAAGCTTGAACCTCAATGAAGTTTTGTTGAATAAGGCATGGAAATAAACTCATGAACTTATGAATCAACCTGATGAAGTGTGATGCACCCTCACCTATAATATCATCAATTAGAGCAAACATTGATTGCATTTGTTAGTTAAAAGTTAATCAATACAAAACATATATGATCATAATATATAAATTATGATGCTTGGTGATTCCTCATGAGCAAACCTGAAGATTGGGAGAAGAACCAAACCCTAGTGTGATCTTGTTGTGATTGATTTGATATGAGATGATAGAGGAATCTTAGGGGGGGAAATTGGGGTACAACACTAGGGAAGGGACTGCATGGTTGAAGGATGTCTTATAAGGATTGATAGGTAATACCTATACCAACAAGATGCATCTTATTTGTGGTATCCTGTTCCATAAGAACTCCACAATTAAGTGTGCTTGACTTGGAGCAATTTTGGGATGGGTGACCTTCTGGGAAGTTTCCCAGAAAGCGTGTGAGTGAAGATAAATCATGATGAAAAGACCCGTGTTGGTTTGTGGGGTCAGTCAGTAATCCTGAAAGCAGTCTGGCGTTACAAATGGTATCAGAGCCAGATCTCTCCCAGTACGATGTGGTTCAGGGACGAGCCAAGCAGAACCTGATGGGCATGTAACACCCAAGGCCAACGAGGGTATGAGGAGTGGTTATCGGTACAAGAGGCATGACAATGAGACACTTCCAAGGCTGAAGACAATGGGGAGTGGTTGCTAAATTCACATTGAAATCACAGGGTGTTATACCCCAATTTTTCCCCTAAGATCCCTCACCATACTCTGTACATCTCACACATAGCATTGGTCTCAGGGTTACAAGATCAAAAAGATTTGGCATTAGGGATTCTCTCTCTGAATTGAGGTTGTTGTCTTACTTAAAATTGATTCAACTGGTGCTTTCATTATTCTTGGTATGAGATTAGGGTTTTGGATCTCAAGCAACATAGACGTCTTCACTAGCAGGGTTCCTCAAGATACAATTTTTTTCTTCATCAGAGCTTTCTTCGAGGAATGTGTGCTTTGGGATTCAACATGTGTACTTGAGACTTTATCATATATTATCTAAGAATGTCATTGGGCTAGGTTTTGTCCTCAAGGCTACAAAGATGACAATGGCGTGAGTTGGGATGTACCCCTTGGACAAAGTTATAATATGATCTTCAAACGCTTTGTTACTCACCATCGAAGGCTTCTTCTTCTCAATATTTTTGGTTTTCTCCATCACATGGGATGGCTATGGTTTCTTATAATACCGGTTATTCTAGAGACCATGAGTCCGAGCATGGATGTTCTACAAGCACCCTCTTCTTTTTTCATCATCATCATTTTATCATGGTTTATTTCCATGAATCATATACCATTCAAGATGGGTTTCTTTGTGAGGTTGGGTTCATCATACATGACTATCATCAGAGGATATCATCCATGGATAACTAGGGTTTCATTTGATATAATTTTGTCAAGCAGTAAGGTATTCATTACTTGAATTGCAAGAAACGAGGACATGGCTCTATGCAAGAGAAGAAGATAGTTTCATGTGGATTTACCTTACAAGTTAGGGGTGCAGATAATTGATGCAAAGCTATTCATCTGAACACATGATTTACTTGTGACACAAGACTTCTTTGGGACTTCATTCCAACTTACTTGAGATTAAAACCCAAAGTATCGTGTGAAGAATTAGGGTTTACATACCAATCTTGATAAGGATACAAGGATCTTTCAAATACGTGAAGACACTTTAAGACATGATGAATCAATTTGGTATTACTTGGTCCATTCAAATGGCAAATAGTAAAAAGGGAGACTTTTCATACCATGATCTATTCAAAGTTCAAAATAAAAGAAGTTCAGGATTTAAAGTTACTTTTGGAAAAAAGACTATTTGAATTTGTGGAAATTATCATTAAATTCAAAGGATTCCAAACCATGCGTCAAACTTCATTACATCATCATTCCATCAATGCCATGTCAAGATCAAAGAGAAAGAATTCAATATGAAATAAAGAGGACACTTTGATTACTAAGGTTTATCATTGAATCTTAGAAATGTTACATGGCCATCTATATCATGAACCATTACAAAGAGGAATTTCAAGTTCATGTACCGAATTCCACTTCATTATCGTCACAAATTCAATTTACATCAAGAGTTACAAAAGAAATATATAAAACTTCATCTTAATGTCTAAACTTCATGCTTGAACCAATCTCTAATTCCTTTCATGCCATGATCGAACCTTGTTATCTTCAAGCTATAATCCTCTGCTCATTCAATGCACCTCATTAGTCTAAACCGGAACTGAACACTTCAGCCCTGCACTTCTTTGAATAGTCTGCATCAAATAACCAAATAAAATCCAAATTGGACCCTGCATAATTAGAAATCAGATGTCAATACTAACCGAACCTCTTAATTGTTTTCTAACCGATTGATTGACTGTAACAGAAAATAACTAAATAAAACTAACAAATATTATTCCAAAACCTTAACTAACTACCTCACTTTAGCTTAACTAACTATTAAGACTATTAGGCCGTAACAGTTTTTTTTTAAAACTAACTTTCATAACAGTTCAAACAAAAAAGTTAACAAAACTTAACCAACTAACATAGTTCTATGTTTCAAAAACAGAAACTTCATAAAAAAACTCTCTAACAGATTCCATAATCCCTAACTGCCAACTCCTAACAGTTAACAAACTTCTCAATAGGATATAACAAAAAACATAATGGGGAGAAACGGGTTCAGAGATTGCAGCCCATAACAAATAACAGAATTCCTAACAAATCTCTAACTAAAAAACTAATTCCTATCAGTTTGAATCTCATCCATCAATCTGTAACCGAAATTTAGAAGCCAGGGGTTGAGATCTCATTACCTCTAACAAGTTTGCAGCAAGTATAACAAAATTGAGTGGGAGGGATTGATTAATGATAGCAATAATAGAAATATAAAATCCACAAAAAAAACTCACCAAAAAGGGGGGGGGGAATCTCTGCAAGTTTCGACTGAGTTCAGCTTCTTCAACAATCAAAACCTTCACTCCCCATCCTCCGTGATTCCCTTCATTCTACAATCTCTCTTCAAGGTTCTTCATTCATCAAATCACAACCTTCAACCACCAACTTCAATCCTCTCAGAGTTTTTTTTCCCGCGATGTTTCTTCGATCATCATATTCGAACTCCTCAACAGTTCATCATCTATGTCACGAAGAGTCTTTGATCTTCATTTTCCTTTGTAACTGTTTCCAGAATCTTTAATCATCATCAACACAGCCTCTGCAACAGATTCATCGTCTTTGATCTGCAATCGACATCAACATATCACTGAGTTCTCAAGAACAACAACAACACACGAATTCAACGACAATAATTCTGCAGAAATTCACAAAGTGAATATAAACAAGAAGGCAGGGATATGCAAATCGAAGAGAGAAGAGGACCATGTGCGTTTCCTGAATTGAAGCTTCTCTGATTTTCTTATCATTTTCATCAATTCGAAAACAGCTGGTGGTACTCCAGTCGATACGTATCTTGTTCCCTTGCGGTTTTTGCTTTATTTTTATAGTCTGAAACATAGGGGATAAAATCGAAAAAATGATAAGGTTGAATCTGTGAAAGCAAGAACGGAGGTGAGAGGAGATGCTGATAATGTTTCGAGAAGGTGATGAGACAGAGCTCGACGAAGAGAGATGAATCATGGATGAGACGCAGGAGTTGTGAATTGAAGAGAAAAAGAACGTTGAACGGATGCTATAAGAAGGTTGAAATGATGAGGTTAGTCGCGGAGGCAAGGTGGAGATCATCGGGGAAGAAGATTGATTGGAGGTTTATAGCGCCACTCGTGGAAGAAGGAAGATGAAGCGGAAGCAGATGAGGGCGGAGACGAGACAGAACTCGTCGTAGCATTACGGAGGTAGCTCTTCGTAGGTGTTCAAATTGGAGAAGATAAGTCTGTCATCGGTTGAGAAGGACGACAAGATGAAAAAAGGTATTCGGTGCCTCTAGAGAAGACAAAGGAGGAAGTTTCAGAAGTCCAACCGTCAATTTCCCTTTACCTTAATCCTCTTTCCATTTTTTTCTTTTATTTGTTTGTTATTTTTCTTATTATTCTGTTAAATCCAAAGGATATTTGATGATAATAGAATAAAAAAAGGGCTGAGACAATAACCTAAATAAAAAATAGTGAATTAGGCTTGGAATAAGTGGATCATGCTGGTAGATTTGGACCAGAACATTACACTCTAAGCCCAAAAAAAAATCTTCTAACACTAGTGATTGTAAACAAAAATCTATTGGCCTCATTGCAGAATTAGGCTTAGGAATGTTGATCTACACATCTGTTCCAGTTTAGCACCCCCTGGGTCTTTCTAATTCGTCATTCTTTTAAATTTTGTTTTTTTTAGTTTAGTTTATTTTTCCTTTTTTCTTATATAATAAAATAGTAAATAAAACACATATGGTAAAAACAATAAAAATACGTAGAATTTAGGAATTTATCTTAATTTTTTAGATAATAAACTACAAAAACAAATAAGATTTTTAGGCCTTTATTTTTAGAAATTAATTCCTAATCTTGCGATTACATGAAACTTATGATTCATCTTTGCTTGTTGGGCTGAGTCTTATGCAGGTTCATTATTAGATATGCGGATGTGTTTTGGATTCCGATTGTGATTTATTTTCACATCGATGAAGTTTTGACACCTATTTCGAATATTCGATCTTTGACTGTTTGTTTGTTAATGCCAGCTCGCGTGAAGTATCTCGGGTTTCCTTACTTTGGTTGCGCTTTTTGCGGACATCATTGTTCGTTTAGTATTATACTGCTTCCAAGTTATATTTCTGCATTTTATTGCTTTCTAGACATCGTGAGAAGTAGGAAATAAAGAGCGTGCGCTCGAAGTCGATGTTTAAAGACCTGTAGCAGGCATTTCGTACTTCACTTATTATATGTGTTATGCTTGTGTTTGTTTCCTTTATTGTTGATCGATGAGTCACTCAATTTAGAAACTGAGATCACGACTTCGCTCTCAGTGCATACTCCCTGTGATCGGTGGATCTGGAACTGACTGTTTAACGCTGGTTCGCGAAATGTCGCGGAAGCAAGAGTCGCCACCGTCTTTTATTTTCTCCAAATGGAAAGGACAAAAGCACAGAAAAATTCCTTAAAGAGATTGCTCTCGGTTCGGGAGGTAGATTATAGAAAGGGAAGGTGTTAGCACCCTTTCTATCCATGGTTATCCATGGGCTCTTAGATACTTGCTCATTGTGTTTTCAAAAATGTTTTGTTTGCTTTTCAATTGTGGGTTTTAAAAAGTTTCTTTGAAAATTCCAGTTCGACTCTTGTATCTGTCCTCAAGAGTGTTTGAAAAATTGCTTTCGAAAGCTTTTTGAAAATGTGTTGGTGTGAAAAGTATTTTGTTTTGTTTTGAAATTTAGAGCAAGCATCTAGAGTCTTCTACCTACCCTAAGGAATTCGTCTGTGTAGATGTCCTTTAAAGTAGTGCCATCCCACCATTGAGAGGTAGGTAGCATCACCGTTGGAGGTGTTCGGGTCAATTCGAGGTTTAGGGACATGGTGATCACCAGAGCAATGGGAAGACACCTTAGAAGCTACCCTCATGCCAGGTTCCCGGATCATGAGGACTTACTAAGACATCCTCTACTCGACGATCACCTTTCGAGGCAAGGCAACAGTGAGGCGTACTCTAGGGGTGGTGTGTGCGATTCGTGTGTCAGATTCGTTTGTATTTATCTTGTCATGTCATTGGTGTTCTACGCTTGTTTTTATTTTGTCCATACATTCTTTCATGCTTTGATTAACAGTTAAAAGATTTGCGGGAAAGTAAATTCTAAGCTATTACAAACGGCGCGGGTCCACATCGCCAAAATTAACCAGGACCCGATTTGACGGAAAATAAATAAACAAAGCAAATAAAGAATTAAAAGTGCGAGAAGTAATTAAAATGTTACAAGGCCTTGGGAGAGATACATGAATATTTAAGCGGAAAAGAAATAAATAAACATGCGAATAAAAATTAAATCGAAACGAGGGCGTTGGACCCTTTTGCAAAAATTAAATTAATGAAGAATTAATTAATATTAAAAGAAAGAAAGAATTGTTTTTTTTTTTGTATTTTTAGTATTTTAAGATTTAATAGAAAAAATTAATTGAAGTTAAACGTTAACCCTAATTCTATTTTATTTTAATTTATTAAGAAAAATATTGAATTCTAACCTAATTTTAAACCTAATTTTTACATGCAATTTAATTTATGAAAATAAATATTTAGTTATTTTAATTATTATAAAATAAAAATAAAAAGGAATAAAATTTAATCAAACCTAATTCTATGTTTTTTAATTTATTGTTAAAAGAATTAAAATTAACACCTAATTTAAAACTAATTTTATTTACATGCAAATTTATTCAAAAAAATACTAAAATAAAAATTATTTATTGTTTTAACTTTTTTCTGATTTTTTGTGTATTTTTATATTTTTTTGTGAAAATAATTAATTGATTAAACCAATACTAATTAAAGAAAATAGAATTAATAAAAACTAAAGAAAAAAAAATAAATTGGCAAACCTAGGGGGTTGTAGTCCCCAACATGGAGGTATAATCTTGAGAACTCTGGCCCAATAAGCATGGTCCGTTTGACTTTTCCAGTTAGCGTGCTGGCATATTGACTAGGGTTTAGGGTGTTCCTCCAATCTATGCCTTTGATCTGATGCTCCAGGACGCGTGGCATGCTGGATTTGGGAGTGTATGGTGGACTTGAACGTTGGCGCTGCATGTGAAGATCAATGGAAAAATAATATTGAGAATATTGAAGACCTGGGGCTCGAACCCAGGTCATGCACTATACCAGCCTTATGCCTTGCCAGTTGTTCCAGATGCGCACGTTGTATGTAATATAATAAACAAACATTATAATATGAAACAAATCAGTAATGACTCCTGCGCGCGAAATTTTGAATTCTCCAACCATTACTCCACACGTCATCATCTTCCTCGCATCTTTGTTTTTTTTCCTGAAATAAAAGAAACATAGGCAACGGTTTTCACGCGTTGCCTAAGATAACATATCAAGAAATAGCGATTAGCCCTAGGGGCTCTATAAATTAGGCGCGAGGGTAGGTTTGAGATCGTCTGAACACCCTGAGTTGAATGGTCCAATTCATGTGCTCCAATTTTTCTTTGTTTCAAAATCCCCAACTTGAGGTCCTGTAAACCCTAAATTTCAATAATGGTGAAATCGTACACAATGCATAATAATTTAATCAAAACATTGGGTTAGCTTCAGAACAAAGTAATTAACATGAATCAAACTTTAAAATCCTCAAAGAATGCATGGATTGAGATGCACGACTCTGAAAATTTTCATGCACAGGTCCGGTTCAATATACCAATTCTTTAAGCTTTGAGGAATGATATTGATTGGAACACGTTCAGTAATCTTCAAGGAAGCTAATGGAATGGAAATCGTGCCTTGAATCAACCTGCAAAAGGGTTTTTAGAATTGAGTTTTTTTAGAAAAATTTCAAGTTTGTTTTCCAATTTTCTCAGCAGCTGCGTGTGTCCTTGCATTAGGGTTTCATTCTAGCTTATGTAGTGAGTCCATTAGGTCAAGAAAAATAGAACAAATCCATTGCATTCATTGATTTTGAAAATTTGATTTTCAATATCTTTTTTCAATCTTTTCCATGTGTTTTTTATTCTCAATCATACCAATCAATCCAAATCTTTCCATGTTGGGATATGCACGAATTATTGATGACATAATATGCACAAAAAGATTGAAAAAATTAGGTTAGACATTTTTCATATATTTAATTTGATTTAAATGAATTATTATAAATAAAAATTCAAATAAATAAATAAAAAATGAATAAAGACTTCCCTTTGGGCCAAGTAGTCGTGCACATGCCATGGATGATGATTTGTGGAAGAAAAATGGGCCCATTAGCAATTTTAGGTCATTTGAATCAATGTTGACTTTTCAAAATATCCAAAACTTTCCCAACTTCCACAAGGCATAACTTGCTCAATTTGTAAGATTTTCTCATGTTCTTGGATATTTTGGAAAGGTCTTTGAGTCCTCTAACCAATGCCTTTGGTCCCATGTCATTTTGATTTACCGATCTCAAGTTATGGCCTTTGACTTAAAGTCCCTTTTTGTTGACTTTTGAAAATGACCTATAATGTTGAAATTGATAACTTTTTGTGAGAGCATTTCTTGGACTTGAAGTATGAAGATGAGTTGTAGGAAATGTCTTTCTCTTCAAAATGAGCTTTGGATGGAATTTTTCTGATAACCCATGTGAAAGTTATGCCCTGGTCAATTTACAGTTGACTTTTTCAGCTGTCCAAATAAGGAAACTTTTGCATCTTGATGATTTTTGAGCCAAACTTTGAGAATCATGATCAAGCATTGATCAAATGATGTTTGTGGCTTCAAAATGATATGTTGACCAAAAATTTGAACTTTTGACTGTCAAATGACCATTTTGCCCCTACAGTTGACTGTAGTGCAATTAGGGTTTTTTACTGTGCAATTTTGAGCTGAAAGTCTTGAAACTTGATATGAGGATGTTTGACCATATTTATAGGCATATGAGACTTGATTGGACCTTTGAAAACTTCAATCTCTTGATCAGAACACAAACCCTAATTTTGGCTGTATAGGAGGCCCTTGAACTGTGCAACCCTTGGGGAACTTTGAAGTTTGACTTGGCAATTTCTTGGAGAATATGGGAGGGCAAATTTTGGGGTACAACAGTTGCCCCTGTTCAATCTGCTTAGACCTGAGGATGCAGATTGGCTGACGTGCCTTTCGTAATCCGAAGGTGGAAGATGATTGAACACTAGAGTGCCCAGAAATTTGCGCTCACATAGTAGCAGTGATGATAGGATGATGGGCTTATAGATGCCATCTGGATGTTGATCGCGTAAGAGATTCCTTAGCGAGAACCTGCATACCTGCAAAAGAAAAATGAGTACCTGACACGTTGCAGGAGCTGGTTTTCAAATGCTTTGTATAGATATGTCCTGACTGGTTACAGGAGCTGAGTCTGGAGCTTCTCAAGATGATGAATGAACCAGGGATGGTTACTACCTTAGCATGAATGGTGAGAGAACCTTGGGTGATTTTAACTTCAACAACGCTCGTTGAGAACATCATGGTGGGAATTACCATCTTCGCAGTATCGGGAAGAGAACCAATAGGAAATTATAATCTCAAAGAAGAACCTAAAATGGAAATCTCATGCACCGTCGGAGAGAGAACCAATAGGACATTATAATCTCAAAGGAAAACCTAAAATGGAAATCTCATGCACCGTCGGAGAGAGAACCAATAGGACATTATAATCTCAAAGAAAAACCTAAAATGGAAATCTCATGCACCGTCGGAGAGAGAACCAATAGGAAAATATAATCTCAAAGAAAAACCTAAAATGGAAATCTCATGCACCGTCGGAGAGAGAACCAATAGGACAATATAATCTTAAAGAAAAAACCTAAAATGGAAATCTCATGCACCGTCGGAGAGAGAACCAATAGGAAAATATAATCTTAAAGAAAAAACCTAACATGGAAATCTCATGCACCGTCGGAGAGAGAACCAATAGGACAATATAATCTTAAAGAAAAAACCTAAAATGGAAATCTCATGCACCGTCGGAGAGAGAACCAATAGGAAAATATAATCTTAAAGAAAAACCTAAAATGGAAATCTCATGCACCGTCGGAGAGAGAACCAATAGGACAATATAATCTTAAAGAAAAACCTAAAATGGAAATCTCATGCACCGTCGGAGAGAGAACCAATAGGACATTATAATCTCAAAGAAAAACCTAAAATGGAAATCTCATGCACCGTCGGAGAGAGAACCAATAGGAAAATATAATCTCAAAGAAAAACCTAAAATGGAAATCTCATGCACCGTCGGAGAGAGAACCATTATAATCTGATAACTTCTACTGAGTCTTCATCAGAAAAATCTGTTGGGAGTCGATTTAGCTGGACTAGAGAAGGCCTGGGACTGGATAAGAAATCTTTGGAGTCGATTAACTGAACCGGTCTAGGTCTTGAAATATGATTGAGAATTTCAACTGCATCTTTCCTGAAAGGTAAAGGTCAGTCATATGCAATGCATGATATGGATCAAGCAATGATGTTCTCAACATAAATGGGATTTGTATGACATAATGCGTCTATGCATGCTATAATGATGTATGTGATGTTTTATGAATGTATGTTTTCGTCTAGGAAATTAAATCCTTGACGGGTGCCGGGAAGTCATATCCTGGGCTGATGTTGAAGAATAGATTTTGCTTCCGCTGGGGATGATAACTGCAAGAATACCGGTAGGAGAAGATGACTCAGTTGCGGAATAAACTTGGCAAATGGAAGATTCTGCGGGGAGAAAAGATACTCTAGCGACCATGCTGGGAAGCAATACTCTGTGGGAAGAGGGATGCCTTGCTGAGTGTTGATAATAATTTGCTGGGGATATCCTTGTTGTATTGGAAGTGCTAATAGACTTCACTGGGGGTAAGAGAATTTCGTCGGGGACGCTCTTTCCATAGCTTTTGGCTGAGGATAACCCAGTTATATCCTGTTAAGGAAATAACTCTTTAAATAAAGTCGGGCGACGCGTTCGTGCTCTTGCGAGGGTAAGCTTCCAGAATCTACTGGGGATAAGCTTGCTGCTTGGGGGTATGAATTCCAACTTTCCTGGGGAACTAGATTGGATTCTCTTGGGGAAGTTTTGAACTATGTCGGGGAAGCGATTCCTTTGAATGTTGGTCTGCCGCCGGGGAACAATCTTTAGACCAAGACTACCGGGGATGCTTGTTAATAATATATGTATACTGCTGGGGAATGTTGGGATCTGCTGGAGGATACCTAATTTCCTTGAGACTTGATAACTCTGCCTGGAGAAGAATGCACAGTTTTGCTGAATCACTCTCTGGGGAATTAATATGTACTGGTCATATTCTTTAGCTGAACCTACCTTGGTACCTTGGAGGATAGAACAATTGGATTGTTTAGACAACTCTTTTATTGCCCCTGTTTCTAGTGTCACCTGCAATTAATTCCTTTGTTTCGTATGCAAATATTTATGAGTTAGCAAATTATTGTCAATGCGTATATCACAAATTGAACCTTGGACGTTCTTCGCAAAACAAAACAGAAAAAGAAAAACACTTGGCATGTTTAACTGAAAAGTATATTTGTATTGATTTTGAATGGCCTGAAAATAGGCACTTTGTGTACAAGAGGCTGACGTCCTAGTAAGAGAACGCCGCCGAGCAAAAGAGTTTATACAAATTTGTACAAAAGAAAATAAAACAGCTGTGTGAAATGGATGATCCACTGGGTTTCAACTCTGCTATTGCCTTTATAACTCCGAGCGTCTCATCACTTGATGACCTTGGTTGAAAGTGAAGCTGACTGATCGATGTCGTCTGAACTTGCTGTAGATACCGGATTCTGGATGCCAAGTGATCCAATGAGACATAGTATTACGCTTAAATCCCTAATTTTTGCCTGGACCGCCCTTTCGGGTTTTCAGTCCACCGGGATACCCATTTTTGCCCAAGCCGCCTTTTCAGGTTTTCGACTTGCCGGGTGTACAGATTTTTCATTTTCATCCCTTCATTTTGCCCGAACCCTTTTGGTTCGACGGGAAGCCCTAATTTTTGCCTAGGCATGTCAGCCTAGCGAGTCTTTTTTCATGCGTAGTATCTTTTTACTATGTCTGCATTGGCGGGGTGAGGAAGGTCGTCACCATGCATGTTGGTTAGGATCATGGCTCCTCCTGAGAACACATGTTTAACCACAAATGGCCCTTCGTATGTAGGAGTCCATTTGCCCCTTGGATCACTCTGAGGAAGGATGATTTGTTTGATTACCAGATCCCCAACTTGATATTCCTGTGGTCTGACCTTTTTGTTAAATGCCCTGATCATCCGTTTCTGATACGTCTGACCGTGACAGATAGCAGCAAGTCTCTTTTCATCAATGAGGTTGAGCTGATCAAGTCGTGTCTGGATCCAATCATCCTTGTTCAGGTTTGCATCCTTCATTATCTGGAGAGAGGGTATTTGTACTTCGATCGGTAAGACTTCCTCCATACCATAAACCAGAGAGAAAGGAGTTGCCCCGGTTGACGTCCTAGCTGAGGTACGGTACCCATGTAGAGCGAACGGTAACATCTCATGCCAATATTTATAAGTCACTGTCATCTTCTGCACGATTTTCTTGATGTTCTTATTTGCTGCTTCTACAGCCCCATTCATCTTCGGTCTGTAAGGAGAAGAATTGTGGTGCTGTATCTTGAACTGTTCGCAGAGCTCAGCGATCATCTTATTATTCAGATTGGTACCGTTGTCTGTAATTATTCTCTCTGGGACCCCGTACCGACAGATCAGATTGTGTCGAATGAACCGTGCCACAACAGTCTTGGTTACCGTAGCATAGGAAGCTGCTTCGACCCACTTTGTAAAATAATCAATCGCTACCAGGATGAAGCGATGTCCATTGGATGCCGTAGGTTTAATCTCGCCGATCATGTCTATGCCCCACATTGCGAACGGCCAAGGCGTAGTCAGAACATTCAGGGGAACCGGAGGAACGTGCACTTTGTCTGCATAAATCTGGCACTTATGGCATGTCCTGGAGTGTTGGTAGCAGTCAGCTTCTATTGTGGACCAGTAGTACCCTGCCCGAAGGATCTTCTTAGCCATAGTGTGCCCACTGGAATGTGTACCAAAGGTCCCTTCATGTAGCTCTTCCATGATTCTTTCTGCTTCAGTTTTATCCACACAACGCAGTAAGGTCGAATCATGGTTTCGCTTGTACAAGATGCCGTTGCTAAGGAAGAACTTGGCTGCGAACCTTCTCAAGAACTTCTTATCATTGATAGAGGCACCTTCAGGGTATTCCTGAGCTTCCAGATATCTCTTCACTTCATGGTACCAAGGCTTCTCAGTCACCAATTCAGTTTCGAGATCACAACAGTATGCCGGTTCGTCCAGTTTCCAAATGATGATTCGGGGAGCCTCATTATCCCATTTGACCTTAAACATAGAAGACATTGTAGCTAACGCGTCCGCCAGCTGATTCTCTTCTCTTGGAAAGTGTTCAAAGGTTATCTCTGTGAAGTGGGGGATCAGGGTCAATACACATTCTCTGTAAGGAATTAGGTTTGGATGTTTCGTATCCCACTCTCCTTTGATCTGATTGATCACGAGAGCAGAATCTCCGACGACACTCAGAAATTTGATCCTTAGGTCAATCGCAGCTTGAAGACCCATGATGCACGCCTCATACTCTGCCATGTTGTTGGTACAGTTGAAACACAGCCGGGCAGTGAGTGGAGTATGAGTACCTTGAGGAGATATGATTATAGCGCCGATACCATTTCCCAAAGCATTGGAGGCTCCGTCAAAGTGCATAGACCATCGGGATCCTGGTTCAGGTCCTTCATCCGGTCCAGGTACTTCACAATCTGTCACTATCATAATGCTTTCATCCGGAAACTCGAAGTTCATTGATTGATAATCATCTACGGCCTGATGTGCCAAGTGGTCTGCCAATACACTTCCCTTGATGGCTTTCTGGGTTGTGTACTGAATGTCGTATTCCGTCAAGATCATTTGCCATCTTGCAATTCTCCCAGACAGAGCAGGCTTTTCGAATATGTACTTTATAGGATCCATCTTTGAGATCAACAAGGTAGTGTGAGTCAGCATATACTGTCTCAGCCGGCGAGCAGCCCATACCAAAGCGCAGCAAGTTTTCTCGAGCAGTGAGTATCGGGTCTCACAGTCGGTAAACTTTTTGCTAAGGTAATAAATGGCATGCTCTTTTCGGCCAGACTCGTCATGCTGCCCCAGCACACACCCCATTGAGTTGTCAAGCACTGTCAGATATAGTATCAGAGGTCTCCCTTCAACCGGTGGCATAAGGATAGGTGGTTCTTGGAGATACTCTTTGATTTTGTCAAAAGCAGCCTGACATTCATCGTTCCAACGTACTACCTGATCTTTCTTCAGCAGCTTGAAGATTGGCTCACAGGTAGCAGTTAGGTGCGAGATAAACCGGGCGATGTAATTCAGGCGTCCTAAAAAGCCTCTGACTTCCTTCTCTGTCCTGGGAACTGGCATCTCTTGAATAGCTTTGACCTTAGCAGGGTCCACTTGAATACCCTTGTCACTGACCACGAAGCCTAGCAATTTTCCCGATCTTACCCCGAAGGTGCACTTGTTCGGGTTCAACCTCAGCTTGTACAGTTTCAACCGGTCAAACAATTTCTGCAGATGATCTAGGTGTTCTTCCTCAGTCTGGGACCTTGCGATCATGTCGTCAACATACACTTCTATCTCATGATGGATCATATCATGAAATAAAGCAACAATGGCACGTTGGTAGGTTGCCCCAGCGTTCTTCAACCCGAATGGCATGACCTTATAGCAGAAGGTGCCCCATTGAGTAACAAATGTAGTCTTTTCCATGTCTTCGGGTGCCATCTTAATCTGATTGTAACCTGAAAAGCCATCCATGAAAGAGAACACCTTATGTTGAGCCGTATTATCAACAAGGACATCAATGTGAGGTAGGGGGAAGTCATCCTTGGGGCTGGCCCTGTTCAGATCCCTATAGTCGACACACATTCTGACCTTACCGTCCTTCTTAGGTACCGGCACCACATTAGCAACCCACTGCGGGTAGGAAGTCACTGCAAGGAACCCGGCATCAAACTGCTTCATAACCTCGGCCTTAATCTTCTCGGACATCTCTGGACGCATCCGACGGACCTTTTGCTTAACTGGAGAGCAGTCTTCCTTAGTTGGCAAGTGATGGACCACAATATCGGTATCCAACCCAGGCATGTCTTTGTAGGACCAGGCAAAGATCTCCATATAATCATGAAGCATTTGATTCAACCGTTGCTTCACGCTGAGCTCTAGGTTGGCACCAATCTTTACCTCTTTCCTGTCTGCCTCAGTACCCAAGTTTATTGTCTCCACTGGCTCTTCATGGGGTTGAATTGCCCTCTCTTCCTGAAGTAACAGTCTTGCAAGCTCGCCAGGCACTTCGCAATCATCTTCACCTTCGTCTTCGGCTAAGTTGATCGGATTTTCGAAGTCATAACTGGCAGTAGCAGAGTCGTTACCAGTAAGATCCAGAGTGGATTGAAACCTGTATGAGTGAGTGTGTGTGTAAATACAGCTGTTTTGAAATATATGTAAAGGACAGAAAGACAGAAAAGGAGCACAATATTTGTAATGCGAGAAAACATCCAAGATTTTCATTCATGATATATGAAATGACAATTTATATGCCCTCACAAATGAAACCACGGTGCCTCGGGTAAGACACCGGGCCAAAGAGTTTATTATTCTTTATTACAAAATAACGAAACAAAGAAATTTATTATTGCGTCACAAAGGTAACAAGAGTATGGTCCTTAGCAATCCAATTGTTCAACCCGCCTTCAGTCGTTGGATAGATCCAGCTATTGAATTCAGCCTCATCCACTTCATTGTCTTCCCCAACAGCGTTCACTCCTGAATTTGTAATGAATACAGGAGGTCTTCCGATCTTTGCCTTCCTCATAGCTTTTTGACCTTCTGTGGTAAAACCCAGCCCAAATTTATCAGTCTTCTGAGTAAAATCTGGAAGCCTGCCCCAGCTGGCACTTTCACCCTTCTGAACCACAGCCCGGGCATCCTTCAGGGAAGCCATCTTCAAAGGAACAATCTCTTCCGCTGCTGTTTCTGCTGCTGCTATAATTGGGAGCACCTCCTCGAAATGCTGAAAGGGGGTTTCAATAAACTCCCCGTCCATCTCAATGTATCTGAAGGAGTTCAGGTGGCTTACCATATATTCCTCCTCTCCCTGCACAGTGACGATCTTCCCTCTGACGGGGTACTTCAGCTTCTGGTGCAAGGTAGAGGTCACTGCCCCAGCCTTATGTATCCAAGGTCGACCCAATAGACAAGAGTAAGATGGACGGATATCCATCACATAAAATGTAGAGTCAAACACCTGAGAGCCCACACGAATCGGAATGTCAACCTCTCCATGAACCATCCTCTTTGAACCATCAAAGGCCCTGACGATGATATTGCTGGGTTTCAGTTCCAGGCCTTCACAATCTAAGCGGTCTAAAGCCTTCTTGAGCAGCACATTCAAAGAAGAACCAGTATCCACCAATATATGTGCCAAAGTAGTGCCCCTGCATTCGATGGAGACATGCAGAGCATCATTATGGTCTCTTCCCTTCGCGGTCAAGTCAGCATCTGAGAAACCCAAGCCATTGTCTGCTGTCAGATTTGCTACGCAATCAGTGAACTGGACTGCAGACGTCTCATGTGGCACGTGGGCCGTCTTGAGGAATGAGATTAAGGCCTTGGCATGGGCCTCGGAGCACAGCAATAAAGAGAGCATGGAGATTTTGGAGGGCGTGTGCCCCAGCTGTTCCACAACATTAAAGTCGCTCTTCTTTATAATTTTCAGAATCTCCTCCATCTCTTGTTGGGAGGCCTCAGCAGTTATAGGTACAGGTGCCTCTATCTGGGCAGGCTCAACTTCAACTCCTTTGCCCCAAGCATTGGATGACTCGGCAGCAGGAGAAACAATTGGATCAGCAGCAGGAACAGGTACACTTGTAGGAGTTATGAGAAGCGGTCTTCGAGCAGCAGGAGGTGCAATGTCAGGCGAGAAGAGCCTGCCACTGCGGGTAACCTTGGCTGGGCCAGTGATATCACAGATGCTAGCGCCAGCGTTGAACTCTTGTTTAATCCCATTTACATACACATCTGCCCCATAATGCCAGGGGACAGCTTTATCAGATACATAGGGCAGGGGCCCCGGAACAGTGATAATAACAGGTGCAACGGTCATGATTTGAATGGGCTTCTTCGGGAGAGCCGGGATTGGATTATTGAAGATAGTCACCACAGAAACTTCTTCCACCGGAACCAACTGAACAACAGACTTCTTAAACAGAATTTCCTTGCTATCCATTAGGCTTTGGATGCCTAACTTCAGCAAGGGACAACCAGATAGGGACACACCACAGAACAGGCAACCCTCACTGCAACCCGGAAATAAACCAGCCAGCAGTAGGTTCCTCTTGACAGTCTTCAGAGGAGTGGCCAGATCATCCACAGAAACAGCATAAACATCTTCGTCAACAGCGTTTACCCCATGCTGAGGCATAGGAGCAGTTACTACGTTTGGCCTCTCAGGCGCTTCGAACTGTATCTCCTTTGTGTCGATAAGGTCTTGCACCTTACTCCTTAGTGCCCAACAGTCATCGGTAGAATGCCCCGGGATATCTGAATGGTAAGCACAACGAGCATTCGGGTTGTATTTGGGAGATGCAGTATTAGGGAACTTCGGAGCCTCCCTGACAGTCACTAAGTTAGTGGATAGCAACTGTGGCAGGATCTGTGATAAGGTCATGCTTAAGCGGGTGAATTCTCTCCGGGGTCTTTCAACCTTTTGAGGATTAGTTGGCCGGGGAACGGCAGTAGGCTTAGCAATCATTACCGCACTGACAGGTTGGTGGCGCTCAGGTCTCTCTGATTTCCTGGAACCATATACGGCACTAGCCTCCTTTTTGAAGGGTTTCTTTTCAGAACTAGATGATGCACCCTTCGAAATCTTCCCAGACTTCAACCCAGCTTCAATTCTCTCTCCAGTCAGAATCAAATCGGTGAACCCTGCAGACAAATTCCCAATGAGATGGTTGAAAAATGGCCCAGATAGGGTCCCCAAGAACATGTCTACCAACTCCCGATCAGCCAATGGTGGCTGCACCCTGCCAGCCAGGTCTCTCCACTTCTGAGCGTACTCCTTAAAACCTTCGCTTGCACCTAACGACATACCCTGGAGTTGGGTACGTGTAGGGGCAAGGTCGGCATTATATTGATACTGCTTATAGAAAGCAGTAGCCAACTCCTCCCAGTTACGAACCTTGGTCCCATCCAGCTGATAGAACCATTCAAGATGAGTCCCTGAAAGACTCTCCTGGAAGAAGTGGATCCATAAATTCTTATCCGCAGAGTACGGTTGCATTTTCCGAACATAGGACCTGAGATGTAGCTTGGGACAAGACGCCCCGTCATACTTAGAGAAGGATGGTGCTTTGAACTTGTGAGGGATGATCACACCAGTTGACAAACCCAGATCTCCGAAATCCAGCCCAGGTACCTGTTGAATTTCCATAGCTTTCAACCTATCCTCCAGTTGCTTGTATTTGTCTTCTGCCGGAGGGTACTGCTCTTCATCAAAATCTGTCTCGTTGTCGGAGATTACCGGACTAGGAACCCTTGCTTCTGCCTGAGGACTACTCTTGCCGACAGAAGAACCAGCCTCTTCATGCTGCAGAGTATTGCCAAACCTTCGGCCCGAGTTGAACAGAACAGTTCTTCTCTTCTTCTTCTTCTCCTTCTTCAGGAGCATAGCCTTCAGTTCTTCTTGGCCCTGAGCCAAACCCTTGATTAATTCCTGGAATTGTGCATTCTGCACCTGAAGAGCCTTGATTGATGTCTCAGTTGATGCAGAGTCAGGATTCATGATGCTGAAATAAACAGCGAAGAACTGTAAGCAACCTGAAAAGGGAAAAAACCTGCTATGCACATGATGAATGATATGTGTTTATGCAATGCATTCAAGGGTTCGAAAGTTCAAATTTGTTGTAGACAAAAAGGAACACACGTTATCATTAGGGAAATAACTGTTTAGTACATCAAAGCCTCATGGGCAAAATAATACAAAAATCAAATCAATCCCAAAATACACTGCGCATCCTCTTTGGAGCTATGTAGGTGTTGAGATTCCTCTCCTCATTCAACAGGCGGGTGAGCTCCAAGACCTTCTTTTCACTGGCATGTAGACTAGTCTCAAGAGAATTCCTTTCCTCCTTAAGCTGGATCCAGCTCTTCTGCATCTCTTCCCAGGATGTGGGCATATCAGGGTGCTGAATAGTGTAGGGCACTTCTCCTTCCAAGACTGGTTCTTTGATTACTGGGAGCATATGAGGATAAGGCATTACTAACTTCTGGGAGCGGGCGCGTACCCACTTGAGATAAGGTTCCAACGGGATGGAGTTCCTGTGCCCCAGTGTCTTGCTGTCTATCCTACTTGGCATCCTCCAGGCTCTGATAAATCTCTGGCGAAGTCCTTGAGTATCATTGTCGAAGTCAAAAACTATGTCAGGAATTAACATATCATGAGGACCATCCCTCCGAGCATAACCAAACTGTCTCCAAGCCAGGCATGGGCTATAAGTGATACCTCCTCTGATTCCAAGTAAAGGAACATTAGGGTACTCCCCGCAACGATCAATGATAGTGACATCTTCTCTGGACCTAGGGCACCAATGTATATCTGCATGTGTAAGAGTCATCAACCGTTGTGACCATCTCAAACCCCGCTCATTCTTCAGGACTGATTGTGGAAGGTGCGAAATAAACCACCTTCCCAGGAGAGGAGTGCAACACATAAGGACACCCCTTTTTCTCATGGTTCGAGTGTAACATGAGTGAAGGATGTCCCCCAGCAATGTAGGTATAGGATTCCTGGACATAAAGATCTGGACAGCACTGATATTAATAAGCTGATCTGGATTAGGGAACAACACCAAACCATAGACAAGGAGGGCCACAACCTCTTCAAAAGCTTGCAAGTCAAGGGAGTTCCAACATTCATGGGCTTTTTCAAACAGAAACCTGGCTAAGAACCCTTTGATACCACTTCTAACTTCCCAATGTCCCTTGAGGTCAGATGACTGCATGTGCAAGGCTTTAGCAATCTCTTCAAGCTTAGGTTCCTTTTCCGTACCGTTGTAGGGTAGTTGATCAAGGATAGGGATCTTCAGGAGCCGGGAGAACTCCTCCAATGTAGGTACCAACTGATAATCCAAGAAGGTGAAACAGTGATGCAGGGGGTCAAAGAACTGGAACAGGACCTTTATCATATCTTCCTCAATGTTGGTGTTGACCAAGCTGATGAGGCTTCCATGTCTTTCACTGAATGAAGAGTTCTCGGGAATCCTGGATATAAGCTCCTTAAGCTGAGGAGGGATTCTTACAAGACTGACTTGAATTGTCTTTCTACGAACAGTTTCCATGTCCTACAAAACAAGAACAAAGATGAAAATTCGAACCCCTGAAATGGTTAGTCAATGCATATGATGCTGGGTGATGTCATGATGCTATGATTAAACACACCACAGATATTTACAGAGACAAACATGTAAGGCACACAAGGCACACAAGACGAGCCCTTAGGGTTTAAGGCCAGCATGGGGTCTGGGTAGTACCCTCTTGAAGTTGGTGGGTTCAACCTGTCCTAATCAAAGTAACCGGGTTCTAAGGTTCCCAATATCACGGGATTGCTTTCATTGTTCATCGTTTCGATTTAGCCACTAAACTGGCGACCGAAATATTCCAGGAAAGCAACCCTCAATTGAGTGTAGTATCGAGTATCAACCAACCTCGGACTGCACCAAAGTCAGTTATCTCACTACCCTAAAGAGGCCAAGATAGTTCAATTAAGGTTCCTAAGGTCTGTTGATGCTTCACGACACCACGCGGAGGCCCCGTACTCTCCTTGACTGAACTCAAGGGTTACCGGTACACACCAAAGTGCCACATCAACGTAGCAGACTGTTTCAACCATGTCGGTATACCCCGCACAGTTCCCTCACAGCCTTGTTGCTACTTTCTAAGAAGGTATCCCCCAGATCCGGGTTAGGATCTATAGAACTCCCAAGCAACCCACAATAATAAAGCAAGCAAAGAAGACAATTGAAAACACAGTGATCTTAATCTTAAGGTACACCTCACTTTAAGATAATCCCCAGCAGAGTCGCCAGTTCTGTGATCGGTGGATCTGGAACTGACTGTTTAACGCTGGTTCGCGAAATGTCGCGGAAGCAAGAGTCGCCACCGTCTTTTATTTTCTCCAAATGGAAAGGACAAAAGCACAGAAAAATTCCTTAAAGAGATTGCTCTCGGTTCGGGAGGTAGATTATAGAAAGGGAAGGTGTTAGCACCCTTTCTATCCATGGTTATCCATGGGCTCTTAGATACTTGCTCATTGTGTTTTCAAAAATGTTTTGTTTGCTTTTCAATTGTGGGTTTTAAAAAGTTTCTTTGAAAATTCCAGTTCGACTCTTGTATCTGTCCTCAAGAGTGTTTGAAAAATTGCTTTCGAAAGCTTTTTGAAAATGTGTTGGTGTGAAAAGTATTTTGTTTTGTTTTGAAATTTAGAGCAAGCATCTAGAGTCGTCTACCTACCCTAAGGAATTCGTCTGTGTAGATGTCCTTTAAAGTAGTGCCATCCCACCATTGAGAGGTAGGTAGCATCACCGTTGGAGGTGTTCGGGTCAATTCGAGGTTTAGGGACATGGTGATCACCAGAGCAATGGGAAGACACCTTAGAAGCTACCCTCATGCCAGGTTCCCGGATCATGAGGGCTTACTAAGACATCCTCTACTCGACGATCACCTTTCGAGGCAAGGCAACAGTGAGGCGTACTCTAGGGGTGGTGTGTGCGATTCGTGTGTCAGATTCGTTTGTATTTATCTTGTCATGTCATTGGTGTTCTACGCTTGTTTTTATTTTGTCCATACATTCTTTCATGCTTTGATTAACAGTTAAAAGATTTGCGGGAAAGTAAATTCTAAGCTATTACAAACGGCGCGGGTCCACATCGCCAAAATTAACCAGGACCCGATTTGACGGAAAATAAATAAACAAAGCAAATAAAGAATTAAAAGTGCGAGAAGTAATTAAAATGTTACAAGGCCTTGGGAGAGATACATGAATATTTAAGCGGAAAAGAAATAAATAAACATGCGAATAAAAATTAAATCGAAACGAGGGCGTTGGACCCTTTTGCAAAAATTAAATTAATGAAGAATTAATTAATATTAAAAGAAAGAAAGAATTGTTTTTTTTTGTATTTTTAGTATTTTAAGATTTAATAGAAAAAATTAATTGAAGTTAAACGTTAACCCTAATTCTATTTTATTTTAATTTATTAAGAAAAATATTGAATTCTAACCTAATTTTAAACCTAATTTTAAACCTAATTTTTACATGCAATTTAATTTATGAAAATAAATATTTAGTTATTTTAATTATTATAAAATAAAAATAAAAAGGAATAAAATTTAATCAAACCTAATTCTATGTTTTTTAATTTATTGTTAAAAGAATTAAAATTAACACCTAATTTAAAACTAATTTTATTTACATGCAAATTTATTCAAAAAAATACTAAAATAAAAATTATTTATTGTTTTAACTTTTTTCTGATTTTTTGTGTATTTTTATATTTTTTTGTGAAAATAATTAATTGATTAAACCAATACTAATTAAAGAAAATAGAATTAATAAAAACTAAAGAAAAAAAATAAATTGGCAAACCTAGGGGGTTGTAGTCCCCAACATGGAGGTATAATCTTGAGAACTCTGGCCCAATAAGCATGGTCCGTTTGACTTTTCCAGTTAGCGTGCTGGCATATTGACTAGGGTTTAGGGTGTTCCTCCAATCTATGCCTTTGATCTGATGCTCCAGGACGCGTGGCATGCTGGATTTGGGAGTGTATGGTGGACTTGAACGTTGGCGCTGCATGTGAAGATCAATGGAAAAATAATATTGAGAATATTGAAGACCTGGGGCTCGAACCCAGGTCATGCACTATACCAGCCTTATGCCTTGCCAGTTGTTCCAGATGCGCACGTTGTATGTAATATAATAAACAAACATTATAATATGAAACAAATCAGTAATGACTCCTGCGCGCGAAATTTTGAATTCTCCAACCATTACTCCACACGTCATCATCTTCCTCGCATCTTTGTTTTTTTTCCTGAAATAAAAGAAACATAGGCAACGGTTTTCACGCGTTGCCTAAGATAACATATCAAGAAATAGCGATTAGCCCTAGGGGCTCTATAAATTAGGCGCGAGGGTAGGTTTGAGATCGTCTGAACACCCTGAGTTGAATGGTCCAATTCATGTGCTCCAATTTTTCTTTGTTTCAAAATCCCCAACTTGAGGTCCTGTAAACCCTAAATTTCAATAATGGTGAAATCGTACACAATGCATAATAATTTAATCAAAACATTGGGTTAGCTTCAGAACAAAGTAATTAACATGAATCAAACTTTAAAATCCTCAAAGAATGCATGGATTGAGATGCACGACTCTGAAAATTTTCATGCACAGGTCCGGTTCAATATACCAATTCTTTAAGCTTTGAGGAATGATATTGATTGGAACACGTTCAGTAATCTTCAAGGAAGCTAATGGAATGGAAATCGTGCCTTGAATCAACCTGCAAAAGGGTTTTTAGAATTGAGTTTTTTTAGAAAAATTTCAAGTTTGTTTTCCAATTTTCTCAGCAGCTGCGTGTGTCCTTGCATTAGGGTTTCATTCTAGCTTATGTAGTGAGTCCATTAGGTCAAGAAAAATAGAACAAATCCATTGCATTCATTGATTTTGAAAATTTGATTTTCAATATCTTTTTTCAATCTTTTCCATGTGTTTTTTATTCTCAATCATACCAATCAATCCAAATCTTTCCATGTTGGGATATGCACGAATTATTGATGACATAATATGCACAAAAAGATTGAAAAAATTAGGTTAGACATTTTTCATATATTTAATTTGATTTAAATGAATTATTATAAATAAAAATTCAAATAAATAAATAAAAAATGAATAAAGACTTCCCTTTGGGCCAAGTAGTCGTGCACATGCCATGGATGATGATTTGTGGAAGAAAAATGGGCCCATTAGCAATTTTAGGTCATTTGAATCAATGTTGACTTTTCAAAATATCCAAAACTTTCCCAACTTCCACAAGGCATAACTTGCTCAATTTTTAAGCTTTTCTCATGTTCTTGGATATTTTGGAAAGGTCTTTGAGTCCTCTAACCAATTCCTTTGGTCCCATGTCATTTTGATTTACCAATCTCAAGTTATGTCCTTTGACTTAAAGTCCCTTTTTGTTGACTTTTGAAAATGACCTATAATGTTGAAATTGATAACTTTTTGTGAGAGCATTTCTTGGACTTGAAGTATGAAGATGAGTTGTAGTAAATGTCTTTATCTTCAAAATGAGCTTTGAATGGAATTTTTCTGATAATCCATGTGAAAGTTATGCCCTGGTCAATTTACAGTTGACTTTTTCAGCTGTCCAAATAAGGAAACTTTTGCATCTTGATGATTTTTGAGCCAAACTTTGAGAATCATGATCAAGCATTGATCAAATGATGTTTGTGGCTTCAAAATGATATGTTGACCAAAAATTTGAACTTTTGACTGTCAAATGACCATTTTGCCCCTACAGTTGACTGTAGTGCAATTAGGGTTTTTTACTGTGCAATTTTGAGCTGAAAGTCTTGAAACTTGATATGAGGATGTTTGACCATATTTGTAGGCATATGAGACTTGATTGGACCTTTGAAAACTTCAATCTCTTGATCAGAACACAAACCCTAATTTTGGCTGTATAGGAGGCCCTTGAACTGTGCAACCCTTGAGGAACTTTGAAGTTTGACTTGGCAATTTCTTGGAGAATATGGGAGGGCAAATTTTGGGGTACAACACTCCCTATAGGATTTTATCGCTTTCCTTTATTTCTTGTTGATTGATGAGTCATTCAATTTAGAAATTGAGATCACGACTTCGCTCTCAGTGCATGTTCCCTATAGGATAGTTTGTTAGACTTTCTTTGGCATACTAACTTAGATAGGATCCCTCATTGTATGATAACATTAGGTTAGAGATAGGTTAGTCTCCCTTAGATGTTTTCTTCCCATTTTTGCATAATTTCATTTAAAACTAAAACTTCTTTTTCTTGGCAAATATATAAGAAATACTAATCATACAAAAATTCTTTTCATGGTAAAAAAAAATAATAACCAATCCATTTCTTTTCTCCATTCGGCTTTTCTCTTCTAAGGTCATGTTTAGATCCTTTCCACTACAGGTCGTAAGTCTCCAAAGGTCGAGCAGCGGTGAAATGATCGAATGCAACATTGTTCATTTAAAAAATACAAACAAACAAAATATATGAGTCGAACTACGGCGCTCTGATTCCTTAAAGGGGATACGTAGGCATCTGGTCACGGGGCTCAGCCGAGTGAAATTTGTAAATATTTCCTTCTTTTACCTGTGTTTTCTTTGCATGCATTCTCTCTTAGTTTATAACCCTTAAGCATTATATTGAATACAGCCTTTGATTAGAATAACGAGAGTGGATCTCGTAGAGTACTATGGACGTGTGGGGTGCTAATACCTTCCCCTTGCGTAATCGAATCCCTTACCCAATCTCTCGGTCGCAAGACCTTGATTTCCCCTTTTAGGTTTTTCTTCGATGATTTTCCTTTCCCCTTTTATGGTATAAATAAATACTCGGTGGCGACTTCATTGATTCTACCGCTACAGAAAAATGGCGACTTCACTGGGGAGTAACATGTTGACCTATTGTTGGTCCATCCAGTGAGTCACTCCTAGCTCCTGTTTTTCTTTTCTTAAGGTGTTTATCATTATGCTTTCATGGATTATTCATTTGTATATGTTTGAGCATATGTTTGCATTGCATCTTTATTGTTATTTGTTATATTGTTGTTGTGCTGGTTTCTTTGTTTCTTGATGGGTGGGATGTTACTATGAGGTAAAAGGCCCAATACCCAGGCCAAGTGGAAACCACAGGAACACTAGGAATAGAGTGGAACATGAACGGCTAGTTGACTTAGGTTTAACTATGCCGCCATGTCGTCCATGCTCAGATGAGGTACAAATGAGGGGCTATCATTTTCACGTATGTGATATGGCGATAGTTTTTCAGAAGTACCCTCGATTCTGAGTTCCCATTGACCTTACCATGACCTAGTCTTTACCCGTGAGTGGGGAGGGAATAATCTTTACAGGTATAGATGGTGACTATACATGTTCCGTTGGTGACTCTGATTATACTGATGACTTTGATCCTTGATATTCTAAATTGGTTCGGACCTTTGATCGTGTTACATATAACAGTGGTTCTGTTATCAGTTTAGCAACTATCCAGCATTGCAGAAACTTTGATCTTATGTTTATTGCACTTGCATCAGGGCATATTTATTTTATAAAATAAATGCAAAAAAAAAATATAACTGCCTAACCTGCATTTGCATTTCATTTCCAGGATTATTCTAAGGTCTATCATTAGCATCAAAGATGGATAACAACATGGAGACAAACTCAGAGCCTCTTAGAAACATTGTTGCTTATCAGTTTTCGTGCTTTGGTGGTCGGTTGCGAGAGGTGGGAGCTCTTGTGAAGGGACGAAATGAAAAAAATTTCAGAGGACAATATGGAAACTTATTATCGTTGGTGAACGATGATTTTGAGGAGTGGGTCGTGAGAACACTTCTTCAGTTCTATGATTCGCAGTTGCGCTGTTTTACTTTTCGGGACTATCAATTGGCACCAACTCTCGAAGAATATGCACACATTATGGATGTCAAGGTGACCAATAGTATTCCTTTTGTTCGAGAACTAGAGACTCCAGACTATATGGCGATCACCAGAGCTCTTTATTTGACTCATGGTGAAGTTAAAAGTAATTGGATTAACAAAAGCGGCACGAGAGGTCTCCCTCTGAATTACTTGATATCAAAGGCCAAGGGTTTTGAAAAGGACATGAATTGGACCGCATTTAATGCACTGCTGGCAGCAATGATTTATGTTTTGGTCCTCTTTCCAGTGTCCGAGAAGTTGGTGCATATATTCGCATTATGTGTCTTCATGAATGGTAACCCGGTACCAACTCTACTTTCTGACACTTATTACACCATCCATTCCTGACATGGGAAGAAAGGAGAAGTCATGTGTTGCACAATCGCGCTTTATAAGTGGTTGATGATGCATATGCCTACAAAAGGGCCTTTTGTTCATATTGTCGATTCGTCTTTATGGTATCAGCGTATCATGGGACTCACCTCGTATGATATTGTTTGGCAAAGCATGATAGGTTTGAAAGAGATCATTATAGGGTGTGGATAATTCCCTAATGTCCCGCTTATAGGGACAAGGGACTGCATTAATTATAATCCTAGCCTGGCACGCCGTCAATTAGGATTCACGATGTTAGATAGACCCGATGAGCGGGAGGTGATGGATACCATTTATTTCGGTAAAGGGGAAAATGTAGTGTTGCTTGAAAAGGTAAAGATAGCATGGGGACATATTCGCCGTAAAGGGAAACTTTCTTTCATCCAGAATGGAAGTGTAGCTTATGATACTTATACAAGCTGGATTCAGGATCATGTGAGGGAAGTGCGGTTACCTTATAAAAAGGGGAGGTTGCTATATCCTTAACCTAATTTTGATCCATTAGTGGATGCTCAGGCGGATAATTCTTTATTCCATATTGATTCATTTCCTGTGCAGCCTGCCACAGAAGGATTAGAGTTCGTGCCCATAACCTGCTTTAAGAATGTCAAGGCCAAAAACCTCAAACTCCAGGCTAGGCAGGAAGAAATGAATGTGGATATGTCATTTGCTTTGCAATACAAGAAGAAGCTCATGAAAGAGGTTAAGCTGAAGAACCAGTTGCTAGAAAAACATGGTTTGCTTGAGCGGTCGAAAAGACCTAGGGTCGAGGGTTCTGATACCACCAGTCGACAGGTTGAAGAGCTACAGGCTAGTCATCAAGAGATAGAATATATTCGATTGTCTAAAAAGGAATTGGAAGCTAAGCATTGAGAGGAGGTTAAGATTTTAAAGAAAAAGTTGCGAGAGAAAGATGTTCGCTTGACTCAAGTTATGAAAGAGTTGACAACAATCAAAGCCCAGGTAGCAAAAAAAGACAAGGTTCTAGTAGAAGAAGTCGAGGTGGGAAATATAGATTCTGAGGATTGGGAACTCAAATATCATTGTTTGTTGGCGCTAGTGAAGAAGAGGGGCTTTGTGACTGGAGACCCTTTCTCTAAAGATGATTAGCCGGATAGTTGAGCTTAAGGAGAATTTTTTTTACTGCACTTATCTTTTATGCTTGTTTTGATCGACAAGGTCACCGCCAGTCTTGTTGGACGGGGCCTCTTTAATAATTGACTCTATTTGTACTAAATCACTACCATATGGATGTTTGTTCGACTCTATGATATGAGCAGTTTATACTCTGATACTTTGCCTTTGTTCTATTTTATCTTGTTGTCTATCCTATTACTTATCGATGCTTGATGAAAAAACCAAAGGATTCTCCTGGAAATGATAAAACATTTCATGCATAATCATTCATCCATGCATACCATATCATGACAGGTGGTCACGACAGGTTTTCTTATCTTTGATTCGGGTTTCTTAACAGAGATTGCTACCACAAATTTTCATCGTTATAATACTCGAAGCACTTTCAAGAGACAGATGGAAAATCTCGAACAAGAGAATCGTGAACTGCGCGAAGAGGTCACGGATTTAAGAACCGGAATGGCGAAATTAACTGTTTTGGTAGATTCGTTGGTGGTTGCTCAGAATCAGCCACCACCACCTCCACCTCCTCATGCTACGCAACCACAACAAGTAACGGTTCTCTCTAAAATTACGATGGCTCCCGTCTCAGTTGCTCCAAATACTATTGTTGCTCAGCATCGCATGCCTCCTGGATATCCATGGGGAATGCCCTAAGGTTATACGCTAGAAGGATATAACCCTACTCCTCAAATTGCTCAATCTGCCCAACAAGTTATGGCTTCTGCCCCTCCCATGGTACACGTTGCTCCTACTGTCAACAATGAGATCCGTCATGCTATGCCTCCAGTAATGAATGTTGTCCATGTTACTAATGATGTGGTTCACCATCCTACTCCCCCACCAAGTGAAGGAATTGGATTCTATGACAGAATGGATGACTTCCAAGATCAGTTTAATGAGATGCGAAAAGAAATGAAGGCCCTCCTAGGAAAAGAACTGTTCGGACAGAATGTAAGCGATCTATGCCTAGTTCCAAATGTAAAAGCACCTGCGAAATTCAAAGTGCCAGAATTCAAAAAATACAAGGGCAATACTTGCCCCCGTGCTCATCTGGTAATGTATGTGAGGAGAATGTCCACTCACGCTGACGATCAAAGTTTACTAATCCATTTCTTTCAAGATAGCCTGACTGGTGATGCACTGAAGTGGTACATGAGCTTGGATAATGCCAATATTCATACTTTCAACGACCTAGGAGAGGCGTTTGTTAATCAGTACAAGTACAATGTGGACATGGCACCTGACCACGATAAACTCAAGGCTATGGTCCAAAACGATAAGGAGTCGTTTAAGGAATACGCACAAAGGTGGCGTGAAGTGTCCGCCTAGGTAATCCCCCCAATGGAAGAGAAGGAGATGACGAAGATCTATTTAAAGACTCTGGGTTCCTTCTACTATGAAAAAATGGTCGCGAGTGCGCCAAGTGACTTCACCGAAATGGTGGGTATGGGTGTTCGCTTAGAAGAAGTTGTGAGGGAAGGCCGTTTGACGAGAGATGAAAGTTCTAGTGGTGCAAAAAAATCTTCATATGGATTTGCTAGAAAGAAGGAGATGAAAATGTCGTTGTTCAAGAGAGAAGAGCTAAACCTCCTAGCAGGCGTCACGTGCATCAACAACAGGTTGCTTCGGTGACTCCGGTTGTTAACGTAGCCCTGACTGCCGTTGCATATCAAAGAACACCCTAACAAAGCAATCAAGGGTAGAGTCAGAAGAGAGAACCCTTTGACCCCATCCCTATGAGCTACACAAAACTATTTCCAGCACTGATTCAGAAAAAATTTAGTGCAAACCAGGAATCCTCCTGCTATACCATCTCCTTTGCCATGGTACTACAAGGCAGACCAGACATGTGCCTTTCATTAGGGAGCCCCTGGGCACAGTATTGAGAATTGCTATCCTTTGAAGTCTGAGGTTCAGAAAATGGTTAGATCTGGCCTTTTGTCCTTTAAAGACATTGGTCCCAACGTGAAAGACAACTCGTTGCCTAAACATGGAGGTGGAGGAATGGTGAACATGATTTCTGATGGTCCAGGAGAGTCCATGATTTATGATGTAAATTTGATAAAAGGAAATTTGGTGAAGATGCATGCTGACCTTTGCAGGCTCGGCTATTGTATGCATGACCATAATATGTGTAATATCTGCAGGCAAAATAGTTGTGGATGTGATAAGGTGGAAGTCGACCTTCAAAAAGTGATTGATGAAGGCCTTGTTTGTATCATCAGGACCAAGGCTAAATGTGAAGAAGGAGTTAACATGGTGCACGGATGTCCCGGTGAGTTCCGAATTTATGACGTGAATGATATGGAGGACAATCTGGTACAGTTACATGCCAACTTTTGCCATATACCGGGACAAGAGTTAAATCGATACGGTGGTTGTCGGATCTGTTGTAGAGACCCCCGTGGTTGTTCCATCGTGAAGAGGGGTATCCAATTACTTCTAGATGAAGGAACTATTAGCGTCACAAGAAATAGAGATGGTTATGTTGGAGTCAACATGGTTGAGGACCATTCTAGTGAGATCGTGTCGGATGATGAATATATTTCTGCTGACGACTTCTTTTCTGATGATGAGTCCAAGCTTGTGGTTAAAGATGATACTTTCGTTGGTGATTTCGTAAAGTCTGAATGTACAAGAGAGGTAGGGGTGAATATTATTGTACCCCATTTTGATATTCCTACTCCGGTGGAGATTACATATTGCAGTAAACCTGCAATAACCCCTATTGTTATATGTTTACCTGGTCGCATCCCGTATGAATCAAACAGAGTTGTACCCTATAAATACAATGCGACCATCCTAGAAGACGGGATGGAAGTCCCGATACGACCTTTGACACACGTGGAGAATATCGCTGAAGCCAGTCGAGTGACGCGTAGTGGCCGTGTATTTTCTCCTACTTTTCGGGGAGACGTTGATCATGGCAAGAAAGTCGTCGAAACTAATGTTGAACCTGAAAAGGCGGCCGGGGAATCTAGTGGCACTACTTTATAGAAAGAAGTTGATGATGTACTGAAGATCATTAAGATGAGCGACTACAAGATCGTGGATCAGTTGTTACAGACCCCTTCCAAGATTTCTATATTGGCCTTATTAATGAATTATGCTGCCAATCGGTAATCCCTGATGAGAGTGCTAGATCAAGCGTTTATTGAAAGAGATATGCCCATGGACCAATTTAACGGTGTTGTAGGGAACATTACTTCTTGTAATAATTTGAGCTTTTGTGATGAAGAATTACCCGAGCAGGGAACAAACCATAATATGGCTCTACACATCTCGATGAATTGCAAAAATGATTCCTTATCCAATGTATTAATTTATAATGGTTCCACCTTAAACGTGATACCAAGAAGCACTCTCTCAAAGCTTAAATACCAAGGAGCCCCCATGCGTCCTAGTTGTATCATAGTGAAAGCCTTTGATGGCTCCAGGAAGTCGGTCATTAGAGAGGTGGACTTTCCTATACATATAGGTCCACACATGTTCCAGATTACGTTCCAAGTGGTGGATATTGTTCCTGCTTATAGCTGTCTATTGGGAAGACCATGGATCCATGAGGCAAGGGATGTTACGTCAACTCTTCATCAGAAGTTAAAGTTTGTCCGAGAATGGAAGGTGGTTATCATAAGCGGTGAACAAGCTTTATTAATATCTCATTTATCTTCCTTCAGCATTGTAGAGGCTGACGAGGTTGTTGTTGGAATGCAGTTCCAAGCTTTGTCGATCGATAATATAAGGAAAAATGAGGACTATATTGCTTCATTCAGAGATGCTCAACAGGTAGTAAGGAATGGCCCTAGCAAGGCGTGGGGGAAAATTATTAATCCACCAGTGAATAAGGTTAAAGCTGGTCTGGACTTCTCGGCGAAGAATAATAAGTGTGAGATTCTGAAGCCGAAGTCTGCTTTCAGCAAGTATCAAGACATATTCCATAGTGCAGGGTATCTGCATCCAACTACTTCGAAGATCAATGCTATCCTTGAAGATGAGCCAGGGAAAGAGATGCCAAATTTCGTAACGCATGGAGTGAGGGTCCATAATTGGATCACCATTGATGTGCCTTCTTGCATCCACATCTCGAAGTAATTTGTTTTTTGTTTATCTTTCCAAAAATCCTTTCACTCTGCCCAAGGTGAAAGCAATATTGTACGAGCATGCCTTTTGTTTTGAACTTTTACATCATTAATAAAAGATGTTTTTGTTTTTCAAATTATGTTTTATTTATTGCTTTTTCTTGGAAAATGGTAATCAGATAAAACCTTTCGAAATAAATAATAATCATTAGTAAATCTGCATACTCACTTATACATCGGTCAGTTCTAAAATCAATCATAATCACATGTGCAGATTAACTAACAAAACCATTTAATACAATGACCATGCGCCCTCTCCCAACTTCGAATATCCTGTGTATTTGACCAAGGAAGAAGAATACGATGAAATCCCATAAGAGGTTTCACGGTTGCTTGAGTGCGAGGAGAATACTTTTCAGCCGTATAAAGATTCGTTGGAGGTGATTAACTTGGGATCAAAGGAAGACCCAAAAGAAGTCAAGATTGGAGAATTGCTTCATCCCGACGCAAAGAGGAAATTTATTGAGTTACTGAAAGAATATTCCGATATTTTTGCTTGGTCTTACCAGGATATGCCTGGGTTAGACACTGACATCGTGGAGCACCACCTGCCGTTGAAGCCATAATGTCCTCCCATCAAGCAGAAGTTAAGAAGAACTCACCCTGATATGGAAATGAAGATAAAAGAAGAGGTCTTGAAGTAGATCGATGCTGGTTTTCTCGTGACATCATTGTATCCTCAATGGATTGCCAATATTGTTCCGGTACCAAAGAAAGACGGAAAAGTCCGCATTTGCGTTGATTATAGAGATCTAAATAAAGAAAGTCCAAAAGATGACTTTCCATTACTGCATATTGATATGTTGGTAGATAGCACAGCAAAATTCAAAGTGTTCTCGTTCATGGAAGGATTTTATGGGTACAATCAAATTAAGATGGATCTTGAGGACATGGAAAAAACAACGTTTATCACACCCTGGGGAACATTCTGTTACAGAGTGATGCCCTTCGGGTTGAAGAACGTTGGTGCAACGTACCAGAGGGCTATGACAACCCTATTCCATAATCTGATGCATAAGGAAATCAAAGTATATGTTGATGATATGATCCATAAATCTCATACCGAGGAAGGACATATGAAGGATTTGTTGAAGTTATTTCAGCGTTTAAAGAAGTATCACCTTCGTTTGAATCCGAATAAATGCTCCTTTGGTGTTCGTTCTGGAAAGTTGCTAGGTTTCATTGTCAGCCAAAAAGGAATTGAAGTTGATCCTGATAAAGTCAGGGCAATTCAAGAAATTCATGCTCCAAGGACTGAAAAACAAGTTAGAGGTTTCCTCGGACATCTGAATTATATCTCTAGGTTCATTTCCCATATGACTGCAACGTGTGAACCCATCTTCAAGCTTCTGAAGAAAGATCAAGGGTGTGTATGGACCGATGATTTCTAGAAGGCATTTGAAAGCATTAAAGAGTATCTGCTTGAACCTCATATCTTGCTCCCTCCCATTGAGGGAAGACCGTTGATTATGTATCTGATAGTGTTGGATCATTCTATGGGTTGCATTTTGGGACAGCAAGATAAAACTGGAAGAAAAGAATACGCCATTTACTATCTGAGTAAAAAGTTCACTGATTGCAAGTCGCGATAAACTCTACTTGAAAAGACATGTTGTGCTTTGGCTTGGGCAGCGAAGCGTCTGCGTTAGTATATGCTGAATCACACTACTTGGTTGATATCCAAAATGGATCAAATTAAGTACATCTTCGAAAAGCCTACTCTTAACGGAAGAATCGCTCGCTGGCAGATGTTGCTGTCTGAATACGATATTGAATACCACACTCAGAAGGCTATTAAAGGTAGTGTGTTGGCGGAGTACCTTGCTCACCAACCGGTTGAAGACTATCAGTCTGTCAAATATGACTTTCCCGACGAAGATGTGATGTTTTTGAAAGTAAAAGATTGTGATGAACCTTTGCCTGGGAAGGCCTGATTCAGGGTCCCGGTGGGGTATGGTGTTTGAAGGAGTTGTGAATGCTTACGAAAAAGGAATTGGTGTCGTGATTATCACTCCTCATGGGTCTCATATTCCTTTCACTGCAAGGTTGACCTTTGATTGTACCAATAATATGGCGGAGTATGAAGCATGCATCATGGGTCTCGAAGCAGCTATGGACCTCAAAATCAAAATCCTTGATGTCTATGGTGATTCAGCTTTGGTAATAAACCAGATTAAAGGAGAATGGGATACTCATCACCCTGGCTTGATCCCTTACAAAGATTATGCTAGAAGGTTATTACCCTTCTTTAACAAAGTTGAATTCCATCATATTCCTAGAGAGGAAAATCAAATGGCGGACGCTTTGGCAACTTTGGCGTCCATGTATCAGGTGAATATTTGGAATGACGTGCCTCGTATCATAGTGCGACGTCTGGATAAACCAGCCCATGTATTTTCAATAGAGGAAACGGCAGATGAAAAGCCTTGGTATCGTGATATCAAGCATTTTCTCCGAACTCAAGAATACCCATTGGGTGCATCAAATAAAGATAGGAAGATCCTGAGAAGATTGGCAGGTAGCTTTTTCCTTAATGAAGATGTGTTATACAAAATAAATCATGACGTGGTCTTGCTCAGATGCGTGGATAGACACGAAGCAGACATGTTGATGCATGAGATCCATGAAGGTTCCTTTGGTACTCATGCCAATGGACATTCGATGGCAAAGAGGATACTTAGGGCAGGTTACTATTGGCTGACAATGGATCTGACTGTTGCAAATTTGCAAAGAAGTGCCACAAGTGTCAGATATATGCTGACAAGATTCATGTGCCTCTGACACTTCTCAATGTTATTCCATCCTCGTCGCCCTTCTCTATGTGAGGTATTGACATGATTGGAATGATTGAACCTAAGGCGTCGAATAGACATCGTTTTATCTTGGTAGTGATTGACTATTTCACCAAGTGGGTGGAAGCAGCTTCATATGCCAATGTTACTAAGCAGGTGGTAGTACACTTTATCAAGCATAATCTTATTTGTCGATATAGTGTGCCAAGAAGGATTATCACTGACAACGGCTCGAATTTAAATAATAAGATGATGACGGAACTTTGTGAAGAATTCAAGATTATCCATCATAATTCATCTCCCTATAGGCCAAAGATGAATGGAGCCTTCGAAGCTGCCAATAAGAACATTAAGAAAATCATCCAGAAGATGGTTGTTATTATAAAGATTGGCATGGGATGCTTCCTTTTGCTTTGCATGGGTATCGTACATTTGTTCGTACCTCAACAGGGGAAACCCCTTTCTCGCTTGTGTATGGTATGGAAGCAGTGCTCCCCGCCGAGGTTGAGATTCCCTCTTTACGCGTGATGATGGAAACCAAGTTATCAGAGGCTGAATGGATCCAGAATAGGTTTGACCAGTTGAATTTAATTGAAGAAAAGAGAATGGCGGCTGTTGTACCCCAAAATTTGCCCTCTCATGTTTTCCAAAGTCTTCCCCCTACATGGTTGACCAGAAACCCTTGCCTAAGGAAAAAGAAAATTTTTGAGTGGTGCTTTAAGTACCTTTCAATTGGCATTCTGAAAGACCCTTCTATTGGTATTCCAAAAATGCTTCGATTGGCATTATGGACAAGCATTTCGACTGGCATGGACAAGCACTTCGATTTGCATTCTGGACGAGCAATTCTATTGGCATTATGTCAAGTCCTTCGATTGGCATGCCAAGGGATCCTTCGATTAGAATTGTGTCAAGGCAGCTTCGACAGGCATGTGAACCATGTCCTTCGATTAGCATGAACAGAACCTTTCGATTGGCCTGTTAACAAAGCCTTTCGATTGGCCTGTTAACAAAGCCATCAAGAGGGCACTCAAAAAAACATGTCCAGGTACACTGAACATGAGAAAATGGCATGTTTCCCTTGCAAATATGGAAATAATTAAATGCTGATTGTGGATTTAATTCCTGACTTAAAGGCCAGATTCTTGCCTTTTTTGTTCCTAAAGAGCTGATTCGGCCAGAGTGTCTCTGTTCAACTCAAGACCATTCGAAGAAGCAACTCAAGACCATTCGAAGAAGCATTCAGAAGGCTCATTTGAAAGATATATGGGAAGTCCATTCGAAGGAAACAACTCAAGGCCAATCGAAGAGCATGGCCTGAAGGCATTCGAAAATCAAAACATGTCCAGGTTCATTCCAGATTCCAAAGAGACATGAATATTTCAAAAAGGAAATAATTTAATGTGTCTGATTCTTGTCTCCTGGATTTAATGGCCTGGTTAAATGTTGTCTCCTGCCGTTACTAGACCCCCCCACTCCTATAAATACAAGGGCCAGTGGCACATTTCAAAGGGTGAACAACACACGAAAAACACACAACAGGAGAACAAAAAAACATTGGAGTTACGCTGCCAAAAGTCATCAACATTTTTCAGAAGTGATCTAGGCCAAAGCAACCCTTCAACAAAAGTATCCACGCCCAGAAATCCCAGATTGAAAGTGTATACATCCAGGAAGCCCCAAATCAAAAGTGCCTACATCCATGAAGTTCCCAGATCGAAGGTGCCTACATCCAGGAAGCGCCCAAATTAAAAGTCCAATCTGTTGGTAAGAAAGGGTAAACTATCCAACCTCATATTTGCATAATACATTCATACTGGTTGTTACCTTCAATTTTCTATCCTAGACAGGATCAAGAGGCCTGGGTTTGGCACCCAGGCCATGTCCATCGTTTGCTAATATTTGCTGCAGATTTAGCCTGAAGAGACCTAACAAGTGTAGCATCGAAGGGCCTGGGGTTCAATACCCAGGCCCTGCATTTTATTATGCTAACATACTTTTGCAGGTATAACATCCCAGATCGAAGGAGACACCTTCTCTGGATCGAACCCATTAGCATGCTGGATCGAAGGAGGCATCTCATTCCTGGATCGAAAGCCATGACCTCCATGATCAAAAGACAGTCCTCTTCCCTGGATCGAAGGCTACTCACGCCTTACTGTCTGGCCCAATCGAAAGGACCATGACCCTCTCTGGATCGAAGCTTCCATTCCCTCCCTGGGTCGAAACTCCTTTTTTTCCCTGGATGGAAGGATCCCCCCTTGTATTTTATTTTTGTTTTCATTGACATCTTTTTATCTTTTTTTTAATTAACATTAAAATCAAAAAACCACAAAAAACATTAGGCTAGTTTTTTCTATTAAAATTAACTTTGTTAATTAATCTCTTAATTATCTTAACATTTTCTCAAAACTAAAATTAAATAGATTTAGATCATTTTCCCAAAAAATAAAATAAAACAACAAAAAGATTTTATTCTTAGAATTTTTAGAGTTTATTTTCAGATTCACGCGCGCTTATTTTATTGTAACTGCCTACTGGTTTGTAATAGCTTAACTAAGACTTTTACGCTTTACTGCTTTTATTCCCCCAATTTTTTGACATGTAAATAATCCCCCTCCCCGAAGCCTTGTAATAGCGTAGGATTTACAATTCCCGCACTTTAAATTCTTATACATATATTAACTGTTTAGATGTATGCTAACTAGGATTGTATGACAAGATTAACTCTTAAACTTAAAATCAACAGTAGCTCACCATTAACATGTACAAAGATAATATAAACTGAAAATTGACACACTTGCACATGCCACTCCTAGGGTACACCTCACTTGGTTGCCTCGAACATGGTCATTGAGTATAGGATGTTTTAGAGGTCTCCCTCCTGTCCAAAGATCAAAGTTGCCTCGAAATGGTTGCCTCGGAAAAATGATCTAAGACATTAGGGTTACCACTAAGGCGTCCTAACATTGCTTTAGTGACCACACGTCCCTTAAATCGAATTGACCCGAAAACTCCAACGACGGTGCTACCTACTCCTCGATAGTGGGATAGCACTGTCTAAAGGACATTTGCACAGTTTAATTCCTTTTTGAGTAGGTAGAGGTTCTTAAGTACTTGCTCATTTTAAAAACAAAACAAAAACTTTTCACACTTACACTTTTCGAACAAAGTTTTCAAAACACTTCATTACACTCTTGAGGATAGAAGCAAGAGTTAAATCGAAGTTTCAAACAAAAACTCTTTTCAAAACCCACAAACACAAAGAAAAGCAAACTTTTGAAAACATAGTGAGCAAGTACCTAAGAGCCCGTGGATAACCACGGATAGGAAGGGTGCTAACACCTTCCCTATCTATAATCTACCTCCCGAACCCGAGAACAATCTCGAAAAGGAATTTTGCTGTGCTTTTGTCCTTTCCTTGTTGGATAAAATAAAAGACGGTGGCGACTCTTGCTTACCGCGACATTTTGCAAAAACAAACGCAAACGCGAACCAGCATTCCTAAATAGTCAGTTCTCATTCCCACCGATTACAGAACTGGCGACTCTGCTGGGGAATTTATAAGTGAGGTGTACCTTAGGATTAGATCACTTGTGTTTTCAATTGTATTGCTTTGTATGCTTTTAACTTTGTGGGCTTGTATCGGAGTTCTATAGATCCTAACCCGGATCTGGGGGTACCCTTTTTAGGTAAGTAGCAATAAACTGTGAGGGATCTGTCCGGCGTAGACCGACACAGATGAAGCAGTAGCTACGTTGGTGTGGCACCTTAGTCTGTACCGATATCCCTTGTGTTGAAACGAGGAGAATATGGGTCTTTTAAGGAGTCATTAAGCACCAACTGACCTTAGAACCTTAAATTGACCAACTTGGCCATAGAACAGTAGTAGTATGCTACACTCATTGAGACTAAACTCTCGCGATGATTCCGGCCGCAAGAAAAGGTTGCTAAACTGGAATTATGACCGATTGAGGGTAGTCAGTGATATTGAGATCCTCTAGAACCCGGTTACTATATTTTAGGACAGGTTTAAACCAACTAAACTGAAAGAGGGTAATGCCTAAACTCCATGCCAGCCTAAACTTAAGGCTATATGTGTGACTTGTGTGCCTTCAAACTTGAACTACTTGCACATTCTTGTTATCTGACAACATGGGTTCCTTGTAGGTTTTGTTTACAGTCCTTATCCAATAGTCCGGATTTATTGCAGGGCTTACTTACATCACCTCACACTTGTGCTTAAACGCATAACATACACATCATAACATCATGCCTTAGCATTTCTTTAACCATTTCAAGGATCTCAAGGGTCTGTGATGCAGGTTATGGTAAATCAAAAGTCTAGCAAGGGGCAAAGGGGATTTATTTTCCTCTAGCCAAGGTTGTCTAGAAATCAAAACACGATAACTTGAGTCAGGGGCTATGACCCACTCAATATGGTGAGCTTGACTCTTGAAGAAGGACTCTCAGCAACATGAAGCTCCTTCAATCAAGTTACCCGATTCAGATTCTAACAGTTTCTTGTTTACCCTGCGAGATCCTTGAAAACATTGCATACATATATCATATATATCATTGCATAACAGGTCTCCCAGTACAGGTCTCTTATCTTCTTCGCTGTTTATTTCAGCAATCATCATGTCTACTGAACCTTCAACCGAGCAAGCTATCAAGGCCCTCCAGGCCCAGAATGCCCAATTTCAGGAGTTGGTCATGAGCCTAGCTAAGGGTCAGCAGGACCTGAAGACCCTGATTTTGAAAGAGAGGAAGAAGAAGAAAAAGAGGACCATCCTGTTCAACACTGGACGCAGGTTTGGGAACGGGCTGCAGAATGAAGTTGATCTGACCACCTCATCTGGAGGGAAAGAGTCCACAAGAAAGGAGGGCTCCTAGCCCTATGGTCTCCGACAACGAGACGAACTATGATGAAGAACAGTATCCTCCTGCCAAGGATAAGTACAAACAGTTGGAAGACCGTTTGAGCGCTATGGAAATACAGAAGGTGCCCGGTCTGGACTTTAGAGACCTAGGTCTATCCTCTGGGGTGGTGATTCCCCATAAACTCAAGGCACCTGCCTTTGCCAAATACGATGGAGCTTCCTGTCCAAAGCTACACCTCCGGTCATATGTGAGGAAGATTCAACCCTATACTGCTGATAGAAATCTCTGGGTTCATTTCTTTCAAGATAGTCTGTCGGGAACTCAACTTGAATGGTTCTGTCAACTGGAAGGAGCTAACATCCGCAACTGGGAAGACCTTGCTGCTTCTTTTTACGAGCAATACCAGTATAATGCCGACCTTGCTCCCATGCGTACTCAGCTTCAGGGTATGTCTATGGGTACAGGCGAAGGCTTTAAGGACTACGCTCAGAAATGGAGAGACCTTGCCGGAAGGGCGCAACCACCTTTAGCTGATCGTGAACTTGTTGATATGTTTTTGGGGACCCTGTTTGGTCCATTCTTTAACCACTTGATCGGAAGCTCTTCAGCCGGGTTCACCGAGCTAATACTGACCGGCGAAAGGGTTGAAGCTGGCATCAAAAGTGGGAAGATTCAAGAAGCTACACCTTCTGATGCTCAGAAAAAGCCCTACAATGGGAAGAAAGAGTCCAATGCTGTGTATGGTCAAAAGGGTCGCCATGACCAACACATAGGGGCAGTCCTGATCTCTGGTTCTGCGTCATACCGACAACAGCAAAAGGGAAATCAACGAAAGCCAGATGAGCCTAAAAGGTAGTTCACCAACATCAACATGCCATTGTCACAAGCATTGCAGCAGATGTTGAAGATGAATCTGATTATGGTGATAAAACCTCACCCAAACCCCAAGACCTCTTCTCCTAACTACAATCCTAATGCGACCTGCGCTTATCATTCTGACAGTCCCGGGCATGATACTAACGATTGTTGGGCATTGAAGTACAAGATTCAGAATTTGATTGATGCCAAGGAGATTGAGTTTGGTCCTCCGGAGACTCTAGCATAATCACTGCTCCTACGCCGAATCATTGAAATCTTTTGTTCATTTGAATTTTCAAGTTGTAATCTCTTTGTTATTCAAACAATTATCTATTAATGCCAAACTTTGTTTCATTAATGCATTGCATATGTTTGTCTTGATTTGATCCGATCATTTTAATTACATTTAAACTATGCTTTTTACTCACTTTATGACATTCAACTCTTGCTAAAAGTTACAAGCCTTTAGAGGGAGGATGATGAAACAATGCCATAATCTCATACAGTATGCTTTTGGACAGACCTTGCTGACGATGTACAGGCGTTTCTTTCAAATCCTAAACACTGGAGTTATAAGGAAGATAATCCCTAGTCAACCCCTTCGAGCCAAAGAAGTAGGAGTTTTCTATTTTAAACACAAATTGAAACCTTTAATTTAAACCCGGGGCAGGGTAGTCTCTCAGTTAATTCAAAAGATGCGCATTGAAGGCGCAAAACTTTCAGTTCATAATACAACGAACGACATCAAAAGCATTCCTCTGGAATCAAAAGACAGTGGTGGTTCCTTATCTCATAGACAGTCAATCTCTCAAAAGAAAAAGCCCACTGAGCCAAAACCTATAAAGGAGGCTTAAGGAAGCTAGGGCATCCCGCTGACTATAATCTCGAAAACAGAAACAGTCAGGCAAAAGTTAGGGATAATAAATCAAAAGAACAAGGTCATTACAAATCCTCGACAACATGAAAAATGTTGCAAAAAAAAATGATGACTGCCTTCAAAAATCCAACTTGTGTGAACCATCACCAAAATGTCGTTCCAAATTCGAATAGGGTTCGATGCACAATTAACTGAGTTTAGGATTGAAGAACATCACGAAGAGCGGGTGGGTACAAATATACTTTGAGCCTTTATCCTTTGTTTCTTAAACCGTGAACCAAGCCACGTTACAACCCTTCAAAAGTCCTAACTGAAGCATGGGTTAGTTCGAAAGCATACTGTTACAAAAGGTATCCTGACTCCTGTAAGGCTTTGCCCTAAATCTTGTGTTGAATTTGTCTTATAAAAAGTTTTCTGCTAAAAAACGCATTTTTTAAAACTTCGAGACAAGCATAAACTTTGCATTATTTAAATATCACTGTTTGCATTTGGCTATTTGTTTGACAGCGGAGAAATTCACACAACGAATATCTGATGAACGAAAGCCCTCTCAGTGAACAAAATCACTTCAAAAAGGATGACACTTCCATTGATAAATCTCCTATCAACAGGGGACTTGACATGTCACTATCCAGCACACCTGGGGCAGTCCAGTCAAGATTTCAGGAAATCTCTGAAGAAGTGCAGAGTAACCAGGGGCAAGTCTCCATCTCTGTCACTTGGGGCATTGAACATCAATCTCAGTGAAGGGTTACGTACAGTTAAACATTTCCGGGCAGTGCCACAAACAATCGCTACTAGGGGCAATGACAAATCTCCCCAAAATCCTTCTCATAGGATGACTCCCAGCAAGGGTTAATCTATGACCCCTTTCCCCAGCTAAGACAACTTCAACGAAGATATCCCCTCTCTAGCGGACTGACGACAGGGTTTATTTCCCCAACAACACCAGGATTCCCCAGCTTGGGTTGCCTCTCCGACTATTACAAATCAAAGGACCACAACTCCTCTTCCCCAGTAGACTCTGGAAGCTTATCCCCTGTGAAGCACAAATAAGTCTCCTCAGCCAAATTCAGAGGTTATCCTCACAAGAGTCTAACTGGGTTATCCTCAGCAAGTTGCAACTGAAAGATCATCCCCAGCGAAGTTCTTTCTATCCCCAGCGGAGTTCATTCCTTTCATAGACAGAAATTCAATCCCCAACAGGTTTCACTGTCACCAGCAACAATAATTCATCCCCAGCTGAGTTTTATTTCTCCAAATCAGCAGATCTTCTAGCAGAGTATATACTCCCCAAATTCATTTCCTCGTTAGTCCATTCCCCAGCGGAGTTATTCTCTCCTGCAGGATTATTCTCCCAATCATCTTCGGTCGTTATCTCCAGCGAGTGAAACTCTTTATTCTCCAACAACAGTCAGGGATTTATTTTCCCAAACTCGGATGTACCACAATAGCATTTCATGTTCATACATCATTACGTGCGCATACATATTGCATACAGCATAATCTCATTTATTTTGAGAACATCATCATACAATGCATGTCATGCATCATATACGATTAATCATGTACCTTTTCAGGAAAGATGGTTATCATCAACAACTTCCAGCAAGTTCAAGATTAACTCTGGAAACTAAACAGACTTCACACGGGTCTATCCTGAAAAATCCTACACGGGTCCTTTATCATATATTTCTGAATGAAGTTTTACACGAACTCATCCCAAAGTGACCTTACCCCGGTTCATCCTGAAGTTTTACACGAACTTATCCCGAAGTAACCTTACCCAGGTTCCTCCTAAAGTTTTACACTAACTCATCATGAAGCAACCCTACACCGGTTCCTTCTCAATTTCAGATGTAGTTTTACACGGACTCATCATCAGGCAACCCTACATAGGTTCCTCATTTCCAGATGAAGTTTTACACGGACTCATCATCAGGAAACCCTACACAGGTTCCTCCTTTCCAGATGAAGTTTTACACAGACTCGTCATCAGGCAACCCTACACCGGTTCCTTCTCAATTCTAGATGAAGTTGTACACGGACTCGTCATCAGGAAACCCTACACAGGTTCCTCCTTTCCAGATGAAGTTTTACACAGACTCGTCATCAGGAAACCCTACACAGGTTCCTCCTTTTCGGATGAAGTTTTACACGGACTCATCATCAAGAAACCTTACACAGGTTCCCTCTTTCCAAGATGCAGTTTTACACGGACTCATCATCAGGCAACCCTACACAGGTTCCTCCATTCCAGATGCAGTTTTACACGGACCCATCATCAGGCAACCCTACACAGGTTCCTCCATTCCAGATGCAGTTTTACACGGACTCATCATCAGGCAACCCTACACCGGTTCCCTCTCTTTCCAAGATGCAGTTTTACACGGACTCATCATCAGGCAACCCTACACTGGTTCCCTCTTTCCAAAGATGAAGTTTTACACGGACTCATCATCAGGCAACCTGTTGGCTCCTAAATTCGACACCTTTGTTTTGATTGATGACAGCCATCAAAAGCTGAAAGATGCTTTCGACTGGCTAAGCCTGTCGAAGTGCCCGTCGAAAGATGGCAAAATACTTAGAAGATTTCTTCCAAGGAAGAAGGCTGATTGCCTTCGACGTCGAAGGAGTTTCTCGTCGAAGATGTCTCTTGACGAAAATGTTCGATGGTTCAGAGTGGAGCAGTTTGAAATTCAAGTGTTTGGAGGGAAAACGGTTTCCAGCAGTTACTACGTGCAAACATGCAAGGATCTGGAGCGTCGAGCATGGAGAACGTGCCAAGTGGATTGATCTCGAAGCAGTGTAACTGCCCGACGGTTACTTGGAATGTTTTAGTATAAATAGGAGTAGACATGTAGTTTCTCGCGTGTGTTCACTATTCCATACAAAGTCACTCATTTAGATTCAAGTACCCAGCGTGTGAGAAATAATTGTTGAGAAATGTATGTGTGAAACACCAATTTTATCAATTAAAGTCATTTACTTTCCCAGAATTTTACTTGCTTTCTCTTTACATTTCCTGTCGAACCTTTACCTTAAAGCCTTGTTTATTTTACCAAGCCTTTCCTTTATGCAATTTACTTGAAACCTTTTATTTAAAGCCTTATCCAACTTAATCAAATTTCAAAATCAACCTATGTCCATAGGATCAATCTGATCGATCCTGCGAGTAACCAAATAAGTAACCATTTGGAGGATCAGCGGTTGTTTACCAAAACCCAAGGTAAACAAATTGGCACACCTGGTGGGACTGTGTGTTGATTGTTGAAAATAATCTCATCTTTTCGAGTTGTATGTTATTGAGGAGTGGTAGAATATACACTAACGATAACAATACTGCCAGAAGAAGGGAAGAGATGGTGAATCCGCCAAACAATAACGAAATCCCACAAACGAGTGTGGGAGCAACGGTTAGTATGACCGTAAGTGAAGCGACAAACGTTGGTTCGACACCAGCAGTGTCGGTCACAACCACGGGGCCAATAACTTCGTTAACAGGCCCCAGAATACCTTTGGGAACTCCCCCACCAAGGGGAAATATAGGCACAAGGCCTGTGGTTCCCCCAGGATTCATTCCATTCTATGGCATGCCAACTTCTGAAGTGGCAAGCCTGACGAATGCTGCGTCCACTTTTTCAGACCCTTTCGTGAGTGCCTCTTCGCCACTCCAAGGCTCTGGAATAGGCATGGCGAATAGAAATAGGACCCAACTCTTAGGAGGAACGTCCCAAGTAGCCCATGGCCTTACAAATGCCTCGACAGCAGTCTTGAGGCAACAGATGGACGAAAGCAACCATGATATGGTGCAAATGTTGGCACAAACTTTGAGTACAGTGCTAAACCCTCTAATACAAAACACTACTCAATCGAATCAGCAAGTTACAGCGCAAATGACGCGTTTGGCTGACTTCTTTGGAGTACCCCCACCTGTTCGACAGCCCCAAAGGGCGCAAATAAGGGGAAATCAGGGGATATTTGTAGAGGAGGAAACCACCATTAACCAGGCTCAACAGCCTGTCGAACAACCTGTCGAAGAACCTAGGGTAATAGCCCCAGAGGTAAGGTTAGTTAACAGAAACCAAAATGCTGACGAAGTGGTTCAGCATATCCAATACCAAAACATGGGTTTGGAAAACAATCTGGCAACCATGATCGAAAGGATCATGACTCAGAATGGGATGAACATGGGCTTTCGAAGGCCCAACTTTACATCTCCATTGTCAGAATACGTGTTACAAACGGACTTGCCTCCTAGATGCAAAGTCCCCAAATTTACTAAGTTTTCTGGGGACACGACAGAATCTACTGTCGAGCATGTGGCGAGATACTTGATCGAAGCAGGAGACATTTCGAATAACGAAAACCTAAGGATCAAGTACTTCCCAAGTTCTTTAACCAAGAATGCTTTTACTTGGTTTACAACTCTCCCCCCCAATTCGATCCATCATTGGACCCAGTTGGAAAGATTGTTCCATGAACAATTCTACATGGGGCAAACCAAGATAAGCCTGAAAGAACTGGCCAGTGTGAAGAGACGTTTCACTGAACCTATAGACGAATATCTGAATAGGTTTAGGTTGCTCAAGGCGAGATGTTTTACACAAGTGCCAGAACATGAGTTGGTCGAAATAGCCGCAGGCGGTTTAGATTATTCCATTAGGAAGAAGCTAGACACCCAGTACCTAAGAGACATGGCCCAACTGGCCGATAGAGTTCGACAGGTCGAACGCCTCAAAGCTGAAAAAGCTAAGGCAACGAAAACTCACAAGAGAGAGAGAATAGCGTACGTTGAGATGGATGACGAAGATCTAGAATCCTTCGACGATACTTTAGCTGTCGAAGAAGGAGAAGTCGATTTAGCAGAACTAAAACAAGGGCCACCATACTCTTGTAAACAGTTAGTCCCCTCAAATGGGAAAAATCCCATTGGTCCAGACAGGACCAACGATAGGTTCCCAAAAAAGACTTATAGTTTTGACATCACAAAATGTGATGAAATATTCGACTTGCTAGTTAAAGATGGCCAAATGATAGTACCCCCTGGGGTAAAAGTGCCTCCTCTTGATCAAAGAAAGAAGAGAGGTTTTTGCAAATATCATAATTTTTTGGGCCATAAAACTTCTCAATGTTTTCTTTTCAGGAATCTTGTGCAAGACGCTATTGAGGAAGGGAGATTAAAGTTTGCTGACAAATCCCCCATGGCTGTCGACTCCAATCCACTGAAGGCGGAAGCCCACTATGCGGAACCCTCTGAGGTGAACATGATAGAGGCAACCAGGATCCAGTCGAAGAAGCCAGGAATTACTATGGTCGAAGTCTCAAAGGACCATATCAACATGCCAATCTTTGGCAGTTTTTCTGGAAACTTATCCAGGAAGACAATTGAGGCTGTCCAGACAGCGGTCGAGAACCCGAAGTCGAAGACTGCTGAAGCACAAAAAACTGGACCAAAGCCCAGTTCCCACTTGGCCACTGTTCAAGGCCAGACGGAGAATCTGGAGACACAAATGAAGCAGTTAACTCTTGCTACTAAAGATACAATGAATATCAACATGTCGAGCTTTCTGACCCTAAAGCATCAGAAGAGGCCATAAGGCAAGAGCAGGCTAATAAGACGGCTTTCCCACGGGAAAACGAAAACTTGGCAGATTTTTTACAAAGATGCCAGAAGAAGAAATCAGAGGTGATGCTGTGTCCAAGATGCAGTTCGATCTTTGATAAAAAAGCTGCTGAACACATTCAAGGCGTGAGAGCAGCGAACAAGAGAAGGGAGAATGCTGACCTTCGACATGACCCCAGAAGGGGTTCTAACCAAGACAAGAGGCCATTGACTTTTAGGCCTCCAACAAATGTGCCAGTAGACACTTGGTACAAAACTTCTGGCCGGAAAAGGCCAAGTGAAGAGAAATGGCATTCTTTCGATGTGCCAAGAGGTTCCTCTTTGACTCAAAAGAAAGAACCTCAAGTTGTTGCACCTAAGGTTGCTCAAGTGTCCAGCAACTACAAGGGTAAAAATCCTATGTCTCGATCCCAATGGAGGAGATATCAAAGGAGACGAAAAGCTGAAAGGGAGGCTGCCAACGAACCTAAGGCAGAAACTAGTTCGAATGTTCCTCAAAGGAAACAAAGGAAGCCTCTAGAGAGAGAACCAGTTACCAACAGGCTAGTTTGGCCTAACCAAAGTGAAGTCGAAGACGAAGACGATGCTGAGTCCGACGATACTTTGGATATAATGGTGAATATTGTTTCAGTGCTGCCCAGGGAATTCAATCGACAGGTAGAAGTCGAAGCAAGTGACTGGGAGGTGGAACAAGAAATGGCCAAACATAGGCCAGTGTGCTATTTTGTCATGGACAATGGCACTACAGAGGAACAAAATGGCTTCTTCGAGCCACCTACAGAGGCGATGAAGAATCACCTCAAGCCTTTGTTCATAAGGGCTAAGCTCGAAGAGACTACTGTGAACAAAATATTGGTCGACTGTGGGGCAACTATCAATATTATCCCTCACTCTATGCTAAGGAAGATTGGCAAAAGAGATGAGGAAATTAAACCTCACAATATGGTCCTGTCGAACTATGAGGGCGGCATTGGGACCACCATGGGAGTGATCCAGCTGAAATGCAAATTCATCCGTGTTACAAGGTATGTCGAATGGATTGCAAATATTGTGCCAGTAATTAAGAAAAATGGCACATTAAGGGTGTGCATAGATTTCAGAGATTTGAATGCTGCCACCCCCAAAGACGAATATCCTATGCCTGTGGCGGAAATGTTAGTCGATTCTGCCGCTGGTTATGAATACCTGAGTATGCTCGATGGTTATTCAGGATATAATCAAATATTCATTGCTGAAGAGGATGTGTCGAAAACAGCTTTTCGATGCCCTGGGGCCTTAGGCACTTACGAATGGGTAGTGATGCCTTTTGGCCTAAAAAACGCTGGGGCAACGTACCAGCGAGCAATGAATACTATCTTCCATGATTTTATTAACACTTTTATGCAAGTTTATATTGATGATATTGTTATAAAATCTGTTTCCAGGAAGAGTCACATTGACCACCTTCGACAATCATTTGAAAGAATGAGAGAACATGGTCTGAAGATGAATCCTTTGAAGTGTGCGTTCTGTGTGAAAGCTGGAGATTTCTTGGGCTTCGTTGTCCACAAGAAAGGAATCGAAATCAACCAGAACAAGACGAAGGCAATTCTGGAAGCGAAAGCGCCATCGAATAAGAAGGAATTGCAATCTCTCTTAGGCAAGATAAATTTCTTAAGGAGGTTTATATCTAACCTAAGTGGGAAAGCTCAGGCCTTTTCACCCTTACTTCGACTGAATAAAGAGGGGTTCGAATGGGGGCAGGAGCAACAAGAAGCCTTCGACAAAATCAAAGGGTACCTTACTAAGCCACCTATTTTGGTGCCTCCTTGTAGCAATAGGAGTATGAGATTGTACATAGCTGCATCTGACAAAACTCTGGGAAGTATGTTAGCCCAAGAGGATGAAAATGGAGTCGAAAGACCCATTTACTATCTCAGTCGAGTTTTGAATGATGCAGAAACTAGATATAGCGAAGTTGAAAAATTGTGTCTATGTCTGTATTTTTCTTGTACAAAACTCAAGCAATATATAAAACCAGTTGATGTTTATGTTTCGTCTCATTTTGATGTTTTCAAATATATGTTGTCGAAACCTATCTTGCATAGTCGAATTGGCAAGTGGGCATTAGCATTAACTGAATACTCCTTGACCTTTATGCCTCTTAAGGCAGTAAAAGGACAAGTGGTTGCAGACTTCATAGTCGACCACTCAATTCAAGTCGAGGATATTAATTATGTGGAGATCGAACCTTGGAAATTCTACTTCGATGGTTCCAGCCATAAAGATGGAACAGGAGTAGGAGTCTTGATTATTTCTCCAGATAAAATTCCAACAACATTCAAGTACAAAATAGAAGGTTCTTGTTCGAACAATGAGGCTGAGTATGAAGCTCTAATTACTGGCCTTGAGATATTGTTGGAATTGGGGGCAACTCGAGTCGAAATAATGGGAGACTCAGAGTTAGTCATCAAGCAAGTCACAAAGGAATATAAATGCATAAGGGAGAATCTCATTATGTACTTTGTGATAGCAAATCGTTTATTGAAACAATTTGAAACGATCAATATTCGACACATACCCAGAGTCGAAAATCAAATAGCCAATGACTTGGCACAGATTGCATCTGGGTATAAGATTTCAAAAACGAAACTACAAAGAGCAATCGAAGTTCGAGAAAAGATAAAAGCAACTTGTCTATCACCATCAGACTTGGAATCGACGAGGCTAGGATATGCTGATCACTCAAACTTCAAGATTTCGTTCATTGATAATTTGTCAGAGCAAGATTGGAGGAAACCCATTGTGGACTATCTTCAAAATCCAGGAGCTTCGACAGAACGAAAAACAAAATACAGGGCGTTGAGTTTTGTACTCATGGGTAATGAGTTATTCAAGAAGACGCCTGAAGGGGTGTTGCTGAAATGTTTAAGTGAAACTGAAGCATACATAGCCCTTTCGACTACGCATGCTGGGGCATGTGGGGCTCACCAAGCAGGCCATAAGATGAAATGGTTGTTGTTTCGACAAGGACTATATTGGCCCACTATGCTGAAAGATTGTGTTGAGTTCGCCAAAGGTTGCCAAGAGTGTCAAGTTCATACAGGCATCCAACATGTACCAGCAAGCGAACTTCACTCGATAGTGAAGCCTTGGCCCTTTAGAGGATGGGCGTTGGATCTCATTGGAGAGATTCGACCAGCATCATCAAAGAGTCAGAAATACATATTGGTAGGCATTGATTATTTTACTAAGTGGATCGAAGCTATCCCTTTAGTCAATGTAGACCAGGAAAATGTCATTGAATTTATTCAAAAGAACATTATCTTTAGATATGGAATTCCTGAGACGATAACAACTGATCAAGGGTCAGTTTTCACTGGTCGAAAGATGCAGGAATTTGCTCAGGAAACAGGTTTCAAACTCCTAACATCCACGCCTTATTATGCCCAGGCGAACGGTCAGGTCGAAGCAGCTAACAAAGTGGTGATTGGCTTGATAAAGAAACATGTTGGGAAGAAGCCAAAGAATTGGCATAAGACGTTAGACCAGATTTTATGGGCTTGTCGAACGTCCCCAAAAGAAGCCACTGGGACAACACCATATAGGCTAACTTTTGGCCATGATGCGGTGTTGCCAGCAGAAATTTGTCTTCAATCTGCAAGGGTTCAGAGGCATTATGATATTCCTTCTGAGGTTTATTGGAACATGATGTTAGATGAACTGGTGGATTTAGACGAAGAGAGATTACACGCTCTCGACCTACTCAGGCTTCAGAAGAAAAGAGTAGAAGACTCTTATAATAGAAAGGTAAAACCTAAGGTATTTTTGCCTGAAGATTTAGTTTGGAAGGTAATTCTTCCCATGGATCGAAGGGATCGAAGCATGGGGAAATGGTCACCCAAGTGGGAAGGACCCTTTAGAGTTATCCAAACTTTTTCTGGTGGAGCCTATGAAGTCGAAGAGTTAGGTGGAGATAAAAGACTCTTGAGAGTAAATGGTAAATATTTGAAAAAATACAAACCTATACTTCAAGAGATAAAAATAAAATAATAAAAGAACAAGTCTAAATTAACCATAAAAATGCCAAAATGGAAATTTTTATTAATTTCAGCCAAGATGGCAATTGTTGTCGAATAACGATTACAGAAGATGGTTACAAAAGAGAATCAATCAAAAGGTAAGAGAATTCTTGAGTCGAAGATACTTGGCGTACTGCAGCTCCAACCTCTTCTTGCACCAGGAGTTTTCTTGCACTAGTTTAGCAATTTGAGCGTCGAGGCTTTGGGCCCTCTCAGCGAATTCCAAGCCTTGTTTGATCTCAGTCTGGCTCTCAGTGTCTGAGATGGTCGAAAGAATTTCCTCCTTGAGTACAGTGTTGGCGTTTATCTTCGCCTCTATCTCTGCGATTTATGCCCGGAAGGAGACGTTCTCTCGATCAATGGCATCAACTCTTTCCTGTGCAGACGCTTTCTGTTTCGACAGCTCAGCAATTCGAGAAGTCGAATCTGAGACAGCAGTCCACGCAGATGAGCTTTTGCCATGCAGCACTTCAAGCTGACTGTTAAACCCTCTTTGGCGCCTGTAATCCGCTGAAACTTGATCAATCATAAAGTGTAACTCCATGATCAAGTCTGAGATTTCTGGGGCTACAGCTGTGAAGTCGACAGCATTCAAGACCTCTTTTAAGCATGATGGAGCAGTGGGGTCCCCCTCTAAAGCCTTCATCAAGTCCCTCTTGAAGAACTGGGCCTTAACCTTCGCCAATGCATCATCAAGAGGAGAAGTTTCAGTAGATTTCCCCGACAGGGTAGGAATTTCCTGACTAGTGTCAGACGAACTCTTACTCTCGATGATTGCATTAAGGTAGCTAACAGGGTCAGCTTGTTTCAAGCGTTCCAAATCCTCTTTTGACCTGTGCTTCGAGGAGGTAACCCTTGCAGTAGTATTATCTTGGGTTTGAGGTTCTTGAGTGCTAAGTGCCTCGACTGGTTGCTCTTCGACTCTGACCGAGGCAGTACCAGCATCGACTTGTGGTTCTTCGTTAGCATCACCCTGGGGTCCTTCGCCAGCGTCATTTTGTGGTTCTTCGCTAGCGTCACCCTGGTGTCCTTCGCTAGTACCACCTTGGTTCTCTTCGTTGGCAATGTTTTGATTTTCTTCGACATCATTGCCTTGGTCCCTTTCTTCTTCATGATCCTCTTCTGACAAATCCACCACCTGAACCGTTTCTGGCTGTTGTTCCTCCACTGGTTGTTGTTCCTCCACCATGGGTTCCTCTGTTGTTTTCTCCACTGTTTCAGCATTGGCCTCATTCTCAGTATGGGCTTCGTCATTGCCCAAGTCTTTTTCCTGAGGCCTGCTAAGTTCAGCAGATTCCAGCGTTTCTGAGGTCCTTGGTTGAGAACTTTCAGTAGTGTCCTGAAAAAGGAAAGAAGAAAAAACTTTCAGATGTCGAAAGAGACACAATCGAATATGGGTATCTATGCCTAAGTTATAAAAAATGTCTAAGGGATTACCTGTGGATTAGCCCCAGCCCCAGGGCTGGAATTGTCACTTTTGACAGGCTTGGTAAGAAGAGCGTTCAGTTCCTCCTCAGTGGGCTCCTCGATGATCACTGTAGGTGGCCTAGGCTTTCTCACAGCAACCTTTATTCTGACGGTTCGACCTTCAGGAGCAGGAGCAGGAATAGAAGCATCCTTCGTCAACTTTCGCCTTTTCAAGGGGGCAAGAGGGGAATCACTTTCCTCATCACTCCCAGATTCGACCACCAGAGTTGATCGTTTCTTGGGCGAAGGTGCCTAGAAAACCAATAGGAATTCGATTGAATAATTGCATCGAAAATAAAAAATCGAAAGCCAGAAGAAAAATGAAGAAAGTCTGGTTACCGATATAGGAGGCCTCTTCGAAGAGCCTTCCCCCTGTTGGTTGCCTGTGGTCTTCGCCGGCGCTACAGTCTTCGCCGGCGGTGGAGGTTTTGTTGAAGGGACTCCTCCCTGTTGACCTTCTGTAGCCTTCTTGGCTACAGGCTTTCGAACAACTGAAAGCAAGTGAAAAAGTTAACAGGCTAGCAGTCGAAGAGAAAGACAAAAAGTAATGTGAGAGCGTGAACTTACATTTCTTTACTTTGTCCAACACAAGGACAAAAGACTTCTGCAACTCAGCCGTGAAGTCCTTCTCGTCGAAGAAGTACTCAGCATAATAACTTCTCCACCACTCCTCGAAGGATGGTGAACAAAGAAAATTAAGCTGGTAATTAAACAGCGAGAGGATTGTTCGACCAGCATATCTCCCTATATGCTTGATGGCAGCTTCTTCTGTATAATCGTTGCAGAAGTACAACATTGACTTCTCCCTTTGAAAAATCGGAGAAGGCAGGGTTTGGATAATACCAAACTGGCGAGATACCAGATTTGGTTGGTAGGCAAGCAGACTCAAATGAGTCTTAGAACTCTTAAATCGAAGAGGCATGATCCTTGGTGTAAGGAACGCCTCCCAAAGTACTGAATGCTCATCGACATTGGGACCACTCGACTCCTTTGGATGTGGCCTTGTGAACCATGCTGGCCCCACCTTCCGTTGAGCGAATGGAGCCATAGTTGAAACAAATTCCTTCCTTCGAGCAAACATTAGAACGAAGTTAGTGAAGGTTTGTTGAAACTCCAAGCCATCTTCCACAGGTGTCAGCAGAGCCAGCCTGATTCCTTCGATGCGTCTATTCGCTATCGCTGGAGCTTGTTCATTTATCTGAATCCTCTTGGGTAAGAAAGATTCGAAAGTGGCGTTGAGCCACAGTTGAAGTAGCCAAAAAGGCCCAGCGAGTAGCAAACTGGCCCTGTCCTCGATATGTTTCAGAAGAGTGGCCCCATTGCTGATCGAGTCATAAAGACTAGCCAGGATCAGTTCTGCCAAACAGATGTTTTGGCGGTGATGCAGTTGGGTAGCAAGAGTGACCATCTTTTTGGTCACCTGCAGAGACTTCGAGCAAAACACAAAGCGAGTTAGCCATAAGGCTAGAAACGCTATGTGTTCGACATCTGACACTGTATCCGTCGACCTGTCATGAAAATGGTTGATGAAAGTGGTGTATGTGGGCTTGGTCTCAGAGAAGCCAATTTGGTCCTCCGACATCTCCTCCGGGTCGAAGTAATCTCCGGTTGGTCGAAGGCCAGTAATAGCTGCTACATCGAAGAGTGTGGGGGTTAGCATCCCACATGGAAGATGAAAAGTAAAATGGGAGTAGTCCCAGAACAACAGCGAAGCTATAAGCATCTCTGGGGAGTAGTTTAAGCCTGTCTTCGACAGCATCACCAGGTCGAAGATTCCCATTTCCTTCCAGATTGGAGTTTGATGCTTCTCCAACTTCGTTAGCCAAGCAACGTAATCGGAGGTCAGATTAGGGCAAGACCTGAAGACTCTAACCCCTCTGTTGAAGAAGCGGAGGTCGATTTTTTCACGAGTAGGGTCTTCGTTGTCTTCTGCGTCTTTCTTGGCGCAGGCTACTGGCTTGAGTGTCTCGACGATTGGGAAATAGCTCTTTATCTTCAGAGCTTCAGAGATGCTTGGATTCATGGGGCCAGACATTGCGAAGATCTGGTTGGAGTATCCAACCGGGATCATCAAATGGCGCGAGTAAGCATCGCGAACGGAGATGTCAGAAGGTTCAGGAACCCTTCGTTTGCCTGTAGAGTTCACTACCGGAGCAGTGACGAAGACCTTGGGTTTAACTTGTTCAGTTGGTGTTTTAGCACTGGGAGCAGTAGAAGCAGAGGCCATTGTTGAGGTTGAAGATGAAGTAAAAGAGGAAGAGTTTGCTGCAAAGAGAACAAGCTTGTATGAAAGCAAGGAAATTTGAAGGCTAGTTGGCGTAAAAAGTCCTTCAATGGGATATTCACTGCTATTTATAGTAGTGGGAAAAATCCCCAATAACGAGGACATTAAATGCCATTTAATGCTGCAAGAGTTAGTGGGACGCGTGGCAGCCCCCTGTTGTTTTGGCCGTTTCTGCAGAAACAGAGGGACGCAGCGTGCGTCCTCGTTTTTGGGATTTGTCATAATGACAAATTCTGAAGTGACGTTTGGTACTGCACGCCGTACTGAAAGTGACGTCCTAGGATCAAATCAATGATGGTTTCTTGGGATTGCCAATAGTTGGTAAAAAGCAACAAAAAGTGCACAAGTTAACTTGTGACTAAGCGTGGAAAGACAGGTGTCGAATGGCGTTTTCAAAGAATGCCTTTTTCTTTCAGAGTAGAAATAAGGCATTCTTGGGGGGCAATTTGTTGGCTCCTAAATTCGACACCTTTGTTTTGATTGATGACAGCCATCAAAAGCTGAAAGATGCTTTCGACTGGCTAAGCCTGTCGAAGTGCCCGTCGAAAGATGGCAAAATACTTAGAAGATTTCTTCCAAGGAAGAAGGCTGATTGCCTTCGACGTCGAAGGAGTTTCTCGTCGAAGATGTCTCTTGACGAAAGTGTTCGATGGTTCAGAGTGGAGCAGTTTGAAATTCAAGTGTTTGGAGGGAAAACGGTTTCCAGCAGTTACTACGTGCAAACGTGCAAGGATCTGGAGCGTCGAGCATGGAGAACGTGCCAAGTGGATTGATCTCGAAGCAGTGTAACTGCCCGACGGTTACTTGGAATGTTTTAGTATAAATAGGAGTAGACATGTAGTTTCTCGCGTGTGTTCACTATTCCATACAAAGTCACTCATTTAGATTCAAGTACCCAGCGTGTGAGAAAGAATTGTTGAGAAATGTATGTGTGAAACACCAATTTTATCAATTAAAGTCATTTACTTTCCCAGAATTTTACTTGCTTTCTCTTTACATTTCCTGTCGAACCTTTACCTTAAAGCCTTGTTTATTTTACCAAGCCTTTCCTTTATGCAATTTACTTGAAACCTTTTATTTAAAGCCTTATCCAACTTAATCAAATTTCAAAATCAACCTATGTCCATAGGATCAATCTGATCGATCCTGCGAGTAACCAAATAAGTAACCATTTGGAGGATCAGCGGTTGTTTACCAAAACCCAAGGTAAACACAACCCTACACAGGTTCCTTCTCAGGAAATTTCAGATACAGTTTTACACAGACTCATCATCAAGAAACCCTACACCAGTTCCCTCTCTTTCCAAGATGCAGTTTTACATGGACTCATCATCAGGCAACCCTAACAGGTTCCTCCTTTCCAGATGAAGTTTTACATGGACTCATCATGAAGTAACCCTACCCAGGTTCCTTCTCAGCCCAGATATGCAGTTCACCTCCAGAGTTAATTCCCCAGTAGAGTAACGGACAACTGAAGCTCCTAAAATTCTACTTCTCTCAAGACAGCTACCAACAATCTCCAGATGGCATCTATAAGCCCATCCTCCTACCAATAATCTCCATATGGAATCTATAAGCCCATCCTCCTACCAACAATCTCCAAATGGCATATGTAAGCCCATTCCCGACATCACAATGCTAATACTTCACCATGCAAGTGCAAATTTCTGGGCACTCTAGTGGTCAATTATATTCCACCTTCGGATCACGAAAGGCACGCAAGCCAATCTACATCCTCAGGTTTAAGAAAATTGAACAGGGGCAACTGTTGTACCCCAAAATTTGACCTCTCATGTTTTCCAAAGTCTTCCCCCTGCATGGTTGACCAGAAACCCTTGCCTAAGGAAAAAGAAAATTTTTGAGTGGTGCTTTAAGTACCTTTCGATTGGCATTCTGAAAGACCCTTCGATTGGTATTCCAAAAATGCTTCGATTGGCATTATGGACAAGCATTTCGACTGGCATGGACAAGCACTTCGATTGGCATTCTGGACGAGCACTTCGATTGGCATTATGTCAAGTCCTTCAATTGGCATGCCAAGGGATCCTTCGATTAGCATTGTGTCAAGGCATCTTCGACAGGAATGTGAACCATGTCCTTCGATTAGCATGAACAGCACCTTTCGATTGGCCTGTTAACAAAGCCTTTCGATTGGCCTATTAACAAAGCCATCAAGAGGGCACTCAAAAAAACATGTCCAGGTACACTGAACATGAGAAAATGGCATGTTTCCCTTGCAAATATGGAAATAATTAAATGCTGATTATGGATTTAATTCCTGACTTAAAGGCCAGATTCTTGCCTTTTCTGTTCCTAAAGAGCTGATTCGACCAGAGTGTCTCTGTTCAACTCAAGACCATTCGAAGAAGCAACTCAAGACCATTCGAAGAAGAATTCAGAAGACTCATTTGAAAGATACATGGGAAGTCCATTCGAAGGAAACAAATCAAGGACAATCGAAGAGCATGGCCTGAAGGCATTCGAAAATCAAAACATGTTCAGGTTCATTCCAGATTCCAAAGAGACATGAATATTTCAAAAAGGAAATAATTTAATGTGTCTGATTCTTGTCTTCTGGCTTTAATGGCCTGGTTAAATGTTGTCTCCTGCCGTTACTAAACCCCCCCCCCCCCCCCCCACCCACCCACACTCTTATAAATACAAGGGCCAGTGGCACATTTCAAAGGGTGAACAACACACGAAAAACACACAACAGGAGAACAAAAAAACATTGGAGTTACGCTGCCAAAAGTCATCAACATTTTTCAGAAGTGATCCAGGCCAAAGAAACCCTTCAACAAAAGTATCCACGCCCAAAAATCCAAGATTGAAAGTGTATACATCCAGGAAGCCCCAAATCAAAAGTGCCTACATCCAGGAAGTGCCCCGATCGAAGGTGCCTACATCCAGGAAGCGCCCAAATTAAAAGTCCAATCTGTTGGTAAGAAAGGGTAAACTATCCAACCTCATATTTGCATAATACATTCATACTGGTTGTTACCTTCGATTTTCTATCCTAGACAGGATCAAGAGGCCTGGGTTTAGCACCCAGGCCATGTCCATCGTTTGCTAATATTTGCTGCAGATTTAGCCTGAAGAGACCCAACAAGTGCAGGATCGAAGGGCCTGGGGTTCAATACCCAGGCCCTGCATTTTATTACGCTAACATACTTTTGTAGGTATAACATTCCAGATCGAAGGAGACACCTTCTCTGGATCGAACCCATTAGCATGCTGGATCGAAGGAGGCATCTCATTCCTGGATCGAAAGCCATGACCTCTATGATTAAAAGACAGTCCTCTTCCCTGGATCGAAGGCTACTCACGCCTTACTGTCTGGCCCAATCGAAAGGACCATGACCCTCTCTGGATCGAAGCTTCCATTCCCTCCCTGGGTCGAAACTCCTTTTTTTCCCTGGATCGAAGGATCCCCCCTTGTATTTTATTTTTGTTTTCATTGACATCTTTTTATCTTTTTTTTAATTAACATTAAAATCAAAAAACCACAAAAAACATTAGGCTAGTTTTTTCTATTAAAATTAACTTTGTTAATCAATCTCTTAATTATCTTAACATTTTCTCAAAACTAAAATTAAATAGATTTAGATCATTTTCCCAAAAAATAAAATAAAACAACAAAAAGATTTTATTCTTTGAATTTTTAGAGTTTATTTTCAGATTCACGCGCGCTTATTTTATTGTAACTGCCTACTGGTTTGTAATAGCTTAACTAAGACTTTTACGCTTTACTGCTTTTATTCCCCCAATTTTTGGACATGTAAATAATCCCCCTCCCCGAAGCCTTGTAATAGCGTAGGATTTACAATTCCCGCACTTTAAATTCCTGTACATATATTAACTGTTTAGATGTATGCTAACTAGGATTGTATGACAAGATTAACTCTTAAACTTAAAATCAACAGTAGCTCACCATTAACATGTACAAAGATAATATAAACTGAAAATTGACACACTTGCACATGCCACTCCTAGGGTACACCTCACTTGGTTGCCTCGAACGTGGTCATTGAGTATAGGATGTTTTAGAGGTTGCCCTCCTGTCCAAAGATCAAAGTTGCCTCGAAATGGTTGCCTCGGAAAAATGATCTAAGACATTAGGGTTACCACTAAGGCGTCCTAACATTGCTTTAGTGACCACACGTCCCTTAAATCGAATTGACCCGAAAACTCCAACGACGGTGCTACCTACTCTTCAATAGTGGGATAGCACTGTCTAAAGGACATTTGCACAGTTTAATTCCTTTTTGAGTAGGTAGAGGTTCTTAAGTACTTGCTCATTTTAAAAACAAAACAAAAACTTTTCACACTTACACTTTTCGAACAAAGTTTTCAAAACACTTCATTACACTCTTGAGGACAGAAGCAAGAGTTAAATCGAAGTTTCAAACAAAAACTCTTTTCAAAACCCACAAACACAAAGAAAAGCAAACTTTTGAAAACATAGTGAGCAAGTACCTAAGAGCCCGTGGATAACCACGGATAGAAAGGGTGCTAACACCTTCCCTTTCTATAATCTACCTCCCGAACCCGAGAACAATCTCGAAAAGGAATTTTGTTGTGCTTTTTTCCTTTCCTTGTTGGATAAAATAAAAGACGGTGGCGACTCTTGCTTACCGCGACAATTTGCAAAAACAAACGCAAACGCGAACCAGCATTCCAAAACAGTCAGTTCTCATTCCCACCGATCACAGCGGCTTTGTGTCACGGTCAGTTATACCAAAAGAGGATGAAGAAAGCTTTTGATAAGAAAGTCAAGCCTCGTGAATTCAGAGAAGGCGACCTCGTGCTCAGGAAGATCATGTCTTTTAACCCTAATTCTAGGGGCAAGTGGACTCCCAATTATGAAGGCCCATATGTTATCAAGAAAGCCTTCTCTGGAGGTGCATTAATTCTTGAAACTATGGATGTCGAGGAGTTCCCACGTCCTTTGAATGCTGATGCAGTCAAGAAATACTTCGCCTAAAGAAATAAAAGAACAACTCGCTAAGTTGAAAACCCGAAAGGGCGACTTAGGCAAAAAGGAGCGTCTCGATAGGCTGAAAACCTGAAAGGGCAGTCTAGGCAAAAATTAGAGACATAAACAGAATAAATTCTTCCCGGTAGGTTGAAAACCCGCAAGGGAAATCTAGGCAAAAGTTAGGGATTTCTTGGCAAGTAACTGCGTCAGACAAGACTTGGTCGTTGAAGCAACAATCTTCTCAGATTCTCATCACACTTTAATTGAAGTCTTTGCTCACGAATTCGAAGTTGTTAGGGAGAACAGTGGTCATTGTATTCAAATGTATCTTTCCCATATATTTACCATTTTCCAAATTTTGTAATCATCTATGGAGTCTCTCCGTTCGCAGACTACCACTCCATTAATAAAGTTTGAGCCTTTATCCAATTCTTTGTAGTTCTTACTTTTATTCTGTTCGCAAAAATTTGATTTATCATCGATAGAAATTTTCAAAAAAAAGACTTAATAATAAAAAAAAATTAAAAATAATTTACAAATTACCTTTTACTTTAGATGTTGTGATTCGAGTGGAACAAAAGTAGTGATTCTGAGGATGTACGAGCTCCTAAGTTTTAAAAAGTTCCCTGGTTGCTCTTATTGATATGTGTGTATTCCATTTAGGATATTGTTTCTTAGGATAGATAAATCTCATATAAGCTAGTACGTGGTGTGGCATTTGGGCCTGTGTTCCCATCTTTCCCCAGTTAAGTGTTGGTTCAGTTTGTCTTCAAGCAACTATTTAATGGTGGATTTGTAATCCCATCCTCCCCAGTCAGGTCCTGATTCAGATTCCTCCGACTGAGAAATATTACGCCATCCAGTTATGATATTATTGTTGTAGTGTGCCTCTAAGCAACCAGACAAGGGCAATATACATTCTAGGAAGTTTTGAGATAAGCGTATACTCCTTGGGTTTTTTCTCACTGTGCACTGAGTTTGATTTAAAATCCCCATGAGCTGGTCCATTACTGTGTTGTCGACTTCTTAATTCTCCAGATGTGTCAAAAATGATGTTTCCCTCTGAAGTTGTTATCCCGTGAAATTCCATGATCTCTCTCCAGGGAATTTTGCACAACTATTATGCCTGATATTGAAGACTATATCTAGGCTCTCTTTAGTATGTGTGGCTTCTTTTTCCCTAATGAAGTTAGCATAACAATCCCCAGTTGAAGTATCAACGATGTAGTTTTGCATCTTCCCCGGTAAAGTCTGTATTGGCATCCCCAGTTGAAGTCTCGACGACATGGTTTTCATCTTCCCCTAGTGAAGTTGGTTTTGGAATCTCCGATGAAGTCTAGACGATGAAGCTTCCTCTTCCCTTATCGAAGTCCGTACTGGTATTCCCCGGTGAGACGTAGAGGAATTTATGTTATTCCCACAACTTTATTTGTTGCTAGTCAGGCGGTTCATTGATTGTTTTCAAGCCATGTGCTTCCCAGCGAAGTTAAGCCGTGAAATAGGACTTTGTTTCCTCGGTTGATGCTTACCCTTTCATGGAATCTAATCTTCGTCCTGCATGTGACTTGGCCGAGTGTTGTCTTCACCCGAGATTAGATTTGTCTGGTTATCCCTAGTGTATTATGGTTATTTTGTCAGCATGCGCATGATAACATCTATACATTCATACACATCATGCATAGATGAATTTAAAATTCACCACTCATTTTCATTCATTAATGTTTTGTCGATATATTATCCCCGTTGCAAAGTTATGTTACTCTCTCTCCAATAGAGTTGTCCATGTTAAACAGAAAGTGTATATCCTTTCAATTTCCCCACCGAGTTATCCCTCGTGGAAGATTTTTGCTTCAGCCTTCCCATTCAGTTCATTATCTGGATGGAGTGTGATCCCCTTTTGAGTTTATTTCTAATCGGGTGCTGACTTGGTTGATTATCTCATTCCAGTTTATTTCTGGTTTGAGTCTGTAGTCCCCAACAACATTATTATTCTGATTTCTGCAGGCTTCGAGCCTTGAGTTGAGAATGTGCATTTTGCACGCAAAGGATTTTTTCTCCTCAACAGGAATGTATTGGTATTTCCCCAGAAAATCAAGCTTCTTTTCTCGCCAGTCTTATTACAATTCCTTCTTAAAACAGCAAGCGGCAGTTCTCTTTATTTGAGCAACCTGTTCCTTCCCATTAAGTCTGTTAACGCAAGAAGATGTTTTTCCAAATGAATGGTATCCTTGTCATTATGGAAGGTAGTTCATTGATAAAAATTTGATATTCCAATGAATGGTAGCCTTGTCATTATGGAAGGTAGTTTGTTGATGAAATTTGATATTCCAATGAATGGTAGCCTTGTCATTATGGAAGGTAGTTCGTTGATGAAATTTGATATTTTAATGAATGGTATCCGTGTCATTATGGAAGGTAGTTCATTGATGAAAATTTATTACTCCAATGAATGGTAGTCTCGTCATTATGGGAGATAGTTCGTTGATGAAGATATTCCAATGAATGGTAGCCTTGTCATTATGGAAGGTAGTTCGTTGATGGAAATTTGTTATTCCAATGAATGGTAGCCTTGTCATTATGGAAGGTAGTTCGTTGCTGAAATTTGTTACTCCAATGAATGGTAGTCTCATCATTATGGGAGATAGTTCATTGTTGAGTTTGGTTGTACTTCAATGATAAAGACAGTTCGTTGAAAGATCTTTACAGCAATATTTTTACCCTTTTCCAGGTGAAATATCTTGGTTAAAGAAGAAACTGAGACCGGTTCGTGGCTTATAGTCAGGATCGAGGGGAAGTTTATCTGATTCTCCATCAAATGGTATCTCTTTGAGGAAGTTTCGCAAGAGAAGTTTGTTAATAAATCTTTACAAGTGGTAGTCTCTTTATTTGAGATAGCTTGTATTTTTACCCTTTCCAGGTGAAATATCTTGGTTTAAGAAGAAACTGAGACCAGTTCGTGGCTTATAGTCAGGATCGAGGGGAAGTTTATCTGATTTTCTATCAAATGGTATCTCTTCGAGGAAGTTTCGCAAGAGAAGTTTATTGTGAAATCTTTACAAGTGGTAGTCTCTTTATTTGAGATAGCTTGTATTTTTTTTACTCATTCTAAGAAGAACGCCATAATTTTGGGAAGTCCGTTATTACTCTTTGAGACGTCACCTTCAGTAAAAGCTGGTGCATTCTATTTTTTTTCCACCTTCAGTAAACGTCGGTGTATCTTCTGTTTCTTTACCTTCAATAAAAGTCAGTATTGTCCTGTGTTTTTTTTCTACCTCCATTCTTGAGCGGGTAGTTCATTATTGTTCTTAGGTAAGATTGATCTTTTCTGGTTAGCGATTGCCGATCCCCTGTGTTGATGTTACTCTCTTTTTTTTTTGCTATCTCCTCTATGAGTGGATAGTTCACAGTTACCGGTTAATTGTTTCCATCCATTACTTTTCCCTCAGTTTTTGAGTTTATGTTATTTTGTCTCCTCTCGGGACCTTACCCCAATAAAGTTGAGTTTTCTACTCCCCAGCGGAGCCAATTTGTCTCCAATAGATTCAAATGTTTGTTCCCAGAGTCATGTTGTTCCCTAGAGATTTATTTTCCTAGGTTGACTTCTTTTTGTTAAAGACTATTGATTTTATTTTCATTTCTCCAGTGTGTGTCTGGCCCATCTGCATGAAGTTTATATGTTACATCCATAATCATAAGCATCGCATGGCATCTTAGGGCCAAAAATAAGGCTTGTTTTATATTTAAGTATCTTCAATCGCGTCGAAACGAAGATTTTAATCTTCGTATCTCCGGATAGTAGACACTTAAATAAGGTCAGCTGTTATACCCCAATTTTTCCCCTAAGATCCCTCACCATACTCTGTACATCTCACACATAGCATTGGTCTCAGGGTTACAAGATCAAAGAGCTTTGGCATTAGGGCTTCTCTCTCTGAATTGAGGTTGTTGTCTTACTCAAAATTGATTCAACTGGTTCTTTCATTATTCTTGGTATGAGATTAGGGTTTTGGATCTCAAGCAACATAGACGTCTTCACTAGCAGGTTTCCTCAAGATACAATTTTTTTCTTCATCAGAGCTTTCTTCGAAGAATATGTGCTTTGGGATTCAACCTGTATACTTGAGACTTTATCATATATTATCTAAGAATGTCATTGGGCTAGGTTTTGTCCTCAAGTCCACAAAGATGACAATGGCGTGAGTTGGGATGTACCCCTTGGACAAAGTTATAATATGATCTTCAAACGCTTGATTACTCACCATCGAAGGCTTCTTCTTCTTAATATTTTTGGTTTTCTCCATCACATGAGATGGCTATGGTTTCTTATAATACCGGTTATTCTAGAGACCATGAGTTCGAGCATGGTGGTTCTACAAGCACCCTCTTCTTTTTTCATCATCATCCTTTTATCATGGTTTATTTCCATGTTTCATATACCATTCAAGAGGGGTTTCTTTTTTAGTTTGGGATCATCAGACATGACAATCATCAGAGGATATCATCCATGGATAACTAGGGTTTCATTTGATATAATATTTTCAAGCAGTAAGGTATTCATTACTTGAATCGCAAGAAACGAGGACATGGCTCTATGCAAGAGAAGAAGATAGTTTCATGTGGATTCACCTTACAAGTTAGGGGTGCAGATAATTGATGCAAAGTTATTCATCTGAACACGTGATTTACTTGTGACACAAACCTTCTTTGGTACTTCATTCCAACTTATTTGAGGTTAAAACCTAAAGTATCGTGCGAAGAATTAGGGTTTACATACCAATCTTGATAAGGATACAAGGATCATTCAAATATGTGAAGACACTTTAAGATATGATGAATCAATTTGGTATTACTTGGTACATTCAAATGGAAAATAGTAAAAAGGGAGACTTTGCATACCATGATCTATTCAAAGTTCAAAAGAAAAGAAGTTCGGTATTTAAAGTTACTTTTGGAAAAAAGACTATTTGAATTTGTGGAAATTATCATTAAATTCAAAGAATTCCAAACCATGTGTCAAACTTCATTACATCATCATTCCATCAATGCCATGTCAATATCAAAGAGAACGAATTCAATATGAAAGAAAGAGGATACTTTGATCACTAAGGTTTATCATTGAATCTTCGATATGTTACATGTCCATCTATATCATGAACCATTACAAAGAGGAATTTCAAGTGCATGTACCGAATTCCACTTCATTATCGTCACAAATTCAATTTACATAAAGAGTTACAAAAGAAATACATAAAACTTCATCCTAATGTTTAAACTTCATGCTTGAACCAATCTCTAATTCCTTTCATGCCCTGATCGAACCTTGTTATCTTCAAGCCATAATCCCCTTCTCATTAAATGCACCTCATTAGTCTAAATCGGAACTGAACACTTCAGCCCTGCACTTCTTTGAATAGTTTTCATCAAATAACCAAATAAAATCCAAAATGGACCCTGCATAATCAGAAATCAGTTGTCAATACTAACCGAACCTCTTAATTGTTTTCTAACCGATTGACTGACTGTAATAGAAAATAACTAAATAAAACTAGAAAATATTATTCCAAAACCTTAACTAACTACCTCACTTTAGCTTAACTAACTATTAAGAATATTAGGCCGTAGCAGTTTTTTTTTAAACTAACTTTCATAACAGTTCAAACAAAAAAGTTAACAGAACTTAACCAACTAACAGAGTTCTAAGTTTCAAAAACAGAAACTTCACAAAAAACTCTCTAACAGATTCCATAATCCCTAACTGCCAACTCCTAACAGTTAACAAACTTCCTAACAAACTTCTCAATAGGATATAACAGAAAACAGAATGGGGAGAAACAGGTTCAGAGATTGCAGCCCATAACAAATAACAGAATTCCTAACAGAATCACTAACTAAAAAACTAACTCCTATCAGTTTGAATCTCATCCATCAATCTGTACCCGAAATTTAGAAGCCAAGGGTTTATATCTCGTTACCTCTAATAAGCTTGCAACAAGTATAACATAATTGAGGGGGAGGGATTGATTCCTGATAGCAATAATAGAAATATAAAAACAAAAAAAAACTCACCAAAAAAAGGGGGGAAAAGATCTCTTCAAGTTTTGACTGAGTTCAGCTTCTTCAACAATCAAAACCTTCACTCCCTATCCTCTGTGGTTCCCTTCATTCTGCAATCTCTCTTCAAGGTTCTTCATTCATCAAATCACAACCTTCAACCACCAACTTCAATCCTCTCAGAGTTTTTTTCTCACGATGTCGCTTCGATCATCATATTTGAACTCCTCTACACTTCATCATCTACGTCACGAAGAGTCTTTGATCTTCATTTTCCTTTGTAACTATTTCCAGAATCTTTAGTCATCAACATAGCCTCTACAACAGATTCATCATCTTTGATCTGCAATCGACATCAACATATCACTGAGTTCTCAAGAACAACAACACCACACGAATTCAACGACAACAGTTCTGCAGAAATTCACAAAGTGAATATAAACAAGAAGGTAGGGATACGCAAATCAAAGAGAGAAGATGACCATGTGCGTTACATGAATTGAAGCTTCTCTGATTTTCTTATCATTTTCATCAATTCGAAAATAGTTGGTGGTACTCCAGTCGGTATGTATCTCGTTCCCTTGCGGTTTTTGCTTTATTTTTATAGTCTGAAACGTAGGGGATAAAATTGAAAAAATGGCAAGGTTGAATCTGTGAAAGCAATAATGAAGGTGAGCGGCGATGCTGATAATGTTTCGAGAAGGAGATGAGACAGAGCTCGACGAATAGATTTTAATCATGAATGAGACGGAGGAGTCGTGAATTGAATAGAAAAAGAACATTGAACGGATGCTATAAGGAGGTTGAAATGATGAGGTTAGTCGCGGAGGCAAGGTGGAGATCATCGGGGAAGAAGATTGATTAGAGGTTTACAAAACCACTCATGGAAGAAGGAAGATGAAGCGGAAGCAGATGAGGGCGGAGACGAGATAGAACTCGTCGTAGCATTACGGAGGTAGCTCTTCGCCGGTGTTTGAATCGGAGAAGATAAGTCTATCATCGATTGATAAGGACGATAGGATGAAAAAAGGGATTCGGCGCCGCTAGAGAAGACGAAGGAGGAAGACTCAAAAGTCCAAACGTCAATTTCCCTTTACCCTAATCCTCTTTCCTTTTTTTTTCTTTTTTTTGTTTGTTATTTTTATTATTATTCTGTTACATCCAAAGTATATTTGATGATAATAGAATAAAAAAAGGGCTTAGAAATAAAAAATAGTGAATTAGGCTTGGAATAATTGGATCATGCTGGTAGATTTGGACCGGAACATTACAATCTAAGCCCAAAAAAAAATCTTCTAACACTAGTGATTGTAAACAAAAACCTGTTGGGCTCATTGCAGAATTAGGCTTAGGAATGTTGATCTACACCTCTGTTCCAGTTTAGCACCCCCTGGGTCTTTCTAATTCATCATTCTTTTAAATTTTGTTTTTTTTAGTTTAGTTTAATTTTCCTTTTTTCTTATATAATAAAAATAGTAAATAAAACACATATGGTAAAAATAATGAAAATACGTAGAATTTAGGAATTTCTCTTAATTTTTTAGATAATAAACTACAAAAATAAATAAGATTTTTAGGCCTTTTTTTATAGAAATTAATTCCTAATCTTGCGATTACTTTAAACTTGTGATTTATCTTTGCTTGTTGGGCTGAGTCTTATGCGGGTTGATTATTAGATATGCAGATGTGTTTTGGATTCCAATTGTGATTTATTTTCACATCGATGAAGTTTCGACACCTATTCCGAATATTCGATCTCTAACTGTTTGTTTGTCAATGCCATCTCGCGTGAAGTATCTCGGGTTTCCTTACTTTGGTTGCACTTTTTGCGAACATCATTGTTCGTTTGGTATTATACTGCTTCCAAGTTATATTTCTGTATTTTATTGCTTTCTAGACAACATGAGAAGTAGGAAATAAAGAGCGTGCGCTCGAAGTCACTGTTTAAAGACCTGTAGTAGGCATTTCATACTTCACTTATTATATGTGTTGTGCTTGTGTTTTTTTCCTTTCTTGTTGATCGATGAGTCACTCAATTTAGAAACTGAGATCACGACTTCGCTCTCAGTGCATGCTCCCTATAGGATTTTATCGCTTTCCTTTATTTCTTGTTGATCGATGAGTCACTCAATATAGAAATTAAGATCATGACTTCGTTCTCAGTGCATGTTCCCTATAGGATAGTTTGTTAGACTTTCTTTGGCATACTAACTTAGATAGGATCCCTCATTGCATGATAACATTAGGTTAGAGATAGGTTAGTCTCCCTTAGATGTTTTCTTCCCATTTTTGCATAATTGCATTTAAAACTAAAACTTCTTTTTCTTGACAAATATATAAGAAATGCTAATCATACAAAAATTATTTTCATGGTAAAAAAAATAACAACCAATCCATTTCTTTTCGCCATTCGACTTTTATCTTCTAAGAGCATGTTTAGCTCCTTTCCACTACAGGTCGTAAGTCTCCAAAGATCGAGCAGCGATGGAATAATTGAATGCGACATTGTTCATTTAAAAAGTACAAACAAACAAAATATATGAGTCGAACTACGGTGCTCTGATTCCTTAAAAGGGATACGTAGGCATCTGGTCATTGGCTCAGCCGAGCGAAATTTGTAAATATTTCCTTCTTTTCCCTGTGTTTTCTTTGCATGCATTCTCTCTTAGTTTATAACCCTTAAGCATTAGATTGAATACACCCTTTGATTAGAATAACGAGAGTGGATCCCGTAGAGTACTATGGACGTGTGGGGTGCTAATACCTTCCCCTAGCGTAATCGACTCCCTTACCCAATCTCTCGGTCGCAAGACCTTGATTTCCCCTTTAAGGTTTTCTTCGATGATTTTCCTTTCCCCTTTTATGGGATAAATAAATACTCGATGGCGACTTCATTGATTTTACCGCTACAGAGGGATCCTAAGGTTGTGCAGGGAAAGGTCCACATGGTTGAAGGATGTCTCATAAGGATTGATAGATACTACATATACCAACAATATGCATCTTCTTTTCAGCAACCCATTCCATAAGAACTCCACAATAAAGCGTGCTTGACTTAGAGCAATTTTGGGACAGGTGACCTTCTGGGAAGTTTCCCAAAAAGCGTGTGAGTGAGAATAAATCATGTTGAAAAGACCTGTGTTGGTTTGTGGGTGTTGCACCCCAAAATTTTCCCTCTTCATTTTAGTTACATGGCTTATGCTTCATCATACATATTCATACATTCTCATGGTAAGGATTAGGGTATCTTGGTTCCCATGTTCTTCTACAAGCCATAGAAGATGTTTGATTGGTCAAATCAGTGCAGAAGAGGATCCCATGTCTTCAATCTTTAAAAGGTTTCTTGTATTTCAAGACATCTCATCTGTCCCATATGATCATTAAAAGCTGGAAGTTTGCAAAGTTTGGAGAAGAATCACATTTCCACTGTCCATCTCTCAAGATTAGGGTTTTGATCAGTTGAAGAGTTTGGGGCTTGTAAAATACAAATGTGTGAAGCATCATCTCCTCATCATCATATAAGACGTCTTTTTTCAAATAATTTCTTAACTTGTCCAGGAGACTGAGGGTTTTGAAGGTTGGTCATTATCTCCTAACACAAAGGGCTAAATTAAGGTTTTAATTTTAATCAGGAAATCCCTGTGTTTTTGGGAAAGACTTTATTTCATGCTTCTCTATATGTTGATAAGCACCTATGATGGAGAGATTGGATGTCAATTTTGAGCAAAAGAAGTTCAATTGATCAAAAGGAGCAAAATAGTCATTTTGACCAAAAGTCAACCAAAGTCAAAGTTGACCAAGTGGACTTTTGGTCAACCATCAATTCAAGCATTCTATTTTCATATTTTCATGATCATTGGTGTCACAAAATCAAGAAAAAAGATCAAAATGGATATAACTTGTTCAAGAAGTTATTTGGACATTTAGGGAAAATTCTAAGTCCTTAAGCCCTATAGTATTGAATTGTGGACATTCATAACTTTCTCATTTTTTATCCAATGGAGGAAAATATTATATGCTTGGAAAACTTGAGAAAAACCCTACAAGATTGTCAATGTGTGTTCAAGTTCTAAAAATGAAGCATTTGTGAGATATGAAGCTTAGAAGGATAAGGCACAAGGTTGTCAAAAGTAACAAGCCACGCGTATATTAAGCAAGGCATTTCCACAAATAGTTGTGTGATACGGTGGTGTAGACACATGAGTAATGAACGAAAATTAAAAATGCAGATATAAAAACCCTAAGTTAGCTATTACAAACCAGACGCATTTCATAAGTGGTAAAAAATAATAAATCGTATGAAAAAGATAATAGCGCGCAAGATTAAGACGGGAAAAAAGTTCTAAACCCTAAAGAAAAAACCTAATTGCTCATTAAAAATATTTTTGTATTTTTATGAAAAAAATATTGGAATTTTAACCTAATTCTCTAATTAATTTTAATTAATGAAATAAGGTTAAAATTTAATTAAATTAATTAAATTGCAAAAAATATTTTTATTAAAAAAACTCTAAATCCTAATTTATGATTTTCTGATTTTTTTTAATGATTTATATGATTAAAATATAAAAAAATGATTTTTGAAATAATTAAAAATAACAAAGAAATTAAATAAAAAAAGGAAAAGAAGAATGGGCCTGAAGGGGGGTGTGAACCCAATCTGGAAGGGGTGTTGATGAATTTTGGCCAAGCCCAAGTCTAGTTGGCCCAATGCTAGCGCCTGATCCCACGTTGTTGTGGTATGGAGGTCCATCGTACACCTGCAAGTTTGGGGTACTGGATCTGGACGCCTGGGATCTCATGGCTGGAGAATTGATGGTGTATGGTGCATACAGAGGGGTGAGACCTACTGGATCTGCAAGCAACAAGTTAGAAAATATAAAATGTTGGACCTAGGACTCGAACCCAGGTCCTTCCTTTTTCCAAGCGCTTCCTCTACCGTCACACCAGCATGTTCATTCGTTATATGATATAAACATAAAATAATATAACTCAAATAAAATGCCCACAACTTTATTTAATAAAAAACGTGCGCTGATTTCAAACGATCCAATCAGGCTGTGCTACACCTTCATCTTCTTCATCTATCCATCGTTTTAGCTTGAGGACTTTTACCTATGGACTAAATCCGTCACTAAAACACCTGCAAATTTCAAAAATCTCACACAAGTAACATAAATCCCATTCAAGGTCATGGATCAACTGGATTTGATCCTATGAAAATGATGGTGTCCTTTATTAGGCGCAATTTCACTTGTACATGAAAACCCTAAAACGAACCTTTAAACCCTAATAATGGCAGGTTATCATATATGCATCAAAACTGGAAATTAAATATTCAAACATGTCCTAAATGCTCATACAATCAGTAATGCATAATCAAAACATATTTATAATGCGTGTATGATCAAAATTGAATTCAAAAAATAGGATGCAAACCGTGATGATGTACATGATGATTATGGATGCTTTGATGCTTGGGGATGATGCTGTTAGCTTCAGAACGTCCCCAGGAATGGATTGCAAACGTCAAAACTCCTTAAATCTCTCCGCAAAGGTCAATTCGATTGCCATTTTTTTGTGAAAAAATTGAACTTTCTGTGTCTGTTCTATGCGGCCAATCCTCCTTTTTTTGGTCTGTAAATGTTGTACATATATATGAGAATGCATTAGGTTAACGAAATTGGAAAGAATCTTGAAGATTTGTGAAAGGAAGATTTTATTTGAAATTTGGATTTTTTTGTTTCTAAACTTGGCCAAAACATGCTTTTTTTTTCTTCCAATCAACCCTTGCACGAAATTTTTACTTGATCATCTGATTCTAGACCTATGATATGATCCTAAAACAAATCTTTGGATTTTATTTCATTATTTCACTTTTTTATTTGATTTATTTTGATTTAAATGAATAAAAATTCAAATAAATAAAAACAAATCTCATAAAAATAAAATTATGGATTTAAATATCCTAAATAAGTTCATGGATATGCTTGAGATCCAAAACCCACGCCCATTAGTCCAAAAGATCCAATTTGCTCACATTGACTTTTGTGCATTTTCATAAAATTGGTCAACTTTAGCAATGCATATATTTCTCAATTATAACCCTATGAGGGTGTTCTTGGACTTTTTAGAGAGCTTAGGATGTCCTCTAAACAACCCTTTTGATTTCAACTCAATTGGATCTTCCATGTTCATGTAAGGAGCTTTGACCCAAAAGGTGTTTTTGTTGACTTTTTTAAAGGACCTATAATGTCTGAGCTTGTATCTTTTAATTGAGGCATTTCTTGAAATTGAGGGTTGAAAATAAGTTGTAGGGAATTGGATTCTCTACAAAATTATCCTTAGAGGAAAAAAATTTGATAAAGTATGAGAAATATATGTCTGGTCAAAGTTTGGTTGACTTTTCCTATAGAAACCCTAATTTGCCGTTTTTGACTTTTGATGAGTTAGGAGCATTTCTTGAGGAATCATGATCAATCCTTGATCAAATGATGGATAATACTTCAAAATATTGATGTTGACCAAAAATCTTGAAGTTTGACTGTACTTGGGCCACCGTTGACTTTTGACCTAGTATAGTTAATTTCTATGCATTTGAGCAGCTGACTGAGCAAACTTATTGCTCAAGGCATGAAATTTGGCATGGATAATCTTGAGGACATATTAAGACAATGGAGAAAATTTGGGATCCTTTAGACTTATACATCTTTCTTTAAATTGAAACCCTAGTTTGAGTTTTATTACCTTGAGAGGAGAATTTGTCTGGTCAATTCTTGGTCATCCTTGAGCAATAGAGGACCTCTAAAGGCATGTCTTGAGTGACAATGGGAGGGAAAATTTTGGGGTACAACATATGCCCTTGTTAAATCTTCTTAAACCTGAGGATGTAGATTGGCTGGTCTGCCTTTCGTGATCTGAAGGTGGAAGATGATTGAACACTAGAGTGCCCAGAAATTTGCACTCGTCTGAAACAATACTTGACTATATATGTAATATAGGGAATAGGCTTACAGATGCCATTTGGAGAAGGTGACGGGAGATCATTGGAGATGGTCTTTAAAGATGCCATCCAGAGAATATGACGGAGAGTTGTCGAAGATGGGCTTGAGGATGCCATCCGGAACAATGTTGATTTCATGAGATATTCCTTTGTAGGAATTCCTATGCATGTTATTGAGGAGGACTCCGCTGAGGAATGTTGGTATCCGCTTGGTAAATAGAGTTTAGGAGCTTCGGTTGTCCATTACTCTACTAGGGAGTCATCTCTTGATTGAAGAGACGGATGTGAAGTGTTATCTGGTCAGGATCCAGGCTTCACTGTGACTTGATGAGGATAATAAGGATAACTACTATCCGGTCATATTCCAGCGATTTACTGAATGAGATTAAACTATTATCTGGTCAAGCTCCAGGCTTTGTAGTTTCTTTAACTGGAATAGAAATCAGAAGAATCTTAGGGTCGATTCAACTGAACCAGAGAAAAATCTTGGAATATCTTCAACTGGAATAGGAATTAGAGAGATCTTAGTGGCAATCTGACTGAACCAGAAAGGTCTTTAATTAACTTTGACTGGAACAGAAATCAGAAGAATCTTAGGGTCGATTCAACTGAACAAGACAAAAGCCTTGGGTCAATCTTCAACCGGAATAAAAATCAGAGAGATCTTAGTGTCGGTCTAACTGAACCAGAGAAGGTCTTTTGAGAACGTGTTTCAGAGGAAAATGCTGAAATAGTCTTTTATCAGAGGTAGCTTTTGAGAAGATTACCAGGTCACGTAAGTAGTTAACGGTGTTTATTGACTTGATCTTTCCCTGAAAAAGGTAAAGAGTTAGTCGTATGCAATGTCATGATGTATGAAATGCATTGTGTGATAATGTTCTCAAAATAAATGAGATTATGTTGTATGCGATGTGTATGTGCATGTCATGATGTATGAATATGGGATGCTATTGCGATATTTCTTAGTCTAGGAAAGTAAATCCTGGACTGCTACTGAAGAGTATGGGAAGCTGAATACTTTCATTTCTACTGGGGATGATGAATGAAGATGATTTTCTGGGGATTTCCTCTTTCTGTTTGAGGATATTCTGTCGGGGATTTCCTCTTTATGTTTGAGGATATTCTGTCGGGGATTCTTAACTTCTGTTTGAGAATAACTCTGTGGAGAGAGATAATGTTTGGTTGAAAATATTTTATCGATGTGGAGAAATAAACTCTATTGGGGAATAAGCTTCCGCAGTTAGAGAAATAAACTCTTCCTGGGAGAAGGTTTTATAAACTGTTTAAGATTGTAAAGCTCGGCTGGAGAACACAAATTTCAGCTCTCTGAAGGAACTTTACTGGAGAAAGTAATTCCTACTTGGGGAAGAAGAGACCAAATTTGGTTGTTTCTACTCTGTGGGGGAACATAGATGTCACTAGGACATATGTTGAGGATACGGCAACGACTTCGCATCAGGACGTTTCTTCCCCTGTACCTGTGGGAGAAAGTACCTGCGGAGATTTTGTGGATGGATCTATGTCGTGATTGTACTTGAACATGTATTGAATGAGTGTCTGAATGACATCCGTCTTTGGATCGTATCTGAACTGTACTTGAAACATGTGTTGAATGAGTGTCAGAATGACATCCATCTCTGGATCGTATATGAATTGTACTTGAAACATGTGTTGAATGAGTGTCAGAATGACATCCGTCTCTAGATCGTATCTGAACTGTATTTGAAACATGTGTTGGATGAGTGTTAGAATCACATCCGTCTCTGGATCGTATTTGAACAGTACTTGAAACATATGTTGAATGAGTGTCAGAATGACATCCGTCTCTGGATCGTATCTGAATTGTACTTGAAACATGTATTGAATGAGTGTCAGAATGACATCTGTCTCTGGATCGTATCTGAACTGTACTTGAAACATGTGTTGAATGAGTGTCATAATGACATCCATCTCTGGATCGTATCTGAACTGTATTTGAAACATGTGTTGAATGAGTGTTAGAATGACATCTGTCTCTGGATCGTATCTGAATTGTACTTGAAACATGTGTTGAATGAGTGTCATAATGACATCCGTCTCTGGATCATATCTGAATTGTACTTGAAACATGTGTTGAATGAGTGTAAGAATGACATCCGTCTCTGGATCGTATCTGAACTATATTTGAAACATGTGTTGGATAAGCGTCAGAATGACATCCGTCTCTGGATCGTATCTGAACTGTACTTAAAACATGTGTTGAATGAGTGTCTGAATGACATCCGTCTCTGGATCGAATCTGAACTGTACTTGAAACATGTGTTGAATGAGTGTCAGAATGACATCCATCTCTGGATCATATCTGAACTGTACTTGAAACATGTGTTGAATGAGTGTTAGAATGACATCCGTCTCTGGATCATATCTAAACTGTATTTGAAACATATGTTGAATGAGTGTCAGAATGACATCTGTCTCTGGATCGTATCTGAAATGTATTTGAAACATGTGTTGGATGAGTGTCAGAATGACATCCGTCTCTGGATCGTATCTGAAATGTATTTGAAACATGTGTTGGATGAGTGTCAGAATGACATCCGTCTCTGGATCGTATCGAATTGTACTTGAAACATGTGTTAAATGAGTGTCAGAATGACATCCGTCTCTGGATCGTATCTGAACTGTATTTGAAACATGTGTTGGATGAGTCTCAGAATGAAATCCATCTCTGGATCGTATCTGAACTATACTTGAAACATGTGTTGAATGAGTTTCAGAATTACATTCGTCTCTGGATTGTATCTGAACTGTACTTGAAAAGAATTTGAATAAGTATCAGGATAACATCCATCTCTGGGTCGTACCTGAACTGTTTCTAGAAGAGAAATCTGGAATAAGTACCAAGATAACACACGTCTCTGGATCGTGCCTGAACCGTTTCTAGAAGAGGACTTGGTTTATTTAGAATGTTTTCATTAGGAATTCCTGTTCAATTGCTTTTGAGAAGAAATCCGCTGAGGAACATTGATTTTGCTTAATTGTACGTGATTCGTTGCTGGAATTCATGTCTAATGCCCCAAATGATTCAGATGGAGATTTGCCCCTGGCTATTTGGAATTTTTGAGAGATTCCTTAAATCTTGACTTGACTGCCCCAGATGATGGACAATGATTATGTTGTGCCCCTTGATCGGAAGTGTTTTTCCACTTGAGGTGAACTTTTCATTTAGAAAGTTTTTATTCACTAGATATTCGTCATGTGAATTTCTCTGTTGTCGAATAGATAACTATATGCAAACAACAATATTCAAATAATGCAAGGTTTATGCTTGTCTTAAAGTTTTTGAAAATTCATTTTTTCAGTAAAACAGATTTTGCAAGAGATTGATATCAACTCAGGATTTATAGCAAGTCCTACAGAAGTCAGGATACCTTTTGTAACAGTATGCTTCCGAACTAACCTATACTTCAGTTAGGACTTTTAAGGGTTGTAGCATGGCTTGATTCACGGTTCAAGAAACAAAGGATAAAGGCTCGAATTTTATTTGTACCCTACCCGTTCTTCGTGATGTTCTTCAGTCCTATGCTCAGTTAATTGCGCGTTTAGATCCCGATTGAGTTTGGAATCTTTGCTCTTAATGTTCTGGTGATGGTTCGGATACTGAAAGTTTATTTGGAAGAGGCAGCCATTTTGTAATCTTTTTTTTTGTCGATGATTTGTAGTAACCTTTTTTTTTGTTATCCCTTCTTTTGCGTGAGCTGTTTCTTTTGTGATTACAGACAGTGGGATGCCCCAGTTTTTTCTTAAGTCTCCTTCATAGGTTTAGACTTAGAGGGCTTTTATTTTGAGAGATAATGACTGCCGGTTTTAATGATTATGTGGAACCATCACCATCTTCTGATTTGGATGGACGTCTTTGATGCCATTCATTATGTATGAAGTAGAATATTGCAACTGAATGCGCATCTGAATTAATTGAGAAAACTACCATGCCCCAGGTTATGATTAAGGGATTTAATTTGTGTGAAAATAAAAACTCCTACTTCTTTGGCTCAAAGGGGTTGACTAGGGATTATCTTCCTTATAACTCAACTGTTTAGGATTTGAAACAACGCATGTACATCGTCAGCAAGGTTTGTTCAAAAGCATATTGTAGAGATTGTGGTATCATTTTCGTCATCCTCCCTCTAAAGGCTTATAGCTTTTTAATCGAGAGTCGAATATCACATAAAGGAAGCAAGAAAACAGTTTAAATAAAATGACAATGAAATCATTCAAGACGAACATATGCAATACATTAATGGGAAACCCAAAGTTAGGAATAACAGTAATTGTTTGAATAATAAATGAAATTACAAATGAAAAATAAAAAATGAACTGGACGTTCTCAATGATTTTGCCTAGGAGCAGTGACCACTTTGTGAGTCTCTGGAGGGTCGAATTCGATCTTCTTGGCATCAATCATATCCTGAATTTTGTTCTTCATAGCCCAACAACCATTCGTATCATGTCCAGGGCTATCAGAATGGTATGCACACCTTTCGTCGGGGTGGTAACTAGGAGTAGAAGTATTGGGATTTCGCAGAGGAGCCTTTAATGTAATCAACTTTGCCTTCAACATGTGTTGTAACGCTTGAGCTAATGACATGTTGATTCTAGTGAATTGTCTCTTAGGAGTGACCTCTTTACGTTGATTCCCCTGTTGGTGTCGTTGCATAGGAGTAGGATTAGAGACCAGTATTGCCCCCACAGATTGATTGTGGTCGTCTGCCTTATTACGACCCTTTTGGCCATACACAGTATTGGCTTCCCTCTTACCAGCAAGTGGCTTCTTCTCATCATTATAAGATGCAGCCATCAGGATCTTCCCACTCTTGATACCATATTCGATCCTTTCTCCAGTCAGAAACATCTTCGTAAATCCAGATGAGGAACTCCCAATCAGCTGATTAAAGAACGGGCCTGTCAAAGTGCCCATGAACATATCTATCATTTCCCGATCATTCAGAGGAGGTTGTACCATGCCAGCTAGATCCCTCCATTTCTAGGCATATTCTTTGAAGCCTTCTCTAGAACCCATAGACATGCTTCGAAGTTGTGTACGAGTTAGAGCAAGGTCAGGATTGTATTGGTACTGCTTATAGAAAGCAGCCGCCAAGTCTTCCTAGGTATGAATGTCTGTTCTTTCTAGCTGGTAGAACCACTCCAATTGTGTGCCAGCTAAACTTTATTGGAAGAAATGGACCCATAACTTCCGGTCAGCAGTGTGAGGCTGGATCTTCCTGACATAGGACCATAAGTGCAACTTAGGGCAGGAGACACTGTCATATTTAGCGAACGTGGGGACCTTGAATTTTGGTGGGATGATCATGCTAGAAATCAGCCCTAATTCTTCAAAGTCCAAGCCAGGTATCTGCTGAATCTCCATAGCATTGAGACGATCCTCCAACTGTTTGTATTTATCATCAGCAGGTGGATATTGCTCCTCAGAATAATCAGCTTCGTCTTCATCAACTCCCAAGTTGTTATCTTCTTCATGATTATCCCCCTTATTTGATGGAGTTGAAATATCTAGAGCTCCTTTAACCGGTCCTCTGGGTCTTCTTCCTATATTAAGGATTCCAACCGATTTCTTTGCCTTCTTCTTCTTCTTTTTGATGACGAGAGCTTTCAGTTCTTCCTGCCCCGGGGCCAAAGCCATGAACATTTGTTGAAACTGAGCATTTTGAGTCTATAGATCCTTCATTGTTTATTCTAGAGCCATTACTGAAATAAACAACGAAGAGGATGAGAAACCTGCTATGAAACCTGCTTATGCAATAATATGTATGATATATGCATGCAGTGTTTTCAAGGATTTCTAAGACTTAAAATTTCTTAAACAGAAAGAGGACAAACACTAATTGAATTAAGATGTTTTATTGATCACAATAATGCCTCTTAGGCTCACAAGGGAACAAAGCAAGAATAAAACTCTCCAAGCAAAGGAAGACTCAAGCTTTCCACATGCATATCCTCTTTGGTGCAATGTAAGCGTTTATACTCTTCTCTTCGTGAAGTTGCCTGGTGAGCTCCAAAACCTTCTTCTTGTTGGCGTAGAATTGAGTTTCAAAGGTATAAAATTCTTCTTTGAGTTGGATCCAGGACTTCCGTAGCTCTTCAAGATCGGTTGGCATGTCAGGATGAAGCACAGTGTAAGGAGTATCTCCCTCGGCAACTAGCTCCATAATCACAGGTAAGATGGCGGGGTAAGGCATCATAAGACATTGAGCACAAGCTCGTACCCATTTGAGGTAAGGCTTAAGAGGGATGGAATTCTTGTGCCCCAGTGTCTGGCTGTCAACCCTGTTTATCATGCCCCAAGCTCGAATGAACCTCTTGTGATAACCCTGAACATCATTCTCATAGTTAAATGTGATTCCTTGGACGAGTGTGTCGTGAGGACCATCCCTTCTAACATAACCAAACTGTCGCATCGCCAAACAAGGATTATAAGTGATTCCTCCCCTAATGCCTAAGAGAGGGACATTAGGGAACTCCCCAAAGCGATCAATGATGGTGATACTCTCCAAGGATCGAGAACACCAATGAATATCCGAATGTGTAAGGGCTATCAACCTATGATACCATCTCATACCCTGCTTATTTCTCAAGATAGACCGAGGTAGGTGCGAAATAAACCACCTAGCCAATAGAGGAATGCAACACAGAAGGGTCCCTCTTCTCTTTAGAGTGCAAGAATGCAGAGAGTGTAGTATATCCCCAAGTAAAGTAGGCACAAGATTATGATACAGAAAAACCTTAAGTGCATTCACATCTACGAGGTGGTCCGTGTTAGGGAATAGTACCATCCCATAGATGAGAAGGGCCAAAACTTCTTCAAAAGCTTGTAAATCCAGGTTATCCCAAAAATAGTGAGATTTCTCAAATAGAAACTTAGCTGGAAATCCTTGGACACTTCTTCTGGTTTCCCAATTTGCCACTACATCGGACCATTGTAAAGACAAATCTTGAGCAATCTCTTCGGGTTTTGGGTCTCTTTCCGTACCGTTGAACGGTAGCTGATTAAGGATAGGTACCCCTAATAATTGAGAAACTCCTCCATAGTAGGCACTAACTGGTAATCAGGAAAAGTGAAGCAGTGGTGTAACATGTCAAAGAACTGAAAGATCACCTTTAACATTTCTTAATCAGGGGTTGCAGTGACCAAGTTGAGAAGTCGACCATGTTTCTCAGTGAAGGGAAAGCTTTCAGGAATCCTTGATGCTAACTCCTTGAGTTAAGAAGGTACTTTCACAAGGTTGACTTGGATAGTGTTCATGCGAGTGGATGTCATGTCCTACAAAATAAGACAAAGATAAGCCCTAGAAAATCCTCGAAATGGTTAGTATGATATGCCATGTTATGATGTCATGATTATGCTAAGAAATCACAGATATAGCAAGCACAAGCAAATCACATTAAAACCTTAGGTTTAAGGCTTGCATGGGTTTTAAGGTCACACCCTCTTGAAGTTGGATTGGTTTAACTTGTCTTATAAATAGTAATCGGGTTCTAAGGGATCTCAATATCACTGATCTTTCCCACAAGTTTCGTTTGATAGGCGATTGACTCGTAACCAAACTAAACTCAGGAGTCAAATCTCAATGAGTGTAGCATCGAGTATCTGCCGACTTTGGGAATACACCAAAGACGACTATCTCACTATGTCCTAATGGCCAAGTTGTTCATTTATAGGTTCTAAGGTCAGTTTACACTTCATGACACCATGCAGTGGCCCCATATTCTCCTCGATTAACTCAAGGGCTACTGATACCAACCAAAGTGTCGTATCAACGTAGCCATCGCTTCAACCGTGTCGGTATACCCCGTGCAGTTTCCACAATCTATTGCTACTTACCAAAAAGGTTTCCCTAGATCCGGGTGTAGGATCTATAATAACCCAAACAGATACCCTTAAAAGTAAAGCAAACAGACAAGTAAACAATTTAGAAATGATCAAGACCCTAAGGTAAACCCCACTTTTATTTTGTCCCCAGCAGAGTCGCCAGTTCTGTGATACGGTGGCAGAACCGACTGTTAATACTAGTTTATGGTTTTTGTTCGCAAATATCGCGGTAAGCAAGAGTCGCCATCGACTTTTATTTTATCCAACAAAGGAAAGGGTGAAAAGAAAAGAAAAAGACCTTTTTCGAGATTTTTTGGAGTAAGGGAGGTAGATTTTGGAAAGGGAAGGTGTTAACACTCTTTCCATCCGTGGTTTTCCACGGGCTCTTAGGTACTTGCTCATTTTTGAAAACTGTTTTCGTGTTTGTGTGTTTTGAAAGATTTTTGTTTGCTTTATGGTAACTCTTGTATCAGTCCTCAAGAGTGTGATAAAGCGTTTTTTGAAAGTAGTTTTTGAAAGTGTGTAAGTGTAAAAACAAATTGGTTTTGAGTAAGTACTTAAGAATTGTCTACCTACTCGAAAAAGGATGTTCTTTTCCTCCTTTCCTTTAGATAGTGCTATCCTACTATTAGTGAGTATGTAGCCCTATTGTTGGATGTTGAAGGACTACCGAAAGGGACGCTATGGTCATTGAAAGCAACTTGTAAGGATATCTTAGTGTTCGAAGGGACTATCATCATATAGGAAACATCGAGGGACAATATCATTTCTCATAGGCAACTCGAGGGACGTTAGGGACCATGATATTTTTGATGACTTTAGAATTGAGGGTCTTTGCTAAGATATCCCTACGTTCGAGGGACATGACCATTATTTTCCGAGGTAACCAAGTGAGGTATACCCTAAGGGTGAAAGTGTGCAACAATGTGTTTTTTCAGTTACGTTTATCTTGTGATTAGTGATCTATTGATTAATTGGTTCTTGTCATGCACGCCTAAGTTGCTAAAAATTATATACGAACATGTAAAGAAAAAGCAAGATATAAAGTCCTACGCTATTACAGGACTTTGGTGTAGACACATGAGTAATGAACGAAAAGTAAAAATGCGGAAATAAAAACCCTAAGTTAGCTATTACAAACCAGGCGCAGTTACATAAGTGGTAAAAAAAATAAATCGTATGAAAAAGATAATAGCGCGCAAAATTAAGACGGGAAAAAAGTTTTAAACCCTGAAGAAAAAACCTAATTGCTCATTAAAAATATTTTTGTATTTTTATGAAAAAAATATTTGAATTTTAACCTAATTCTCTAATTAATTTTAATTAATGAAATAAGGTTAAAATTTAATTAAATTAATTAAATTGCAAAAAATATTTTTATTAAAAAACTCTAAATCCTAATTTATGATTTTGTGATTTTTTATGATTTTTATGATTAAAATATAAGAAAATGAATTTTGAAATGATTAAAAATAACAAAGGAATTAAATAAAAAAAAAGGAAAAGAAGAATGGGCCTGAAGGGGGTGTGAACCCAATCTGGAGGGGGTGTTGCTGAATTTTGGCCAAGCCCAAGTCTGGTTGGCCCACTGCTAGCGCTTAACCCCACGTTGTTGTGGTATGGAGGTCCATGGTGCACCTGCAAGTTTGGGGCGCTGGATCTGGATGCCTGGGATCTCATGGCTGGAGAATTGATGGTGTATGGTGCACACAGGGGGTGAGACCTACTGGATATGCAAGCAACAAGTTAGAAAATATAAAATGTTGGACCTGAGACTCAAACTCAGGACCTTCCCTTTGCCAAGCGCTTCCTCTACCATCACACCAGCCTGTTCATTCATTATATGATATAAACATATAATAATATAACTCAAATAAAATGCCCATAATTTTATTTAATAAAAAATGTGTGCTGATTTCAAACGATCCAATCAGGCTGTGCCACGCCTTCATCTTCTTCATCCATTCGTCGTTTTAGCTTGAGGACTTTTACCTACGGACTAAATCCGTCACTAAAACACCTGTAAATTTCAAAAATCTCACACAAGCAATATAAATCCCATTCAAGGTCATGGATCAACTGGGTTTGATCCTCTGAGCATGATGGTGTCCTTTATTAGGGCCAATTTCACATGTACATGAAAACCCTAAAATGAACCTTTAAACCCTAACAATGGCAGGTTATCATATATGCATCAAAACTGGAAATTAATTATTCAAACACGTCCTAAATTCTCATACAATTAGTAATGCATAATCAAAACCTATTTATAATGCGTGTATGATCAAAATCGAATTCAAAAAATAAGATGCAAACGGTGATGATGTACGTGATGATTTTGGATGCTTTGATGCTTGGGAATGACGTTGTTAGCTTCAGAACGTCCCCAGGAATGGATTGCAAGCGTCAAAACTCCTTGAATCTCTCTGCAAAGGCCAATCCGATTGCCACTTTTTTGTGAAAAAATTGAACTTTGTGTGTCTGTTCTATGCGGCCAATCCTCCTTTTTTTTGGTATGGCAATGTTGTACATATATGTGAGAATGCATTAGGTTAACAAAATTGGATAGAATCTTGAAGATTTGTGAAAGGAAGATTTGATTTGCAATTTGGATTTTTTGTTTCTAAACTTGGCCAAAACATGCTTTTTTTTCTTCCAATCAACCCTTGCACGAAATCTTGACTTGATCATCTGATTCTAGACCTATGATATTATCCTAAAACAAATCTTTGGATTTTATTTCATTATTTCACTATTTTATTTGATTTATTTTGTGGAAAAAATTGAACTTTGTGTGTCTGTTCTATGCGGCCAATCCTCCTTTTTTTTTGGTATGGCAATGTTGTACATATATGTGAGAATGCATTAGGTTAACAAAATCGGATAGAATCTTGAAGATTTGTGAAAGGAAGATTTGATTTGCAATTTGTATTTTTTGTTTCTAAACTTGGCCAAAACATGCTCTTTTTTTCTTCCAATCAACCCTTGCACGAAATCTTGACTTGATAATCTGATTCTAGACCTATGATATGATCCTAAAACAAATCTTTGGATTTTATTTCATTATTTCACTATTTTATTTGATTTATTTTATGAAAAAAATTGAACTTTGTGTGTCTGTTCTATGCGGTCAATCCTCCTATTTTTTTGGTATGGTAATGTTGTACATATATGTGAGAATGCATTAGGTTAACAAAATCGGATAGAATCTTGAAGATTTGTGAAAGGAAGATTTGATTTGCAATTTAGATTTTTTGTTTCTAAATTGGCCAAAACATGCTCTCTTTTTTCTTCCAATCAACCCTTGCACGAAATCTTGACTTGATCATCTGATTCTAGACCTATGATATGATCCTAAAATAAATCTTTGGATTTTATTTCATTATTTCACTATTTTATTTGATTTATTTTGATTTAAATGAATAAAAATTCAAATAAATAAAAACAAATATCATACAAATAAAATAATGGATTTAAATATCCTAAATATGTTCATGGATATGCTTGAGATCCAAAACCCATGCCCATTAGTCCAAAAGATCCAATTTGCTCACATCGACTTTTGTGCATTTTCATAAAATTGGTCAACTTTAGCAATGCATATCTTTCTCAATTTTAACCCTATAAAGGTGTTATTAGATTTTTAGAGAGCTTAGGATGTCCTATAAACAACCCTTTTGATTTCATCTCAATTGGATCTTCCATGTTCATGTAAGGAGCTTTGACCCAAAAGGTGTTTTTGTTGACTTTTTAAAAGGACCTATAATGTCTGAGCTTGTATCTTTTAATTAAGACATTTCTTGAACTTGAGGGCTGAATATAAGTTGTAGGGAATTGGATTCTATTCAAAATGATCCTTGGAGGAAAAATTTCTGATAAAGTATGAGAAAGTTATGCCTGATCAAAGTTTTGTTGACTTTTCCTATAGAAACCCTAATTTGCCATTTTTGACTTTTGATGAGTTATGAGCCTTTCTTGAGGAATCATGATCAACCCTTGATCAAATGATGGATAATACTTCAAAATATTGATGTTGAGCAAAAATATTGAAGTTTGACTGTACTTGGGCCACAATTGACTTTTGACCTAGTATAGTTGATTTCTAGGCATTTGAGTAGTTGACTGAGCAAACTTATTGCTCAAGGCATGAAATTTGGCATGGATGATCTTGAGGACATATTAAGATAATGGAGAACATTTGCGATCCTTTAGACTCATACATCTTGCTTGAAATTGAAACCCTAGTTTAAGGTTTATTGCCTTGAGAGGAGAATTTGTCTGGTCAATTCTTGGTCATCCTTGAGCAATATAGGACCTCTAGAGGCATGTCTTGAGTGACAATGGGAGGGGAAATTTTGGGGTACAACAAGTTGGTGTGCCATTTTCATGAGTAAATTTATTTTGATTCAAGTATATATTGAAAAATTGGAAAGAAGCATGTTGAAAATTGTTATATGAGTTTCATTTAGCTCTTTGAATCACATCAAATAAGTTATTATTGAGGAAGATACAGTCAATCAAAGTGAATACCTCAAGGTTGAATTTCTGGCAAGCCATGCATGTCCATGTACGTGTGCACGCCCTGACCTGCTAGGCTTCCTTTTTCTAAGCTTCTCATTTAAATATCTCTCACTTCCAGGCATCAATTTCAATAATTCAAAGTTCTAGAATGATCTACATTAGAAGGGCTTTTCAAAGGCCTCTTAAGCAAGGTAATTGCACGAGCAAATTAAGAGAAAATTGGAATAGAAAGTGGATTGATTAAAATGTTTGGCATGTGATCAGTTTATTCCCCATGTGCCAGTATAAGCCAGACCATCATTCATACTTCCCTCACCTCTTTCTAAAACGACTGAAAGCTCAAGAAATGACAACATAAAACGCAGCAAGCTTCAGCATTGTCTCCAACAGCTCCAAACTGCAAAAGACTTCCATACCCTTACAAAGTTTCTTCAACACACTTCATCCCTCTATATAAAATCCTCTTCATTCTCATTTCAAAAAAGAGCTTGATTGATATTCACAACAAATCTATGAAAGAACTCTCTTCAAAGCTCAATCCTCTCTATCAAAAATAGAATCTTCTTGTGCAAATTTTCTCTCGATTGCTTTGCTCAAAGCTTCATTCCTGCATAGTTACACATCATTGAAGCTTGAAGAAGAAGAATCACCAGGTTTCTCACTAAGTTCAGAGGCACCTTTTGAATTTATTTTTCATAAATTGAGGTAAGCATCATTGAACTCAAATTCGCGATTCAGTTTACATTCTTGTTGAAGACCACGTGCATCGTGGATTAGCTGGCCAGATTTTAGATCTAATGTATATCTGTTGCAAATTGATGTGAAAATAGTGCTCTGCAAGTTGCTTGGAATTTTAATTAAAACAGTGCTTTCATGCTCAGATCTTTGTTTAATCTTGCATTATTTGTGAAATTTATGTTCATCTCGTTGTTCCTTGCATTTTCATAATGAACTTTGATGTTTGGGTCAAGTGATTTAGTTAAGAAATGAGTGAGATATGTGGATATGAATTTGGCTTGATGATTTTTGTTCTTACAAGTTCAAAATATATTGATTTCAGTGACTTTCGCGTGCGTTTTTCTCCCTGATTCATGAACCATTCTTAAAAATCTTTAACCCTATGTTGATCTACTTCATGAAATCTTTAATTTGATAACAAATTCGTGCGTTTTCATCAAGAATTGAGGAAGATATCATGATCTGAAGTTAGCATGTAAAACTGATTAAAATGTGTTAGGGCATAGTTCAGTGGTAAGAACGATGACGTGGCGTGCTTCAATTGAACATGATTTGAATGTCTTTTACAGCGCGTTTGTTTATTAACAGGTGTAATAGACTTTAGCACATTTGAATTTTTAATACATTTTCATTTGTTTTCTTTAATTTTGTTTTAACATTTTCTATCACTAAAAAATTATCAAAAAAATATATTAAACTCTATTTTTAGTCTATTTTCACATTATGAATTTTATTTCTTTTTTTAAATCATTTTTAGAATATTAAATAAATCAATGAGTTCAATTAGGGTTTTTATCATATTTTAAGTTCTGGAATTTTATTTTCCAAGTTTTACTAATATAAAAAATCCACAAAAAATGAAATAAGTTTCAATTTGAATCTACCTCATGAAAATAATTTTTGTTTGATTTTTATAAAATTTTGTGACAAGTAAATAAAATCAACCATAGTTGTATATTTTTTTTTTACTTTTTTTTGTTACATTGTGCAAATAATTTTTGTTTGATATCTTTCTCCATTGATAAAATTCCACAAAAATATACTTGCTAACCCTTAGGTATTTAACTAATTTTATATCATTTTTAATTGAATTTACATTTCAATTTCCCTATTTTTCCAAATTTTAGAAACTAATGATAGTTTTTGGACTTTCTTTTTGCTTAAGCTAGAAGAAACTTTTGAAACCCTAATTTTATTTACTTATAAAAATCAAATAAGATATGTTTAAATTTCTTGGATGACTTAAAATCATAAAATTCATTTTTTCTGAATTTTAATTTTTAATTTTTACATTTTTTTCACAAATATTTTGCTAAAACTCTCTAATTTGACCACTTTGTCAACTAGTCTAGAAGATTCTCAATCATTTCCACCTCTTCAAATTAATCCAAGAGATTTAAACTATGCCTTTGACTTTAATAAGTATTTAGGAAGCTAGGGTTCATTTGTTTTAATTTTTACAAGTTTTTTCTTTAATTTTTAACCTAATTTGGATTTAGGGCTTCCCTCCCTTTCAAAGTTAGAATGTTCTCTTATCCACCTCTATTGGTGTGTTTAAGAGTTCCACTCACAACTTGTGTTTGTAAAAATGTTTATCATACTTAAGGATTAGTTTTTCCTTGTGTGAGGTTTCATCATCCCTTTCCGATCCTGTGGGATAAAAGGTATTTGATGGAAACTTCATTGAATTTTATCTTTGATGATTTCCGTCGGTTGTTTCAGTTGGCTACTTCACTGGGGACATATTGATCTATTGCTGGTCCATCCTTAGAAAGTCAGTCCTAGCTTGTGTTTGTCTTCTTTTCTTGGGTGTTTATGTGTTATTTCTTTCTAGCTCTATTTATTTATATATTTTGATTACATGCTTTCATGCATTGCACTCTGCTGTCTCCTATACTCTGGATACTGCTGTTATGTTGTTTCTTTGTGGGGTTGGGATGATACTTCTTGAGGTAAAAGGCCCAGTACCCAGGCCAGAGTGTACTAGGACACTAGGAATAGAGTGGGGGTATGACGGCTATAGGACGTGGTCCGATTAGTGCAGTCATGTCATATACCATGCTCGGATGAGGTTCAAGTGAAGGTACTTTCATCATGCACGTCTGTGTTACGATGATTTTACTTTCAGGAGGACCCGTGATTTCTGAGTTACCCTTGCCTTACCCTGACCTAGTCTTCATCCGTGAATGGGAAGGTTGATTTCTTACAGGTACAATTGGTGATTTTGATTATATTGGTAACTCTGGTTCTGAAGGTGACTTTGGATCAGTTGGTAACTTTGATTATATTGGTGACTCTCTTTATGTTGGTACTTTGGTTGATGACTATTATTAGTGATTGTTTAGCACCTTAAGACCTATGACTCTATACAGTAGAATAGCAGTGTCCAGTATATTGGAAGCCTTGGTCCTATCATGTTACATCATAGCATATTTATTTTTCAATATATATATATATATATATATATATATATATATATATATATATATATATATATATATATATATATATATATATATATATATATATATATATATATATATATATATATATATATATATATTGTACATAAAGGTTAACCTGCATATGCATTGTCATTCCCAGGATTTTCCAGAGTTTTCTCTTCCTCTAAGAATGGCAAACAACACTGATATCGTCATAAGGACCAAGAGGGATAACTTCAGCTACCAGTTTCGTCCAAGTGTTTGGCTCTTTCTTGAAGAACTCAAAGATCTCATGAATTATCAACAGATGGGTGTTTTTGATGAAAGATATGGGAATCTCCTATCTTTGTTGGATGCTAGGGTTGATGATAAGGCTGTTCAGACTTTGCTACAATTTTATGATCCAGAGTTGTGTTGTTTCACATTTCAGGATTATCAGTTGGTACCCACTCTTGAGGAGTATTCTCATCTTCTCCACATCAGAATTACTAATCACATTCCCTTCATCCAAGTCCTTGTTGAACTCGACTATGAGGCTATTACTAAGGTTCTTTATTTGAACCTTAGTGATGTAAAAGGAAAATGGAGATGTAATAAAGTCACTTGTGGTCTTCCGGTAGATTTCATGACAGGAAAGGTTAAAGAAATGGAAAGTAAGGGACATTGGGATGCTTATTATGCATTTTTGGCTGCTACCATTTATGGGGTTATTCTCTTCCCCGAGATTAAGGAGATAGTGGACTTGGTTGCTTTGTGCGTCTTCATGAATAAAAATCCAATACCTACCTTATTAGCTGACACTTACCATACCATTCACTCTAGGTATGGGAAGAAAGGAGTAGTAGTATGTTGTGTGCCGATGCTTTACAAATGTTTCATGGCACAATTACCTACGAAGGGAGCATTCAAGGAAGACCCTCATTCTTGGGCATCCAAAGTGATGATGCTCACCTCTTTTGATATTTAGTGGTACAAACGTAAGGTTGATAGTACTGAGGTAATCTATAATTGTGTGGGTTTCTCTAATGTTCCACTCATAGGAACAAAAGGGATTATCAATTACAATCCAGTACTCGCTCTTTTCCAGTTAGGCTATGCCATGAGGCGTCCACCCACAACTAAAGAAGTTGAACCTGTGTACTGCAAAAAGGGAGAAAACATTGCATTGTTGAAAAAAGCATAAGTTGCTTGAGCTCACATTAGTAGGAAAGGAAAAAAGTTCTTTGGGTTAAAAGAGGTGTTAGCTTTTGATCCTTATGTGGACTGGGTGAAAGAAAGAGTTAAAATTCTTATGTTGCCTTTTGAAAAAGAGATATCCTTGTACCCTCAACCCACTGAGCTATAACATGATGTACCTAAAGAACGCTTTTATCAAGTACAGTTAGAAAATAGGGATCTTCGTTAGAATCTTGAAGACAAAGAAATGGAAATATACTTCTTGACAAAAAAGAAGAGAGAATTAGCTCATCAACTAAAAGAATATGAAGGTGAAGGTAGTTCTGAAAGTTGGAAGAACAAAAGAAGACCTGGTACATAAGAATTTTTTATATCTGCAGAAGAATATTAGATGGCCCTTGCTGACGCAGAGAAGAATCGTCAAGAGACCCTGAAATTCCAAATGGCCAACAATAGAAATAGGTCAAAAGCCAAAGAGTTGGGAAACCAATTCAAAGGTGCTATGTTAGAGCTGGAAGCAAAAGAAGCTCATATGACTGAGGAAATGAAGGAAAATGCCAGACTCTGAGAAAAAATAAAAGAGATGGAAAATGAACCTGTACCTATACCTTTTCCAGAGTGCAAAGAGTGTGATCGCTTCCTAGAGTAGTATATGTACTTGGAGGGACAACTATTTCAGAAAGATGTGGTGATCGATAGCTTCGCATGTGGACGAGATTGTGAAAAGACAAAGAAGTTATTTGCAGAAACCAAAGAGTAGAGTGAAGAGTACTTCTGACAGGGAGGACCATTATACTACATAGAGATTAGAGATCCCCCACATTGATTGTCTCTTTTCTTTCTTCTTTGATGTCATTTGATCACCACCAGTCTTGTTGGATGGGATCATTTATATTTCATTATTTATTTTGGATCATTCTTGTACAAATTCACTTTCGGTCATATGGATCATTTTTAATGAAGCCATTTGTCATTGATTATATCTCTTGTTGATTGCTGATTATCTCCCTTATCATGTTTTTTTAATATTCTTAGGGTTTGAAAAACTTTTGGATACGCTGGAAATGATAAAACATTTCATGCATGGTCATTCATTCATGCATATCATATCATGACAGGAGGTTCCCACAGGTTTCTCATCTTCCATTTGGGTTTTCTTTTCAGAAATTGCTACTATAAACCCATACCGCTACAACACTAGGAGTACTTCCAGAAAGAAAATGGAACAAATTCAGGCTGACGTTGTTTCCATGGGTACCAGAATGGATACTCAGGTTGACCAATTGATGGAGATCATTCAAAACATGGCTCGTCAGCAGGAGGAAATGAGGGCCATGATTATGAGACCTACTGAAGCATTGAATAATGGTGGTGAAACTTTGAATACAAATATACCAAGGGAATTAGTCAACAATCCTAATGATACTTTGGGTACTCAGAATGTGATTGGGAATCCGGGAGGTGCTCAGAATGGGAATCTATATTCAAATGTCAGTCTGAATATTCAGAATGGTCAGCCTGCAAATCTCGGTGGTCTTGCAAATAACCAAGGTATCCCTGTGGTTTAATTTGTGGAGAATCCTCCTCCACCTACTCATATTTGTCAGAGTGTTGAATGAACCATTATACCTCAGAGGCCTGTTCGTATTCCTGCTAGGCCAGTGGAAGAAGATAACTAGGAAGACTAGATGTCTAATGTTGATGAACCAACAGAAGCTGACAAGAAATTGCATATGCTTGAAGAGCGGATGTGAAGGTTTAAAAGTCAAGGTGTGATAGGCTTTGACATGTCATATTTTGGCTTAGTGCCTGGGGTGAAGATTCCCCCAAAGTTCAAAGTGCCTGATTTCTTGAAATACAAAGGTACGTCCTGTCTAAAGACCCATGTTAAGTCTTTCTACCGGAATATGTCTGTGTATTCTGATGATGAGAAGCTATGTATGCACTTCTTTCAAGATAGCTTAACAGGTGGTCCACTCGAGTGGTACATGCAGTTGGGAAGCATTCACATCCGTACGTGGAGAGAATTGGTTGAGGCTTTTGTTATGCATTATCAGTATAACACTGACATGGCCCCCATAAGAACCCAATTATAGAATTTATCCCAGAAGCGGGATGAGTCATTCAAAGAGTATGCCCAGAGGTGGCAAGAGATGGTTGTGAAGGTTCAACCACCTATGTTAGATCGGGAGATGGTGGAAATTATTAGTATTATATTACAAGGCCAGTACTACACAACTTGCAGTGCATCAGGTACTTTTTCCGAGATGGTAATACATGGAGAGCGAATTAAAATCGAAATTAAGTTAGGAAAGATCCAAGATGTTGTTTCTGGAAATAATTCTGGTAATACTAAGAAGTCTTTTGGTGGTCACCAAAAGAAAAAGGAGGGTGAATCCAGCACCGTTTATTCTCGAAAAGGGAAAGGCAAATATCAGGGCTCAGATCATCAGATTGCTGCTGTAACGATACCAACTGTTGCACCTCAGAGGTAAGCTTATGGACCTTAGAAAGGAAATCAACAAGGTCAAAGGCGTCCTCCCAGGAGACTTGATGCACTTCTGATGTCTTGTGCCGAGTTGTTACCTCAGTTGCTCGAGTTGAAGCTAATTGAATTACGCCCTTGGAAGGTTGATCCAGAAAGGATGCCATACAACTTTGATGATAATGCCCGATGTGATTTCGACTCTGGTGGGCAGGGGCATACTATTGAGAATTGTTATGATTTCAAACATAAAGTCTAAGATCTATTGGACCCTCAGGCCATTAACTTTGGACCAGCGCCCAATATTACAAACCAGCCTTTGCCACCTCATGGCGGTGCCACTGTTGGCGCCATCATGGAAAATGAAGATTTGAATTTGATTATGGATGTTAATCAATTGACTACACCTTTCTCATTTGTGAAAGAGCAGTTGTTGAGTAAATGTGTATTCTTGGGCTGTGGGATGGACTGTGTAGTTTGCTTGAAACAACCAGAGGTTTGTTCATTGTTGAAGGATATAGTCCAGGATTTGATTACCCAGGGAGTTCTACAGTTTGATCGTGTAGTTGTTAAGACTAAAGTGGGTAAGGAAGAGGTTGATTTGATAACAATTCCTGTCAGGGAAAAAACCACTCAAGTACCTGTTGCAATTCTGATACCTTCCAGAAAGCCACATATAACCATCACCATGCCTGGACCAATACCATATGACAGCGACAAATAAATTCCTTGGTATTATGGTGGTAAATGTTATCAAAAACTTGCAGAAGCTTGTTACTCAGAAGTCTGAAAGGGGTGAGTTTGAAGAAGAGGAGTCTGAAATTCATGACATCATTGGTGAAAGTAGAATTACCCACAGCGATCAGATTTTCTCTCTGCCAGAACCACCTGAAAGTAGCGCAGGTGCCACAACTAAATCCAGGGGCAAGAAAATTGCGGCCAATGGTGATAAACCGGGGGAAAATCCCCTATTCCTACTTTGGATGCTGAAATGGCTAAGGATGTAGCCCAATTGATGAGGTACATCAAGAAAAGTGACTACAAGATCATTGACCAATTAAGTCAGATACCCTTAAAGATATCAATTCTTGCTTTACTCAGGGATCCAAAATCCCATAGAAATGCATTGATGAAGTTGTTGGGGACCTCTTTCGTTCCTCAAGAGATATCGGTAAATCAGTTTGAAGGGATTGTGAATAGCATTTTTGCGAGTAATGGGCTGGGTTTTACAGACTTTGATTTACCCCATGAGGGGAGGAAGCATAATAAAGCACTACACATTTCCATGGAAATTGCAAAAACTACCTTATCCCGTGTGCTAGTTGATACGTGTTCCTTTCTCAATGTATTTCCCAAGTTCACTCTCTTGAAGCTTGATTACGATGGGATTTTGTTGAGGCCGAGTGATTTGATTGTTAAGGCTTTTGATGTGTCAAAGAGAATAGTGTTCGGGGAGGTCGTCTTGCCAATCAAAATAGGTCCTCAGGTGTTTAAAGTCACTTTCTTTGTCATGGACATTAATCCTTTCTATTTTTGTTTGTTGGGTCGCCCATGGATCCATGGGACTGGTGTTGTCACCTCCACTCTACACCAAAAGTTAAAGTTCATGTTGAATGGGAAGGTGGTCACCGTTTGCAGTGAGGAGGATTGCATTGTCAGTTATCTGAGTACCTTTCGCTATGTTGAGGTGGAGGAAGAAATCCATGAGACTCTGTGCAAAGCTTTTGAGACTGTGCAAGTTGTCAGAGCTCCCCAACAGGAGGATAAGAAGTCTGAGGTCTCTATGTCATCATATCGTCAGGAGCAAATTATTGTTCAATCTGGTCATCCAAAAGGCTGGGGAAGAGTGTTAGATCTCCCTACTCAGACAGATAAGAAAGGTTTAGGCTCCGTGACTGGTTAAAGCGTGTCAATTGCTACTCCTCCTAAGGTTCAAGGTATTCACTCACCAATTCAGTTTGTCAGCGGTGGGGTTATCCATGAAGAAACTCATGATGTGAGTGAAGATGGTGACAGTGATTGCGAGATAGATAAGTGGGTTCGTCCTACCGTACCGGGTAAAAATCTTGCCAACTGGTTTGCTGATGAAGTCATTGAAGTCACCCGTTATGAAAAGTGATTTTTCTTTTATTTGTTATCATGCAATAATCCCTACATCCTGCCTAAGACGTAGTGGACATGTCGTAATGCCACAATGTTTTCATTTCAAATTTATCATCAATAAAAAACGTCTTTTGCATTCAAATATTTCACTCTTTGTCCTTCTTTTTTTTTTTTTGGCAAAATGTGAGTTTTTATTTTCCTTTTTAAATATAAAACTAAAAATAAAAATAAAAATAATCATGCAGATTATGTCCCCCATTAATCCCGAAAAACATCGAGAATGATTCTGCTATGGCTCTTTATGACTTTGAAAATCTGATATATGCTGAAGAAGAAGCTGAGGAAGATTGTGAACTTCCTGAGGAGTTGGCTAGATTAATGAGGCAAGAAGAAAAGGTCATTCAACCACACCAAGAGACTACAGAGTTGATCAACTTGGATACCGAAGAGGTCCGAAGAGAAGTCAAGATTAGGGCCACTTTAGAAGACCATGTCAAGAGAAGATTGATTGAAATGCTCTGTGAGTATGCAGATATCTTAGCTTGGTCTTATGAGGATATGCCTAGGCTGGATACAAATATTATTATGCACAAACTGCCTCTTAAAGAAGAATGTCCTCTTGTTAAACAAAAACTTCGCAGAACTCATCCATAGATGTCTAAGAAGATAAAAGAGGAGGTTCAGAAACAATTTGATGTCAGTTTTTTGAAAGTAACTTCTTACCTGCCGTGGATTTCAAATATTGTATCGGTACAGAAGAAAGATGGTAAGGTTAGAATGTGTGTGGACTATAGGGACTTGAACAGAGCAAGCCCTAAAGATGATTTCCCTTTACCACATATTGATATTCTGGTTGATAATACTGCTCGAGCTAAAGTGTTTTCCTTCATGGATGATTTTTCTGGCTACAATCAGATCAAGATGGCACCAGAGGACATGTATAAAACTACTTTCATTACACCTCGGGGAACATTTTGTTACAAAGTGATGCCTTTTGGTTTGAAAAATGCAGGGGCAACTTATCAACGTACAATGGTCACTCTCTTTCATGACATGATACATAAGGAGATTGAGGTATATGTTGATGATATTATTACCAAGTCCCAGACAGAAGAAGAGCATATTGTCCACCTGTTGAAATTATTTGAAAGATTAAGGAAGTTCAGACTGAGGCTGAATCCTAATAAGTGCACCTTCGGGGTGAGGTCAGGAAAATTATTGGGCTTCATTGTAAGCGAAAAAGGAATTGAGGTTGATCCTAGAAAAGTCAAAGCTATACAAGAAATTCCTGTGTCAAAAGTAGAGAAATAGGTTTATGGTTTTCTTGGGAGATTGAACTACATTGCTAGATTCATTTCTCACCTAACAGCCACTTGTGAACCAATCTTCAAATTGTTGAAAAAAGATCAAACGGACAGGTGGAATAACAATTGCCAAGCGACAATCAATAAAATTAAAGAATATTTGCTAGAACCTCCAATTCTTTCGCCTCCAGTGGAAGGTAGGCCCCTGATAATGTATTTAACGGTATTAGGGAATTCAATGGAGTGTGTATTGGGGCAACATGACGAGTCTGATCGAAAAGAGCATGCAATATACTACCTTAGCAAAAAGTTTACTGACTGTGAAATAAGATACTCACTGCTCGAGAAAACTTGATGTGCTTTGGCATTGGCTGCTCACCGACTAAGACAGTATATGTTGACTCATACCACTTTGTTGATCTCTAAGATGGATCCAATCAAGTACATGTTTGAAAATCCAGCTCTCACGGGAAGAATAGCCCGTTGGCAAATAATTTTAACTGAGTATGACATCCAATATACTACCCAAAAAGCTATCAAATGTATTGTGTTGGCTAACCATCTTGCTCATCAGCCCATGGAAGACGACTATCAACCAATGAAATTTGAATTCTCTGATGAAGACATCATGTACATACGAGATTGTAACATCCCAGGCCCAGAAAAAGGACCCAAACCAGGATCACGATGGAGGATGGTGTTCGACGGTGCCTCCAATGAATTGGAAAATGGTGTCGGTGTTGTGATTACTTCTCCTGAAGGTTTCCATACTCCTTTCACCACCATAATTTTCTTTGATTGTACACAATATGGCTGAGTATGAAGCTTGTATCTTTGGGTTAGAAGCTGCTATTTATTTACGAATCAAAATCTTGGAAGTATATGTGGACTCTGCTCTTGTGATTAATCAAATCAACGGATAATGGGAGACGCGTCACCCAAATTTGATTCCATATCGTGAGAATGTGTTAAAGTTGACCCCTTATTTTGATGAGATTACTTTCAATCATATTCCAAGAGAAGAGAATAACTTGGCGGATGCCTTGGCTACTTTGTCATCCATGTTTAAAGTTAGATGAGAAAATGAAGCCCCCTCTATCACCATCTTGAGGTTGGATGAGCCAACGTTTTGTTATGAAATAGAAGAGGGTGCCGTTGATAAGAAACCATGGTTTTACGATATCAAGAGATATCTTAAGACGAAAGAATATCCAGAGGATGCTTCTGTCACTGATAAGAAGACTCTACAGAAATATGCGGCTACTTTTTTCCTTGATGGGGATGTTTTGTACAAGAGAAACTATGATTCTGTTTTGCTCATATGCGTGGATAGACACGAAGCAAACATGATTATAGAAGAAATTGAAGAAGGTTCCTTCAGAATGCATTCCAGCGGGCATACCATGGCCAAGAAAATCTTGAGATCATGTTATTATTGGTCGACGATGGAAAACGATTGCTACATTCATTCCAGGATTTGTTACAAGTGTCAGATTTATTCCGATAAGATTCATGTTCCGCCCAATCCTTTGAATGTCTTAACTTCACCTTGGCCCTTCGCAAAATGGGGTATTGATATGATTGGCCGGATTGAACCGACTGCTTCCAACGGGCATCACTTCATTCTGGTGGCCATAGACTATTTCACCAAGTGGGTCGAAGCAGCATCTTATGCCAACGTCACTAAATAGGTGGTTGCTCGTTTCATAAAGCATAATATCATTTGTCCATACGGGATTCCCGAGAAGATTATTACCGACAATGGGTCAAATCTCAATAATGAGATGATGAAAGAGCTGTGCGAAAGCTTTAAGATAAAGCATCACAATTCTTATCCTTACTGACCCAAGATGAATGGAGCGGTTGAGGCAACTAATAAGAACATCAATAAGATTATGCAAAAAATGGTTGTCACCTATAAGGAATTGGCACGAGATGTTGCCATTTTCTTTGCATGGTTATCGTACCACTGCGCGGACTTCAACTGGGGAAACCCCCTTCTCGCTTGTTTATAGCATGGAAGCAGTCTTGCATGTGGAAGTGGAGATTCCTTCTTTGAGGATAATGACAGATGCATATTTAGGTGAGGTCGAATGGGTTCAGAATAGATTTGATCAACTGAATCTCATTGACGAGAAGAGATTGACAGCTATTTGCCACAAACAGTTATACCAGAGGAGGATGAAGAAAGCTTTCAATAAGAAGGTACGTCCGCAATTTTCAAGCTGGTGATCTCGTGCTGAAGAGGATCTTTCCTCCTAACAATAGATGCTAGGGATAAATGGGCTCTTAATTATGAAGGCTCATATGTTGTAAAGAAAGTCTTTTCAGGAGGATCTGTGATGCTCACAACTATGGATGGAGAGGATTTCCCTCACCCCGTCAATGCAGATGTAGTGAAAAAGTACTTCGCATAAAAATGACCGTTGAGTTGAGTGGCTCAGGCAAAAAAGGCATCCTGGAAAACCTAGGCGAGCATAAGTTCAGGAAAAAGTTAGGGACAAAAGAAAGAGTGAATGAGTGAAAAACAATTGTACACCCACTAAGTTGACCCTATCAAATGCAATTTAGGCAAAAAAGGGTATCTCGGTGGATTAAAAACCCAAAAGGGCAATCTAGGCAAAAGTTAGGGATTAAAAAGCGAATACTATAGTCTGTGTTGCATCTGTAAGTTCAAATTACCTTGTCATTAGGTTGGCTCGGGAAGCATCAGTCTAATCAGTTATTCAGAAAGCAAGATACTGAAGAGCTTTGAGGTTATAAGAGTTGTAGCAGAGTTGTCCTTGATAAATCCGAACTCACATTGCCATCTTTGTTTTCTCCTTTATATACATTGTATGCAATTGCCTCTTTTCAGGAATTTCTTCTTGATGTAAATGCCTATTTACAGGCCAATCAATCAATAAAACTTTTTTTTTCAAACTGTGCCAATTTGTTTTATCTTTACTGTTTTGATTGCAAAAGGCGTTCAACATTTTTAATAAACTTTGCATTTAAAACGTTAAGGAATTTATAACACATGATACCAATAAATAAAATTGCTTAGAAATTTCAAGTGTCTGATATAACGTCTAAGGTAGACATCTCATACTCAGCCTTTACTAAAGGATTATCGACATCTTCCCCTTGAAGTCGACATTGTGCGGTTTCCCCAGTAAGGTTAGCCATTGTTTTCTCTGTGAAGTGCGCATGCTAATTCTCAGTCAAGTTTGTACTCTTTTCCCCAGTGCAATCTGCCCATATCAGAGTTTTCTTGAAGAGGTTCTCGATTACCTCTGGGAGATTCTGGTTTGGTATTCCCATGGAGGCATTTCATTCTACTCGATTTAAATCGATTTCTACTCCCAAGTCGAAGCCGAACTTCGAAGACCTGCCGGAGTAATTTATCTATTATTCCCTAGTGGAGTGAGTTGTCTGTCCCTAGTAGAGCAAGTGCCTTATCTCCCTAGTGTGATGTACATGGAAATTCCAGTTATAACTCTTTCATCCCCGGTGATAGCAGATTTTGTTGAGATATCCCTAGTGGAACTTCTGCCCCCAAGACGCCTGTTTCTTCTCAAGTAAAGATTTCTATCATGTTGGTGTTATCCCCGGTAAGGTTGATGCTTGATGTAACACCCCAATTCTACCCGACAATTATTATAAAAATCAGAGTTATAAAAATTCAACAACTAAATTAGGATGGTACAATTTCAACTTAAAACAACGACATTCATTACAGATACATAACACATTAAGCTTGGATGAACCAACGATAATATAATTTAATATTTTGAAAACAACAACTTTCATAACTACGCAGCAGAATCAAATATTCAACTTAAAAGAATATATCATCTTCGTCCAACTGAAACAACTTCAAATAACAAGTATTTAATGAACAACAACTTAAAGTTCAATCAATTGAAATAATAACAACAATAAAATAACAAGCGTTCATCCTCCCGAGTGTTACGTATCAGAACAATGGCACCGACTCGAAATACTGAAGGTAAACCGCCTTTACTCTAGATTACCTGCACGTTACCAACATCGGGGTAACATTCAAACAGAAGGGGTGAGATATCTAACAATATAATCAGACGTATGATGAATAATATATTAGAACCAGTTCTTGCAAAATCACCACTTCACAGCTTTAAACAACATCAATCATAAAAAAATATCAACAAAATATAATGATAATTTATCAACACAACAACTAGAATATGCAACGTGGAATGTGACTCGTCACAATGCACATGCATGTGGTACCAACGGAGAAAAACTTCCAACTTAATAATCTCCCAATTAATAGAGGCAGCAACAAGGCATAAGCCTTCAACTTAATATTTTGCCAATCCAAGCCAACTTACAGAGCATGAGCTCCCAACTTAATATGTTATGTATGCGACAACATGATGAAACACAACCACAACTACAACAATAACCATTCAGCAACAACACAACAAGAACAACACAACGACAACATTAATAATTTGACAGCAACTCAACAATAATTCAACACTGGCCACAAGCCTACAACATGGTCTTGCCAATAAATAGAGGCAACATAACAACACAACAATTCAACTTTAGCAACAAGCCTACAACTTAATTCTTGCCAATAATTAGAGGCAATGCAATAAAATTCACCACCTACAACTTCATAATTAACTACAACAATATCCCAACAACTTAAGTATACCAAGACTATTAGTAATGAAGTCCTACTAATTTACGTATACTGATAAACCTTATTAATTATTCTGTTATTTCAACACATATTGACTCTATAATTTTAAATAAACTAGATTATTAAGACATGCTACTAACAAGAATTGTAACTAAATTCCTTTACAAATGATAATCATAATTCACTTAAGATTATGGCTACTGCGACTTAATTCATTGGAACTACTTAAGTTACATTTCAATTATTTAAGGATGGCTACTAATAATTAATTATTAAACTAAATAATTCCATTGATACTATGTATACATATACTAACCTGCTACTTAAATTAAGTCTGTTATATTAATTCTCTATTACTGCAGCTAAAGTATCCACTAATTTGCTCTGTTAAATATCAACTCTATTAAATATCAACTCTACTATTTTACTACTACTAAAGTGTCTCTATTATTAATATATCTCAATTACTAGTATTATTGTTATTTTATCAACACTGCTAAATTAATATTACTATATGATAATTCTGCTAAAATTAACTCTGCTATTTTAATTAAATTGATAACTCTACCGACAACTCTAACAAATCTATTGATAACTATATCAACTCTATTATCAATTCTATCAACTCTATTGATAACTCTATCAACTCTATTGACAACTTTAACCGAATTGAAAACAATTAAATTAACCAATTACTTCAACTATTTATCTCTAACTTAAACTCCTAAAAATTACAATACTTGATAATACTAGATTATTACTATTGTATTATTATTATTATTATTATTATTATTATTATTATTATTATTATTATTATCATATATACTCGAAACATGATTACTAGCTTGAAGGCATAAGTCCTGCTACAGTAACGTGATGTGATGTTGTATGTACATTAGGATTCCAAAAGCCACCCTTAATAAAACATATGGCCATTAAGAAAATGTGCCCCTCAACATGGACAAGTGTGCCGCTCGGCACACTCCCTCTTCCTGTATGGTGCCGATCGGCACCCCCTTGCTTCTAACCAGGCTATTCGGCATGTGTCTTGTGCCACTTGGCACACTTTGCCTCCTACGCAGATTTTACCTGTTTTCAACACAAATTTTTCCTAGTCTCTTGCAGACACCAATACAGTATCCAAAACACAACAACATACCAACAATATTCATCATGAATAATTTCTAGAAACAACAATTCTTATTATTGTAACAATCAGGTATGCAAACCAACAAAGATTTCGTATATTGCACAACAGAAAATCACAGACAATGGCAATTTTATACAACTCAATCCCACATACAATTCATCATATACCCAATTATAGGATCAGAACCCCATCCTTACCTTGGATTAGAGACCACTCTATAATTCTCCGATCGAACCTAGCCTTGCCAAAGTTTCCAACCTTTGCCTCTTATCCTCTTCTCTGCAACTTTGCACTTCTACGTCCGCTCTCCAAAATCTCCAAAACCTTTATTCTCTCTTCTACTTGACAAAAACCTAATTCCTTCTTATTCAACTTAACATATAATTTCTATTATTATTAATAATTCCATTGGGCCTAATCTCAACACCCCCACTTTTACTACCACCAGCCATTAATTAAGCCCATATATTAAATCTAGTATTATTCCAATACTATTTCTACAACTTAATCAACCAAATAATCAACTAGCAACATGACAACTTAAATCAACATTGTCAACAATTAATCGTAATTAATTTAATTAAATAATTAATTAAATTAATGGGCGTTACAACTCTCCCCCACTTAAAATATTTTCGTCCTCGAAAATCTATTCGATACTACCACTCTTAGTGCGAGTTTCGCATCTAACTCATTGATTTCCAAGTCGCGTTTGGGAACACTTTGACCACTACTTTCCCGATATCTCAATAACTCAACACGATTTAAATCACATATACATATGCTGATCATTCAACATCTTCGCGACATAATCATTAATAACTTATCAACCACTTCAACAAATTTTTGGCATATCAACTTTTAAAGTAGTAACAACCATAACGCACTTATACTTGGATATACAACATAACATTATTATCTTATCACATGTTCAACACCAAAACACATACACAATCCCCTAGGCTTCTGATATTTAGTCCTTCACTTCTAACAAGTCGTCCACGCATAACAACTGCGAAACATCATGCTCCAGTTGTGCAACTCTGATCATCCATCTTAAGTCACCGTCCTTATTAAATTTTCCGTCAACTATATGGGTTACAAGTTTAATCTAGTTTCAGACTTCCTTTAACACCCACCATAAAATCGTTGTTCAGTTGATATTCTCAATCCTTCACTTTGTGACGTTAGCTTGCATATAATCCCCTACTCCGACTTGTTCAATACGTCTCAACTCTTTTTAGCCGCTCCACTATTAATTCACACAACCTGGTGAGAAACTATCCTCACGATATAACATCCATCACTTTACACACCATTAAGATAGCAACACAAGTCTATACCATCCAACACGATCTCGTCTACTATCAACAAGAGATTAAGGGTGACCAGTTCCTCAATTTGTCAATAGATAGCCGACAACCATAATGGAGTATAAACCATCATTACCAAACTATAATAGTGTTCCTTTCGAACTTGTACTCAAGTCACCTAAAGCACCACAATTCAATAATTTCAAATGAGGTTTACAAATACTCTCATAATTTCCTTCTCATTCGATCTTGTCGATGAGACACCAACGCTCAACATATCACACAGTCCACATTACACTCACTTAGCCTCACACGAAGGTTAAGTATTTCCCCAACTCAAGAATTACTACTATACCAGTACATTACATGTCGTCTTGTTCCAATTGAAATCTCAACAATGCCATTCCACACTATTTTGGTGATAAAACCTCTCCAATTCTTCCTTTACACATGCCACTACCTTTGCATCATAAACACGACTCTAATTCCCCTTATAAACATCTTCCTTTAAAAGGGCATCATTCATTATAATCATTGTTAATCATCATAAGTTGCATCTCTATGTGCTTCTCCAATAATTTCACATCCTTTTTAATGCTGAACATCTCATTTCCCAGCTTATTTGCCAACAATATATTACGCTTGACCTCGCCTCGAACAACTGCGATAATAATCATTTATGCCCAAAAAAGCCTCTAGTTCCGTACCTGACTTCAGAGTCCCTCCATATAGGAATGCATCCATCATATTGAAAATACTTTCATATGATAGAATATATTTCTATCTTCTGATAGGTTCAAACGGAACACCAATCTGATACTCGGAACACAAGATATGAATTTCCAAAGTTATCCAAAAATGCAAACACCGACGTCATGCAGCGACATACTATTACACACCTTACGATAACATCGGAACAAAATTTCTTTGTACCAGTACTAACACTTACCATTCTTGAAATCGTACTCATCTCCTCGAATTTCCGACTCTGACTCGCAATTCAAAACATTCCAACAACTTCAAAAACTTTTATAATCACTCACAAGGATCCCACGACAAGGTCAATAATAATATGTCACTCTGTCACCATTCAAATGTCAACATCTTATGCAAGGGCTACTCAAACCGACAACTTCACAGTCCACCAGCAACGCTGAAACATCGCAACTTTCTAAACTCCATCTTCTAAAAATTATCCTTGTTACTTAACAACCACCTTCAGAAATATCAGGGTTTTACACTCTACTCGTATATCAACAACCATTGCATTGCTCCTCATCCTTCGAGAAGTAAACATCAACAATGTATGATCATCCTCCCTCAAGATGCTCCAACTTGATTAACAAACAAAATCTTGAATCCACGTCATCTCCGGATTTGGGAAACAACAAAACTTCAACAATACTTGCACTGTCGCCATCAGCAACATACTGAACTAACATCTTACAACTGAAACATATCCGAGAAGCAAATCTTCTCCCCCACTTATCTTCAAACCAACTCTTGCATACAAGCGACTAGAAAAGCAAGCAAGCACCGACAGTGTTTCACATACTTGTCGCGTACTAAAGAACAAACAACATTAGACAACTTGGCCGGACAAACCGACTTGCTCTGATACCACTAATATAACACCCCAATTATACCCGACAATTATTATAAAAATCAGAGTTATAAAAATTCAACAACTAAATCAGGATGCTACAATTTCAACTTAAAACAATGGTATTCATTACAGATACATAACACATTAAACTTGGATGAACCAACGACAACATAATTTAATCTTTTAAAAACAACAACTTTCATAACTACGCAGCAGAATCAAATATTGAACTTAAAAGAATATACCATCTTCGTCCATCTGAAACAACTTCAAATAACAAGTATTTAACAAACAACAACTTAAAGTTCAATCAACTGAAATAATAACAAATAATAAAACAACAAGCGTTCATCCCCCCTGAGTGTTACGTATCAGAGTAATGACACTGACTCAAACTACTGAAGGTAAGTCGCCTTCACTCTGGATTACCTGCACGTTACCAACATTGAGGTACATTCAAACAGAAGGGGTGAGATATCTAACAATATAATCAGGCGTATGATGAATAATATATTAGAATCAGTTCATACAAAATCACCACTTCACGACTTTAAACAACATCAATCACAACAAAACATCAACAAAATATAACGATAATTTATCAACACAACAACTCGAATATGCAACGTGGAATGCGACTCGTTACAATGCATATGCATGTGGTACCAACGGAGCAAAACTCCCAATTTAATAATCTGCCAATTAATAGAGGCAGCAACAAAGCATAAGCCTTCAACTTAATATTTTGTCAATCCAGACCAACTTACAGAGCATGAGCTCCCAATTTGATATGCTATGTATGCGACAACATGATGAAACACAACCATAACTACAGTAACAACCATTCAACAACAACACAATAACAACAACAATAATTCGACAATAACTCAACAACAATTCAACACTGACCACAAGCCTACAACATGGTCTTGCAAATAAATAGAGGCAACATAATAACACAAAAATTAAACTTTAGCAACAAGCCTACAACTTAATTCTTGCCAATAATTAGAGGCAATGCAACAAAATTCGAATTTTTTTTATTAATAACCATGTATTAAAAAAATATTTCATAAATAACCGGGTTTCGGAAAAAATTATGCAAATAACCATGTTTGAGATGGCTCCACAAAGGAGGAGTCATCTCAATTGGCGCATGCACCTCCTTTTTTAAGGGAGGCACCATCTCACTTGACGCCTAAGTGCTTAGGGCATGCCCTAAGCCAAGTGAGATGGCGCCTATGTAGAAATTTAGGGCAAAAAAATTTTTTTTATATTTTTTTTCCTGTGCGTTGCCTATTGGACAGAGATCAACAAAATGGACTTTTTATTAAAAAAAAATAATTACATTCAACTGTATTACATTAAAAGAACAGTAAAAAAAATGGATACAAAAAATACTGGGAAAAAAAAAGATACATCAGTGATCCCCCGGAACCCGGTAATGACCCCCGGTTCCGCATCCCCGTCCTCGCCTTTCTCTTGCTGGGTGCCGTCGCGTTTCCTGCTGTGGCAAGGTTGATGGCCCAGCGAAGTCAATGCGATCCGAATCCATAAAATCAGTAAGATCTCCATATCTCGAAGATCCGCTCTGGTACAGTCGGTTACCCATACCCTTAAAGTTTGGTCGTGTTGGCGGTGGGTGGGGTTCCATGGTTGGTCGGTAGCATTGGTCGTCTGAGTATGGGGGGTAGAAAGGAAATGGATCTTGGGGTGTTTGGTATTGTGGATGTTGGGTTGTTTGGTGATATGGTGGTTGATGGTAGGTTTGGTCGGCTTGGTCATAATCTTCTAACATTCCCATATCAGGGCTAAGGCTGGATGTTGAGGGCGCCATATTGGGATATGTGGAAGACTGAAATTGTGTCTGAGGTATGTGGGTGTGCTGGTATTGGGGTTGGTATTGTGGTTGGGTTTGAGGCATATCCGGGTATTGGTAGTTTGGTGGTGATTGTGGTTGGTAGTACGGCATTTGATTATAGTTGTGTTGTGGTGGGGAATGTGGTTGTGTGTTTGTTGGTCTGTTTCTTCTTGGGGGTTGGTTTGAGGTTGATGGATTTTGGGTTTGTTGATGGGGAATCGAGGGTTGTGGCCATTGTGTGCGTGGGTCAACCAAGTACCTCGGATGAGACACATGCATTTCTGGGTTACTAACCGACCTATACCACGACATATATTGATCAGTGTGTCGCATGTTACCTTGAGTAAGGAAAACTGGGGATTGCAAGATGTAGCGGTGACGCCTTTGCCACATTTTACACCATTCCGGAGCAAAGTCTTTCCAGTTGGTAAGACCCCACTGGGCGTCGACCCTTTTAAGATGCCAGGGGGACAAATCTGTTGGATCACTTGGTATCTCTTGATGCATTCCGAACTGCATCTTCACAAGGTCGCTGTGGTGCATCTCCACAATGTTGAACCGAATGAGTGCAGTCTTTGCAGTCCAAGTTGCTGCATCCTCTGGGTTTGGAGCATGGCCCAAACCCAAATATGGTCTCCAGACGAACTGCGATAAAATTTAAATCAGGTTAGCGCAAAAGTAATGTATAAATAATTAAAATGAACAAAAGTTAAAAGCTACGACGTACGTCATCTGGGCCTAAGTGATCCAACAGATTCCGGTAGAGTGCGATATTGAATCTTGGATTCTTGCCGTAATCCATACCCCTCACGCAGTACCTAAAGGAAATGAGAAACATGTTATTTTTAGCATATATTTTGGAAAGAGCAGAATAGTTATAAATGTTATAACTTAATGACTTACTTTGTTGCGTACGGGAAACCAAAAGTGTTGTTGTTGATGGGGTTTAAGGACTCCATCCTCCACCAACCCCAGGCTTGTAGTAAAAATGCGCACCCATAAAATGTACATTTTTCCTTGACTGCGTTTTTGCACAAGGAACTGTATAGGTGGGCTAATACTGCAGAACCCCAACTATATTTTTTAGTTTTTTCAAAATTTGTTAGTAAATGTAAGTACATAAAATTTACACTATTTCCCGTACTTTCGGGAAATAAAAATGTACCAAAAAGTATCATAAGATACGTTCTGGCTTTTACTACTCGGTCATTCTCTGAGGAATTTTCATTTAATTCCATACTTGCATAATGACGTTTCAGGTCAGTGAGTAGTATTCCCTGCCCTCTTGCTCCACCACCTTCTACCATATCCCTACCCAACAGTTCTTCACACTGTGAGTTGGGTTGTTGAACCGACCCGTTCACCGCCTTACCGTCGATAGGGAGGCCCAGTAGCATGTACACATCCTCGAGCGTGATGGTACATTCACCTATTGGTAGGTGAAATGTATGGGTCTCCGGTCTCCACCTTTCCAACATTGCAAGAATGAACTTTGAGTCAATGGTGCAGTTGGAGATCTTTATCACATGTCAAAAACCTGCATATTCCAGATAAGGGACGATAAATGGGTCGGGAGCCAGGTAGTTGTGCGAACGGATTCTGAATCTTTTTGTGTCCTGAGATCATAATTTAACAAGTGTAAGATTAATTAAGATGAACAACACGTTATTTGAAGTATGAAAAATGTATAACCAAAGAAGAGACTTACAAATGCAGCAATGTTTTCCCTTGTGCCTCTGTGAGTATCGCCCATTGTTAGAAGAGCCATTGTTCAGAATGCTTGAGAGTATGAAAGACTTAGGAAGAGATAGAGAGTATGATAGACTTAAGAAATATTTCGTAGTAGAGAGTGAGAGTTGTGTGGGTGTGAGAGATGTTTCATAAGGTATGTATTTATAGGCAAATAAGTTTGATGTAGTGGTTGCTTGTGCTTGCATGCCTGCGAAGTGTCACATTTGCATGCTTAGGGTGTTACACATATGCATGCATGCATTTAAAAAAATGTAAGGTGTCACTCTTGCAGGCTAGGTGACAGCCCATGCATGTATCACGATTGGACAGTAAGGGAGGCGCCATTGGACTTGGCGAAAGAGTACAAAAATGAATGGTGTCGCCACCCCATTTGGCGAATAAGACGTGTCATTTGTTACAACATAGGCTCAGGCTACGTGACAGCCTTTGGGATTCCTTTCTTTGTTGCATGCAAGGCCATTGGAGTTGATGGGTGGAGTCTTACACAAAACATGTATGTGTGCAGAATAGGGCCAGGATAGGTGGCAGCCTATGGGGTTTCATAAGCCCATGCATGTATCACGATTGGACAGTAAGGGAGGCGCCATTGAACTTGGCGAAAGAGTACAAAAATGAATGGTGTCGCCACCCCATTTGGCGAATAAGAGGTGTCATTTGTTACAGCATAGGCTCAGGCTACGTGACAGCCTTTGGGGTTCCTTTCTTTGTTGCATGCAAGGCCATTGGAGTTGATGGGTGGAGTCTTACATAAAACATGTATGTGTGCAGAATAGGGCCAGGATAGGTGGCAGCCTATGGGGTTTCATAAGCCCATGCATGTATCACGATTGGACAGTAAGGGAGGCGCCATTGGACTTGGCGAAAGAGTACAAAAATGAATGGTGTCGCCACCCCATTTGGCGAATAAGAGGTGTCATTTGTTACAGCATAGGCTCAGGCTACGTGACAGCCTTTGGGATTCCTTTCTTTGTTGCATGCAAGGCCATTGGAGTTGATGGGTGGAGTCTTACACAAAACATGTATGTGTGCAGAATAGGGCCAGGATAGGTGGCAGCCTATGGGGTTTCATAAGCCCATGCATGCACGACTGGACAGTAAGGGAGGCGCCATTGGACTTGGCGAAAGAATACAAAAATGAATGGTGTTGCCACCCCATTTGGCAAATAAGAGGTGTCATTTGTTACAGCATAGGCTCAGGCTACGTGACAGCCTTTGGGATTCCTTTCTTTGTTGCATGCAAGGCCATTGGAGTTGATGGGTGGAGTCTTACACAAAACATGTATGTGTGCAGAATAGGGCCAGGATAGGTGGCAGCCTATGGGGTTTCATTATTGCATGTAATATTATTGGCAGCCTTGGGGGTTGCATCCCTTACTTAATTGAAATTTTTTGCCTTACGTTGAACATAACATTGATTCACATAATCTGTAAAATCTTCCAACCTTCGAATCAGTCATCAAACCTTCAAACATTCCAGCATTCATACCTTCATACAATCAATAAACCTCAAACATTCCAACCTTCAAACCTTAAAACAATTCTACGCAATGGCCTCTTCACCATAATTTGTTATCAAAGCACATTTCAACGGTGAGACATACATTTGTCCCACAGTTGGGTTTTTGTTTAGAAACACCGACAATGTTCGATTTCTCTTAAACGGGAAAGCCAATTTCTCGTACTTCAAGAAAAGATTGGAGGCCAAACTTGAACGAGGCCCGATATCCCAGATATTTTATCAGAATCCAGTTTTTTTGGAAACAACCAAGTAATTTTTTATAAGGTTGAAGTTCAAGATGACGAGGATCTCCAGAACATGATTTCCAGCCATGTCTATTCTGGATACGACTCTATTGAGTTGTACGTTTTGCTTCAAGAGCCTCCGGTGACACAGGAGGTAGAGCCTCCGGTGACATAGGAGGTTGATCCTTTGGAGAATGAACAAGATGAGGTAGATGCAGTTGATGATGAAGAAGAAGATAACGAGTTAGAGTTTGATGAAATGGTGAACGACGATTCTGACGATGATGGCATCCCAAGTATTCCTACAGACAAAATCTACACACCACCTCCGCACATGACAAACTTCAACATGGGCGGAGATGAACCTTCTACTGACTTGTTTTTCCAACCGTATATGCAGTCGGATGAAAATTTAAAAGAGAAGGACAAGTTTCGTAACAAAGAGGAATGCATCAGGGCCATCAAAAAATTTCACATGCTCAACTCGGTTGATTTTAAGGTGGATCGTGTCAACCCGGAAAGGTACAAGATCAAGTGTGTCCACCCTGACTGTATGTTCAAGCTGACCGCATCATACAGATTAAGGGGTTACTGCTGGGTCATAGGTTCCATGACTACCCACACTTGTGTAAGTTCCACTCAATCACAAGACCACCGAAAACTCAACCATGATCTAATCTGTCAAGAAATCCTACCCCTGGTCAGCAACGACCCATCTTTGAAGGTGAAAACAATCATCTCCCACATCACCACGATTTTTAACTACACTCCGTCTTACCATAAGGCGTGGTTAGCAAAGACTAAGGCGATTGAAAGGGTGTACGGAAACTGGGAGGAGTCATACCGAGAACTTCCCCGCTACCTAAATGCACTCAAGACATATTCTCCAGGTAGTGTTTATGTTCTGGAAACATTGCCAGCGTACGCCCAAGATGGTAGTCTACTGCATGGCAACGGAATATTCAGTCGCGTGTTTGGGGCATTTCAACCATGCATCACAGGGTTTGCATCATGCAAACCAATTCTACAAATTGACGGGACTTGGTTGTATGGGAAGTACAAAGGCACGCTATTGATGGCAGCTACACAAGATGGCAACAATAACATTTTCCCCGTTGCGTTTGCCCTTGTCGAGGGGGAGACCGGTGGTGCTTGGAGCTTTTTCCTGAAAAATCTTCGTACACACGTGGCTCCTCAACCAGATCTCTGTTTGATCTCGGACAAACATGCCTCCATTGAAAGTGCCTATAATAATCCAGCAAATGGTTGGCATGACCCTCCTTCTACGCATGTTTATTGCGTCAGGCATATCGTCCAGAATTTCTCGAGGGAGGTCAAGGACAAAACATTGAGGAAAGCGGTGATAAATGCGGGATATGCATTGACACAACCCACATTCAAATATTACCGCAACGAGATCCGTTTGTCTAATCCAGAAGCCGATACGTGGATCGACAATATACCGGTCGAAAAGTGGACTAGGTCATACAATAATGGCCAAAGATGGGGGCATATGACAATGAATCTTATTGAATCAATGAATGGGGTATTCAAGGGCATACGAAACCTCCCAATCACTGCCTTGGTAAAATCCACGTATTTTAGGATGGCTGCGTTATTTGCCAAAAGAGGTGAAATGTGGTATGCGGTCTTGCAATCAGGACAACTATGAAGTGAAAGCTGTATGAAATACATTAAGGCTGAAAGTGCTAAAGCCAACACTCACATGGTTACACGGTTTGACCGACACGGCCACAACTTCATTATGAAAGAGACAATCGACCACAATGAAGGTCTGGCAAGACAAGAATACAGGGTCATTTTACCTTCTCAATGGTGCGATTGTGGCAGGTTTCAAGCATTTCGTATGCCTTGCTCTCATGTCATTGCCGCTTGTGCTCATACCCATCAAGACGCGCTTCAACTGCTCTCAAACGTTTATAAATCTGAAACGTTGCTCACTGTTTACAACAACAACTTTCCTTTGGTGGCAAAACTGGACTATTGGCCTGAATACAACGGCGATATAGTTTGGCACAATGACCAAATGCGAAGGAACAAGAAGGGTCGTCCCAAAAGCAGGCGTATCACAACAGAAATGGACGATCTTGACAGGTTGGAAAGAAAGTGTGGTTTATGCCGGCAGGTCGGACACAATCGCAAAAACTGTCCGAATCGGGCGTCTGGCTCGACCACATAAATATTGTAATACAATAAATCTTTTCAATATTTGTGTTGTAAACATTAGGGTTTTCCATTAATAAAACTGTTAACACAATTTAAGAAATTCAATATAGGAAATTACATTAGGGTTTTCGCGTACAACAATGATTAACGATATTCAATCTAGGAAATTATAACTGTTAACACAATTTCATCTGACCCATGCATCATCAGCATTACATCACTGTCTGTTTTGACTTCCTCCAACCACACATTAGGTCTTCCTGTCGCATGCGAGGTTGTTGTTCGTTTTCGCTGGATCCTTCGAATTTTTCCCCCTCCGCGATGTCTCCATCTAGCCACCGCATCAACTCCCGCTTCAGACGCTCCATGGAGTGAATGTGCCAGAATTTCATTTTCATCGCAGGTTTCGTGGTGGAGAATATAACGTAACCATCTCTGCTAAAAATCATAGGCGACGTCATTACGCAAATAACGGAGTATAAAATAAAAATACAGTGCGAGAAAGTGTGAGAAATTTCAAAGAAACGGACGAATTATTTATAAAACAGCATTTTGCCCTAGTTTTGCCCTAGGCGCCAAGTGAGATGGCGCCTCCTCTCATTTTTAAGGAGCATGCGCCATCTCACTTGGCTAAAAGCCAAGGGAGGCGCCAAGTGAGATGGCGCCTAGGGCAAAACCCTAGGTGCATGCGCCAATTGAGATGGCTCCTCCTTTGTGGAACCATCTGAAACATGGTTATTTGCGTAATTTTTTCCGAAACCCGGTTATTTGTGAAATATTTTTTTAATACATGGTTATTAATAAAAAAAATTCACAAAATTCACCACCTGCAACTTCATAATTAACCACAACAATATCACAACAACTTAAGTATACCAAGACTATTAGTAATGAAGTCCTACTAATTTACGTCTACTGATAAACCTTATTAATTATTTTGTTATTTCAACATATATTGACTCTATAATTTTAAATAAACTATATTATTAAGACAAACTACTAACAAGACTTGTAACTAAATTCTTTTACAAATGATAATCATAATCCACTTAAGATAATGACTACTGCGACTTAATTCATTGGAACTACATATTATTCTGCTGCCAATGTACTACTTAAATTAATCAAACTAATTACCCTACTAATATACATTACAATTATTTAAGAATGGCTACTAAGAATTAATTATTAAATTAAATAATTTCATTGATATTATGTATACATATACTAACCTGCTACTTAAATTAAGTCTGCTATATTAATTCTCTGTTACTTACTGCTGTTAAAGTATCCACTAACTTGCTCTGTTAAATATCAACTCTATTAAATATCAACTCTACTATTTTACTGCTACTAAAGTGTCTCTATTATTAATATATCTCAATTACTAGTATTATTGCTATTTTATCAACACTGCTAAATTAATACTGCTATATGATAATTCTGCTAAAATTAACTCTACTATTTTAACTAAATTGATAACTCCACCAACAACTCTAACAACTCTATTGATAACTATATCAACTCTATTGACAACTCTATTGACAACTCTATCAACTCTATTGATAACTCTATCAACTCTATTGACAACTTTAACTAAATTGAAAACAATTAAATTAATCAATTACTTCAACTATTTATCTCTAACTTAAACTCCTAAAAATTATAATACTTAATAATACTAGATTATTATTATTATTATTATTATTATTATTATTATTATTATTATTATTATTATTATTATTATTATTATTATTATTATTATTATTATTATTATTATTAGAAACATGATTACTAGCTTGAAGGCACAATTCCCGCTACAGTAACGTGACGTGATGTTTTATGAAAAGTCACCCTTAATAAAACATATGATCATTAAGAAAATGTGCCCCTCAGCATGGACAAGTGTGCCACTCGGCACACTCCCTCTTCCTATATGGTGCCGATCGGCACCCCCTTACTTCCAACCAGGCCGTTCGGCATGTGTCTTGTGCCCCTCGACACACTTTGCCTCATACGCAAATTTTACCTGTTTTCAACGCAATTTTTTCCCAGTCTCTTGCAGACACCAATACAGTATCCAAAACACAACAACATACCAACAATATTCATCATGAATAATTTCTAGAAACAACAATTCTCAGTATTGTAACAATCAGGTATGCAAAACAACAAAGATTCTGTATATTGCACAACAGAAAATCACAGACAGTGGCAATTTCATACAACCCAATCCCACATACAATTCATCATATACCCAATTATAGGGTCAAAACCCACCCTTACCTTGGATTGGAGACTGTTATATAATTCTCCGATCAAACCTAGCCTTGCCAAAGTTTCTCACCTTTGCCTCTTATCCTTTTCTCTACAACTTTGCACTTCTACGTTCGCTCTCCAAAATCTCCAAACCCTTATTCTCTCTTCTACTTGACAAAAACCTAATTCCTTCTTATTCAACTTAACATATAATTTCTATTATTCTTAATAATTCTATTGGGCCTAATCTCAACACCCCCACTTTTACTACCACCAACCATTAGTTAAGCCCATATAATAAATCTAGTATTATTCCAATACTATTTGTACAACTTAATAACCAAATAATCAACTAACAACATGACAACTTAAATCAACATTTTCAACAATTCCAACAATTAATCCGTAATTAATTTAATTAAATAATTAATTAAATTAACGGGCGTTACACTTGACTCCCTGTGAAGTTTGTCTTTCCTTAGGAAATTTTACCCTATCAGGTGTCTTGAAGAGATGATTGATCATCAAGCCTGCTTATTCCCCAATGGGCCAGGTCTTTGGCCTTTTCTGAAGTAATATGCATTGACGTTTGTCGTTCAAAGGTCTTTTGTCTCCAGTAAGAGAGTATTGCTGGAGAATTCCCCGGTGAAGTTCCAGATTTCAAGTCGTGGTTCAGAGGTTTTCTCTTCTTCCTAAGTGAATTTTATTATCTCTATTTGTCATCCCATGGTGGTTTGAATATATTTCTTTTCATTCAAGAATTTATGTGATTCTCAGTGAAGTTTTTCTCATCTGGAGGGGATTGGATTTGATCCCCAGGAAATTGAGAATTTTCAAGATTCTGTTAGAACTGCGATTTATGTTTGCAGTTTTTCTCCCCAGGAAGTTATTTGTTCAGTGATAGCAATCTTCAGAGTTTGATTGAGTCTGAGTTGTGATTCCCCACTAAAATTCAGATTGATTAGATATGCGAAGATCTTCGTCCGGGGGTTCATCTTCTTCTCAACAGTCGATTGTTACCGGATGTTCCTCATGCATCACTAATTAAAACATGCATCATTTTATTGCATCTACCAAAATGCGTAGCATTTCCATTGTATGGAGCATTACGCTATAAAAATTCAAACATACATGAATATAAGCCAATTGTATTCACCTTTGGTAACCGGATTTTTACACGCTCAAAGATGAATTATATCTACAGCAAACCTAGGATGACCAAGTCTGAGTATAAACAAAGATATATATATATATATATATATATATATATATATATATATATATATATATATATATATATATATATATATATATATATATATATATATATATATATATATATATATATATATATATATATATATATATATATATATATATATATATATATATATATATATATATATATATATATATATATATATATATATATAGTTATTGTTTATTTTAAAGATTATAATTTAGACTACAAGAATTGTTTTAATCTAATTCTATTATAAAAGTACTGCAACTAATTTCTCTGCTGTTAATTTTAATAACAATGGTGATATTTTTTGCATAATTGTTGATCTTATGATCACCTTTTATTATGCATAATTCTTTTGCTTTTGTCCTCTCTCTGTCTATAAGTTATGTGTATTAATTTATGTTTTTAATTGTTTTAGTGATAAATGAGTTAAGTGAATTAATTTTATGTAATTTATTTTATAATCTAAAGTTATTACACCACAATTTACTTTTGTCCTAGAGTACAATTTAAATTATGGTTGATTTAATAAAGATTATAAATATAATATTTCTTACATGTACTGTTGATTGAATATCTGTGTTATGAATAAAATTGACACTACTTTACAGTAATTATATCGCTATCTTATACGTGATAACAATTGTGTAATTTATTAAATAATAGATGTATTTGAATTTATATATAAATTATATATATTAATTAATCAATAAAATAGAAATCATTGGATCTGAAATTAAAACCATCGAAATCATCAGATATAAAATCAAAACCAACAAACCTACAATCGAAACCTCTAAATTTTAAAAGTGTTTATTTTTAACCTTCATCTTTAAGTATTAGACTTTATAGATTTTCGAGTTTAATCTTAACCCCATTTTCATTGTTTATTTTTCAGGTCATTATTCTTCATCAATGAGACATAATGAATGTATTTTTCAGATCATTATTTTTCATTTACAAGATTTCATTTTTTCTTTTTAGGTTGTCTTTCTTCATCAAGAATCATTGAATCTATTTTAGATGATGATTTGGAATGTCATGTTTTAATTTTAGGTTTTTTTGAAAAAGAAGTAATTTTTTTAAAAAATCTGATCACTTAAATTTTTTTTTTTATAATTTTAATATTTTTTTGATAAATAAGTCATTTTTATAAAAAATCTGGAATGAGTATATGTTATTTAATATTTTTCTCATTTTATATTAACTAAACTCCTTAGTATGAATAAGGATATTATAAGATTTTGTTTGAATCTATAATATTAAGTTTTTTTAATGTAGCGTATGAATGAGTTTTTTTAATTTAATTAATTAATTTTTTTTTAAGTCGGATAGATGGAACAATGATGAAGTTGTAGGCATGGAGTCATAGAGTGAAACTTATGTGTTGTCTTTAAATATGACTATATAACCATACATTTCAAACTCCATACAATTTTATAATCTAACCAAAATATTTTGTATACAATATCAATTTTAACAAACAGAATAAAACTTAGATGAAGGATGATTAATGACCAAATTTAATTTGATGAGAAAATAAATAATAAAATCTCAGGACTAAAAGAAAATGAGGAGCAAATATGATAAAAATATTTGTATACGAAAATATGAAATTATTAATTAAAATATTAATTATTAACGAAAATATGAAGTTATTTATCAATTTTTTTTTTTATCAATTATATATTCAATTATTATTTTTTCACGAATACTAAATATTTTTCTATTAAAAAATATACATCTGAAACAAATGCACGTCCTATCCGAGAACTCATGCGAACACACAGTTTGTCACTAGTTCTATTTAAAAAACGCAAACACCAACAGCAATTTCCATTCAGGTAGAAACAAAATCTCTCTCTGATTTTGCTACAAATATCTTTTAAGACAATTATTTTTTTAAACGAGAAAGATATATTATTAATACAAATATTTTTATAAATGAATTTTTTTATTAATACAAATATTTTTATAAATAAATAAAAATATATTGTTGGTATAATTATTTTTATAAACAGAAATTATAAATATTTTTATAAATATTTTTTAGTCATCAATATATTTTATTTATATATATATTAATTATTATATTATATTTAATTATTATTTATAATAATTTGTGTGATCTTTAATTATTTTCTTATTAATATCTATTAATAGACACGTGTTTGTATATATTTTATCTCATTAATATCAAAATTTCAATCATTATAATATAAAAAACAATTGATTAATAAATCATGTCTCATTTTCTCGCAATCACACCGCACACACACGTGATAGGTTAAAAAAAAAGCGAGTATCTGAATTCTTATGAGAGAAGAATAAAATATCTTTTTCTAAAAAACAATATATCATTTCAATTTTCAATGATCTAAAAAATAATTTAAAAAAATACAATAATTCGATTTTCCACAATCTGTAAAATCACCTTTTGTTTACCTATCAAAACCACCAAAAACCAAATCCAACCCCAACCACCGCCACAACACAAACACAACCAAACGCATAACAACATCACCAAACCTAAACCTCTCCCCCTTTTATTTCATTTCCCGATTTACCCTCCCCTTCTTCTCTTATTTACCATCCTAACCTTCCTCCTCCTCCTCCTCCTCCATGGCCGCGTCGCTCCTTTTCCTCTCCATCACCGCTTTCTCCATTCTTCAATCCGCATCAGCTTCTTCCTCCGCCTGCATCCCTACACCTCCGTCGTTTCTCTATCATCTTCAATCTCAATGCCCAATCTACATCCAATCCAATCCACCGCTTCAGGTTCCTCTTTTTTACCCTAATTTTCTCATTCTGCTGCTTAATTTTTCTATTTCTCTTATTAAATTTATTCCTGGATATTAAAATTGTTTTTTTATTTATTTCGTTTCAGCTTTGATTAGGATTTAATTAATTTAACTGTAAATGTTTTTTTAAATTAATCATTATTGTTAATCATAAAAATTGTTTAACTTTAATTTAATCCTATCTGCTTATGAATTATTGTGTTTGTTGATTGGTAAAGACTTTGTATTAAAATTAAACTCCTTTGATTATTATGTGGAAATGGATAATAATTAGCTAAAGGGTATACGTTATGATATGAAGCTGAATGAGTATTTTGTAGGAGATTCATAGTTCTATAGGAAAGTAGATTTCAATTTTTTTCTTTTTTGATTTTGATTTTTAAAATATTCTGATTTTGTGGAATTAGGAATTATAAGTTTATGTTTGGATAAACAACTTATTTGCAGAGTGCTAATGTTATTTTTATAACAAAAAGTAAAATACATTTAAATTGTTTTTATATATGTTATAAATTGTTTTCATTAGCTATCTTGAAGGATTTATAAAAATAAATTAAAAAAACATATAAAAATGTCATAAGCTGTTTTGATAAAGTTTTCTAACTAGGGTCATAAAAGTTATGGTAGTAGATAAGTTCAAATAAGCCAATCAAAATAGGTCATAAGTATTGAAGGAAAGGCATGTTGGGGTAGTTTTATGTAATTTTGTAGGTTTGTGATTTTTTTGGAACTGTTTTGCTATTTTGTAGCAAACAATTGAATTCATTGCACTGTCCTTTTCTTTCAACTTTGTAGATTTTTTGTTTCCACTTTAGAGGAGGGTAGGTTTTATCACTATGCTTTATTGCTTTCATTTGACTCAATTATTGTACTGTTTTACTGTTTGTGCCTTTTGTTTGAATTGTTCTATCAGGTCAGTTTTTTTGAACCCTCTGGAGTCAAAGTCAGAAGCTGGCTAGTTTAAAAAAATTAACCTTTTTTTGAGATGTAATTTTTTTGTGAGTTTATGATTGAGGATTTAATTGAAGTCGAACACGAAACCATTTCGTAGTAAATAAAATGCTGCTAACTTCTTTTGTGTTCCAATGACAGTATTTAACTTTTCATTTGATTTATTCAGGTGGATGGAAATTTCATAGAAGAAGTTCTATCTGGCAAAAAGAAGACGGAGTCTGTCTCTATACTCTTCTATGCTTCCGGATGTCCATTTTCACGCAGAATGCTTCATAAATTTGAAACTCTTAGCTCCATGTTTCTTCAAATAGATCATTTTGTTCTTGAGCGATCGTCAGCTTTGCCAAGGTTTTTAAGCTATTCCTGCTTCTATTTTTAATTTTCTGGATAATATGATAATAATCATTATGAACTTGATTTCTTATGTTGTATGGGATGCTATATTTGCTTGGTTTTCAAGATATATTGCACTGGTTCAGCAATAACCGAGCTTCTTATTGATGAGGCTAACTGATGCCATTAAGTAGTTTTTAATCAATTTTTTAAAAACCTGACCGGAGATTGAATCAGTGAGACTTTCGGGCCATGCTCAATTAGTTCAATCAATTCAGCCACGGTTGAACTGGATGACAAAGAAATAAATAAGTAAAAAAAACTGGTCCTGGATGACAAAGAAATAAATAAGTAAAAAAAACTGGTCCGTTTCAATTAGATTGCTGTACAATTGGGAACAAACTGGCCGGTTCTTGGTCCGTTTTTTTAAAAACGTTGTTTAAATGTACTAGTATTGTTTCCTTTTCTCTATATTTTGTAAATGAATTTGAATTCAGTAGAAACTATGGCACTGATAATTTAGCTAGGGTTGTAAATATCTGAGATGTTTAATTTTGCTCTGTTTTGCAGCTTATATTCAAAGTATGGAATCCATAGCTTGCCCTCAATATTATTGGTGAACCAGACCTCAAAGTTGAGATATCGCGGTCCAAACGATTTTCTCTCTCTTTTGGAGTTTTATGAAAGAAACACGAGTAAGCATATCCTGATTCTTGTTTGTAAGTAACTTCAGTGACCGTGATCATGTAAACTTATACCTGCATTTACCTGTTTGCCTGTCTCAGGGTTCGAAGCAAGTAGTAATAATGCCATCGGTGAACCAAGCAGCATGATGATGACAGGCGATGAGAATTTGAGTCTGAAGTCATTGATGGGTCTGTCACTTAAAGAAGCATCAGTAAGGGAACCTTACTTAGTGTTCTCATTGATGTTTATCTGTTTGAGGATACTTCTTATTGTATTTCCCAAGATCCTATTGCGTCTCCGAGCATTCTGGGTTTCCTGTATTCCTAATCTGAACATGCAAATATTTGGCGAGACAAGCCAAGTGATCGGACGCGTACTTCAAGTGATTGATGTGAGGAGGATTTGGACAAAGCTGGGACTGTGCAAGACAAGGATTTTTCACGAGAGGGCAAGGAGTGCGCGGGTTTTGGCTTCATCTTTGGCTTCTGTTTCTCTCGGCGAGTCATCATCAGCTAGATAATCATTCTGAGGTTTGAACTAACAACCTTAATATGTTGTTATGAGGGTAGTTAAGAAATTGTATTTATCAGATAAATCCTCAAGATGCAGGTGAAGCTTGGCAGCACATAGTTTCTATCTTCCTCCCTCTTTTTTACTTTTTCTCTTATTTTATTGGTAGATCGAATAGCTAAATGTTGATTTGTGTTTTGAGTTGTTTTTTTGGGGAGGAACAGGCTTGTAAATTTGAGAACTGTTTTCCTTTTGTGTAAATTAGTTGTTTCTGAATGGAATTATATACACATTGTCTTATGAAACATCCTTCCTAAACTTCCTTCCCCTCCCTCTCGTATATATAAAACTCAACCAACACTGTTTCTAAAGTCTTCAAGAAGAAGCCTTTAATGTTCATGAAATCAATGTTTTATAAATCTAATTGGACATTGAACTCCCTCTCGTACATATAAAACTCAACCAACACTGTTTCTAAAGTCTTCAAGAAGAAGCTTGTAATGTTCATGAAATCAATGTTTTATAAATCTAATTGGACATTGAACAAGTGAGGCTTAGTCATGTTTCAATCTGTTAGAATTGGGATGAAACCACAACCATTTTTTTTTGTATTGTTATGTTTATAGCAGCTGCTAACGAAGTTTATGTAAAAATTCACACCCTTAATTTGTAGTCTCGAAGTTTATGTAAAAATTCACACCCTTAATTTGTAGTCTTAATTTGTAGTATGCCTACCCTGCCCTACCCCTTTTTTCCGGGTTTTCTCGGGTTTTTGTGGGCATGGATATTAACAAGAATTTTCACAAATTTAGTATTTAGGGTGCAAGGTCGGTATGCCTACTCTGTCTTTATTAGGTCGGATTTACAGACTAGTCTAAAAGATTTGTCTTTATTAGGTCGGATTTACAGACTAGTCTAAAAGATTTGATCTTTATTTTTGTGGGTCTACATACTAGTCTAAAACTCTTAAGTCTTTTTATAAGTCCATTTAAGTTAAATCACATGTCGCAAAATTTTTTTTTTTAAAATTTATTAGACCGACTTATTTAAATAAATACGAACACTTTAATTATTATATGGTGTTTGTATTTAAAATTAAAATATAAAAGTAAAGCTTAGATGTCTAGAAGAATTTATGAAAATATGTTGAAAATTTTTAATGAACAATATCATAAGTTATTTTTATAATTTCTCTCAAACAAATAGTATCACAAAATATATGTTAATATGTAAATTTGAATAATTCAATGCAAATAAATATTTAGTTTAATTAATCATTTAATTTGATAGTCTATTTTAACATTAGTTGAATTGTTTATTTGAAAATGTTTAAATAAAATAAATTTTTATATAGGTTAATAAATCAATCAGACTTTCGAAAAGATCAAATTCAAATATAAAAACAAGTCTTTGATAAATCATAAATTAAATTTAAATTTTTAACAGATTAAATTTAGATTTGACAAAGTTTAACTTAGCCTAACCTTATTCTACCCATAATCATATGAAAAAAAAAAGAAAGTTTAAGATAGTAACTAGGATTAATTTTAAGGACCCGACACAATTACAGATGAATGTGGACATGTGGTGTATAGTAATGATATTAAAATCATTATTACTGAAAATCGGATTTCAGATTATGGAAAAGTAAATCCACTTGTCATTAAAAAGTTCAGTCAACTCATTTGGGTAAATTTATTAAATTACATAGTTGAAAATATAAATAATACGTGCTAGTTAGAATAGATAGAATAATACTATGGGTGACAAAGTGGATGGCCTTCCCTTTTTAGGTCCGGATTTAACTTGCAACTCTCAAAATTGAACTTGAATTTGACACTCATCTATATTTTAATAATGTCAAAAATGCTTCTGGTTAAAATTTTTGGTGCAACACAAAATTTCTGATAATTTAACTAAATTTTTTGTAACTTACAATTGATTTTGGAAATTTCAAAATTTACTATTTTTTAACCAAAAATTTAGCACAATTGTAAAATTTTTGGTAGTATATTTATTCAAGATTTTTCAACGATCAGGATTTTGCTGACAGTTTTGTAAGATCATATTTGCACTGACAATAGTGTGTGATCCAGAATGAATCCAAAATTGTATAAATAAGAATCATATGTTGTTGAGAAAAATATATAAAAAATGCATCTTCCTCAATTTTTAATTAAAGAAAAAGTATATTTCAACAGAGATAAACCTCCTGTTGAGTTCAAGATTTCAGATGGCACCACAACTCTCGCCAACTTGACAGATAGATTGAATGAATTGATGCATGATACCGATAACGAAAATATGAGAAAGATTGAGTTTTGTGAAGAATGAATTGATACAAATGGAAGAGTGAAATACAACCTTATTGAGTTGAAGACGGATGAAGATTTGACGATGATGTGGAGATCATTTAAACGTAGGCTAACTAAGAGGCCGATTGAATTTGATGCAGTTATTTTTAATTTATGTTTGTTGTATTGTTTTATGTTATGTTCATCTTCGAATCGAAACATGTAATCACAAAAATATTATGCAATAAAAAGTATTACGCTAAGTATTCTGAGTCAGAAAATATACAAATAATACAACTCTCAAATAAAAAAACTAAATAGGTCTCCCACGAGCTATGTGTGTTGCCCGAGATAATCTAGTAAAAATTTCACTATCTGGGTTTACCAAACCCATGAGGTTATCCATTATAACAACGATCATCTGTAGGCGCTCCTAGTCATTTGTGTTTGGTGGAGGTGGTGGTGGCGACACGTTGTCAGCCTGTACCCCAGCCTTAAAAACCTCAGCATCAAAAGGCACCCCAGCATCAGAAGGCACCCAACATCAGAAGGCTCGACAATAGGCCATATGATGCAAAGGTGTGATAAAGTGAGATATCATTCCATGTAACTATCCTCACACTACGCAGGGTGTTGAACCCTCACCGTGCTAGCCTTAATGGCACGAGAAAAGTTGATTATATTATTCTAAAACCATCTGTCAATGCCCCTAGCTGGATCATTTAAAACTGGTCGTGGATGCCCTGGACATAACTATATTGTCGCTGACACCTCTCCGGCAAGTGTCTAGCCACTAAGGTCTCCCACCTCATATGACATAAATATAAAGAAGACTCGTCAAACTCACGGTGGATCCGGTGAGCTGTGTATAGTGTTCAGATGACATCCCCTACTCTCAATGCATCAAGCCTCCTCATGTACTCCGTAACACCACCAGAATGCGCTTGTATAACCTTTCATCTCCTCGCCTGTGGGGCATCCACTGAGGCATGCTTCAGACTCCTCTCATACATACTAGAGAATTGCTCATATATCCAACACTGAAGAAATAAAAATTAATTAATGTAACAAACAACAATTAAATAAGAATAATTAAGCACAATTAAAAATTAATTAATGTAACAAATGTTTGTATACCTGGAATAGGCTCAAATAACAAGCAAGTTGTCTGGTCTTAAAGACAGTCGTAATTCCAAGGGCCATATAAAGCATAGTTAATGCAACTACTCCAAAGACTAACTACTAGTCTCTAGGCTACTTAACAACCACGAGTATCAAAAATCAACATAAATATAAGACTTATCCGCAAAGAGAGTACATGCAATCATATGTAGCATGTACGCTCTAGCGACAACCTCATACCTATGTACCTCCACAAGCTCATGGTACCTGTCCAAAATTCAAGACATCCAAGGGTGAGCTCCTCTGTTAGCATCAAACTCCGCTAGCACGACTGCCTCAGTGACTTGCAGACCCTTTACAACCTATAACAATGCTATTGTATGGTTAATTAAAGGAGCAGTAAAGAATCTACCGGCGATGGGGAGATGAAATAAGGAGAAGACATAATTCAAAGTGATAGTCATCTCCCTTAACAGAAGATGAAAGGAAGATGTCTCTTTGTGCCACTGCTCAAAAAAAGCAGACAGAAGTGAAGCGTCGAGCACAATCAGTGAGCAGTCGGCGAACTCCAGGAGACTAAAATCAGAAACAATACTCCTGACCTACTCAAGCATCAGAATCAATGGGAATTTCTTCATCTTCGAACTGTGGGATGTGACCTTCAACGTCAGACGTTCCTGTAAAAAACAACGTCAAAAAAATTATCAGTAAACTTTCAACACATCACCGAACAATAATAAAATAATTTTCAATTAAAAAATATAACATATATACCTCTCCCTGTCATAATCTGCATGCGACATAGTCATCATACTCAGTGAGCACTGATCGATCACTGGGTCATCTCAAGAACGCTCCACCAATGTGAACATATGCCTTTGTAGAAGCACGAGCTGTAACGTCTGTATCAGTAGAAGTATCATCATCGTTAATAGGAGGTATGAGAGGCACCTCCACATCTATAACCGACACAAGAATATCCGCAGCAACAAGAACCTCCTCTTGAGCAACAGGCACATGAACCCTCTCCTGAGAAACCGACACAAGAACCTCCTCATCAGCAACTACAACAACATGAACCTCATCAAGTGGGGGCACTCCTCATCAACAACTCTAGCTGCTCGACGTCGGGGTGTGCGAAGTTAGCTTTGTGCCTACTCAGCCATCTGTTTTGATATGTTACTCACTTTTTTCGAATTTTTTTTGGTATAAGCTTGAAATTTTCGATATCGCCTGAGAGATTTCAAAATTTTCGATTCGTTTGAGTGAATTTGGAAAATGGTGAAATGTTTGAGCAATGATATTATAGTCTTTTCATTCACTTTTAGAGGGAAGAGGGTGTCAGGTTCAACTTGGGGGTGACAAGTTAAATGTTCAAAAGTCAAATTCGTTCCGTTTACTAACGAATTAGCGGGTTGGTGAGCCAGTCCGTCAAACTTTTTAAAAAAAATTTCAACTTGATTTACTATTTTATTTACAATTTATTAAAATTATTTACTATTTTATTTATAGTTTTATTTACTACTTTATTTATAAATTTTTAGATCATATGTCATTAACAATAAAAAAAATGTTTTATTTACTAGTTTAGATTTTTTTTAATGATATATAAAAAAATATAGTATTTTATTAAACAATAATAATTTTTTTTATTATTTCATTATTTCTCAATTTTTTAATTTCTATTTCATAAATTATTGATTTTTATGCTTGCAAGTTGCATCCAACATCATTATTAGTGAAATACCATAAAAATATAATTTTTAATTTATGATTGACATTAGATGTTAAGTATTTAAATTTCCGTTTTTTATTAATAAAGAGAAAATGATCAAAGATTGTCATCCTCAATACACTATCCAAATTTTTATTTTAAGAAAAATAATTTTAACAAAATAATTTTAAAATCCGTCTCTTCATCCAATTTCTAAAGGAAATTAGACATGACATATCAACTTAAGGTATCAAATTAAAAATTATTTCAACCCGATCTGTTAAAAATATTGATGAAATAGGACGGTTTGGCACGCTCAGATAGAACCACATTATAACTCGTTAGTTTTCCAGCAAAGGTCCACGATAAGGAGCCATCATTGTTGTACGCTAAACCCCCAACAACAGCACCTCGATTGGTTTTATTGTAGTCTTCATTTGGCTTAGTCTACCTGGTTATATCCTTCATTGTAAAGCTTATCACTGATGCCACCATTATATCAAGTAGAAGGAAAAAGAAATGGCGGTATCATCAATTATCGATGGCCCCTGCTCCAATACAATTGGATGATGCATAAGAAATGCCGGTATCCTCAATTAAGCTAAATCAATTGCAGTATATAAATGATGAGCAAACAGACACAATACTAACATTTTCATTTTTTTAAATGTTAGAATAAACCAACAACAACAATAGTTAATTTACACTTTATTTTGAGACATATTGCTTCAAATTGAGCAAAAAGGGAAGGGGATAATGACAAAACCTGCACAAGTCATATCACCAACATTAGTCTTGAATTCATTCACCAACTAAACATTGCAAATCCATACAAGTCAGATTCAATTAATCAATCTCAGCTTAATACCATTATATTAGAATTTATGAAGTATAGATGGCTAAAATATCTCAAAGCCAAGCTCCACATAGATGGAGAAAATCTCTCTTAGCCTAACCATAATGGTTCATTCAATAGTTTTACATAACCATCACAATTCACTCACCACCTTATCTAATATTAATACTACTGGGACATACTGTGGTCAGTGTAATTGATCAGAACCCGTAAAGTGTCTGGAAGATGATATGTAGTCAGGCTGTGATGTCGAAGAGGAAAAAAAGGGGATTGTATCTGCAAGGCACTCCGACGATCAAGTAAGAGTGGGAACAAGGAGATACAAGCCAAATGTTAAGGTATTGGTGGTGAATAGTGAATATCCGATACTTGGCCCTCACAGGTGCGAGGGTTTATATAATTCCACCGGCGCATGGCCATTGGTTCCTGATTTCACGCCTGAATATGTGGGTCCGTAAAAACAGGTAACTGCCAGGTGTAACACCCGGAAATTCATTAAATTATTTAAATGAATTACCAAGGATTTAATTGTTGGAACTTAGTCGAAGAAGGAATTATCAGAATAATTATAAGGAGCATTATTGGATTAAATATATATTGTTAGAATTGATAATCGAATAATTAGTCAATTTAGTCAAGAGAAATTAATATTGGAAATAATGTTGATTTTAATAGAATGTTATTTTATTAGTTGGGTCAAGTGGGGTGTGTGAAATAGAAAGATTAGGAATAGCATTAACAGGCCCATTAAAGTTACTAGTAGACCTATTATTATTATATTAGGTTATGATATATAGAAGCTAGCAGCCAAAAACCAAAAGAAAAACAATTATCACGTAGCAGTAGAAGAAATAAGGTTTTGGAGGCACCAAGTGGGAGACAAGAAAATTTAGAGAAGTTGCCGTCAAGTCAGTTGCAGTTTCAACCGGAGAATTCGACCAACCGGAAAACCAAAAGGTAAGGGTGGGGTTCAGATTTTATAACCGGGAATATGATGGTTAGTATGTGGGGATTTAGGGCGTGAATTTATTATTGATTGTGTTTGTTTGTGGTAATTGATGTTAGGAAATAATTAGTGTTGATTATTGGTGAAATTTTATGTTTCTGTGGTATACGTTGGTTCTGTGAATAGAATGAAACTAACAGGAAGTTGCAGAAAATTATTCATAATGGGGCATGCTGATCGTCAGGCTGTTCATTATTGTTGGATGCCGGTCGGCAAGGTGGGGATGAAGAGTGACGATCGGCAAGGTGTGTGTGTAGAGGCTTCCGGTCGGAAGCCTTAAGAAGGAAGAAGAGTGTCGTTCGGCACTGTCTGTTAGGTGAAAAGGCACTTGTTTCTTTCTGTAGCAATATGTTATATAAATTTTTATGGTATCAGTATAGAATTCATTGATACAAAAGTAAAGCAGTTAGGGAACAAATTGAACCATTCTTATCAGTAGTATGTTATAGCAGAAAAATATTAATAGAAGTAGCCCTTATGTCAGTAATCTTAAGCTAGTAGTTATAATATAATTTTAACAGCCTGTAGAAATAAGACAAAGTTGGAAATAATTAATAAAGTTGTAGTAACTATTTTAGAGGATTGATTAATTAGCAGAAGAAAAGATATATTTCCAGTTAGTTATTTAGAAGTGAATATTAGGAGAATAATTAAATAATAAAGAATTAATACATAGAGACTTATGGGAGTGTTTTGGAAACGACTATCATGTTTGTGTTTTCCTTTGTGAAGTGCATTTATGCTATGATGTTGCAAATATTTTATGAAGATGCATGAATTGTTATGACAAAGATTTATCTCTATTAATTGGTAATAACAGTGATATAGGCTTATGGCCAATGTTGTTTCTTGCTGATGTTGTTGTCATGAATTGTTGTTAATTACGTTGATGACGTTGTAGGCCTATGTCTAGTGAATTAGTGATATAAGCGTATGTCTCATGAAGTGTTTAATGATATTGTTGTATGTGTTGTACATTCATACATTTGCATTTGTGAAGACCTGTATTGGAGGATTTGTGAAGTAGGCTTATGCCTTGGTACCACATACATATGCACAGTTGTGTCGCATTCTAATTGCATTTTGAATCACTAATGATATTTGTGAATGTTTATTGATTGTTGTGCGTTGTTGAGAAGCGGTGAAATTCATAATATTCTTGTCTAATATATTAATTATCATAATCTTATTTATATTATTCGATATCTCACCCCTTTATTTGTTTCGCCATTGCCTTTATACTAGTAACGTGAAGGTAACGAGGAGTAGGGACTTAGTAGGTTGTTGATGTCGTCGCTCTGATACGTAGCACTCGGGGGGGGGGGGGGGGGGGGGGGAATGAACGCTTATTTGATTTTATGATGTTTTCAGTTTAATCCAAGTCATTATTTTAAGAAGTTGTTTTTTTTTAATTAAGTTGTTTAAAAGATGCTATGTTTCTTTTGAAGTTTTAAAGTTGTGAATCCGCTGCGTTTTTATGGAATCAAGTTGAAATATTTTGGAAGACTAATTAATTGTTATAAGTTTTTTGGATTAATATGTGCTATGTATCTATTATGATAGGTTTTTATGTTGTTGGTTTTTGAAATGAGAATGTAATGCCCCATGTTTGTGGAAATTTTGGCACTCTGATTTTAATATAACTGTGGGGTAGATTTGGGGTGTTACATTAGTGGTATCAGAGCAGGTCGGTTCGTCCGACCAAAGTTGTTGAGTCTTTAACAATCGAGTATTGTTAATTATTTTGTTGACCATTGTTTTTGTTGTAGTTATAAGTTGAGATGGCTGGAAGGAACGATGCTGCGATTGCCGCTGCTTTGGAAGCAATGACTCATGCTATAGAGAATCAGCCGAATGCTGGCGGGGATGCGGGATCCCGTAGCTTGGCGACTTTCCAGAAGGAGAATCCGCCTACCTTCAAGGGTAAGTATGATCCTGATGGGGCTTTGAGTTGGTTGAAGGAGATGGAGAGAATATTCTGTGTGATGGACTGCACTCAAGCGCAGAAGGTTCGGTATGGTACTCATATGCTGGCAGTCGAAGCTGATGACTAGTGGCTAGAGACTCGTCTGAGGTTGGAAGCTGCAGGTGAAGAGATCACTTGGGCTGTGTTTCGTGGAGAATTTCTGCGGAAGTATTATCTTGAAGATGTTCGGGGTAAGAAGGAAATTAAATTCCTCAAGCTGAAGCAAGGGAACAAGTCTGTTACCAAGTATGCTGTAAAGTTTGTGGAGTCGGCTAAGTTCTATCCGCATTATAGTGCGAAAACTGCTGAATTTTCAAAGTGCATCAAGTTTGAGAATGGGTTGCGCTCGGAGATCAAGAAGGAAACTGGATATCAGAAGATTCGTGCTTTCTATGATTTGGTGGATAGCTGCAGAATTTATGAGGAGGATAATAATGCTCATTACAAGATATTTAATGAGAAGAGGAGCAAGAATCAGAGTCGTGGTAAGCCGTACGATACTCCATCTGGTAGAGGTAAACAAGAAGTTGCTGAGGGTCAAGGAACAAGTGGGGGAGACTCTCCTTCTAGTGTGACTTGTTTCAAGTGTGGGAAACCTAGTCACAAGCGTAATATGTGCACTACTGCTGAGGTAAAGAGGTGTTTTCGTTGTGGTAAGGTTGGACATGCAGCTCCTGAGTGTAAGCATAAGGCAGATGTCTGTTTCAATTATGGTGAAGAAGGCCATATTAGTACTCAGTATCAGAAACCGAAGAAAGCGCCTGGTGCAAAGGTATTCGGGTTGGTTGAAACTCCAACGAGCAACGAGGACAGGGGTACCAGAGGTACGTGTTTCATCGATAGAACTTCGTCAATTATTATTATTGTTGTTGGATGGGTTGAAATAGAATTGCATGTGTGCGTTAAATTTTAATTATAGTAAGTTGTGATTATATCAGAAGGCTAGAGGTGGAGGCGAAGTTAAGGGAAGTGGTGCCGGATGAATTTTTGAGGACAAAAATATTCTAAGTGGGGGAGAGTTGTAACACCCGGAAATTCATTAAATTATTTAAATGAATTACCGAGGATTTAATTGTTGGAATTTAGTCGAAGAAGGAATTATCAGAATAATTATAAGGAGGATTATTGGATTAAATATATATTGTTAGAATTGATAATCGAATAATTAGTCAATTTAGTCAAGAGAAATTAATATTGGAAATAATGTTGATTTTAATAGAATATTATTTTATTAGTTGGGTCAAGTGGGGTGTGTGAAATAGCAAGATTAGGAATAACATTGACAGGCCCATTAAAGTTACTAATAGACCTATTATTATTATATTAGGTTATGATATATAGAAGCTAGCAGCCAAAAACCAAAAGAAAAACAATTATCACGTAGTATTAGAAGAAACAAGGTTTTTGAGGCACCAAGTGGGAGGTAATAAAATTTAGCGAAGTTGCCGTCAAGCCAGTTGCAGTTTCAACCAGAGAATTTGACCGACCGGAAAACCAAAAGGTAAGGGTGGGGTTCGGATTTTATAACCAGGAATATGATGGTTAGTATGTGGGGATTTAGGGCGTGAATTTATTATTTATTGTGTTTGTTTGTGGCAATTGATGTTAGGAAATAATTAGTGTTGATTATTAGTGAAATTTCATGTTTCTGTGGTATATGTTGGTTCTGTGAATAGAATGAAACTAACTTGGAAGTTGAAGAAAATTATTCATAATGGGGAATGCCGATCGTCAGGATGTTTGTTGTTGTTGGATGTCGGTCGGCAAGGTGGGGATGGAGAGTGACGATCGACAAGGTGTGTGTGTAGAGGCTGCCGGTCGGCAGCCTTGAGAAGGAAGAAGAGTGACGTTCGTCACTGTCTGTTAGGTGCAAAGGCACTTGTTTCTTTCTGTAGTAATATGTTATATAAATTTTTATGGTATCAGTATAGAATTTATTGATACAAAAGCAAAGCAGTTACGGAACAAATTGAACCATTCTTATCAGTAGTATGTTATAGCAGAAAAATATTAATAGAAGTAGCCCTTATGTCAGTAATCTTAAGCTAGTAGTTATAATATAATTTTAACAGCCTGTAGAAATAAGACAGAGTTGGAAATAATTAGTAAAGTTGTAGTAACTATTTTAGAGGATTGATTAAATAACAGAAGAAAAGATATATTGCCAGTTAGTTATTTAGAAGTGAATATTAGGAGGATATATAAATAATGAAGAATTAATACATAGAGAATTATGGGAGTGTTTTGGAAACGAATATCATGTTTGTGTTTTTCTTTGTGAAGTGCATTGATGCTATGATGTTGCGAATATTTTGTGAAGATGCAGGAATTGTTATGACGAAGATTTAGCTCTATTAATTGGTAATAACAGTGATATAGGCTTATGGCCAATGTTGTTTCTTGCTGATGTTATTGTCATTAATTGTTGTTAATTACGTTGATGACATTGTAGGCCTATGGCCAGTGAAGTATTGATATATGCATATGCCTCATGAAGTGTTTAATGATATTGTTGTATGTGTTGTACATTCATACATTTGCATTTGTGAAGGCCTGTATTGGCGGATTTGTGAAGTAGGCTTATGCCTTGTGCCTCTATTAATTTGCAATTAGTAAAGAGGGCTGAAGCCTAGTTGGTACCACATGCATATGCACAGTTGTGCCGCATTCGAATTGCATTTTGATTCACTAATGATATTTGTGAATGCTTATTGATTGTTGTGAGTTGTTGAGAAGCGGTGAAATTCATAATGTTCTTGTCTAATATATTAATTATCATAATCTTATTTATATTATTCGATATCTCACCCCTTTATTTGTTTCACCGTTGCCTTTATACTGGTAACATGCAAGTAACGAGGAGTAGGGACTTAGTAGCTTGTTGGCGTCGTTGCTCTGATACGTAGCACTCGGGGGGGGGGGGGGGGGATTAACCCTTATTTGATTTTATGATTTTTTCAATTTAATCCAAGTCGTTATTTTAAGAAGTTGTTTTCTTTGAATTAAGTTGTTTAAAAGATGCTATGTTTCTTTTGAAGTTTTAAAATTGTGAATCCGCTGCGTATTTATGGAATCAAGTTGAAATATTTTGGAAGACTAATTAATTGTTATAAGTTATTTGGATTAATATATGCTATGTATCTATTATGATAGGTTTTTATGTTGTTGGTTTTTGAAATGAGAATGTAATGCCCCATGTTTGTGGAAATTTTGGCCCTCTGATTTTAATATAACAGTGGGGTAGATTTGAAGTGTTACACCAGGACTTGGTCAAATCGGGAAGATGTGCCAGTAACTAGCTGTTGGTTCTGAGGAGTGGCTAGTTACGGGCATCTCTCTGGTCGGTTCCTGGTGGCTTGTACGACGTTGATGTCGGGCAGGCTGAGAGGATGCTCGTTGATCATCCTAGGCCAGTGCTGGCTTGGGAGGGAAAATGGATGATATTTCCCAAAGGATAGTGGCCGGTTCGGGTCATGGACATGTGGGATGTACCAAAGGAAAGGTCTAGACTGGGCCTATTCAAGCTGTCCGGCCAGTCCATAATAGTAGCCCTCCAAGTCGCTGCATTTGGGTACAGGAGTGATGACTTTAATATCTGCTCTTGGAACGGGACGTGTCTTGTGGGGAAATGAGCGTTGCCCGATGCTCCTTTCTCGCGGGGAGATGAGGAGTTGGTCGTTAGGATCCTTGAATTTGGAGAGGTGGCGTGTTTTAGGAAGTGTGTTAGCGAAGTAGCGTAATGATGACCTAGGAGCTAGGGTGTAATGATGACGACCCTAGGGTTTCCCAGGCGCGTGTCTCGCACGGACGAATGGTTCTAGCTATAAATACGAGAGGAGCAGGGCATTTAGTGTTTTTCGTCTTCTCTCTCAATTGCTCGTATTAGCTCTACCATCGACCACCGTCGTTCCTTGAGTTTTGTCGCTCGCAACTACTACTTCCATCCTTTCTTCTTCTATTAACTGGTAAGTTTTCAGTCTTCCATCGTTATTCTCTTTCAGTAGCTCGTATTTTCACCATTCACTTTCTAGAGATGCATGCGGTTAGGGTTTATGGTTCCGTTTGCGAGGATGCCATTGGGGAGTGTTGGCGGTAGACAGTGTTTTTGTAGTTTAGAATCGCCAGAGTCTCCGTGGAGTCTCCCTGGGCACTTCGTGGTGTGTCGTAGACGGACCATTAGAACTTAGGGCCTTTTATATAACTTCTTGTTGTTGATGCGCCTTAGTGAGGGTTTTGGTCGGGGACACGATCCTCGTTTGCCAATGCCCTTTCGCTTGATTAGCGGTGGAAGGGTGGTTATGGCATTGATGTCAAGCTCATATTTTTCTTTTGCTTTTCAGGTGATATGGTTGACAACGCCCGAGTAGATCTCTCTCGAGAGTCTACACGGTCTTTGAGAAGTTCCTCAGATGAGACGAGTAGCTCGTCGAGCATCCTAGAGATTTCCGGGGATACGCAGAATCAGTTGGAGCAACAAACGGGGGAAGGCGACGTAGAGATGACTTCTGCCGATCAAGGTTGCCTATTTCCTCCTAGGGATGAGGAGGATCCTCGGGCTTGGGTCGCGAATGACCCCTGGGACTGGCCTTCGTGTTTCTATGAGCACCAGAAGGATGTTTTTACAGACGTGTACACTCACGAGGAGGGGAACCAAGGAGAATGGTTGCTATATATCCCTGGGAAAGAAAACAGAATCTGCTCGAAATACGACAGGAGACAGATTCCTATGTAAGACATCGTATTTCATGAGATGGGTCTTTGCCTCCCCTTCTCTGATTTTGAGGTGGCCGTATTCAGACACTTGCGCATGGATCCCTCCTAACTGCATCTGAACGGAATCGCGTTCATGCGAGCGTTCGAAATAGTTTGCGACCACTTTAAGATAGGGGCCACCATTCCCGTGTTCTTCTACTTCTTCCACCTTCAGAGGATCAAGGTCGACGGAAAATAGGGATGGGTTTCCCTGAAGCAAGGCAACGAGAAGCTATTTAAAGCTTATTTGGAGTTCGTCCGCCATTTCAAAGACAAGTACATTTTGGTGCAGCCTTCTTCGAGCAAGGCGATGTTGAACGTCTTCAGGATCGTGTCAGTGCAAAACGAGGATGGTACTCCCCATTTGAACGAGCTAGGAGACCCCGTCGCAAAACTGGTTTACTAGTTCCCATTCCAATGGACGAGGAAGCATTTTGATAGTGAATTGGGCTCCTACATCTGGAGGGAGGGGAGGCTCGGAGCTGAGGACCTGAAGAACTTTTCTGTTTTAACTGCGTTCGTGGCTCAGATCCGTCGCATCCAGCGAGTTTGCCGGGGAGGCAGGCCTGTGATCGACAAGAACGGGGAGCCTGTATACGAGTCGGGCCTCATAAACATCAAGGAGCTCCTCGAAAGCGAGGACCCTTTTAAATACTTGGGTATATATATATATATATATATATATATATATATATATACGTTTTGAATTGTAGTATATGGTCGTTGTTTTTTTGACTCCTCATTTACTAACTATGTTTTTCTTTATTTGTTTTGCAGATAACATGAATCCCGCTCAGGAGCGTTTGGCCAAGACTCTTGCTGCCAGAGTGAGGAGGGCTCAAAAGGATGCACAGACTGGCTCGGGGCCCGCTCCTACATCAGGGTCAGGCGACTCATCCTCGGCCCAAGCTACAGTCGCTCTTTCTCCTGCCGCTGTTTCCTCAAAAGCAAAGAAATTGCGTCCTGAGGGGAGCGTCAACCTGACTGGGGAAAAGGGGAAGAGGACGTACGACTTCCCCCGACTGACTGGAGAAGTATTTCTTTGAGGGTGCAACTCTCTATCTTCCTCAGGCCGAATCCCTTCATCTTGAGGGAATGAGCCGTCCGCAGAAGGTGGCGATGCTGGCTCAAGATGCCGGCGGTTTGATTCGGATCCTGGAGATGAAGTTGCCTACACCGAGGGAAGTTCCTCTCAGGAGACGGAGCTGAAGAATCTTCGGGCTAAGCTGGCTGCGAGCGAGAAGGCCCGAGTCGAGGAAGAAAAAGCCCGAAGCTATCTGATGAGGAATCAGGGAGGCTCTTCGAGGAACGCAGGGTCCTCTTGCTCGAGAAAAAGGACCTTAAGGAAAAGGTGGTGGCCCTGACAGCCGAGATTACGCCCGCTAAAGACGAGCCGGAGGATACCAAAGATTTGAAGACTTGGGCCGAGCTCGTTGCTCGTTTTCAGTTGGCTGTGGATGACGCTCAGGCTGCTTCCAAGGGGAGCTTCGAAAATGCTGTAAAGCAGATGCACGTGTTGAACCCCAGTGTTGAGCTCAACACCTCAAGAACGGGGGTTAATTATTACGTGGCTGTCGGTCAGATTCTAGTCCCTGATTATCTCAAGTTGTTGCTCAACCGACCGGAGGTCTTGTCCAATTGTCGGCCGTTGCTGAAGGAGAAGTTGAAGGATGATTGTTCTATGTTTATTCTGGTCTGCATGCCGTATTTGTTATATTTTTGTTTCTCCGGGCTTTCACCCGTTTATGTAATTTTCGAACAAGCGTGGTCTCTGGCCATGAATTTATTCTTTTTGGATGGGGGCGTTAAAAGCATCTTTGTTATAATCTTCGCACATTAGAGGCCCAAGTGGTCGTTTTGTTTAATTTCCAGCCAATAGTCATTTGCTTTGAATATTTAACTTGTCTTGTTTACATGTTTGTTGACAAACTAGCCCGTTTAGGACATTTTTATTTTGCTAAGAGTTTATAGCGGGGATTTGCTCGTTTGGTATGTTCGTCAGTATGGGGAAACTAATCAAACAACCAGGATGAATATCGGGTGTGGGCCGGAACCCAGGTCTCGTTTGGAGGGACCCAGGTTCAGCGGCGTGAACTTCCCGTCGCGAGCCGGGCGTTTTACCGTCGTGGCACAAGGACTATGGAGCTTGGTCGAGTTATCCATGTTGGGCTGAAGGTGCGCTCGTCATAAGAGTGGAGCCTCGCCTCTTCTGAATATTTTAGGTGCTATGCTCGTGCCTAGGCATGCACTCGTGGTCGGTTTTGGGTGAGTTTGTATTATCGACCAAACTTGCCATCTGCTCAGTGTCTTTAACTGTAATATTGTTTTAGCTTTTCAGAGTTCCATGATCGAACGAGATATTCCCCTTGTAAGTTTTCCAAGTAATACGCTCCAATCCCCCTTTTTGCGTAGACGCAATAAAGACCTTCCCAATTCTCTACGAGCTTGACCTTGTAAGATTCTTTGCGATTTCTCTTCAAGACAAGGCTGCCGACCTCGAACTCTCGTCGTATGACCTTGGCATCATAGCGCATGGCTATTTTTTGTTTGAGCGAGGCCTCTCGTAGGGCCACTCCTGTTCTGACTTCTTCCACCAGATCCAGTTCTTCTTGGAGGGCGGCATCATTCATATCCTCATCGGGAGGTGCTTCGGTTCGCTTGGAAGGTTCCTCGATTTCTACAAGAATGACGGCCTCTGTCCCATAAGCTAGTCAGAAAGGGGTCTCCTCGTTTAACGAATGCATAGTTGTTCGGTATCCCCAGAGTACACTGTGTAACTCCTCGACCCATCTTTTCTTCGTCCAATCTTTGCTTAAGGCCCTTGAGTATTACTTTGTTTGCAGATTCGGCTTGGCTGTTTGTCTGGGGATGCTCGACAGAGGAAAAGTGTTGGGCGGTGCCCAGTTTGGTGACGACTTCCTAAAAGGTATGGTTTATGAACTGAGTCCCGTTGTCGGTGAATATCGCTTGTGGAATGCAAAACCGAGCGAGGATATTTCTTTTATAGAAGCGAAGGAAGTTTTGGGTAGTGATTTTGGCCAAAGCTTCGGCTTCTATTCATTTGGTGAAGTAGACGACCACTATGATTAGATATTTGTTCTGATTAGTTTCGACCACAAATGGACCGAGGAGATCCAATCCCCACCAGGCGAAGGGCCAGGGAGAGGAGATGGATTTAAGCTCGTTAGGTAAAGCTAAATGCATGTCTCTGTGCCATTGGCATTTATCGCATTTTTTCACGTGTTCTTTCGCATTGTGCTACATGAGGGGCCAATAATATCCTGCTCGCAAAGCTTTTCTCGTGAGGGATCTCTCGCCTAGATGTTGTCCGCCGATGCCCTCGCGGATCTCGAGCAAGACACCGTCCATGCCGCTTCGATCAACGCATTTGAGAAGGGGAATGGAAGATCCCCTTCTGTAATGTTTTCCCTCGACCAAAACGTACGAGCAAGCTCTCTGCATGAGAATGACCGCTTCTTTCGGGTCGTCGGGGAGTTTTCCCTTAGTGAGGTAATCATGTACGGGGGTCATCCAACAATCATTGTCCCCGATGGCGAACACTTCTAAAGTAGAGCATGACTTTTGGGTGCTCGGTCGAGGAAGTATTTCCCGTATCACCAATTTATTCCCTCCTTTTCTCTTCGTGCTCGCCAACTTAGATAAGATATCTGCATGAACATTATGCTCATGGGGAACATGCTGTACGTCCACAGATTTAAATTTCTTTTTCCTCTCCTGGACCATGGCCTAATATTCAACGAGTTGGTCGTTTTGACCTGATATTTGCCTCGGACTTGAGAGGCGAACAACTGAGAGTCGGTGAAGATTTTTACTTCCTTGGCTCCCAGATCTCTGGCCAGCCGTAAACCTGCAAGGAATGCCTCGTATTCGGCCTGATTGTTGGAGGTTGGAAAAGATAGGGCGAGGGAGACCTTGATTAGGGTCCCTTCCTCATTTTCCAGTATGATGCCTGTTCCGCTCCCGATCAAACTAGAGGCTTCATCGACGAAGATCGTCCAATGACGCGATCCGTTGGGATCTGCATGGTGAGGTCATTTCAGCTACAAAGTCGGCCAAGGCCTGAGCCTTAAGGGCTTTCCTGCTCTCGTATTGGATATCAAATTCAGAGAGCTCCAAGGACCATTTAAACATTCTTCTGGCCATGTCTGGTGTTTCAAGAAGTTGTTTTATTGGCTGATCTGTTCGGACCGTTATGGTGTGGGTCAGGAAGTAGTGTCTGGGTCTCGTCACTGCGTTAACGAGGGTTAGAGCTATTTTTTCGATTTGTTGATATCTTGCCTCTGGGCCCTGCAGGGCCTTGCTCGTGAAGTAAATTGACCTTTGTCCCTCTAGAGTTTCTCTAATTAGTGTTGCGCTTATTGCCTCAGAGGCAACGACAAGATAGATGTAGAAGACCTGGTCTTTCTCGGGCCGAGAAAGGACGGGAGGCTGCGAAAGTGCTCGTTTTAAATAAATAAGGGCTTGCTCGCATTTAGGCATCCACTCGAAGGCGACTTCCCCGCGCAAGAGTTTGAACAAGGGAAGTGCGTGATGGGTGGACTATGCCATGAATCGAGAGAGGGAAATGAGCATGCCATTCAAGATCTGAATGGTTTTTTTCGAGGTGGTCATCATAAATTCGGAAAATGCCTAATATTTTTCGGGGTTTTCCTTAATGCCTCATTCCGTTAGATAGAATCTGAGGAACTTGCCTGCCCGTGCGCCAAAGGTACACTTTTCTGAGTTGAATCGCATCCGGCACTTTCGAGCTTGCCCGAACACCTTCTTTAAGTTGGCAGCATGGTCGAGCTCCTCGGTGGACTTGATGATCATATCGTCCATATATACTTCAAGCATGTCGCCTATCTCGTTGTGAAAAACTTTGTTCATCATGCGCTGATATGTAGCGCCCACGTTTTTCATGGAGGATGGCATTACATTATGGTAATAGTTGCCCAACTCCGCCATGAAAGTGGTGTATTTTTTGTCTGTTTTCACCATTGGGATCTGGTTATAACCTAAGTATGTGTCCGTGAATGATAACAATTTGAAACCGGCCGAGTTATCGACCAATTTATCAATATTGGGGAGGGGATAAGCATCTTTCAGGCAAGCCCGATTGAGATCAGTATAATCAATAAACATGCGCCATTTTCCATTTGATTTCTTCACAAGAACTACATTTAAGAGCCAGATTGTGTACTGGGCTTCAGAAATAAACTGTGCCTCTAGGAGGTCTTTTACAACTAGTTCTGCAGCCTTTGCTTTCTCGGACGACTACTTTCTTCTGCGCTGTGCGACCGCCTTGAGGGCATGATTTATAGTCAAGTGATGGCTTACAACCTCTGGATCTAAACCGGGTATCTCGGCTGCACTCCAGGAAAACATATCAGCATTCTCCCTTAGGAAAACTTTGAGTTGCCTTTTTTCCAGGTCGAGGAGGTCTGCTCCAATCTTCACTCCTCTGGTGGGATCTTCTCCAAGGGGAACTAGCTCGAAGTCGCCGTCCGGGATTGGCCGTGCGTGACTTAAGAGTTCGTCGTGATCTACAGAGGGGGTCAAACCTCTGTCTTTGACCATAGGCTCATTTCCTTTCCTTCTTTGCTCGACACGATCCTCCTTGGAAAAACAACTGTCGAGGTTAATGGTGTTGACCCTCGGCAGCGGCTTGCCTTCCTCGAAGCTGGAGGGCAGTGCAGCTCAGGTGGTCGTTCAAGGTTGAATGCTGATGGAATTGAGGCCATTAGCTGAAGCTTCAAAATACCTTCTTGTTGCTTGGATTTCCCCGTGGAGGGTGGCTACCAAGCCTTTGGCGGTGTATTACTTCATTTTGAGATGCACGACAGAGGGAACCGTGATGAGTTCGGTGAGAGTGGGTCTCCTGAGGATGCACTGGTAGAGAGGCGGGAAATCTACCACCAAGAATTGGGTCTTGATGGCTCTGGACGTTACCCCTCTCCCGAAGGTGATGATCAACTCGACATATCCCCAGGGTTTCATGCTGGCTCCATTGAAGCCCTGGAGATGTGATCCCACGTAAGAGGTCAGATGGCTCTCATTCAGCTACAAAGTGGTGAACAGCTGGGCATACTTAATGTCCACCGAGCTGCCTTAGTCAACCAGTATGCGGCACACGTTGAAATTCGCCATGCAAGCTCTCACGAGTAGTGGGATGGTCGAATTCGGGGCCCCTCCTGACAATTCTTCTCTATAGAAGGCGAGGGGATGAGAGCCTCCTTGGAATTTATCGAGCATGGTGTCCATATCTGAGTTGGCTTTGATGAGTTGGTCGAATGTCCTCTTTACCGTTCCTGTTGAATCCTCCGCTAGAGATGACCATGGTTGCAGGGAAAGATTCCCAAGGACTGCAGGAGGAGAAGTACAAGGCGATGTTCTCCATGTTTGGATAATAGAAATCTTCCGGCCGTAAGATGCTCATGACAATCAGAATGGCGTCGAGATCGGGGGACTTCTTCCCTTCCTCGACGTTTTTGGTTTCAAGTGCTTCCTCGCGGGCGCCCTCCTTCTTTTTATACTGCTTGAGGTGCCCGTGTCTAATTAGTATTTAGGTTACATCCTTGAGATGAATTCAATCCTCTGTGTTATGCCCGTGACTTTTTTGGAACTTGTAATATTTGATCTTGTCGGTTCCTGGTTTGGATGATGTTTGTCGGGGGAAGCGCACCCGGCCTGCTTAAATTCAGAATTGGCGCATTCATAAAGAATATGCTCTCTTGATGTTGTCAGAGGGGTGTAGTCGTGGAAACGATCGACTGGCCCCTTGTAGTCCTTGGAATCACGGGACTTGTATTCTTGTTTCTTCTCTCCCTGATGAGATGTCAAGGGCTCGTCGTTCTTCGAAGACTTGGCACTCTCTCTCTGTGCCTTGATTCCCTGGAACTGTTGACTGCTTCCTTCTCCTTGTACTGTATGTACGCCTGGGCTTTGAGGATGAGGGAGTCAAGCGTGGTCAGCGTCTTAATGCCTACTGTTTTAGAAAAGTCAATGCGGGGATGAAGCCCGCGCTCTAGGAGATATTTATTCATGTTTTCGGTCGTTGATACCTGGGCTGCTTCTTTGTTGAAGCATTCAATATACACCCATAGAGACTCGTCTTTGCCCTAGATGATTGCTTCGAGTGAAGCCTCCGATTTCGAGTGTCGCCGGAAGGCGGTGAAATGCCTCGAAATATCCTCTCGAGCTGCTTCTATGAGGTGATGGATTCGTCGGGGAGGCTCATGTACCAAGACATCTCCCCCTTCTTAAGAGTGGTTAGGAAGAGTCTGCATTTGATGTCCCCTCTAACTACTCAGTAGTCGAGGAGGGCATCAATTCTCTCGATATGCTCGTTAGGGTATGTTGTTCCATCATAGGTTCCTAATGGAGGTGGCTTCTCCAGGACGACAAGAAGTGGGGCCTCTGTAATCTCCCTCGATAGCAGGCCACGGGGATCGTCATACTCTCTATCCGCGGGAGATGGAGAAGGGGAGTGATAGTTTCTTCCACGTTGATCCTCACAGTCTCATCGGGGGGAGGGGCTCCTCCATTTCTGTTTTGGTTTGGGAGAAGGCAATCGAGTGCGGTCGATTTTCCTATTGTCTTTCCTCTTCTTGAATGAAGGGGAGTCTTGATCTCTTGCAGGAGGTGTGCGGTTGCGTTTCTTGAAGAAAGAAACATCATGCCTCTCCTTTCTTGGTGGTAGGCCATACCTGGGTGGTGATATATTGGGGAAGTTTCGTCGTTGGGTTCTCCGAGGAGGAGATCTTGATCGCATGTTCTCCCAGGCCCTTATCCTTTTGATTCTGTTGTAGGATGAGGGTATTGGTCTGATTGATAGCAGCAAGCAGTGTTGCCATAGCTGGGTCAGTGTTGAGAGGGATGAGAACTTGTTGCATGACTTTTGGCAGTTCCTTGGTGGAATTCCTGAGACATGCCTTATCCAAGAATTGGTCGTCGCCGCACTGGGCGTCGATTAAATCTGGAGATGCAGTCTGTCCGTCTTAGAAGACTAGGTTGTCCTCGAGGTGAGGATGTTCCTAACTTCTGTTGATTTTGTTAGCAGGGGAAAGAATGGTCTTTCTGGGTAGATGAATATCATCATGGTCGACCATGATTAGTGAGAGGAATCTTGAAAAGTTGCTTTGATATTTAAGTTTAGAGGAAAGAAAGAAGGGGAGAGCAGTTTCCCACAGACATCGCCACTGATCTTACCTGTTAATCAGAACCTGTGAAGTGGCCGGAAGATGATCTGTAGTCGGGCTGTGATGTCGAGGAGGAAAAAAGGGGGTTGTACCTGCAAGGCACTTTGGCGATCAAGTAAGAGTGGGAACAAGGAGATACAAGCCAAATGTTAAGGTATTAGTGGTGAATAGTGAATATTCGATACCTGGAACTCACAAGTGTAAGGGTTTATATTGAAGAAGTGAAAAACACAAGAAGGGGGGTTGAATTGTTTAAACTTGAAATCAAATGCAGACAACACGTTATTTTTATACTGATTTGTTTGATCTCAAACTACTCCAGTCCACCCGTCAAGGTGATTTCGCCTCTCTCCAACGAGGACTTAATTCACTATATTCAACTGAATATTACAACTGCTTTAACAACTGCTAAAGCCTTCTTGAGTCTAAACCACAGACCGGTTTCTCAAGGAAATTCTTTCTTACAGATAAATGAACAATATGTGTGTTGAATGTTTTCTGGAAAAACTATATATCACAACTGTGATACTACACAAATTAAGCTTATGTGAAACTAGAATGCTAGAACTATAGAGTAAGCAATTTGAGAGCTTTAGCAAACTGTATGAGTGAGGATGAAGATGATTTGCTTTATGCGTGTAGAGAATTGTAGAGCATTAGCCGATTCACTTCTCACTGATTTGTTTAAATACTTCTTGGAATAGATACGTTGATGCCAATAATTCCATTTCAATGCACATTACGTTCTTTCCATTTTGAGAAGATCTTTGTCTTGGAATAAAGCCGTTGGTAATTAATCTGCCTTGAATGCAGTATCGTTGACACTTCAGAATGTTCTGCTTGATTAAGATAAGAGTGTGTTGGCTTTAGCTTATTCTGATTGCTTCTGAGTGCTGATGACATTGTTAGGATCATGATCAGAATCAGAGAATGTTGAGCGCAGATCTTGTTCATCAGACTACAGCGTAAGCATATGTACTGATCTTATGATGTGACATATCTTCTGATGCTGATGTTGATATTCTGATATTCTGATGCTGATTCCATCAGAGTTTCCTGTAAATACACAACATATTTTTAGGTAGCATCTATGTCATATATAAATCTCATAATTCATTTAATCTTGTATTTTGTTATCATCAAAACTCTAACTGAGGGTTCTAGAATCAAACTATGTTCTAACAATCTCCCCCTTTTTGATGATGACAAAAACTAGATTTTTTCAATTAAAATAAAATGATGAAAGTATCAGAGTTTAAGGATAAAGAGGAAACGATATCAGAGATGATCAGATAATGAGAAAAAGTTTCAGAGCTAAGAGGGTAAGGAATAAAAGTATCAGAGTAAGGATGAGAAAAACTCCCCCTGAGTTGATTATTTCCCTTTGATTCCTTAAGACCTTGAGTATCAGAGCTTTAGAACTTTATTGAACCTTTCTTTGAGCATCAGAATTTTGCTTCATCAGAGTTCTGCAGATTCTTGTACCTGTAAGCTTTTCAGAACATCAAGTATATAAGGATGTTAGAATGTTTGAGACTTTTGTCTCAGTAAACCGTTATTGAAAAATATCATTCTTTCTCCCCCTTTTTGTCAGCTATCAAAAAGCATATATAAACAGAGTTTAAAATGATCAGAGTAAAAACACTTTTGTATTAAAACAGAAGCAATGATAGTTTAGAACAAGTAGAAATATTGCTTGAAAACTAAAGTTAGGGTAAACGTTGTGAAAGGTGTGAATGGTGTTTAAATAGGTTTTGAAAAAGTTTTTGAAAACATAAACGGTTAAGAGAGAGAAAATAAATCATGATTAATAGCATTAATGATGGCTGATTTTGGGGGATTTCAGAAAGATACTTAAACGGTTACCAGTGACATGTCTCTCAATGCAACCAATCAGCGCTCTGCCTTTTCAGAAGCGTGAACGCGTGTTCAGCCTCAGGAACCAGCTGATGACTGGATGTCACTTGTTTGCTTTGAGTGAGCATCACTTCTATCCTTGAACTGAAGAGCTCAGAGCTTCATGGATATATCTGATACAATCTGCATTTCTAAAAATTCTGAAAGAAGGATTGATCAGAAGTTCAGAGTAATAAATCTAATTCTGAAGGTTAATATATAAAATTAAAACAGTTTTATTCTGGACAGAGCTTCATGCTGAGATGATTCAGAATGAAGTTGAACCTATCCTCAGAAAGTGGTTTTGTAAAGATATCAGCCCATTGATGGTCTGTATCAATAAATTTTAAGTTTAAGATTCCTTTCTGAATATAGTCCCTAATAAAATGATGTTTTATTTCTATATGCTTAGCCCTAGAATGCAAAATTGGATTTCTACTTAAGCAAATGGCAGAAGTATTATCATAGAGTATAGGAATGTTACTCTCATAAATCTGGAAGTCCTCAAGCTGACTTTTCATCCAGAGAATTTGTGTGCTGCATCCAGCTGCTGCTATGTATTCAGTTTCTGCTGTTGATAGAGCAATGGTGGATTGTCTTTTGCTGGACCACGAGATCAGATTTTCTCTCAGAAACTGGCAGCTTCCAAAAGTGCTTTTACGTTCAACTCTGTCTCCAGCAAAGTCAGCATCACAGTAACCTACTAAGCTGTAATCACCAGATTTTCTATAAAACAAACCCAGATTAGTAGTACCTTTCAGATACTTGAAAATTCGCTTAACAACTGTTAAGTGAGATTCTCTAGGATCTGATTGGAATCTTGCACAAATGCATACACTGAATAAAATATCAGGCCTTGAGGCTGTCAGATAAAGAAGAGAACCAATCATACCTCTGTAGACCTTCTGTTCTACCTTTTTGCTTACCTCTTCTCTTTCCAGAATGCACGTGGGATGCATTGGAATCTTTGATGGCTTACATTCTGAGAGATCAAATTTCTTCAGAAGTTCTCTGACATATTTGCTCTGATGAATGTAAGTTCCTTCTGGGGTTTGATTGATCTGGATGCCCAGAAATAATTTTAGTTTCCCCATCAGGCTCATCTCAAATTCTGCCTGCATACACTTAGCAAATTTTCTTCCAAGAGAAGGATTAGTAGATCCAAATATTATATCATCAACATAAATCTGGCAGACTAAGATGTCATTCTTAACTGTCTTACAGAATAAGGTTGTGTCCACTTTCCCTCTGGTGAATTCCTTTTCTAACAGGAAGTTACTTAGTCTTTCATACCAAGCTCTGGGAGCTTGTTTCATACCATACAGTGACTTCTTTAGTTTGAAAACATATTCTGGATTTTTTGAGCTTTCAAAACCGGGGGGTTGGTGCACATATACCTCTTCTTCTATATAGCCATTTAAGAATGCACTTTTGACATCCATCTGATACAGAGTGATGCCTTTATTAACAGCAAAAGAAATTAAAAGTCTGATAGATTCTAACCTGGCGACTGGAGCAAAGGTTTCTGTATAGTCTATCCCCTCTTGCTGACTATAACCTTGTGCTACCAATCGTGCCTTGTTTCTGACAACTTCACCTTGTTCATTCAGCTTGTTTCTGAACACCCATTTTGTTCCAATGATGTTGAATCCTTTTGGCTTAGGAACCAGATCCCATACGTTATTCCTGGTGAATTGATCCAGCTCCTCTTGCATTGCTAGAATCCAGTCATTGTCCAGAAGTGCCTCATCAATAGAGGATGGTTCAATCAGAGAGACAAGTCCCATGAGGGATTCTTCAGAGTTTCTGAAGCTGGCTCTTGTTCTGATTGGATCTTCCTTTCTTCCTAAGATTGTTTCTTCTGGATGATCCATGCTGCTTTTGGATGGTCTTTTCTGAGGTTGATCAACATAAGATGCTGGATTGCTTGCAGTGCCTCTTTCTGATGTTGAGGGAGTGTCTCTGTTAAGAGCTTCTGATGACTTGTCTTCAGTACCTGTGAATTCAATTTCCATACCTGCAAGTAATTCATTCTGCTTTGACTTTTAAGAGTCAAGCTTGTCATCAAAACGAACACTGATTGATTCTTCCATAATCTGTGTTTCTGTATTGTATACTCTGTACCCTCTTGAGCGTTCAGAGTATCCTAACATAATACACTTCTGTGCTTTAGAGTCAAACTTGTTCAAATAATTTTTAGTATTCAAAATAAAACAAGTACATCCAAAAGGATGAAAATATGAAATGTTGGGCTTTCTGTTCTTCCACAATTCATATGGAGTCTTTTCCAGAATAGGTCTTTTGGAGATTCTATTCTGAATGTAGCACGCTGTGTTTATTGCCTCTGCCCAGAAGATCTTAGCAACGTTAGTCTCTTTGATCATGGTTCTGGCCATTTCTTGCAATGTTCTGTTCTTTCGTTCTACAACTCCATTTTGTTGGGGAGTTCTAGGACAAGAGAAGTCATGCAGAATGCCTTTGTCATTAAAAATGATTCAAAATCTTTGTTTTCAAACTCTCCACCATGATCACTTCTGACTTTGACGATTCTAAGATCCTTTTCATTCTGAACTTGGTTACAGAAGGTGACAAACACAGAGTGTGACTCGTCCTTGTGTCTTAAGAACTTTACCCATGTCCATCTGCTATGGTCATCTACGATTACTAACCCATACTTCTTGCCACTGACTGAAGCAGTTTTAACTGGTCCAAATAAGTCAATGTGCAGAAGTTCTAATGGCTTAGAGGTGGAAACAACGTTTTTAGATTTAAAAGCAGGTTTTGCAAACTTGCCTTTCTGACATGCTTCACACAGAGCATCTGAATTGAACTTCAGGTTAGGAAGTCCTCTGACCAGATTGAGTTTGTTAATATGAGATATTCTTCTCATACTAACATGACCCAATCTTCTGTGCCAGATCCATTGCTCGTTGTTAACAGACAGAAGACATTTTACATTCTGACTTTTCAGTTCAGAAAGTTTGATTTTGTAAATGTTGTTTCTCCTCTTTCCATTAAACAGGATAGTCCCATCTTTCTGACTGACAGCTTTACATGAATTTTGATTAAAGATTATATCATAACCGTTATCACTTAATTGACTTATAGATAATAGATTATGCATTAATCCATCTACTAATAATACATTACTGATAGAGGGAAGATTTCCATTACCTACTGTTCCAGAGCCAATGATCTTTCCCCTCTGATTGCCTCCAAAGCCTACATGGCCTCCAGGCTTAAGTTCCAGGCTTTGGAACATATGCCTTCTTCCCGTCATGTGTCGCGAGCAGCCAGAGTCCAAGTACCATGACTAGTGTTTCTGCTTTGCTGCTAAAGATATCTGCAACATGTATTATTTTATCCTTAGGTACCCATATTTTCTTGGGTCCTGATTTGTTAGTTTTACCAAAACTCTGGTTGAATTTTGGTTTGACAGAATAGTTGCTACTAGTATATTTGATGTCGTGTGTGTGCCCATATACAAAGTGTGACTTAAGAGGAGTTCGTTTAATAACTAAATCCATGGCATTCTTTGGTGTAGGTACCTTACCTTGGTATCCTATTTCCTTTCTGCCATTTCTGCTAACTCCATAGATCATTGAAGCCATCTTGCTTCTATCTATGATTTTAGCAAGAAACTTCTGAAAGCTGTGATCATACTCCTTGATGATCTCATCAGCGCTACTGGGAGTTTCAAGAATTGTTTCCTTCTGAGAGTTTTGTAAAAGATTTTCTAATTTTGAAACTTTATTTTTCAACTCAGAATTTTCCAACTTGAGGCTCTCAGTTTTATCAGAGTCAGAAGCAAGATCGCTTTTCAAGTTTCTGAACTTGACTCTGATCTGCTGATATCGTTCCAGAATCTCATTAAGGCTTTCAGCAAGTTCAGCCTTAGTAAAATTAATAGCAAAGTCAGGAAATACCTCTTCTGCGTCTGATTCAGAGTCTGATTCAGAAGCTTCAGTGTCTTCTGATATGTTCTCTATGAGAGCTATGTTTGCTCTCTCATCATCTGATTCTGAGTCAGCTTCAGATGTGTCAGAGTCATCCCATGTGGCCATGAGACTTTTCTTCTTTTCCTTGCCAAACTTTCTTCTAGGATTTTCCTTCTGAAGCTTTGGACAATCACTCTTGTAGTGTCCTTACTCGTTGCATTCATAGCAGATGATATCCTTGTTGTTTGGCTTTCTGCTTCCTGACGAGCCTTCAGATCTTCTGTATCCAGAGGTGGGTTCTGACCTTCTGTATCTGGAGGAGGATTCGTTCTGGTTCTCAGATCTTCTGGGAGTCCTGAACTTTCTTTGCCTCTGCTTCCACAGTTGGTTCACCCTTCTGGAGAGGAGAGACAGTTCATCTTCTAATGATGAGGACCCATCAGAGGTTTCTTCAACAACCTGCAAAACCTTAGAGTCAGATTTTCTGTTAGATTTTAGAGCTAAAGGCTTACCTTGCTTTTGAGGTTCATCAGCTTCCATCTCTATCTCGTGACTTCTGAGGGAGCTGACAAGTTCCTCCAGAGAGATTGTATTGAGATCCTTAGCAAGCTTCAGCGTTGTGACCATTGGCCTCCATTGTTTTGGCAAGCTTCTGATGATCTTCTTGACATGATCAGCAGTAGAATACCCTTTGTCCAGAACTTTGAGACCAGCAACCAGAATCTGAAATCTTGAGAACATTGTTTCAATAGATTCACTTTCTTCCATCTTGAATGCCTCATACTTCTGGATGAGCGCAAGAGCTTTAGTTTCTTTCACTTGAAGGTTGCCTTCATGCGTCATTCTGAGAGAATCAAACATGTTCTTAGCAGTGTCTCTGTTTAATATTTTTTCATATTCAGAGTAGGAGATAGCACTGAGAAGAATAGTTCTGGCCTTGTGATGGTTTTTGAAATCACGCTTCTGTTGATCAGACATTGCTTTCCTGTCAATCTTCTGACAATTTGCATTTACTGGGTGCGTGTATCCATCTGTCACCATATCCCACAGATCAGTATCATGGGCTAGAAAGAATCTTTCAATTCTGTCTTTCCAGTAATCAAAATTCTCTCCATCAAAGACTGGAGGTTTGCCACTGAATCTGTCTCTTTCTTCGTTGTTGTCATTGCTGATGTTGTGATGTGTTCCTGCCATAGTGTTTTTCAACGCTGGATCTTGTACTGACACGATTAAGTGTTATGAACTCAGAACCAAGCGCTCTGATGCCAATTGAAGAAGTGAAAAACACAAGAAGGAGGGTTGAATTGTTTAAACTTGAAATCAAATGCAGACAACACGTTATTTTTATACTGGTTTGTTTGATCTCAAACTACTCCAGTCCACCCGTCAAGCTGATTTCGCCTCTCTCCAACGAGGACTTAATTCACTATATTCAACTGAATATTACAACAGCTTTAACAACTGATAAAGCCTTCTTGAGTCTAAACCACAGACCTGTTTCTCAAGGAAATTCTTTCTTACAGATAAATGAACAATATGTGTGTTGAATGTTTTCTGGAAAAACTATATATCACAACTGTGATACTACACAAATTAAGCTTATGTGAAACTAGAATGCTAGAACTATAGAGTAAGCAATTTTAGAGCTTTAGCAAACTGTATGAGTGAGGATGAAGATGATTTGCTTTAGGCGTGTAGAGAATTGTAGAGCATTAGCCGATTCACTTTTCACTGATTTGTTTAAATACTTCTTGGAATAGATACGTTGATGCCAATAATTCCATTTCAATGCACATTACGTTCTTTCCATTTTAAGAAGATCTTTGTCTTGGAATAAAGCCGTTGGTAATTAATTTGCCTTGAATGCAGTACCGTTGACACTTCAGAATGTTCTGCTTGATTAAGATCAGAGTGTGTTGGCTTTAGCTTATTCTGATTGCTTCTGAGTGCTGATGACATTGTTAGGATCTTGATCAGAATCAGAGAATGTTGAGCGCATATCTTGTTCATCAGACTGCAACGTAAGCATATGTACTGATCTTCTGATGTGACATATCTTCTGATGCTGATGTTGATATTCTGATACTGATTCCATCAGAGTTTCCTGTAAATACACAACATATTTTTAGGTAGCATCTATGTCATATATAAATCTCATAATTCATTTAATCTTGTATTTTGTTATCATCAAAACTCTAACCGAGGGTTGTAGAATCAAACTATGTTCTAACATATATAATGCCTCTGGCGCATGGCCATTGGTTCCTGATTTCACGCCTGGATATGTGGGTTCGTAAAAACAGGTAACTGTCAGGACTTGGTCAAACCGGGCAGATGTGCCCGTAACTAGCCGTTGGTTCCAAGGAGGGGGCCAGTTACGGGAATCTCTCTGGTCGGTTCCTGGTGGCCTAGATATCATTGATGTCGGGCAGGCTGAGAGGATGCTCGTTGATCATCCTAGGCCAGTGTTGGCTTGGGAGGGCAAATGACCGATATTTCCCGACGGATAGCGGGCGGTTCAGGTCATGGACGTGCGGGCCGTACCAAAGGAAAGTCTAGACTGAGCCCATTCAAGCTGTCGGATCAGTTCAAAATAGTAATCATACTGTAACGTAACTTTAATGCAATCAGTTTAGTAACCGGCAGATACATGAGAGCTTAAGAAATATTGCAATAACTGTAATCGTTCATTCATATTCAATATAATACAAATCAGAAAATTTATGAAAGCTTGCCATGGAACTCTATTGGGATCTATGTTAATCACAAATATTATCAATGAACACAATTTTCTAATATACATGAAATACAAAAAACTAAAAATACATGACTCACCTCATCAAGGGGAATTCAAACATACACTGCATAATCTAAAGATTTATTGTTTGGCTTGTTTGTGATTTGCATTTCCCGTTAACTTTAAGTCATAAAACAAAATAAGAATAACAAACAAAAGCTCAGAATTAGGGTGAATCAAATTTCTAAACATATCGATACAGTAAAACCATACATGCACATAAATAGAAAAATCTGAAGTAAGCCTCGAAGATAAGGTGAAACCGGATGTTTAAACAACACAGTAGAGACAATGTATATAGGCTTAAGATCAATAAATAAGATAACTACATAGTATGGATCCTAAAAACTAAAATTAGCCGATAGATTCAACCATAGGATCCACATCGTGTTTATAGGGTTGTGAATCTTCCACTGCAGGTTCAACCTTCTCAAAAACTAAATTATTACACACAAATGTAACACTAAACTGCTTCCCAAAAAGAAATCATTAAATCAACACTCAAAAACACATAGATTAGATTATAACAAGCCTACAAAACTAATAATTTATAATCAATAATAATGGACAAAACCTAGATCCAATAAAACAACACAACAAGTCCATAATGCATAATACAAATGAGAAGAGGAAAATTCAGTGACTTCTTCAGTAACAAATATACATCAATAACAAAATAAGTACAGAAAAATGATGAATCATTTCGGAGGCGGAAGAAGAAGAGGAGATGAGAGAAGAAGTTGGGAGGCGAAAGAAGAAGCACAAGTTAGGAGGTGGAATAAGAAGCGAAGATAAGAGAAGAAGTTCGGGGGCGGAAGAGGAATAGAGAGGTTTGCATAAAACTATAAATTTGTGGGTTGGATTAGGTTGGATAGTGGATTACCCAACTTTTTTTCTTCTTTTTTTCCACTATTTTTTAAAACATCAAAAATTCTAAAATGCACATTAACCAATTTCACAATTGTATTAACCACAAAAATGTATGTCATTAACCACTTATTTTTCTTATAATTCATTAACCACTTTCACTACTTCATTAACAATTAAATACATGTTATTAACCATATTATGATACTAAATTATAAATATATTAACCAAAGTTTATATTCCATTAACCAATTTTATTTTACTAGTTAATAGTTTTTTTTTTTTTATGTTTGAGAATTCATTAACCAAGTTATGAACTGTATTAACCAATTTTATACATAATATTAACCAAAGTTGATTTACTATGTAAGATTTAATATTTGATGTTAGAACACTCGATAACAAAACTATGAATTATATTAACCAATTAATAACACTCAATTAACCAACTTTACTTTATAACTTAAAACTACTTTTTTATGTTAGAATATATATTAATCAAACTCAGAATTGTATTAATCAAGTTTTGATATTTCATTAACCGAAATAATTTTAAAGAAATAAAAAAATATATCAAAAAATTAAAATAATAATAAAACATTCTCCATGTATTTGTAAACAGTATATTGAATGTATGTGTAAGAATATGGTGTCATGATATCATTTATCTTAATTTAAAAGGAAAAACAAAAAATGGAGTACAACAAATTTTGAATGATTATTGTTATGATATGAATCAAGGATCAACTAATTTTAATCTAGACTAATATGTGATCCTGCAAGAACTATATTGATAAGAGGCCTATGGGCCTTTAGATCTGAGTATCAAAAAATATTGATGTCATATTTTTAATGTTAGATTGATGATGTTACTCTTTTAGATCAGTTACTCACAAGAAGATTAACATGAAACAACCTAAGATAGATATGCTAAGGAGAAAATTTATCCACAAGAAGATTAACACCAACAAACCTAAGAAGGATCTTCTTAGGACAATACATTATCAGAGAAACTTGGAGCAAAATTGTCAAATCATACTTTGAAGGAGTCTCTGACTTATGTCATTTCTTATAACTATTCAAAGACAAAGTTTTTAGGTCTTTAAAAATTCTAAAAACCTACTATAAAATTTTAAGGTGTCACATGATTCTAATTCTAAATACATCTCACTTTTAGGTGTCATTGACTTGAACATCAAAATGCAACTAACTTTAACGTCAAAGTCTTTGTATTTACCATTCTCCGAATAGGAGCATTAAGACACCAAATTAATTATTGGAGTTTTCCATCGAATCTTGGTTGACCTTTGTACACATGAACTAGATAGGTAGATTTCAAGCCATTTGGGTTGTATGTGGAAAACAATCTACAACATTTTCACGACACTAATAAACAACAAGAACTAATAGTATATAAAGGAAAAAAAACTGCTACGACACCGGTGACCAGTGATTATGACATTTCCTTAATCTCCTTTACTGACCGAGGACGTCCCACCGCCGATTTCTTTACCAGTCTACGAGGTTCAACCACCACATTCATATCTACCAAAAAATGAGTAGCACTTTACCATCATTAACCTCATCGAAACCCACCGCTAATGAGGTACCAAACATTGGAGCAACATAACAAAAAACTGAAGAATTGAAAAGTTTGATCTCAGTCACCAAGCACCACCAATGGCTTAAAGGGATGAGAGAGATTCGATACGAGTTAGTAATGAAACACTAACATACAACATAGTACAATGAAGATCATGCAAAATTATTCCATCACTACCAACCACACGGTCAATAAAGAAACTATGCTGCTCCTGAACACTACAAAAACAATCATAATTTAAGTATAGATTTCGTGGCTATGAAGGCCAGACTTGAACACAGATACAAGACACCACACAGACACGGTCACGAGGACACCTCTAATATAAAAATCATAGGACACATACAAAACTATATATATTTTACATATTAATGAAATAATGTAATTTTTATGAGCACAATTTATGAATAGTCTAAAATGAGAACTAAAATTTATATTTATTTAAACTTAGTATTTTCAATCAACCAAAAAAAGACTTACATTGAGTACTTTCAATTAAGAAAAATTATCTAAAACAAAATGATATAAATCATATCATAATTACTCCATATTGAGAAAACAAGTCTCTAAGTCTAACTCATTCAAAGAAAAGTTATATGTTATATGTAATAGACATATAACATGAGAGAAACAAAGACAAATAACATATAACATATAACATATCTAATTAATATATCTAATTAACATATAATATTTCTGTAATTAAAATGAAACTTAAACAAAAAACATAGACAATTTACAAATAATAACACGAGTGAAGCGTCATCGCCGACATATGTAATTAACAACATAAGACAGAAACATAGACAAACACTAAAGAAATAAAATGAATGAGTATCAGAAGAGAAATAGTGGAATACTGGCGGTTGCAAAGATGGAATACCAGAATGTCGTGAAGAAGAAAACAAAAAGAGAAGATGAAAAAACAAGGAATACGAGTTGCTTTTATAGTGGGAAAGTGTAAAATGAAATGTAATTTTTTTAATTACGAGGATTTAAGAGGTTGGCGTGTCAGCTAGTTGAAATAGTATGTCGTATCTGTGTCCATTGCGTTTCAATTTTTCGTTGGATACTTCAAAAATGTGTTTGATAAGTATCGTACGCGTATCGGTGTCCTATACGTGTCCGATGCAGGAACACACCTTCTAATCGGTGTATCAAATCTTCATAGTTCCATGGTCATCACTACCATCACAACTAATGCCATAAAAATCTGATCACTACACTTCCCTTTTTACCAAATCCAAAATAGTCCAAGACAATGGAATAATTGAAGAGGTCATTGCTCTCATGATAAATGAGAATCTCAACAACATGTTGACCAAGATGCCATCTAGGGAAGAAATAAAATTGTAGTGTTTTCCATGATCAAAGATACATTATGGCATGATGATTTTGGTGGTTTATTCTTTTAAAACTATTGGCCCATTATCAAAGATGATAAAGATGTTGTGAGGTAATTCTTCTCTAGATACAAGATTATGTCTAACATGAATTCCAACACAATGATGCTTATTTCTAAATCATATAATGTAAACACTTTCACAATTCAGACCGATTACCACTAGAACAGTCAAATGGGCCAGCCTGACCCAACCCGCTTTGGTCCGGTGGATCAAAATGTTTAATGGATTGGCCCGGTATGACCCGATTGTTTAATGGGCTACAAAAAATGAGCTCATTCCGTTTTTCAAAGACCCGTGCATCCCGATGGGCCAGCCAGTCCCATATTTCAATATTATAGTTTTAATTTTATAAAAAGGGATGTAATGGATAAAAGCTACATAACATGAATAGAGAGTCATCATAAACTTAGTTAAGTAATATTTAAAATATTCATCAAATCAACATTATATATATATATATATATATATATATATATATATATATATATATATATATATATATATATATATATATATATATATATATATATATATATATATTATCATACCGGTTCATCAGAATCTGATAGTGGACCGAAGGATGATATCTGGCTTGCTGGAAAGTTGAGGAGAAAAAGGTGGATTGTACCTACAAGGCACTCTGACGATCAAGTAAGAATGAGTGAGAAGAGATACAAGCAGAATATTAGGGTTTAAGGTTTGAATATTAGATAACTGGCCCTCACAAGTGTGAGGGTTTATATAGTCCCCCCAGCATGTAGTCATTGGTCCCTATTTTTGGGCCTAGATATGTAGGTCCGTAAAAATAGGTAACTGTCAGGACTGGGTCAAAACGAACAGTCGTGCCCGTAACTAGATGTTGCATCGAGCAAGGCCGAGATGACGTGCATAAGCGTTCATAAGATTTTCCTAGGCTTTTTCTCTTCGTGTGCCAAGCAAACTGAGAGGTAGAGCTGCCCACAAAGGAAGGCGTGCGTTTCAGGTGTTATAGGTCGCGTCGTTAGAGGGCATGGTCGATCATAATGCTGGGCAAACACTATTGTGCCATGCCAAAGGTGGAATAAAATTGGGCCAATTCTAGTCATTGGGCCAGTCTAGAACAGGAGCCCCCCAAGTCGTTGCTTCTGGGAAGAGGAGTGATGACTTAGAGTCAGCCCGCGAAACGGGGGGGGGGGGGGGGGGCTCCTTGGTCGACCTTGCACGAGGAGTACAAGTGATGCTCAACGCGTCCACCTCGTGGAGAGAGGAAATGTTGAGTGTCTTCGAGGAGTTGTTGTATTTAGAGGGCCAATTTTGTGCGAGGAGTCTGAAAATTGCCTGGTGTTTGTTTCGTGGGGAGAGGAACAACTAGTTGGAATCATGAGCAGTTGTGTGCCATCCTTGCATCGAGCCATATGCTGTCATAAAGGCATGACAATGGCTAGCCTAAGGACTAGGGCATAATGATGATTCCTTTTAGGTTTCCTTGGGCGCGTGCTCGCATATGCGCTAGCAGACTATTCTATAAAAGGAGGGGAATGGGCTTCATTTTCACTTTTCGCTTGCTCCTCTTCTGCTTGTTCCCGCTGCTTTCTACTCGAATTCATCAATCTCTGAAGTTTTTGTTTGTTCCACCGCTTGCCGTTGCCCATTCCTACATTTTTCTTCTTTGATCTATCAAGTTTCTCAATTCTCCTTGTCTCTGGATTTAAATTTTGTCATAGCTTAGATTTTTCTTCTGTTCCTAGAAATGCATGAGGTTTAGGGTTTAGAGTAGCCTGGTGCGAGAATTTCTGGAAGAGTGTGGTTGCGGGCGGTGGTTCTGACGCTTGAGGATGGTAGTTCCCCTGCGTGTATTATAGGTATGCTTTGAATGTAGTTTAGGTGATAGTAGTTTGTGATGAACTCTCCGACGATATTGGGTCCATTTTTAGGTTCATGCTATGGTCTTCGTGAGGGACGATAAATATCTAGGATTGGCCCCAATCCAACAATGTTGAGGAGATAACTGCTTGGGGGATCCCGTTCTTGCTCGGCGCGGGTGTACCCAATAAGAGAGAGTTTGTGTTTTGATGTTTGAGTGAGGGTTCTGGTCGGGGACAAGGTCCTCGTTCCTTTGTGACCTTTCACTTGATTAGTGGTGGGAGGGTGGATTTGATTATGATGTCGAATTCACTTTTGTCCTCTGCTTTTCACGTATAATGGATAGTGGTATAAAAGACGAGTTATGGCCGAACCTAGTGACTCCTCACTAAGTATTTCCGAGTGCCCATCGATGGAAAGGAGCACTTCGGGGATACCTGAGCCCAATCCGATCGTGCAAGAGTTGATCGAGGTGGATGATGAAGCACTCGCTTTTGGATGCGCCCGTGGTTCGGGCGGATCCCTTAGCTTGGGTCGCGCTTGATCCTCTGAAGTGGGTTTCTTATTTTTACGAGCATCCCAATGAAGTGTTTATCGCGGTGGATACGAAGATAGAAGTAGAGGGAGCCGAAAAGGAGTGGGCCGTATATATTCCTAATACGGATCACCGGGTATGTTTGGAGTTCGAGAAGGATCACATTCCTATGTACGAGATTATCTTTTGGGATATGGGTTTCAGGCTTCCTTTTAGTGACCTTTAGGTGTCCGTTTTTCAACATCTCCGACTTACTCCTTCACAATTGCATCCTAATTCAATTGCCTTCTTGCGGGCTTTCGAGATTGTGTGTGATCATCTACAGATAGGAGCTACCGTTCCTCTATTCTTCTATTGCTTCCACCTTCAACGGGATGCTCAAGGTGGTCGGTTTGCATGGGTCTCCCTCAAGCAGGAAAACGGGAATCTGTTTAAAGGTTACTTGGAATCTGTCTGAGATTTTAAGGCGAGGTACGTGATGGTCCGGCCTTTGCCGCAGAGGGCGCTACTGAACTAGTTGACGAGACTGGGAGACCTTAGCTGAACGAGGACGGGAATTCGGTGGTGAAGCTGGAGCCAAAGTTTCACTTTCATTGGTCGAGGAAACATTATGGTAATGGAACCAACCATTATATATGGAAGAATAACCAGCTGGGTAAAGAGGACCAGGCTAGCTATGATCGTCTAGCGGCCTTTGTCGCGGGCATCCCTCCAGTCCAGCGTGTGGAAAGAGGGGGGAAGACTGGTTGTCGATGAGGACGGGAAAATGATCTATGAGTCTGACTTGATAGGTGTTAAGGAGCTCTTCTAGAGCGAGGATACCGTAGCATTTTTGGGTAGTTATCTTGTATTTTGATTAAATTTATATGGTTGAATTACTGTTCCTGTTTATTGAACCCAATTCTATTATTTTTTACAGAAAGAATGAATTCCACTGTTGAACGCATGGCTAGGGCCGCTCTCTTGGGATCTAAGAAGGCACAAAAGTCTACCAGACCCTCTCCAAGTGATACGGGGACGGCTCCACAGTCGGGTTTGGGCACGTCATCGACTAGTCCAGCGGCCGAGGCTCTTTCTCCTCAGCATGTGTCTTCGAGGGTTAAAAGGCAATGCCAGGATGACAAAGTAGAATTGACGGACGAGAAGGAAAATGGGCGATTTGATCTGCCTCCTTGCTGGCATAACATGGCTTTCTTAGAGGGGATTCCATGCACCTCTCCCGAGCTGATTCACTCCTGCTTGAGGATCTGGATTGTCCGAGAAAGAGGGTGACATTGGATCAGGATGTTGGTGTTGTTATGAGGGTTCTCGAGATAGCCATTACGTATATCGAGGGTGGTACTTCCCAGAGTGTCGAGATGAGAAGCTACAGACCAAGCTAGGGACTTTTGATAAGGAATGTGCTACTAGGGAGGCTTCCCCAAAGAAGGCAGTTGAAAGTTTGGAGAAGATGACCGAGGAGCGCGATGACCTCCTGCTCGAGAATAAAGCTTCCGAGGAGCTGGTGGCTTCTCTTAGGGCCAAGATGGCTTCTGCCGAGGATGATCCATACGAGGTAAAAGGTATGAAGACCCAGGCTGACTTGGTCACTCGTCTCCAACTGGCCTTGGAGGATTATATGGTCAATGCTACAGGGAGCTTTGACAATATGGTGGCGCAACTCTGGGTTCTGAATCTCGGCGTCGAGTTCAACACGACTGGAATGGGGCTCCACTACTATGTGGAAGATGGTAAGATAGTTATCCTTGAGTTTCTTCGAGTCGACGAGGATGTTGAAGTCGGAGAGCCTTCTCATGTAGAGCCTGTTCCCGAGGTCTGTGCAAATATGGAGGGACTTCAGCCTGTTGTTTGGTAAGTTTTTATTTTGGCCTGCGTGCCGTACTGTTGTAATTTGTTATGTGGGCTTTACCCTTTTTTGATGTAAGTCCCAAACAATCGCGGTCCTTGTAGCCACAAGTTCGTCTTTTGAACGAGGGCCTTGGACCTCCTTTTGTAATACTTCGTATAATTGCGACCTTAGCGGCCGTCTTTTAAATTTTTTGACCGTGGTGACCGTTTTGTTTTAACCTGCACTATTTAAGCACTTTTCACTTTATTTAGTGCTCGATCTATTGAATGTTTAAATTATTTTTATGCTTATATGTTTAAGACGCTTTTGTATTTATTAAGGATTTGTGAGGGTTTTCTCATTAGTTTTTGAGTTCGCTAGTGTGGGGAAACTGGTCAAACGACTAGGGCAATTAACGGGCATGAGCCAAAACTCAGGTTTTGTTTTAAGGGCTCGAGTTCGGCGACGTGACCTTCCCATTGTGAGTTGTGTGTTCTACCATCGTGGTATGATGATGGTGGAGCTCGTTTGAATTATCCACATCGGGCTAAGAATCTGCTCGTCAAAAGAGTGGAGACTTGCCTCTTCGTTTAATTTTGATTGCCATGCTTGTACCTAGGCATGCATGTGTTGTCGGTAAGTGATGTGTTCGTCGTGCTGACGAGACACACCGACTATTTTCAGCATCTTAGCTGTAATATTGTTTTAGCTTTTCAGTATTCCAAGGTCGAGCAAGTTGTTCCCCGCTTAAATTTTCGAAGTAGTAGGCACAGATCCCCGTTTTTGCATGGACGCGATAGGGGCCTTCCTAGATTGTGGCGAGATTTCCTTCGTGTGTTTCTTTATGATTCCTCTTAAGGACTAAGCTGCCGAATTTGAATTCACGTCGTACGACTCTAGCGTCATATCACAGGGTGATTATTTGTTTGAGAGAGGCTTCTCGTATGGCCTCTCCAGCACATATCTCCTCGACAAGGTCAAGCTCCTCTCGTGAAGTAGTCGACGATCACTATGAGATATTTGTTTTGGTTGGTTCCTACCATAAAAGGTCTGAATAGATCTGTAATACGGTGGGAGAACTGACTTAGGTGTTTTGTGTTTTATCGCAATTGTTGCGGATAACAAGAGTCGCCACCGGCTTTTATTTTATCCAATAAAGGAAAGGGTGAAAAGAACATGAAAGAACTTTTGAGATATTTTTTTGAGTTTAGGGGGTAGGTTATAAAAAGGGAAGGTGTTAGCACCCTTTTCATCCGTAGTTATCTACGGGCTCTTAGTTGCTTGATCACATTGAAAATGCTTTGTTTGAAATGTGTTTGTGATGGGTTTTTGAAAGTATTTTTGAAAAGTTCCATTGTTTAGGAGAACTTTGTAATGATTCCCGTCTCTATAAGAATGTATACAAAGTGTTGACTTTTGAAAATATTTCGTTTTGAAAGTGTTGGTGTGTTTTGAAAGATGTTGTTTTGAAAATGTTGTGAGCAAACAAATATGAATGTTTTACCTACTAAAAAGGGTCTTAGTTCTTTTCCTCCTCCTTTATATGTTTCTATCTTACCATTGATTGATAACATGCCCCATCATTGAATGTGAAAGGACGGGCGTGGGTCAATCGTATAGTCATGGAAGGCAACTTATGAGACGCTTTAGCAGTTTTCGTAAGGGATTTGATCATTTTACTGAAGGTAACATCGAGGGACTACGATCTTTTTTATCGAAGAGTCTTTTCTAAAGCATCCCACATTCGAGGGACATGACTGTTTTTTTGAGGCAACAAACAAGGTTACCCTAGAGGTGTGCGTGTGAAAAATGTGTTTGATTCGAGTTAATTTGTTTTTGATTAGGGTTGTCTAATGATTGATTTTAATCTTGCCGTGCACGCCTAATTACTATAAAGTATAAAGAAAAACAGTAAATTGCGGAAATTAAATTTCTACGCTATTATAGAGCTTTTGGGACGGGGAGTACAAATTTATAAATGGGGATGGATCGAATCGAAATACGATTAAAAGTCTAAATAAACAAGCAATACAACCCAATCGAATAAATTAAACAGTTAATTAAACTAAAACAATCTATAAAATAAAATTAATTAACAAAATAATTAATAAAATAATATTTTTGGCATTTTTTGTTTTATTAGCGACTTAGTGGATTATGTACAACGTATTTTGAATTATTTACGAGATAGCGAGATTGTGTCGGAGAGAATTAGGATACGTGCAAATTTAGTGATTAGTGATTACCCTAACTAACTTAATTATATTTCTAAATGAATTCTTTACTAAAAGTAATAAAATTAAGTACCCTAGTAAAAATTTGGTTATTTTAATGAAAACAATTTTTGTATATTTTTTGTTTTTTTGTTTGTGAGAAAATTTGAAAAGAAGATAAAAACCTATTCTATTTAAAGAGAAAAAATGATTGATTAAAATAAAAGAAACTAAATAAATAAGTCCAAACTTTTAACAAAACAAAAGGAATTAAGAGAATGAAATTGAGAAACCCAAAGGGGTGTAGCACAGAATAGGGGGCGTGAGATAAATCTTGGTTGGGCTTTGAATGGGGTGACACCCCACAACATTATTGTTTTTTCCAGCAAACTAAACAATAAAAAAAACAAAAAAAAAAACAAAATGGGCCGGACCGGGTCGGGTCCAACCCCGCTCCACTCCATAACTCAAATTGGGTTGTATAACCCTAGGAGAGAACAACGACACCTCTCTTCTTCTTCTCTGCTTCGCGAAAAAAAATCCCAACTCTCTCGATTCTCTCCATTTGTTCAATCCACAAACCTTTGGTTCATCTCCCTTTCCTAATGACCACCGTCCTTTGTCTTCCCTCATCGCAATCTCTCATCGCAATTTCTGAGCGGCTTCAATATGGTTGAAGAAAGGTTGTGTAAAAGCTGATCACAATTATGTTTGTCTATTTCTCTCAACTTCCTATCTCATCGATTCCACAAATAAGATTCAATAACCCGGAACCAGTCCAGTGAATGCCAGTTCTGGAGAAACTCGAAGGTATTCAAGTGAGTAAGAGAAGAACTCTTCTTCTCTTGTCTTCTTATGTTAAAAACCCTACATCTGGAATTTGTGTTGTGCTGTCTGTAAGTTTGTGCGTGTTATGCATAGAACAAAGGTGAGTATGATTTTGTGGATGTGAGGAAATTTACATGTGGGTTTTCTATTCGGTTGAGTGACTGAGATTAATGGTTTATGATGAGTGAAGGTTATATTTTAGTTACTAATGAGGTTTGTGAAGGTTAGTTCAGTGATTGATAGGTTTTGGCAACAGTTCAATATGATGATTGTTAGGGAATTTCTATGGTTTTTGTGTCTTAGGGAAGTAATGAGATGGAAGCGGGGAAGAGGTTTTTTTTAATGATTTTATAGTTGGTTCTGTTATGTTAAATGGTATTATTACCTTTTACTGATTTTTTTGTCTCTTGTTTTTTTCTTCAAAAAATTCAACAACAATCAATATAATAACATCTAATCAATGACAACCATGGTTCTATGCTCGCGGTGCAACACGAATAACAATAATGCTTCACACAACAATCAATCTCAAAAGCGCAAACATGGAAACACAAAAGAAAATGGCAGAAGAAAGTACCTATCTACGATGGAGCTTCAATAGAGGTGAATCTAGGAAATTTCTTTTAGTTTGAATTGAAGAAATTATGCTGAGCTGCTGAGTTGCTTTTGTTGACTTCCGCAGGTTGCAGGTTCATTGAAGGTATGAGTTGTGTCAAAGAGAAACTACTGCGAGCTTGAGAATTGTGAGTATTACAGTTCAAAGAATGTTTGAAGCTCAAACAATGGTGTTTGAGAGTTCAGAAGCAAAGGTTTATTTGAAGGAAGTTTATGTAAATTTTGCAAAATTTTCTTTCTCCGTGGGATTTCCGTATGTTGCATAACGGAAAATTCCTCCTTTTTTCATAATGCTGCCAATGGTTCATTTAGGTGAGAAAAATGAATTTTGAGGGGAAATGAAATGATATTTGAACTATTTTGGTCATACGGTTTCATTACTTTTTAATGCAGTATTTAGCCCTGCTAATTTCGTGCAATATTTGTGCAGGTTTTGGACTGGTATAGGGGCTGACTTGGTACAGTTTTGTAGGGCAATTTGCAGCAAGGATTTTGACAGGTTTTGTACTGTTATGGGCAGCATAACATAGCTGGTGTTGGAATGATTATGCAGCATTGCTAGCAGGCTGTAGCAGAGCAATTTGCAGCAGGTTGTGGGTAGATTTAATGCAGGATGTGTAGGCTGTTTGGACTATTTTTGGTTAGGTGATATCTCTCTAAACCTGTCTCTTTTCCTCTTTATCTTTCAATGATGCAAAACTATTTTGCCTTTTTTTGAAAATTTCTCAAGGGTTTGCAATATTTAGGAAAATGATGAGGCATAGGGTTTGGTGAGCCATAGCTAGCTTGCTGCTTTTCATTAATTGCTGTTGTGCTATACTTGGTGATGTTTTGAGTTGTGCTGCTGTTTGGCAGCTTTTCCGTATATTTGCTGCTTTGTTTTGCTTGGCATTTGGCTGTTTTTATGCTGTCTTGGGCTTCCTGCGTTGTTGTCTTTCTTGTTTGTTCAAGGTTGTTGTTGTTTAGCTTGTGCTACCTATGCTTCCATATTTGGCAGCTTTGCTGCTGTGCTGTTTTTGTGTTTGGCAGTTTGCTGTTTTGATGCTGCTGTTTGTATATTTGGCAATTTTGACTTTTCTTTTACGGTGAAAAATGTATGCCAATTTCTTTTCCTTTTGTGAATCAAAAAAGCTTTTGTGATTTGCAAAATAGGAGAAGACAACCAATGATTGAAAATCCCTTTTGAATTTCTGATTCCAAATGCAAACCGTAATGATGAAATAAAAAAAATCCTCTTTAACAATTAATTCTTGCTTGGAATCCTTTTTTAAACATTGATGGTATGCTAACTTTTTCTCTTTTTCTTGTTTCATGAACACGAGGATTGGACAGTCAAAGCAAGGTTGAAATATGAAAAGGCCATGGCTAGCAAGGAGTGGACGAGTTTCTTGAAGATGAAGCAAAAATTCTTAAAGAAGAAACATTTCTTTCCTTGTAAACAAACAATTGTAACTTGTATTTCACTTGTAATCCGCTTTGTAAATTTCCCACAAAAATGTAACTTGAATGATATTTCTTTGAATTTTATGAATGATGAACTTGTTGTATGGAAATCAAACAATTCTTGAATCTTGATTGAAAAATGGAAATTTCCACTTGAATGATTTGAATGACATATCTTGCCTTTGTAACTTGAACTTCAAGAAAACACAGATGACCTTAGTAACTTGTCTTTCAAGTAAACCATGCGTCTTGTTGTCTAACTTCACTCTTCGCCTCGTGTCCAAATCAAACTTGCACTCTCAACAAGAACTTTAACTTTGATATCTAAACCACCAGTAACTTGTAACAGAAGCAAGAAAAAACATGCCTTGATTAATCATACAAGTTCACAACATCGTCTCTTGTTTCATAGCTCAAACACTTGCAATATTATTCATAACCCTTGACAACAATCTGAATTATGTAACAGGCTCAAACATGATGATGCACACTGATGAAGAAAAATTTCGAAGTGTTGAAGATAATCGAAACCCTAATCCAGGATCTTGAAGAATATCCTTGTGACTTGACGAAGAAGGAAATCCACAATACCTCAGGACTTCATTCCACAATCAACTAATCTAGAACCAGATGAATTTTCCTTTTACCTGATAAAGAAAACCTCAATCCAAAGGACGACACAACCCTAATGCTTTGAACCAAAGTTCCTGATTCCATGAGATGAGGGATATGCAAACGACTTAGTAAAAATGATGCAAATGGGATGCAAAGTTCAAAGCCAGACAAAAATAAAAAAGGTATGGCAAATTTCGGGGTACAACAGCTTCCCATGTTCAATATTCTTAAACCTTAAGAGTTAGATTGGCATGCCCGCCATTCGTGAATCGAATGTAGAAGATGATTGGACATTTAGAGTACCCAGAAATTTGCACTCGCTTGTGCAAAAAGTAACATTTTGGATTTATTGTATCGGGAATGGGCTTATAGATGCCATTTGGAGAGTGACAAAATATTAACGGAGATGGGCTTATAGATGCCATCAGAAGTGGTTGAGAATCATCGGAGATGGGCTTATAGATGCCATCCAAAGGATTGTTGATAGAGATTGGAAAAAGTATCAGGGTAAATCTTTGGTCGATTTATACCGAAACAACAGATGTCTGTATTTGTTTTTTGGTCTGGATAAGAATCAGAAAAATCTTAGGGTTGATTTGGCTGAACCATAGAAAATGTCTACCGGAACAGAATCAAGATAAATCATTGGTCGATTTAAACTGAACCAACATAAATCTTGAAGGAAGCGTTTGTCATGTAGATAGTTACCCCGTCCTGTTTCGGGAATTGATCTACAATCAGATTGTTGGTAAACCCGTCTTGTTTCAGGAGTTCATACCATTGGTAATAAAGATAGTTGCCCCGTCCTGTTTCGGGAATTTATCTTTATCCGGCCAAAGAGAAAGAAAGATAGTTTCCCCGTCTTGTTTCGGGAGTTAATCTTCAATCTGCTCATGTAGATAGTTGTTTTGTCTTGTTTCAGGCATTAATCTACAATCAGTTGTTCACAGATAATTGTCCTATCTTGTTTCAGGTATTGATCTGGAAACCGCTTTTTGTTGGTCGTAGAGATAGTTGCCCTGGCTTGTTTCGGGAATTAATCTCTGACCTTTTTGAGAAATGTTGGTGGTATTTTCTTGTTGATAACTGGAAGAGAATAAATTTACACCAGAAAAGGTCCTTCGTTTGCCTGTTTTCAAACTGGAAGAAGTAAATCTAACCAGAAGAGGTGTTTTGATTGGTGACTTCACTGGGGGAACAAATCTAACCAGAAGAGGCATGTTGGTTTCCTATTATTAACTGGAGGAAGTGAATCTAGTCAGATGAGGTCTGTTGATTTGCCTATTATTAACTAGAAGATGTGCATCCATCCAGAAGAGGACTGTTGATTGCCTATTATTAACTGGAAGATGTGAATCCATCCAGAAGAGGACTTTTGTTTTGTTGATTGACTTTTCCTTCAAGGAAAAAGGTTAGTTTCATGCAGATGTATGTGTGGCTTGACGGTGTCCTCAAAATAAATGAGATTATGCTGTATGCATTTATCATGTATGTAATATGATGTATGAATGTGAAATATTGTTGAAATGTATCTTTGTCTTGGAAAATAAATCCTTGACAAATGCTGGGGAGCCTTTAAATCCCGAACTGCTATTGAAGAGTATGTGTATCTTTAAACTTTGTTTAGGGTGTTTCCGCCAGGGATTCCTGTTTTGTTGTTTGAGGAAAACTTTGTTGGGAAACATTGACTTTGCTTTGAGGGAAACTCTGTGGAGAGTGTTGATATCTGCTTAGGGGAAATAGTTAAAGAGTTTCAGTTGTCCATTACTCTACCGGGGAATTATACCTGATTGGGGAGAATTAAAAGTTAGCTGTTATCAGTTGGAAATCCAGGCTTGGCAGCAACTTGTTGGGGATAATGAAGTTGACTGTTATCTGGTCGTATTCCAGGTTTCATAAAGACTTACTGGGGAAGATGAAATTAACTATTATCTTATCGGATTCCAGGCTTCATGGTAAATCAAACTATTATCTGGTCGAACTCCAAGCTTCATAGTAATTAAAGAAGTTAAACTGTTATCTGGTCGGATTCCAGGATTTACAATAATTTGCTAGAAAGGAAGAAGTTGACTGTTATGTGGCCGGGTCCAAGCTTCGTAGTCACTTGCTTGAAGTTGAACTGTTATCTGGATGGGTCCAGGCTTTGTAGTAACTTGCTTGAAAGGATGAAGTTGAACTGTTATCTGGTCGGGTCCAGGTTTTGCAGTAACTTGCTTGAAAGGATGAAGTTGAACTGTTATCTGGCCGGGTCCAGGATTCACAGTAACTTTCGGGGATAGTAACGACTCCGTTAGGGATTGCAATGACTCTGCCGGGGGGTTAAGGAGTTTCGTCCGTTGATTTGTAATAGTCCGAGAAGCAAACTCAAACTGGGGAATTTGCAGTTCGTTGGGGAAATAAACCCTGTTGAAGAGAAAATTTGATGACCTGCTGGAGAGGTGTTTTCTTTAGGAAGAACTCCACGATATTTCTTTTTAGACCAACTTAGTTGGGGAGAGTTTTTTCAAAAGATTGAAACTCTGGCTGGGGATTGTATGAATCCAAGTCTGTGGGGATAATTATTGAAGTAACTCTATGGAGATATCCCAAGTTTTTTAAGTAAATACTTATTACTGTTTTTAGGCACACTTTTGTTAACAATTAATCATGTTCATATGCATATGTTCATTTAATTTTAGCCATTGGACGCTTTTTCACTTAAAACTGAAAAAACAAAAAAGTTTGCACTTAAAAGTATACTTGTATTGATGTTTTCCTATAAACAGACATTTTTGTACAAGGAGACAAAGATCCTAGTAAGAGGAAATAATCAAAAGAAATTAAAAGAGTACAAAGTGAAAGAAAAAATAATAGCCATATGAAAGTGATCTCATTGTGTTTCAACTCTGCTATTTCCCCTATTCCTTTGAACATCATCCCTTGCCGTTGAAAGAAGTTGATTGGATTGATCTTTTACCATTGAATTTTGACCTTGGTAATAAACCGGCTGTAGAAATTCCACAGGACATAGTCATATGCTTTAATCCCTAACTTTTGCTTGGACCGTCCTTTTGGATTTTCAGTCCACCAGGATACCCATTTTTGCCCAAGTCGCCCTTTCGGGTTTTGGACTTGTCAAGTGTACAATCTTTTGCATATATCCCTAATTTTTGCCCGAACTTCTTTGGTTCACCAGGATGCCCTTATTTTTACCTAGGTATGTCAACCTAGTGGGTCATTCTTTATGCGTGGTATTTTTTAACTATGTCCATGTTCACAAGATGTGGGAAATCTTCACCATCCATAGTAGTCAGCATCATGGCACCACCAGAGAAAACTTTCTTGACAACAAATGGCCCTTCGTATGTGGGAGTCCATTTGCCCCTGGGATCGCCTTGTGGAAGAATGATGCGCTTTATTACCAAGTCGCCAGTCTGATACACTCGAGGTTTAATTTTTTTGTTGAAATCCTTGATCATGCGTTTTTGATACATTTGACCATGACAAACAGCAGCCAGTCGCTTCTCGTTAATCAAACTCAACTGATCCAACCTAGTCTGTACCCATTCGTCTTCTCCCAGGTCTGCTTCTTTCATAATCCTTAGGGAAGGAATCTGGACTTTAATAGGCAGGACAACTTCCATGCCATAGACTAAAGAGAATGGGGTTTCCCCAGTTGACGTTCGAGCTGAAGTACGTTAGCCATGGAGAGTAAACGGTAGCATCTCTTGCCAGTCTTTGTAGGTTACTACCATCTTTTGCACAATCTTCTTGATATTTTTATTGGCAGCTTCCACTGCGCCATTCACCTTAGGTCTGTATGGAGAATAATTGTGATGTTTTATTTTGAACTGCGTGTAGAGTTTAGTAATCATAGCATTGTTGAGTTTGGTTCCGTTGTTAGTGATGATCCTTTCTAAGATGACATAACGGCAAATGAGGTTATGCTTGATAAACCGGGCTACAACGTTCTTTGTGACTGAGGCATATGAGGCAACTTCGACCCATTTGGCTAAGTAATCAATAACAACAAGTGTTGTACCCCAAAATTTTCCCTCTTATTTTATCAACATTTCTCATCACAAGGCTCTTTGAACTCAAGATCAAGCTAGGGTTTGCTCTGCTCAAGACATCTCCTTGCACTGTTGACCTAAATTAGGGTTTGAGTTTGCACAAGGAATTTTGGACTTTCAATGCTCAAAGTGACTTTCATACTTCATGTTGAACTTACAAGATTACCTCTACCAAGTTTCAAGCCCTGAATCAAATTTTTACCCAGTCAATTGGACAGTTGACCTAGAAATCAGCTGTATTGGGGAAAAAGTCAACTGTGGCCAATTTACAGTCAAACCTCATGAATTTTGACCCACATCAACATTATAAACTCATATGAACCATTTGATCAAGTTTGGACCCCAACTCCATAAGAAATTTGATCAGATCACCAAAAGGGCAAAATGGTCATTTTTAGGGTTTTGACTGCACAAAGGCAATTTCTGATTTTTAACCTAGCCAATGGCAAATTGGGTTCAAGCATGGATTCAAGGACTAAATGGCATCATCTTGACCTATTCACAAGGTTCAAAAGATCTCAATTACATTGGATTGGAAGATGAATTTCTCAGTCAACTGATTAAAATTTGACTGTACACTGAAAAGTCAAACTTTGACTTTTTGGTCAAAATCAAGTGCCAAGGGTCACTTTTCATCAAGATGTGTCAAAACATGAAAATTGTTCATCAAGAAACTCATTTTTTCAAATTAGGGTTTAAAGTTGAAAATTTTCATAACTTAGAATTTTTCTGTTATGAAATTTTCTTAATATTTCCTAACTTTGCCTAACATTTTCACCATGATGCAATTAGATTTAAACAAAACTTCCAACATGAAAGTTGTAGTCCTCCACAAATTCTACAACTTTTATTCACAAAGTTTTCCCAAAAGAAGCTTGGATCTCAAGTTATGATTTTTGGAACAAGGGTCCCTAAAACTTTTAACTTAGTGAAATTTTGCCCTAGTTTAGGCAGGATTTTGACCTATCTTCATGGCCATTTTTCACATATTTCCACTTGTAATCTCAAAATTCATTTCAAATATGGATTGTAGAGAATTTTGCAAGCTTTCAAAAATATCAAAGAACTCTCCAAAATCATTTGTGGTTAGGGAGAATCGAAGGCTTGAAGTTGGCAAAAACTCACTTTTCATCCATAGCATGTTAATATTGATACAAATTGCAAATTCAAATCAGCTTGCTTTGCACTAGATTACAGGCCTCAAAACCATTCCACACTCAATAATTAAGTGCAAAACCATTGGTCTAAGGCATTGTTTTGGTCATTAGGGCATTGCACACAAGATTAACCCTTAAATAGAAAAAGCAACATTACCATTTTTGCTTAAATCTTGCTTTATGTCAAAACTGATTTCTTGAGCATTGGTCCATATCTTATGCAGTAAATCAAATCCACAAATTGGAGGGGCCAAGGGAAAAGTGTGCAAGGTGGTGGATAGCCTGTACAGGCCTGTTTGACATCACTTCTCATGTTTGCTTAAAATACAAGAAAGATATCCAAAACACTAGAACTGAAACATCTGTGAAAACTAACTTGTGCAAGCATTTGAGACAACTTTCTCACATCCCCTTGAGCCTAAAAACACGACCCTTTGAGCCCTCAAACATTCCATAGCTCAAAATCACCTTCCATTTTCAAAATAGGGCAGCATCTGTATCTTGACTTCCATAGCTCAATTGGCTCGTGCGTTTTGTCCCAAACTGGTTCAAACACCTTCCATTCAACCCATCCAAGCTATCCCAAACCTTAAACACTAACTTTAACTCCATTTACAGGGTTTTCCATTTTCAATTTGAGCTTGTGCAGGTTGAGTTCTGTAGGCTTGTTCAAGTACATTCAAGGCAAGCTAGACATTGGAGAAGGTCAAGTGAAGTTCAAGCAAGCTCCCAGACATCTCAAGCCTTGTTGAAAAGCTCCACATTGCCATACACGAAGTCAGCTGAAACAGGTTTTTATCAACTTCCTATCTCTCTATTTAGGAACATTTAGACTTAGGTTTGTGAATAAGAAATGTAGTATTCATAGCCATGAAGCTGTACATATGCTCAGTTTTCATTTTAATTAAGCATGCTAAGAGAATTTGGTCCATGAACATCCTGAAAAAATTAGGTCAGATTTTAGGGCCAGAGAAATTCTCTCTGGTCTTTGAGAGTTAGGACAAGTTTTTTATATGGTTGGATTCGTCTTGAAAAGCTCTACAACTTTGATGTTATGTGTTTTTGCAATAGAGCTTGTATGCAGGATGTTCATGTTTGGTACAGGCGCACGCGTTTTTTGAAGTACAGAGGTTGAAGATGAAGTGTGGTGGGCTGGGCTTGGTCCTGGCTCACTATTGACACCCCCCTTTTACTTTTTGCACCCCCCTGGCCCATTTCTCCATACTTTTATATTTTTCCATTTTATTTTCATTTCTGATTTTGTTTTCTTATTTTCTAAATATAAAAATACCCAAAAAATATTTTTATAATTTTTTACATTTATTTTATATTTTATTTTATTTATTTCTAACATGAAAACAATTTAATTAGTATATATTTTATTTATTTATTGAAAACTTAAAAAAATAATATATAAGTTATACTTTTATTATTTTATTCACACTAAAAAAAATATTGTTCTAAATATATTTTTAGTCTTGTATATATTTTATTTTATTTTATTTTTGTACATAATTAATATAATTAATATATACATACATACTTTTATTTTATTTAATAGAAACTTTAGAATAAAAACATAAAAATACTATACCTTTATTTTTATTATTTATACTTAAAAAAATACTTTTTCTAAATATATTTTATTTTTTGTATATACACCATTTTATTTTATTGTATATAAATAATATAGTCAATATATTTATATTCTTAAAAATTAGGGTTTACTCTTAATAAATAATAATAATCCTTTTTTTATTATTCTTTTCCTTTTACATTAAATATTTTTACATACATAAAAATAAACAAAACTTTTTTTTGCATATTCATATTATTTTGTATATTTATTTAATTTGTTTATTTAAATATTATTCATTTGTTATTTATGCCATTTGATTTTTATTTTCTTGTCAAATAATCCCCATTCAAAATTGTATCCCCCTTCCCATAATCAAATGTTGTAATAGTATAGATTATTTTACGCATTTACGCTTTCAATTATGCCATGATTAGAGATTAGGGTTTGTATGCAAAAATCCAAAATCAACAAGTAGTTTGACTTAATACAAAGACAAAAATGCATGAAAATTAATACACAATGCTCACTTGCACCCCTAGGATTACATCCACTTGTTGCCTTAAAAATGGGCCATGTTATGCATGTTGGGTACTTTGGCAAAACAAAAACAAAACAAAAGATCATAGTCCCTCGATGACGCTATCTTGGTAGCCTATACAAAATGATCTAGTCCCTCAAAAATTTGCTAAAGATACCTAACACAATTGCTATCATGGTCTATACGATGACCCGCGTCTGTCCCGTTTAACATCCTAATACAAAGTTGTTTACCAAATACAATGGTAAAACAACACTGTCAAAAGGGTTAAAAATGTATAGGAAAGATCTTTGAGTAAAATAGGGTAGATAACTCTTATTTACTTTATCAAAGCTTGCAAAACATCCTTGCTATTTTCAAACACACTTCACAACACAATTTCAAAATATTTCCCAAATCAAACTTTCAAACATTGAAATCTTTTCAAAAGACAATACACCTTTGTATATATTCAAACAAGAATCATTACAAAGGTTACCACACCGATGGCCTCTTTTCAAAACATCTTTCAAAACCACACACAGAGCACCATTTCAAACAATTGAAAAGCAAAAGCAAGTGATCTAAACAAGTAACTAAGAGCCCATGGATAACCATGGATGAAAAGGGTGCTTGAACCTTCCCTTTTCATAATCTACTCCCCCAACCCAAGAAAACATCTCAAAGGTCTTTCCTGTGCTTTTTGACCTTTCCTTAGAATAAAATAAAAAGTCGATGGTGACTCTTGCTAAACCGAAACATTTGCAAACACAAAACACAAAATCCCAAGTCAGTTCTCCCACCGTATCACAGAACTGGCGACTCTGCTGGGGAAATTTCTAAAAGTGGAGTAACCTTAGGGTTTAGATCACCTTTGCATGCTTATCTTTTTTTCTTTGTTTGCTTTACATTTGGTTCTCTTGTTTGGGTTTGAATCCTCCACCCGAATTTTTGGGAGACATTCATAGGTAAATAGCAATACGTTGTGGAAACTGTGCGGGGTATACTGATATGGTTGAAGCAATAGCTATATTAGTGCGACATATTTGTGGGTACCGGTAGCCTTTGAGTCAATCAAAGAGAGTACGGGGCCGCTGAGTGATGTCATGAAGCACTAATGAACTCTTAGAACCTTTACTTGACCATCTTGGCGTTTTTAGGGGTAGTGAGATGACCGGCTTTGGTGCAGTCCGAAGTTGGTAGATACTCGATACTACACTCATTGAGGGTTATTTTCTTGGAATATTTCGGTCGCCAGTTAAGTGGATAAACTAAAACAATAAACACAGAAAATAATCCAGTGATATTGAGCTCCTTAGAACACGGTTACTATTTATAGGACAGGTTGAGCCAACTAACTTCAAGAGGGTACTTACCTATGAAACCCCATACAAGCCTGAAACTAGGATCTTGTGTGATTTGCTTGTACATATACTTGTGCATACATCATGAACATCATAAAGCATCATATGCATCCACTAACCATTTCAAGGATTTGGATCTTCATCTTTGTTCTTGTTTTGTAGGTCATGGAATCTCTTCGCAGGAAAACAATTCAAGTCAACCTTGTGAGAATCCCTCCTCAACTCAAGGAGCTTACTTCCAAGATTCCCGAGAATTCTCCCTTCAGTGAAAGACATGGTAGACTTCTCAACTTGACCAACTCCAACATTGAAGAAGACATGGTGAAAGTTCTCTTTCAGTTCTTTGACCCCCTACACCATTGCTTTACATTTCCTGATTACCAACTAGTACCTTTTTTGGAGGAATTTTCTCAACTCTTGAGGATTCCTATTCTCCATCAACTACCCTACAACGGTACGGAAAGAGAACCAAAGCCTGAAGATGTTTCTCAAGCATTACACTTGCAACTATCTGATATCAAAGGTCATTGGGAAACCAGAAGTGGTGTCAAGGGTTTCTTGGAAAAGTTTCTATTTGAGAAGGCACAAGACTGTTGGAATTCTCTAGATCTACAAGCTTTTGAGGAGATTGTAGCACTTCTCATTTATGGGTTGGTCTTGTTCCCAAACCCCGACCAGCTTATAGATGTGAATGCTGTCAAGATTTTCATATCTCGAAATCCTATGCCTACATTGCTTGGGGACATCCTACACTCATTTTACACACGAACAATGAGGAAAAGAGGTGTTCTCATGTGCTGTACTCCTCTTCTAGCAAGGTAGTTTATTTCTCACCTTCCCCAGTCAGTCTTGAAAAATGAACAAGGCTTAAGGTGGTCGCAACGATTGATGACTCTTACACACTCTGATGTACATTGGTGTTCTCGGTCCAAAGAAAATGTCATCATCATTGATCGTTATGGGGAATTCCCTAATGTCCCACTACTTGGCATTAGGGGAGGCATTACCTATAACCCTGTTTGGCTTTGAGACAGTTTGGATATGCTCGAAGGGATGGCCCTCACGACATGCTGATTCCTGACTTGGTTTTTGACTTTGACAACGATGCTCAAGGACTTCGACAAAGGTTTATCCGAGCTTGGAGGATGCCCAACAAAGTGGATAGTAAGACATTGGGACACAAGAATTCCATCCCCCTTGAGCCTTATCTCAAGTGGGTACGAACCCGCGCCCAGAGTCTTATGATGCCTTACCCCCACATTCTCCCCGTGATCAAAGAGCCTGTTATGGAAGGAGAGGTTCCATACACCCTCCTACATCCAGACATGCCAACATCATTGGAAGAATTGCAAAAGAGTTGGATACAACTCAAGTAAGAGCGGAATACTTTTGAAGCCAGCTTCTATGCTAGTGAGTAGAAGGTTTTGGAACTTACCCGCCGACTTCACGAAGAGGAGACTCTTAACACTTACATCGCACCAAAGAGGATGCGCAATGTCTTTTTACATTAAGAATTTTGTAATATTTTTCCCATGGGGCATTTATGTACTAACAAATTTCTTCTTATTAATATGACGTGTGTTCTTTTTGTTTGCAACAACTTTGAATTTCTGAATCCTTGAATGCATTACATGAATACATATCATTCATCATATGCATAAACAGGTCTTCACACCAGGTTTCCTTATCTTTCTGCTGTTTATTTCAGCAAGATGGATATAGAGCAGACGATCAAAGATCTGCAAGCACAAAATTCTCAGTTCCAACAACTCCTCATGACCTTGGCAAAGGGTCAAGAGGACCTTAAAGCACTGTTAGAGAAAGAGAAAGACAAAGAGAAAAAGAATAAAAGGGCTGGTGTGGCCACTATGGGAAGAAGATTTGAGAACCAGGCTAGAAGGGTCCTCGAGTTCCCCTCGACATCTGACGAAGGGGTTGGTAAAGGTAAAGGAGTTGCAATGCCCTCAGAGTCTGAAGCTGAAGAGGAAGAAGAAGAAGAGGAGGAAGATTACTCTGAGCAGCAGTATCCTCCTGCGGACGATAAGTATAAAAATCTGGAAGAGCGGCTGGAAGCCATGGAAGTACAAAGGGTTCCTGGGCTGGATTTCGAAGAACTAGGGTTGGTTGCTGGGATCGTCATTCCCCCCAAGTTCAAAGTGCCTACATTTGCTAAATACGACGGTTTGTCCTGTCCAAAGATGCATCTGCGGTCCTACGTCAGGAAGATCCAACCTCACTATTCTGATAAAGATTTGTGGGTCCACTTTTTTCAAGATGGTTTGTCGGGTACGCAATTGGACTGGTTCTATCAACTTGAGAGATCTGATGTTCATAATTGGGAGGATTTGGCTGCTGCTTTCTATCAACAATATCAATATAACACAGATTTAGCACCTACTCGTACTCAACTACAGAGTATGAGTATGGTCTCTAATGAGGGATTTAGGGAGTATGCCCAGAAGTGGTGGGATTTGGCTGGAAGGGTGCAGCCACCATTGTCGGATAGAGAGCTGGTTGACATGTTTTTGGGGACCCTGTTAGGACCATTCTTTAATCACTTGATCGGGAGCTCATCTGCAGGGTTCACCGAATTAATTCTGACAGGTGAAAGGGTCGAAGCTAGCATTAAGAGTGGTAAAATTCAGAAGGATGCAGATGCTTCCATTGCTGTCAAGAAGACCTTCCCAGCCAAGAAAGAAGCTTCTTCTGTTTACTCCCAGAGAAATCAAGGAAGAACGAAGCGCCGACCAACGGTGGGGGCAGTGATGATCCAGAACTCCTCAGCTGACCAACCTCGAAGCAGTCAACCCAGGGCTAACCAGCAAAGGGTAGAAAGGCCACAACGGCAATTCACCCGGATCAATATGACACCGGCTAAGACACCGGCTAAGGTCCTCCCTCATCTGTTAAAGTTAAACCTTACCAACTTGAAAGAAGCGCCGAAAAACCCAAATACCTCTTCTCCCTATTATCATTCAAATACAAAATGTGCATATCATTCGGACAGTGTGGGGCATGACACCAACAACTGTTGGGCCCTTAAAAACAAGATCCAAGATTTGATAGATGCCAAGGAGGTAGAGTTTGATTCTCCCAAAAACCCTAATGTGATATCCGCTCCTATGCCAAAACATGGTCATAATGTCCATGCCATTATAGAAGATCTTCATGTTACTGCTGTTGATGACTTAATAACTCCATTGCCAATGATCAAGATAAATCTGTTGAAAGCCGGGATTTTCCCGGGCTGTGAAAAAGATGTCTGTCTGTCTGTCTGTCTGTCTGTGTCTGTCTGTCTGTCTGTCTGTCTGTCTGTCTGTCTGTCTGTCTGTCTGTCTGTCTGTCTGTCTGTCTGTCTGTCTGTCTGTCTGTCTGTCTGTCTGTCTGTCTATCTATCTATCTATCTATCTATCTATCTATCTATCTATCTATCTATCTATCTATCTATCTATCTATCTGTCTATCTGTCTATCTGTCTATCTGTCTATCTGTCTATCTGTCTATCTGTCTATCTGTCTATCTGTCTATCTGTCTATCTGTCTATCTGTCTATCTGTCTATCTGTCTATCTGTCTATCTGTCTATCTGTCTATCTGTCTATCTGTCTATATGTCTATCTGTCTATCTGTCTATCTGTCTATCTGTCTATCTGTCTATCTGTCTATCTGTCTATCTGTCTATCTGTCTATCTGTCTATCTGTCTATCTGTCTATCTGTCTATCTGTCTATCTGTCTATCTGTCTATCTGTCTATCTGTCTATCTGTCTATCTGTCTATCTGTCTATCTGTCTATCTGTCTATCTGTCTATCTGTCTATCTATCTATCTATCTATCTATCTATCTATCTATCTATCTATCTATCTATCTATCTATCTATCTATCTATCTATCTATCTATCTATCTATCTATCTATCTATCTATCTATCTATCTATCTATCTATCTATCTATCTATCTATCTATCTATCTATCTATCTATCTATCTATCTATCTATCTATCTATCTATCTATCTATCTATCTATCTATCTATCTATCTATCTATCTATCTATCTATCTATCTATCTATCTATCTATCTATCTATCTATCTATCTATCTATCTATCTATCTATCTATCTATCTATCTATCTATCTATCTATCTATCTATCTATCTATCTATCTATCTATCTATCTATCTATCTATCTATCTATCTATCTATCTATCTATCTATCTATCTATCTATCTATCTATCTATCTATCTATCTATCTATCTATCTATCTATCTATCTATCTATCTATCTATCTATCTATCTATCTATCTATCTATCTATCTATCTATCTATCTATCTATCTATCTATCTATCTATCTATCTATCTATCTATCTATCTATCTATCTATCTATCTATCTATCTATCTATCTATCTATCTATCTATCTATCTATCTATCTATCTATCTATCTATCTATCTATCTATCTATCTATCTATCTATCTATCTATCTATCTATCTATCTATCTATCTATCTATCTATCTATCTATCTATCTATCTATCTATCTATCTATCTATCTATCTATCTATCTATCTATCTATCTATCTATCTATCTATCTATCTATCTATCTATCTATCTATCTATCTATCTATCTATCTATCTATCTATCTATCTATCTATCTATCTATCTATCTATCTATCTATCTATCTATCTATCTATCTATCTATCTATCTATCTATCTATCTATCTATCTATCTATCTATCTATCTATCTATCTATCTATCTATCTATCTATCTATCTATCTATCTATCTATCTATCTATCTATCTATCTATCTATCTATCTATCTATCTATCTATCTATCTATCTATCTATCTATCTATCTATCTATCTATCTATCTATCTATCTATCTATCTATCTATCTATCTATCTATCTATCTATCTATCTATCTATCTATCTATCTATCTATCTATCTATCTATCTATCTATCTATCTATCTATCTATCTATCTATCTATCTATCTATCTATCTATCTATCTATCTATCTATCTATCTATCTATCTATCTATCTATCTATCTATCTATCTATCTATCTATCTATCTATCTATCTATCTATCTATCTATCTATCTATCTATCTATCTATCTATCTATCTATCTATCTATCTATCTATCTATCTATCTATCTATCTATCTATCTATCTATCTATCTATCTATCTATCTATCTATCTATCTATCTATCTATCTATCTATCTATCTATCTATCTATCTATCTATCTATCTATCTATCTATCTATCTATCTTTCTATAATAAGTATATATGTTTAGTGAATTACAATAATATATGTTAATTACATTGAAGATGAAAATAGTTTTTCTTTGCTCCATTAATTTTTCTTAATTTATTCATATTTTATATTAATAAACACGAATTTTTTTTTATAATAACCATATTTGTCAAAAATAATTTCCCGAAGAACCCGATTTTCAAAAAATTTACCAAACTAAATATTTTTCAAACAAAAAAAAATTAGTCACACAGAGGTGTAGCCACTGTGTGACGCATGCATGTTTTTTAGGGAGGAGCATTACACTGCATGGATTATCCTCCTCTGTAATGTAATACAATGTGGAGCATGCATGTATTGGCATAGAGGAGGCATCATCTTCTTTGGCTTGACATTGTTATTTATTAATTTTTTAAAATAAAAATAAAAGTAACTAAAAATATTTTATATTAATATTTTATATTACACAACGCATGGATATATTTTTTTGGAAGTCCCTTCAACCTAAGCGGGTCCCATTATGACATAAACGACCCCAGGATCATACATCGCATCGATCATTTCGCCCCTCTGTGTTGTGCTTCCAAAGAGATCGGTGCCCATGTTGTTGAAGTTTGGTGTCAATCGCTTTAGAAACACAACACAATGGGCCGAAATAATCGATGAGATGTATGATCCTGATGTACCATGACCATCATATCAAGCACCTCATAATCAAGCGAGTCAGAATAGACCCCAAATACCTCAGGAAAATCAACAAAGAGGAGTGAGACAAGGGGTGAGGCAAAGGCGGGGCCGTTTATGTCATATTGGGACCCACTTAGGTTCAGGGGACGTCCAAAAAAATGTATCCATGCATTCTGAAATATAAAATATTTTTAGTTACTTTTATTTTTATTTAAAAAAAAATTAATAAATAACACTGTCAAGCCAAAGAAGATGGTGCCTCTTCTCTGCCAATACATGCATGTGCCACACTGCATGGCTTTACAGAGGAGGACAATCCATGTAGTGTGGCGCCTCCTCTCTAAAAAGCATGCATGTGCCACACAGAGTGGCTGCTCCTCTGTGTGGCAAAATTTTTTTATTTGGAAAGTGATTAGTTTGGTAAATTTTTTTAAAATGTGGTTATCTAGATTTTTTTATTTAAAATATGGTTATTTGAAAATAAAATTCAATAAACACAATAGTTATATTTTCAATAACCTTTTGTAAAAGATTATTGAAACCAATTCAGACCACTGTATTGATAAAATTTGAAAAATATTTTATTTTGTATAACATCATTTTATTTCAATATAAAATAATTTATTTAAAACATATATAAATATAAACTACTAAAATTTATTTTAAATGAAAATATACTTTACACACTATATGTTCCTTTGTATACAAGATATCTCACAATTTCATAGAAGAAAATACATATAAAAATATATTTCCGTTTTTAATCAATAGTTTTCCTTTACTAAAAAAAATACATGTTGAATAAATTATAATAAAATATTTTAAATACGTTGAATTTATATTATTACCTACATTTATAAATAATAATAGTTTTTTAACTAAGCTGGTTTTTCTTAATTGATTCAAAGTTTCTATTAATAAATACAATAGTTTAATATTAAACTACTTACACTTTAAGTAATATATACATATAATAATCATTATCACTATGTCTTTTTAAAAGATAAGCATCAAAATTGTGTATATATAAGCAGTCGTGGATTAACATTCTACATAAAAAGTTCCCTAGTTTTATCTCTTTGCAAAAACACATTATATTTTGAGTTATAATGGAAGGTTCGTTGAAAATGACATTGAAGTTTGTTGTAATGTTTCTTACTATTATGATGAGTTTAATGGGAAATATTTATGTGGCGGAAGCAGAAAATAGTATTGGCACTAACCAAATACCAGTTCCGTCTTGCTATATGCTATGCTTATTTCATAAGCAATGTTGTCCTCCGGTTCCTAAACTCTAAAGTTTTCTTCTTCTTTAAATAAGTAACAATAATACTGTTGAGTTTGAGAAAATATCGATTCACATGTATTAATTAAGTTACATGAATAAATAAAACATATTTTTTTCTTTTATCTTTTTAATTTTCATTATTTGGTTTATTAATATGAGTCTTTAAATTTTATTTTATTGTGTTGAAGTTATTTTAAATTTGTTACTTTATTTTGAAAATGGGAGTAATTTAATAGAGTGTTTTTTTATTCAATAATACATTATTATTGCGGCAATTATTTATTTGAGTTATTTGAAATAGTTTGATTAGATTATCGTGCAAGTGATAGCCACCACGATAATAAATGTAAAGATTTTCCTTATAATTTTAAACAAACATTCTAAAGTGCTATAATTAACTTAAATGATTTTGATAAGTTAAAATCAGATATAAAGGTATAAAATAATATTAGATTCTCACTTATTACTTTATTTCTTATCACTGATTTGAACAGAATAACAAATTTGTTTCACTCCATCATAAAATATCTAAACTATGAAATATTATTTTCACACTAATATGTTATATTCCACTTGCATCAATTTCACCTACTTATATCGTAATATATAGGGGTGTTCAAAACCAAACTCACTCAATAGAAAATCACAAAACTGAATTGAACCAAATCAAAACTGCAAAAAATTGCATTTGATTCAGATGCGTTTGAATCATTTTCTAATGGAACCACATGGTTTAGTTTGGTTTGCGTTTGTATTTTACAAACCGAACTAAACTGAACCAAACTGTATTATGTAATTAAATCTTATTAACGAATATATTTCTTTAATTCTTTAGAGAAATCAACATGTATTATGTATATATTTTATCATATTCTTTGTATGATATTTATTTTAATTTACATATCATAAAAAATGAAATATTATTTATTTATAAATATTATTTTTATAAAATATATTTTATTGTATTCTTTATATAATATTTATTTAAGAATGCAATCTTATGTATATCATTATTTAGATTTAGATAAAATTATAATACGCAATTTTATGTATCAAATTATAAATTTATTGTTACAATTATAAATTTTTTATAATAATGTAAAAACAACACAAAATTTTAGGTAAAATTTACTAAATTTCTTTTGTGAAAGTTATCAAGAAAGATAATTTATTATTATTCAGAAATTTAATTATTTTATTTTGGAAACGAGATAAACTAAAGTTACATATCACTATAAAAAACATGTTTATACTAATTCATTTGAAACTTATCTCATTTTAGAATTGTTTTTTAATATGCTTTTCAAATTTATCTTTTTTTTTTTCAAATGAAAAATATATTAAAATTTTTATTTGTGTTTTAAAATATACAAATTTTTCTTAAAATTTATATATTCTTAAGTTTTTTTTGAATTTTTTTCTATCTTTTTTTTTTTTTAAATTTCTTTTAATCTTTATAAATAAGTTATTGTTTTGTATTTATGCTAAAATTTACATGTAACACTCATTGAGATCACACTTTCAGGATATTTCGGCCGCAAGAAAAGATTGTGTGAGCTGAGACAATACCAATAAAGGATGGTCAGTGATATTGAGATCCTCTAGAACCCGGTTACTTTTTAAGACAGGTTTGAAACCAACTAACTTCAAGAGGGTACTACCTTTAACCTCAGGCAAGCCTTAAATCTAAGGACTTTGTGTGATTTGACTGTGCTTGTTATACCTGTGTTTGTTATACCAATGTTTTATCATGGCATCATGCATCATAACATAGCATCCATTCTTACTGCACTAACCATTTCAAAGACCAAGGGAATTTATCTTTGCACTATTTTGCAGATCATGGCTTCTGTTAGTAGAAACACTATCTGAATCAGCTTTGTGAAGATACCTTTCCAACTCAAAGAGCTAGTATCAAGGGTTTCTGAAACTTCTGCGTTCACCAAAAGACATGGTCGACTTCTCGACCTGGTTACTTCAAACTTTGATGAAAAGATGATGAGTGTGCTTTTTCAGTTCTTTGATCCCAAGCACCACTGCTTCACCTTTCCAGACTATCAGTTGGCACCTACCTTGGAAGAATTCTCTCAGCTGTTGGATATACACATTCTTGAGCAATCACCCTTCACAGGTTTATAAGAAGCTCCTAAGCCAGAGATCATTGCCTCAGATTTGCACCTGAAACGGGCCAACATGGTATCCAATTGGGAAACAAGAAGCAAAGTCAAGGGTTTTCTAGCTAAGTTTCTGATAAACAAAGCCCATCTGTTTTGGGATGATATGGATTTTCAGGCTTTCGAGGAGGTCTTGGCTCTTCTAATCTATGGGTTATTCCTATTCCATAATCCGGGCTCATTCGTAGATGTGAATGCTATCAAGATCTTTCTCTCTCGCAACCCGGTACCTACTTTGCTCGGAGATATTTTGCACACACTCCATACTCGTACCATGAAGAGAAGAGGGATTCTTATGTGATGTATGCCATTGCTGTCGAGGTGGTTTATTTCTCACCTCCCTAAGTCAGTACTGAAGAATGAAGAAGGTTTGGGTTGGTCGCAAAGGATAATGTCGCTCGCTCATACAGATATTCTCTAGTGTTCTCAAACTATGGAAAATACTACTATTATTGATCGCTGCAGAGAGTACCCTAATGTCCTGCTACTTGGCATCAGAGGGGGTATAACCTACAACCCTTGTTTATCCCTGCGACAATTTGGTTATGCTCGAAGGGATGGTCCCCATGAGTTACTTATCGAGGGTATTGTATTCAACTATGAGGATAATGTCAAGGAGTATCTCCGGAGATTCATACGAGCCTGGGGAATGGTAAACAGATCTCGCGCCAAGGCTTTGGGACCAAAGACTTTCATTCCTATGGAACCTTACCTACAATGGGTACGAGCTCGTGCCCAGCAGCTTATGATGCCCTATGTGGCTGTTTTGCCAGTGATTATGGAACTCACTACGGAGGAGGGTATTCCTTACACAGTTCTCTATCCTTATATGCCCACTGATCTTGGAGAATTACAAAGGTCTTGGATTCAGTTGATGAAGGAGCAGGATACTTATAAGGATCAATTCCATGCTCAAGAGAGGAAGGTTTTAGAGCTTACAAAGAAGTTGAATGAAGAAAGAGGACTCGATGACTATCCCGGCACAAAGAGGAATCATCCCTAGGAATTTTAATGTCTTTTACAGTTTCAGATTTATTTTTTTAGATTTTAACACCTAAAAGGCATTTGAACTTCAAATTCAGCTAATAAAGTTTTTGTTTATTGTGGTTTGCAAATTTAAATTTCTCGAAGTCTTTGAAATCATTGCATATGCATATCATCCATAACATTGTATAAACAGGTACCATTACAGGTTTCTCATCTTCTTTGCTGTTTACTTCAGCATAAATGTCTTCCGAACAAAGCATCAAGGACCTTCAAGCACAGAACGCCCAGTTCCAACAAATGTTCATCAGTCTGGAAAAAGGGCAAGAGGATCTGAAAGCCCTCATTCTGAAAGAGAAGAAGAAAAAGAAGAAGGTTGTCGGTATTCTGAACATGGGCCGAAGGTTTGGAGAGTGGTTGAAGTGACAAGTCGACCTGACCTCTTCATCTAAGTAAGGGGAGAATCAAGAAGAAGAGAAGGACCCCAGTCCTACAGTTTCTGACAATGATACCGATTACAATGATGAGCAGTATCCTCATGCTGAGGATAGATACAAACAGTTGGAAGATCGTCTGAGTTCCATGGAAGTTCAGAGGATACCTGGATTGGATTTTGAAGAATTGGGATTGGTGTCGGGAGTAGTCATCTCGCAGAAGTTTAAAGCTCCAGTTTTTGCTAAGTATGATGGGGTGTCCTTCCCAAAACCCCATCTCCGTTCTTATGTTAGGAAGATCCAGCCCCACACAGATGATAGAAATCTGTGGGTTCACTTCTTTTAAGATAGTTTGTCAGGGACTCAACTTGAATGGTTCTACCAACTAGAGGGAGCAAATATCCGAAACTGGGAAGATCTGGCTGTTGCTTTCTACAAGTAGTATCAGTATAATGCCAACCTTGCTCCCACTCGTACTCAACTCTAGAGTATGTCCATGGGTGCAAGTGAAGGCTTTAAAGATTATGCACAAAAATGGACAGACTTGGTTGGGAGAGTTCAACCCCCGTTGTCTGATAGGGAATTGGTTGATATGTTTATGGGGACACTATCTAGTCCATTTTTAAATCATTTGATCGGAAGCTCATCATATGGTTTCACTGAGCTGATCCTAATTGGGGAAAGAGTAGAAGCTGGGATTCGAAGCGGCAAAATACAGAAAGATGCCTCTTCAAGTTCAGTAAAGAAGCCTTTTGTTGGTAAGAAGGAAGCCAGTGCCATCTACAGGCCGAGGGGTCAGAACATGGCTGAAAAACTTCAGACAGTAAGTGCCGTGATGATACCTAGACCTGTAATTTCTCCACAATGCAACAATCAAGAAAGGGTGGAAAGACGACAACGGCAGTTTACCCACATCAACATGAAATTGGCTGAAGTTCTACCTCATCTGCTGAGATCTAACCTGGCAACCTTGAGAGAGGCTCCCAAGAATCAAAATACTACATCTCCACGATATTATCCAACGGTGTGCCTATCATTCTGAGAGTCTTGGCCATGATACAAATGACTGTTGGGCTCTGAGAAACAAAATACAAGACTTGATTGAAGCTAAGGGGATAGATTTCGATGCTCCAGAGAAGCCGGATGTCATAACTGCTCCCATGCCTAAGCACGACCGTGAAGTTAATACTATTGATACTGATTTCTTTGTTACCTCTGTCGATGAAGTATCTACTCCTCTCATGACTGTTAAGAAGAATTTGCTGTTGGCCGATTTATTTTCGGGTTGTGGTGAAGGTTGCCACATGTGTTCGTGCCTACCTGTTGGTTGCTGTTTGCTGAAGTTAGGTGTCCAACGCCTGATAGATAGCAAAGAAATTATGTTTGAGAAAAATTTGGTTCCCGTTATTCCATCTGAAGATGTCCCTATTATAACCATTTCTGCCAATCCTTCCATGGTTTCCTCGAGAAGACCTGTTAGGATTACATCTGCTCCAAGAATTGCTCCTCTGATAATCATTGTTCCTGGTCCTGTCCCGTATGTCTCAGATAAAGCTGTCCCGTGGCATTATGGTGCCCATGTGTACTGTCATGGCATCAAACAAGACTTGAAAGATGAATAGGCTGATCCTGATATTGGTAACATTGTCGGAACCAGCAAAGTTACCCGAAGTGGAAGGGTTTTCTCTCCCGAGATTTCCCCTAAGACGGTTAACAAGCCTATTATTATTCCATCTATTGTTCCTGCTAGTACATCTGCTACTCCAATTGTTACCCCTATCAGTGAATCGTCTGACACCCGCGGCAAAGAAGTTATAGGTGAGCCTTCCCGGATGGAGGCGCCTAAGAAAATTGTCATGGAAGCCTCTAAGCAAGAAATGGAGGAAATATTGAAAATCATTAAGAAGATCGACTACAATATGGTCGAGCAGATGGGGAAGACCCCATCAAAGATATCCATGTTGTCTCTGTTATTGTGTTCTGAAGCCCATGCAAAGGCTTTGATTGCATTTCTCAAGACTGCGCATGTGCCGCAGGAAACTTCAGCTGATCAGTTCAAAGATTGTGTGGCCATCCTGACTGCTGATAATGGGCGGGGTTTTTCAAATTCGAATTTGACACTGAAAGGAAGGAAGCATAATGATGCCCTACATGTCTCGATTGAGTGCAGGGGAACCACTATGGCTCATGTGCTGGTAGATACTGGGTCTTCACTGAATGTTCTGCCGAAGAAGGCGTTGGACCGGTCAGATTGCGATGGTTTAACTCTAAAGCCTAGTAACATTGTGGTAAGGGCTTTTGACGGATCGAAGAGAACGGTGCACGGGGAGGTGGCCAACCCTGTCAAAGTAGGTTCTCAGACCTTTGGGTCCACTTTCTATGTGATGGATATCAGGCCATCATATTCTTGTTTGCTGGGTCGTCCTTGGATCCATGAGGCTGGGGAAGTCACCTTCACACTCCACCAAATGGTGAAATATCCGGTGAAAGGAAAGATTGTCACAGTGCAGGGTGAAGAAGAATATATGGTGAGTCACCTCAACTCCTTCCTTTACGTATATATGGACGGGGAATTCATCGAAACTCCTTGTCAGAATTTTGAAGAGGTCCCTCAGATCTTGGCATCGACTGAAACTACTAGCAACAAACCTCCTTTGAAGATGGCTTCTCTCAAGGACGCCAGTGTTGTGGTTGAAGAAGATGGGTGTGCCAATTGGGGTCATCTCCCTTATTTCACTCATAAAACTGACAAATTTGGTTTGGGCTTTACTACAGGGGCTCAAAGGGTTGTTAGGCACGCTCGGGCTGGAGGACCCCCCTTACACATCAGCAATTGTGGGATTAACGCCGTTGAAGACAGTTAAGAGGAATCAGACATTGACAGCTGGATCTACCCTACTACCAACACTGGACCGGGTAACTGGATAGCTAGGGACTTCATACTTGTTTCTTTTATTCCGCAGTAATTGGCTTATTTGTTTTAAGATTTGTAATAAACAATTTGAAACTTTACGGCCTGGTGCCTTTCCCGAGGCACCTTGGCTTTGCTTGTGAGGGCTATTATTTGTCATTTCATAATCATTAATAAAGCATTAGACGTTTCTTGCATACAAATTTTACACTCTCTATTTTTCTTTTCTATTTTCCAATCTATCAAAACAGCTCTTCTCTTACACACACTCACGTATCACAATGCAGATCCATATCCATTCTAGATCCCATTGATAACAACTCTTCTATTGCCAGTTATGACTTCAAAAATCCGATCAACCAAGCCGAGGACGAAGGTGAGGATGATTGTGAGGTTCTGGAGAACTTGCTAGACTACTACAACAGGAAGAAAGGGCCATACAACCTCATGAAGATCCGGTTGAGATAGTGAACTTGGGTACTGAGGAAGACAGAAAAGAGGTTAAAATAGGTGCAAATTTGGAGCTTAGCGTCAAACAGAGGTTGATAAAGATATTGCACAACTATGTTGAGATCTTCGCCTGGTCTTACGAAGACATGCCTAGTTTAGACACTGATATTGTCGTACATCATGTACCGACTAAAGAGGACTGTCCTTCGGTTAAACAGAAGGTCTGTCGTATGCGCCCTGAAATGTAAGAGAAGATCAAGGCAGAGGTCATGAAACAGTTCGATGCAGGATTCTTACCTATCACTTCCTATCTGCAGTGGGTTGCCAACATTGTCCTGGTACCTAAGAAGGACGGTAAGGTACGGATGTGCGTAGATTACAGAGATCTGAACATGGCAAGCCCTAAGGATGACTTCCCACTTCCTCATATTGATGTTATGGTCGACAACACCGTGCAACACAAAATATTCTCCTTCATGGATGGTTTCTCTGGTTACAACCAGATCAAGATGGCTCCTGAAGACATGGAGAAGACAACCTTCGTCACACAGTGGGGCACTTTCTGCTACAAAGTGATGCCTTTTGGGTTGAAGAATGCTGGGGCAACCTATCAGCACGCCATGGTCGCTTTATTTCACGATATGATTCACCATGAGATCGAAGTGTATGTTGATGACATGATAGCCAGGTCTCAGACCAAGGAGGAGCACCTTGATCATCTCCAAATTCTGTTCGACAGATTAAAGACATACAAGCTGAGGTTGAATCCGAACAAGTTTACCTTCGGGGTAAGATCTGGTAATCTTCTGGGTTTTATCGTCAGTGATAAGGGTATTCAGGTAGACCCTACGAAGGTAAAAGCCATACAAGAGATTTCGGTCCCCCGCATAGAGAAAGAGGTTAGAGGTTTCTTGGGACGTCTGAATTACATCGCCAGATTCATTTCACATCTGACTGCTACTTGTGAGCCAATCTTCAAGCTGCTAAAGAAAGATCAAGTGGTAAAGTGGAATGATGAATGCCAAACCGCTTTCGAAATAATCAAGGAATACCTTCAAGAACCGCCAATTCTGATGCCTCCAGTTGAAGGAAGACCTTTGATATTATACTTGATAGTGCTAGACAATTCAATGGGGTGTGTGCTGGGGAAGCATGACGAGTCTGGTCGAAAAGAGCATGACATTTATTACCTTAGCAAAAAGTTTACAGACTGTGAGACCCGATACTCATTGCTCGAGAAAGCTTACTGCACTTTGGCATGGGCTTCTCGCCGACTGAGATAGTATATGCTGACTCACACAAATTTGTTGATATCGAAGATGGATCCGATCAAGTATATTTTCGAGAAGCCCTCTCTCTCCGGAAGGATAGCAATGTGGAAAATGATCTTAGCCGAATATGACATATAATATACAACCCAAAAGGAAATTAAGGGAAGTGTATTGGCACATCATTTAGCTCATCATGCCGTGGACGACTACCAGTCCATGAAGTTCGAGTTCCCGGATGAGAATATTATGTTGGTGACTGACTACGAAGATCCCAGACCGGATGAAGGACCCGAGGATGGATCCTGATGGTCTATGTACTTTGATGGAGCCTAAAACGCACTGGGAAACGACATTGGCGTTGTAATCATATCTCCCGAGGGCTGTCATACTCTGTTCACTGCCCGATTATGTTTCAACTCCACCAACAATATGGCAGAGTATGAAACATGTATCATGGGTCTTCGAGCTGCTATTGACTTGAGGATTAAGTTCTTAAGTGTATTCGGGGATTCCTCTCTGGTGATAAGTCAGATCAAAGGCAAGTGGGATACGAAGCACCCGAATCTCATTCCTTACAGAGAGTATGTACTGACATTGCTCCCACACTTTGAGGAGGTAACCTTTGAACATTTCCCACGAGAAGAGAACCAGTTGGCGGACGCGCTAGCTACCATGTCTTATATGTTCAGAGTTAGGTGGGACAATGAAGCTCCCCAAATTACCATTGAGAGGTTGGATGAACCCGCACACTGCTGTGAGATCGACACCAAAGAAGTGGCAGACAAACCCTGGTTTCACGAAGTCAAAAGGTATCTCAAGGATCAGGATTATCCCGAAGGGGCATCTGTCAATGATAAGAAGTTTCTGAGAAGGTTCGCTACAAAGTTCTTCCTCAGTAATAGAATCCTCTATAAACGCAACCATGACTCCACACTACTACGGTGTGCAGACAAGAGTGAAGCAGAGAGGATCATGGCAGATCTACATGAAGGCCCCTTCGGAACCCATTCTAGTGGACACACCGTGGCTAAGAAGATCCTACGGGCAGGATACTAGTAGTCCACTATGGAAGCCGATTGTTATCAGCACTCTCAAACCTGTCATAAATGCCAAGTCTATGCTGATAAGGTGCATGTACCTCCGGTTCCCCTGAATGTTTTGACGGCTCCTTGGCCTTTTGCGATGTGGGGTATTGATATGATCGGCGAAATCAAACCTATTGCATCTAACGGGCATCGCTTCATTCTGGTAGCCATTGATTACTTTACAAAGTGGGTTGAGGCAGCTTCCTTTGCTACAGTAACCAAGAATGTCGTGGAGCGGTTTATCCGACACATTCTGATATGTCGATATGGTGTACCAGAGAGGATTATTACTGACAATGGTACAAATCTTAACAACACAATGATCACCGAGCTCTGTAAATAGTTCAAGATACAACACCATAATTCATCTCCTACTGGCCGAAGATGAATGGCGTTGTTGAAGCAGCTAACAAGAACATCAAGAAGATTGTACAGAAGATGACGGTGACGTATAAAGACTGACACAAGATGTTACCATTCGCCCTGCATGGGTACCATACCTCAGCACGGACGTCGACAGGGGAAACACCCTACTCTATGGTGTAAGGCATGGACGCAGTCCTACCCATCGAAGTCCAGATACCCTCTCTCAGGATTATGAAGGATGTTGTTTTGAACGAAGACGACTGGATCCAAACCTAATTTGATCAACTGAATCTAATCGATGAAAAGAGACTTACTGCTATCTTCCATGGTCAGACGTACCAAAAGCGAACGATCAAGGCTTTTAACAAGAAAGTTAGACGCCAAGAATATCAAGTTGGGGATATAGTGATCAAACACATCATACTACCACAAGGTGATCCCAGGGGCAAATGGACCCCCACATACGAAGGGCATTTGTGATTAAGAACATTTTCTCGGGAGGAGCTATGATTCTAACCACCTCAGATGGCGGCGACCTTCCTCACCCTGTCAATGCAGACATAGTGAAAAGATACTATGCATAATCAAGGACCCGCTAGGTTGACTGGCCTAGGCAAAAATAAGGGCTTCACGGCGAACCAAAACGGTTCGGGCAAAAGTAAGGGATGAAAATGAAAATATGTACACCCGGCAAGTCGAAAACCAGAAAGGGAGGCTTGGGCAAAAAAGGCTATCCTAATGGATTGAAAACCCGAAATAGAAATCCAGGAAAAAGTTAGGGATTGAAGCGTATCACTATGTCTCATTTGGATCATTTTACGACCAGACTTCGGTATCAACTATCAAGCTCGGACGACGCCAATCAATCTGATCAACCTTCGGCCAAGTAGCAAAGTGATTAGACGCTTGAAAGTATAAAGGCAATAGCAGAGTTGGAACCCAATGGGGTCGTTGCACATAGCTGTTTTTAATTCTTTTAAACAAATTGTATAATTTCTATCTTTCGGCGGCGTTCTCTTACTAGGATGTCAGCCTCTTTGTATAAAATGCCCATTACAGGCCAATTTCAAAATCAATACAAGTCATTTTCACAAGAAACTTCAATTTTTTTCTTTTTTCAGTTTTGTTTTGCAAGAACGTCCAATGATTTATTTTTGATATATGCATTTGAAAATGATTGCTGCTCATAAAGATTTACATAAGAAACAAAATACAATTACTCGTAATTCCAGAAACAGGGAAAAAACAGAAGTACCAAACCCGACGGTTCCTCTGTCCAGCAAGTATCGATATGGAGTCAGCTTGGGAACATAATCATTGGTACATACACTCCCCACAGGGTAAAAGTATCCAAAAGGCATTGATGTCAGCTTTCCTGAAACAGGACGTAACCACCCCAGCCGAGGTTCATAATCGCGGGCGAGTCAGTGAATTTCATCCCCCAAGCGGAGTTTATTTCTCTAGACATAGAAGCTCAATCTCAAACATAGTTCATCATCTCCAACAACAGAATTTCATCCCCAACTAAATTTGTTCCTCCAGATCGGCAGGTCTACCAATAAAGTATCTCTTCCCCCAAAGTCTGGTCCCCGCAGAGTTATTCCCCAGCATCTCTTCCCGACCGAATATTCACAAATCTCCAACAATAATCAGGGATTTATTTTCCCAGACGCGAGCATACCCCGATAGCATTTCATAAACATACATAATGACATACGCATACATGACATATACAACATAATATCATTTATTTTGAGAACATCATCTCACCCTGCATTTCATGCATCGCATACAACTAACCTTGAAATCTTTTTGCATGGAAAGAGGATTAGCTTCAACAAACTCAACAGTTATACAGATCACATTTACAGACGACTAATGGTAACTCAGTTCCTGAAGTCAAATGGGTCAACTAATCTACGTTATCATACGGAAGTAAAATTTCCCCAGTTCATTATGAAGTTTTACACAAACTTATAACCTTACCCCAGTTCACCCTACAGTTTTACCCAAACTCCTCACAAGGAAACCTTACACAGGTTCCTTCTCACATCCCTACTATCTAGGCTTTCACATCGAAGTAACCCCACTATCCAGGTTCCTTCTCACAACCCTACTATCCATGCTTTCATATCAAAGTAACCCTACTATCCAGGTTCCTTCTTACAGCCCTACTATCCAGGCTTTCATATCGTAGTAACCCAACTATCCAAATTCCTTCTCACAACCCTACTATCCAGGCTTTCATATCGAAGTAACCCTATTATCCAGGTTCCTTCTTACAGCCCTACTATCCAGGATTTCACATCGAAGTAACCCTACCATCCAGGTTCCTTCTCACAACCCTACTATCTAGGCTTTCATATCGAAGTAACCCTACTATCCAGGTCCCTTCTCACAGCCCTACTATCCAGGCTTTCACATTGAAGTAACCCTACTATCCAGGTTCCCTCTCACAGCCCTACTATCAAGGATTTCATATCGAAGTAACCCTACTATCCAGGTTTCTTCTCACAACCATACTATCCAGGCTTTCATATCGAAGTAACCCTACTATATAGGTTCCTTCTTAGAGCCCTACTATCTACGATTTCATATCGAAGTAACCCTACTATCCAGGTTCCTTCTCACAGCCCTACTATCCAGGCTTTCACGTCGAAGTAACCCTACCATCCAGGTTGCGTCTCACAGCCCTACTATCCATGCTTTCATATCTAAGTAACCCTACTATCTAGGTTCCTTCTCACAGCCCTACTATCCAGGCTTTCACATTGAAGTAACCCTACCATCCAGGTTCCTTCTTACAGCCCTACTATCCAGGTTCCTTCTCACAGCCCTACTGTCCAGGCTATCATATCGAAGTAACCCTACTATCCAGGTTCCTTATCACAACCCTATTATCCAGGCTTTCACATTGAAGTAACCTTACTATCCAGGTTCCTTCTCACAGCCCTACTATCCAAGCTTTCATGTCGAAGCAACCATATTATCCAGGTTCCTCCTCATAACCTTACTATCCAGTTTCCTCCTTTCTTATCCCCAAACAGTGGTCCATAACACTGTAAGACCAGAACCTGATAAAAAACGATTGGTTTCGCATTTCCCCAGTAGAGTAACATACAACTGAAGCTCCTAAAATTCTATTTCTCCTAAGACAAATGTAGTTGTTTAGTTATTGGCTTGCATTTTTGGTAAAACCAGGTGTATGAATGTCATGACTGATGTCATAACATTCTAGTTTATTAGGTACAGATTTATTAGGTACCTTTGCAGAAAAATATTGTCATATAGGTGCTGCTGTTTATAAGTGTGTATCTGAGCATTTTGCCAAAAGATCACATTTACCCAAATCAGCAGACAGGTTCTCGGATGTCATAACAAATGTTAAGACATCCTGTTCTGAACTAACAGTTATGCAGTTTGGGTAATTCTGAGTTTTTTCAGGATTATGACTCAGTCTTTCCAGAACAAAAAATGTCGTGGACTTAGGGTTAACCTAGCTCAACCCTAACCTGGTTGATAAAGTCTTGTGACCTAGTCTTAAGGTCAAATGGAATTAACCCTAGCTTTTTGTGGAAACCCTAACTGAAGGTGCAGCTGCTATATATTCAACAGGGCTGCTGTTTTGAATGTATCCCTTTTTGACAGAAGATCTTTTAGAAGCTGTATAGTTTTAACTATTTTAATCCAAGCAATTATCATTGTGATAAGTGACCTGGAATAGGTTTTAATTGTAAGGGTTGTGTATCACTCAAAGCTTTGAAGTAAGAGTGTTTGTATGTCTCTTGACTAAAGCTGTGAAGCAAAGTCAAGTAAGGTCTGTGTATCACTCAAAGCTGTGAAGCAAGAGTGTTTGTGTTGCTTGATTAAAAAGCTGTGAAGCATAATCAAGTGTATGTTTTGAAGAGTGTCTTCATCAATTCATTAGTCAAACTGTTTTATGTATCACTGCTGTGATTGAGGGGGAGTGAGTAGGAACTCAGGTTTAAGTTGTACTTAGATTGAAGTTGCATTGGGTAGGTCTTAAGTGAAGGAGATAAACTGGTTGGTTTATTCCTGAATTAATATCTCTTATAGTGGATTTCCTCCCTGGCTTGGTAGCCCCCATAGTAGGTGTTGTTGCACACTGAACTGGGTAAACAATTGACTGTGTTCTTTAGTGTTTTTGTATTTACTGTCTTATAGAAAGTCAGATACGGTGTCATAACATTGAACGTGACATTGAGTATCTGCATCCAGAATTTCAATTGGTATCAGAGCAGGCACCCTGCCTGTATTACTGGGTGAGATCTAGGGATATCACTTTCTGGCACTATGGACAAAGAAGGAGTTTTTGGAAATATACCACCCATTCTGGATGGAACAAATTATGACTACTGGAAACCTCGTATGATTGCCTTCTTAAAATCTCTGGACAAAAAGGCTTGGAGAGCTGCTGACAAAGGATGGATCCATCCCACCATAACTAAGAAAGATGGGACAATCAGTTTGAAGCCTGAGGAAGATTGGAGTAAAGAAGAAGATGAGTTAGCCCTGGGAAATTCCAAAGCTTTAAATGCCTTGTTCAATGGAATTGATAGAAACAATTTTAGACTAGTACATCAATATGAATTGGCCAAGGAAGTTTGGGACACTCTCAAAACTACTCATGAGGGCACTTCCAAAGTGAAAATGTCAAGGCTTCAGATGTTGACTACCAAGTTTGAGAATCTAAAAATGATGGAAGATGAAACCATTCATGAGTTTCACATGAACATCTTGGAGATTGCCAACACCTTAGGAGCACTGGGAGAAAAGATGTCAGAAGAAAAATTGGTGAGAAAGATTCTCAGATCCTTGCCTAAAAGATTTGCAATGAAGGTAACTGCCATAGAAGAAGCCCAGGACATCAGCAAGTTGAAAGTGGATGAACTTATTGGGTCTCTTCAGACTTTTGAGATGGGGATCACTGAAAATGGTGACAAGAAGAACAAGAGCATAGCACTTGTATCCAACACTGATGTTGAAAACAAGGAGGATGAAGAAGAAAATATTTCAGAAGCTATAGCCATGCTTGGAAGACAGTTCAACAAACTCATCAAAAGAATAGATCCAAAGTCAAGGTCTAATATTCATAACATTCCCTCTGACATTGACAGTTCCAGCAGAAGACCAAGGTCAGAAGAGAAGGGAAATCAAGGCAGAGGAATTCAATGCCATGGCTATGAAGGATATGGGCATATTCGAGCTGAATGTCCTACCTTTCTTAAGAAACAAAAGAAAGGAATGACTGTTACTTGGTCTGACTGTGATTCAGAAAGTAATTCTGAAGAAGAATCTGCAAAACTAGTTACTGCTCTAACTAGTGTTTGTACCTCTGAAAGTGTCACTAGTGTTGAAGAAGTGACATTTGAAGAACTGGCTGATACCTACAAGAAATTGTGTATCAGAAGTGCTGAAGTCTGTGTGCAGAATGAGAAACAATCAAAACTCATCATAAAGCTGGAGGCTGAAAAAAGGGTAGATCTTGAAACTATAAGTCATCTAGAAGGGGAAGTTCAATTGCTTAACTCACAACTGAACCAAATGACCAAATCTGTCAAGATGCTGTCTAATGGAACAGATAAATTGGAAGAGATTCTTCAAGTTGGACAAAATGTGGGAAACAAATCTGGACTAGGATTTGTGGAAGCCAAGAAATCTAGTACAGACAAGAAGATCAGGCCTGTTAAACAAATGTCAAAGCAGATGTCTCAACACAACTCTCAACATCAGAAACAGAGATATATGAAGAAAAAGTACCAAAGATGGAGATGTCATCATTGTGGGAGGTATGGCCACATAAATCCCTTCTGCTTCAAATTGCATGGTTACCCTAATCAAAACTCAGGTGTTAAACCTAAGTCAAAAAGGGTACCACATACTCCTCAATGGAAGAAAAAGGCTACTGCCCTGATAGCCCACACTTCCTTGAGAATGTCTGCAAAGGAAGGCTGGTACTTTGACAGTGGGTGTTCTAAACACATGACTGGAATAAAGAACATTCTCAATCATGTTGAACCTCACAACACCAGTTATGTGACCTTTGGAGATGGTGCTAAAGGTGAAATCAAAGGAGTTGGTAATTTGGACTGTCCTGAAGTTCCAAGTCAGAGTGAAGTACTGCTGGTAAAAGGGCTGACTGCTAATCTCATTAGTATCAGTCAATTGTATGATCTAGGATTCAAGGTCAACTTCTCAAAATCTGAATGTCTAGTAATTAATGAAAAACTAGAAGTTGTAATGAAAGGAATCAAATCCAAAGATAACTGTTACTTGTGGCAGCCTGAGAACACTAATAACTCCACTATGTGTCCAATTACCAAAGAAGAAAAAGAGATGAAACTGTGGCACCATAAGCTTGATCATCTTCATCTAAGAAGAATGAAAAGAGCTATCTCTATGGAAGCAGTCAGAAGGACTCCAAGACTACAGATTGATAAAAGAAGGGTGTGTGGTGAACTTAAAATTGAAAGGCTTGGTAAAAAGAAACATGTCTATGATGTGGTGAATAAACTTGAAGAAGGATGTGTTGTCAGATCCAGAAGTAATCATGACAAGGATTTTGGAAACAACAAGTCTAATAAATTTTGTTTCCCAGAAGAAATGAGTCGTGAAGTCTCTTCTCCTATAACTCACCATAAAAATGGAGTTGACAAAAAGAAAAATAAGATCATTCAAGAATCAACCAGAACTATGATTCATGTCAAAACAATGCCTTCCCAACTCTGTGCTGAAATGGTTGCAGCTAGTAGTAACTGTTCTCAAAATATCTGGACAAAACAGATGCTCATTGAGTATAATGTCTCACAAGATGTTGTGACATTTTATTGTGACAATCTGAATACAATCAATATTTCCATGAACCCTATTCAGCATAGCAGGACCAAGCACATTGACTTTGTAGAGAAGAAGTCAATTAAACTGGAACATGGTATCATTAAGCTTCAGCTGGCTGATTCTTCTACCAGGGCTCTTGTTGGAAATAAACTTGAAAACTTGAGGGGCAGGTTGGGTATTTGCCAACATGAGAAATTATAGCAATTAATTTTGCTTAAAACAAGGGTTGAAGGAGTTAATTTTGTTAAGTCTATTTTTAGTGGGTTAATCATATGTTTTCCCAATTCTTTCAAAATCTTTAAGAAGTTTAAAAGACTCTCTTTTGCCTCCTACCTCTCTCGACTTTGCAACCTGTTCCCTTCTCTCAATCAAAGTTTTTTCTCAAATTGCTACTGGTGCTCTAAGTCAATCAAAATGTCTCAAACATCATCTTCAACCAAGGCGACCTCTTCATCTTCATCATCTGACCAAGACTCTCGAGCAATCACCACATGCATAGAATCTAAAGTTCTTGAGATCACTCCTCTCAGAGAGATGGCAACTGACCCCGCCAAAGTCAAAAAGCTGAGAACTAGACATGCAGGAAGAGCTCAAGCTGCTGCCTCTGGTAATCCTTCTCATCCTTCCTCTTCTGTACCAAATAGAGAAGGATCAGTTCAAGTTCATCAAGCTATTGCTAGGCTTGTTACTAGTATACTAAGCGGAAACCAACCTGTACCGGGGATTTATGTCCCTTTAAATCAATCAGGAAGCCCAAATGTGGATGTCTCTGAGAATGTTATGACACAAAATGACAACATTCAGAACCCTTCAGAAAAGACTGCTGATCCACCTATCATTGATGTGGATGAGGAATACTCAGACAATGATCTGATTGCCAATGTAAACCCTAGCATAGCTAGGAGAATCATGAAGAGAAAGGGTAATCAGAATGATGCAAAATGTATGTCCAAAGATAAACCTGCTGTTAAGAAATCCAAGACTGAAGGCAAGGCTGGGGTAGAATCTGTGAAAACTGGTCAGTCCAAAGGGAAGGTGAAAACCCAGGTGTATACTGGTAGACAACCAATTACAAAGAAGAGAAAAGAACCTGAATCATCTGATTCTGATGAGGAATCAGAGTTTGAGATTGATGCTGAAGAAATTCCTATCAGAAGGAAACTGCCCTCCAGCAAAATTGCTAGAGTTCCTGAAGTCCCAACAGACAACATCTCTTTCCACCATCCTGACAATGCAAACAGATGGAAGTATGTTTGCTTGAAGATAATAGCTTTAGAAAGAGAACTCAACAATGATGCCATGGAGTGCAAGGACATCATGGACCTGATCAAGAATGCTGGACTGATGAAGACAGTGATAAATTTTACCAAGTGTTATGAAAATCTGGTCAAGGAGTTCATAGTTAACTTGTCTAATGATTGTGTTGATGGAAGGTCAGCTGACTTTGAAAGTGTTTTTGTTAGAGGAAGAAGGGTTAATTTCTCTCCATTAGAAATTAACAAATTTCTTGGAAGATCAAATGAGGATTGTCCTGATCTGGAAGTCACTGACAATGATGTTTGTCAAACCATCACAGCAAGGCAAGTGAAGTGCTGGCCCTTGAAAGGCAAGCTGAATGCCAGCAAACTTAGCATGAAATTTTCCATCCTGCACAAGATTGGTGCAGCCAACTGGGTCCCTACAAACCATAAATCAACTATCTCCACAGGATTGGGGAGATTTATTTATGCTGTGGGAACCAAGACTGCTTTTGACTATGGCAGGTATATTTTTGAACAAACTTTAAAACATGCTGGTAGTTATGCTGTCAAAGGACCAATTGCCTTTCCCTCCCTCCTCTGTGGAATTATCCTTGCACAATACCCTGATATCCTGGTGGCAAGAGATATTGCGTGCAAAAGAGCTCTTGGCCTTGGGTTGCACTACAAACTGTTTCAGGGATCTCATGCTCCTGATATTGTCATAACATCAGCTGAGACATCTTCTGTGAAGACTCAGTCCAAAACATCTGATGTTATAGCTGTTTTAAAAGAGACCTGCAAAGAACTGGAAGCTAGGAAAAAGACCCTAGAAAACCTAATTGCCAGGTTAGAAAAGGAGGAAGCTGAAGGAAACAGAAGGGAAGAGGGTGTAGAAGCTGAAGATCATCTCAATACTGAAGAAACTAGCTCCTATGAGTCTGATGACAGTGCTTAAAGGTTGGTGGAGTTGCTGATTGGTGGTGTTGCTGGTCCCTGGTGGAGTTTGCAAAGTGTGTTCAGTTTTTGTCTTGTTGTGTTACTTTTTCTGGATGACTGTATAAATTTTAAGAACATGTATCTTTGGCCCATTTATGGCTAAAGAGGGGGAGATATATTTTGGTAGAATTTATTTGACATTCCATTTTTCTGCAGTCATATTTATTCTGCTGCTATCTATCTCTGATTGCTTAGGGTCTTTAGCCAAAAATCTGCCAAAGGGGGAGTTTGTAGTTGTTTAGTTATTGGCTTGCATTTTTGGTAAAACCAGGTGTATGAATGTCATGACTGATGTCATAACATTCTAGTTTATTAGGTACAGATTTATTAGGTACCTTTGCAGAAAAATATTGTCATACAGGTGCTGCTGTTTATAAGTGTGTATCTGAGCATTTTGCAAAAAGATCACATTTACCTAAATCAGTAGACAGGTTCTCAGATGTCATAACAAATGTTAAGACATCCTGTTCTAAACTAACAGTTATGCAGTTTGGGTAATTCTGAGTTTTTTCAGGATTATGACTCAGTCTTTCCAGAACAGAAAATGTCGTGGACTTAGGGTTAACCTAGCTCAACCCTAACCTGGTTGATAAAGTCTTGTGACCTAGTCTTAAGGTCAAACGGAATTAACCCTATCTTTTTGTGGAAACCCTAACTGAAGGTGCAGCTGCTATATATTTAATAGGGCTGCTGTTTTGAATGTATCCCTTTTTGACAGAAGATCTTTTAGAAGCTGTATAGTTTTAACTATTGTAATCCAAGCAATTATCATTGTGATAAGTGACTTGGAATAGGTTTTAATTGTAAGGGTTGTGTATCACTCAAAGCTTTGAAGCAAGAGTGTTTGTATGTCTCT